>CM021106.1:170402966-170489473 GCA_007115665.2 Sequoiadendron giganteum | reverse complement strand
ACAGGAGATTCTCATTGTACCATGGCAGTTTGGTCATGGGCTCAATGTATTGTTCGGAGTTAGAGATTTTAATTAGGTTTTCTTTGACCAATTTCTTCATGACAGACTCAATCGATTCGCCAAGAGCTATGAACTTCCTCTTGGGGGGAAACTTGTTGCGGGGAGGTGGTCCTCCTTGATTACCCACATTGTTGACTTGGCTAGTGGAAGGTGGTTGTGACTGTGTTACTACCGCATTAGCCTGCATATTGTTGTGGTTATGAGTTTGTGGATGATGATGATTTTGGGTATTTTGTTTAGGAGCACTGATGACTACCTTAGCATCAACCACGCCGTCGTTTGTGATATTTTTGTTCCTCGACCATGTTTGACGTTTATCATTGTAGTTGTTGGACGGGCAGTTATCCTGCGGTGGAGTGAATGTAGGTGCGCCTCCTCGCGCAGTAAGGGCTCTTTCGATGTTAAGTGCCTTTGGAATTAGTTGATCATAAGATGTGATGCACTGCATTTTTAGGTAGAACGCCAGGTTTTCATCTAAGTTGGCTATGATGGTGCAAACTTGTTGTTCCTCTGGCATGGCCCACTTGCTCTGATTGGCCTTGGATCGCCATCTTTGCAAGAAGGATGCAAATAACTCTCCTCTTCTTTGTTTGAGTGCAGATAGTTCTTCTAAACTGACATCCGCAACCATATTAAAAGTGTAATTTTTAAGGAAAGCCTCCACAATTTCCTCGAATGTTTTAATGCCCGTGGGTAGGCGAGAAAACCATTCCATAGCTGGACCAGTCAGACTTCGGGGGAAGAGCCGCATTAGATACGTGTCATCATATGCGACTTCCATGCAGTGCACCTGAAATTCCCTGATGTGGTTTTCAGGGTTGCCCGTTCCATTGTACTTATCAAATTTGGGGATCTCGAATCCCTTTGGAAACGGTACCATGGTGAGACTTCTATTGAACGGATAAGGCAAGTTTCCTGGTGTCCTTGTGGTTTTTCCTGCTTGCAAGTCCAACACCTACTGCGAAAGCAATTTGATCTGTGTTGCGACATCCTTGCTTGGGTCGGGGGGCGGGATGAATGAGTGGTGAGGTGTTGGAGGTGTTTGATGGGTGGGGAGCATACTGGTCTGTGTTTGCTGCGAACTTGGTTGTGCGTTTAGGGCTTGTTGGTAAGCTTGCATTTGTGCCAACAACGCTTGTTGTTGATCTTGCTATTGCTGTTCCAATAGCACTTGCTGTTGGTCCATCTATTGTTGTTCCCATGAAGCCTGCTATTGGTCAAGTTGTTGTTGAGCTAGTAATGCTTGTTGTTGGTCTAGCTGCTGTTTTGCCAACAATGCTTGTTGTTGGTCGAGCTGTTGTTGAGCCAATAAAGCTTGTTGTTTAGCTTGGTGTTGTGCCTGAAAGTCTTGCAGGGCTTGGTGGTAGGCTTGCAGGTGGATTGCTTGCAATTGCGCTTGGTATTGAGCTTGTGTCTTTTGTTGGGCTTGAGCTTGAGCTTGGGCTTGAGCTTGCACATGCGCTTGTGCTTGTGCTTGTGTTCGCGCTTGTGCGGCTTGAGCTTGTGCTTGTGCTTGTGTTCGCGCTTGTGCGGCTTGTGCTTGAGCTTGAGCTTGTGCTTGCACTTGTGCGGCTTGTGCTTGTGTGGCTTGTTGTTTTTGGAGTGCCTTTTGGTGGGCAGCTTGTTGTGCATTTTGCAACATGATGGAGAATGAATTGGTCGTGTTGTGCTTTGGCGGTGGGATTGGTGGTGGAGCAGGAATCATGCCAACTGTCGTGGCGGGTGGAGGGATTGTGGTTGTGACTGTGATTTGGGTTGTGGGTAGGGTGGTTGAGACAATTGGTTTGATGAGGCATGCTTTGGGAGACTTGAGGACCAATAGATGCATTAACCATGGTGACAGGAATGGTTGTGATTTGTTGTGAGGATATGGGCAAAAGAAGCAGGTTCAAAGTGGTGGTCGGATTGCTTGGATTAGCAAAATTTTTGATGGTTAAAGGTGGAAGACCTATTCCAGGAGGCGATGCAGATGTGAAAGGAAGCGGGGGAAGGGATGACACACCACTTTGGAAAGAGAAAGGATTGATAGCTTCTATCGTTCCAAGCAAACCAACTTCCTCATGCAGTGGGGGAGTTGGTATGTTCAATTGATAAGCTGGTGTGGCATGAAATGAGGATGAACCAGCAGGATTATGAAATGTGAGTGGGATGTAAGGGTGAAATGAGTTTTCCGGAATAAATGTAGGGGTGATGATTGCTTCTTCATTAGCCACAAGGCGGTGTTCTTGCAATTCTTGGAACATGGCACTCCCCTTGTTCACAATCGGGGAGGTTGGTGTGACGATTGAGGTGATGCAAGGTACTTCTTGATTGATGTTTGACAACGGGGATGCAACTGCACTAGTGCTTGTGTTAAGGTTGGGAGGGGGCATGTCCCCTCCTCTTTCTATTGAGTTTATGCATTTGAATATAGCACTAACAATTTTATGGTTCTTAGGATTTTGAATCATTTCCATGATTTCCTCTGGTGTCATCCCTATGTCTTCATTTATGTCGTCCTCTTGATGACTCTCCTCTTGAAGATTTTGTGATGATAAGGGAGAGTTGCTTGGGGGATTGCTTGATCCTGCTAGGTTCACTTCGATATTTAGATGACTCATGTCCATAGAAGTTGATATGTCTCTAATACTCTCCATGTCCTTCTTGTGTTGAGATCTTGTTTGGACCATAAAAATAGGGATTTGTTCGATCCTAATCCTTTAAGTCCAAAAAGAGAAGAACTAGGGTAGCTAAAAGATCAAAGATGGTGATGATGGTGATGGGTTAAAATGGAGGAGATGAGTGAATGAAACCTTTGGAAAACTTTTTGAATGTATGTGCTAAACTTTGAAAGGGCTTTTGATTTGATTTGAATGTGATAATTTGACTAGATGTGTTAAGTCAAACAAGATTGGTTGTGAAGTTGTTTTCCCTAGGAAGTTGTGTTATCCTAAGGGAACTTGCACAAAATGGATGAATTGACAAAGTGTGTTATGCCAATGTTTTGGAGAACTAATAGACTTTAAGAAGTTGTATTATCTCAAAGAAAATTTGTTCAATGATTTGAGACTATGTTGGCTAAGTGTGTTAAGCCAAGATATGATGATGTTGATTTAGCCCTCTAAGTTTAGTGTGATGTTTGATTCTAGAGTTCTCAAAAAGGTTTGATGATGAAATGAGACTTTGATTTGATGGATGAATGAATGTGAATGACAACTTTGATCTTGAACCTTAACCTAGATGTGACTCTCTCTTTACAAAACCTAGGTGTTGAAAAACATGCTTGACTTCCTATGGGAGAAATGCAAACCTTTGAAACAATTCGGGATTTTGTTGACAATAAAATGCATATAATGCTGGATTGTTCCTTGAGGCTTTTCTGTAAAAGTTATAAACCAATCTTTCCTTGAATTCGAAAAGTCTCTCAAGACGCTCCTCACGAGCTTTTAGACTAAGCTTCTTGAACTTTGGTTTTGGGATTTTGATCTTGCGGGAAATCATGTTAGAAAACACATGTGTAATCCAATTTGTCTCTTTATCTTGGTTAAATGAGGTTCTTTTTATCCAAGACACTTGCTTGCTTAGGTTTTCAAACTATATGTCTAGTGTCCCATTCTCTTTCTCATCCCACAATGTCCTTTGTGTGGAAATTGAGGAAAATAGGGCAAAATTTCCTTATGTTTATCCTTATTGGAAACAAATGATGATAGAATTTGCACACTTAGAAACCTCTAGGAATGTGATTCCTAGGGAAAGCAAGAGTGGGCAAGTTCTTCAATAGGTATTTGTTCCCCACAAGGTGTTTGAAATTTCAAGGTTTTTGTGTATGTTTGTTTTCCAAATGTTTTCAAGATCAAGCAATGTGTTTTTTCCCCAAGCACTTTCACACTCCTAGGTTGATGAGACAATACCTTGTTGGGTTCCCACTTGGATAAATCCAGCTGCGCATATCTTGTGCGAATGGCTAAATGCTTGACCACACTGGCTCCCCTCCACGGCACTCACTTATTCGGGTCAGCCAAGCATTAGTACCCATGAATCTCCCATGGCATACTTTCTATTTCCACAACAAGACCGCATGTTATGTGGGGCGGCTTCAGAGGACATGACCTCTTGCACCAACAAGATAGATAAGGTTTTGGCCAATTTCTAAACAAGGGTTCTAATTCGGGCATTCCGTTCGTGGGGGATTATCCAACGTCGGCGAGAGTCCATTGCTGTCCATCTCGTCGGAATAATCCTTGTGATATTGGCCTTTGTTCCAATATCCACACTTATATCCTGGGTGGAAGTCGCTTGGCTTTAGCGTGTTCCCGGTTGGGTCGTTCCCTTGGGTGATTACTTTTTCCCACAAGGCAGGCCCTCTAAGATAAACAATAGCGAGCTAACATATCCCGTCGTTCACACAACCCTCATTGAAAAACAAAGGGGAGAACCTCCGCAATATATCGTGCTCACACTCGCATGTTTTGTTCAATTTTAAAATGCCCAAATTGAAGTGTGGAGGCAATCTTTTATGCAACTTAGGGTCACCAAAAAGACTTTTGATTCTCAAGATCGCCATGAAGTGCGAGAGAAGCGCATACGCCTTTTTAAATGACACTACTTTGCAAAAAAGTTTACAAAACACAAAGTACACATGTTCAATTTTAAATTCCTCAAAGCAATTATGAGTTCGTTTTAAAAGCACCAATTGAAATGTGAAGTTGCCTTGTTCAATTTTAATCCCAAATTGAAATCTAGTAAGTGTCTAAGGTTCAATTTTAACCAAATTTGAAAAGATCAAGCCATTGATTGATTTTAAGCCCAAATTGAAAGGTGAGTTAGCTAAAAACAGAAAAAAAGGGTAGTAAATGGAAGCTCTAAGATTGTCAAATCAAGCATTAAAAAAATGCTATTTTCCAAGTTTTGTTCTCAAAAATCTTCAATTCCACTCTTTTTGCCTTCACTTTAGCTTCAACCTTCAACTTCAATCTTGATGTCAACCTTGCTCCTTCATTCAAATCAAGTACTTGTCTTCAAACATCCACCTTGATTTCAACCTATTCTATTCTATGATGGATTGGTGCCCTCCATGAAGATGTGAGAGAGCCCTTTCCCAATCCCTTTCTAAGCCAAATGAGATAGACAATGAGTTGCTATGAGCTCAAGTTGCCTATAGTTTAGATGCCTTCAAATTGTGTTGTAGAAATGAGAGAAGATGGCTTGCATTTATAGGAAAAGTTGATAGAAGAGAGGCCAAAATTAGGCAATGTGGGACTAAATCCCATCCAATAGGATAGAGACATTTGTCATAATGGGATTGGTCAAAGATTGTGCAAGTTTTGGCCAATGTGCCCATTCAAATTTGAAAAATGTCAATAAATGCATGTTGTTGAGGGTTTTGGGGGGAATAATCTTTGTTCAAAAAAGTCAAAGATGAGAGTTATTGAGGGAAAATAACTCTTTTTAATAAATCAATAAATTGATTTATTGATGCAAGTGGGTGGGTTAGTTAGGAGTTTAGATTTGACTCTAGTTGAGTCAAAAGCTAGAGAATGCTAATCATGATTAGAAGTTAATTAATTTAGATTAATTAACTTAGGGGATTTTAGGGATTTGATATTTGATTTTAAATCAGTTTTATTTATTAAATCAAATAAGAAGAACCTTAGGAACTTAATTAAATAATTTGATTTATTTAATTAAGCTTGATGAACCTTAGGATTAAATCAATAAATTGCTTTAATTGATTAGTAGAAGAAACGAATGCATGATGTTAGTTACAGTGGAATGCATAATGTTATTTTTGGATGTCTACAAGTTAACAATATAGTTAGGTTTAAGGCTAAAACTAACCTAACCTTAATCCTAATCCTAACAATAACCCCAAGATTTATCCTCGAATTCTAACCCTAACCCTAATTAAATATTAACCATAACCATGAACTTAAATCTATCTAAACCTAAACCCTAACCCTAACATTAACCACAATCTTAACCATAACACTAACTCTAATCTAAACCCTAACCCTAATGCTATCCCCAATCTAAACCTTAACCCTAATGTTAAACCCTAACCCTAACATTAAATCCTAACCCTAACCCTAATGTTAACCCTAATATTAACCCTAATAATAACCCTAAGTGAAAAATTATCCTAATTGAACCTTAACCCTAATTTACCCTTATTTTAACCTTAACCCTAACCCTAATTGAACTCTAACCCTAATTAAACTCTAGCCCTAATTGAACCCAAACCCTAACCTAAACCCTATTTATTCCTAACCCTGGTTGAGTCCTAACCCTAACCTCAACCCTAATCATAACCTTTACCCTGACCTATATCATATAACCCTAATGTTAAGCCTAACCCTAATTGAACCATAGCCTAACTCTAACCATAATTAAAGTCTAATCAAGAACCCTAACGCTAACATAATCTTAACCCTAATTGAACCCTAACATAATCTTAACCCTGATTGAATCCTAACCCTAACCATAATTGAAGCCTAACACTAACTATAACCCTAATTAAAATAACTATAGTTGAACCCTAACCATAACCCTAAGTGAACACTAACCCTAATCAAACCTTAACCCTAATTAAACCCTAACCCTCACCTTAATCCTAACCAAGCTAATTGAACCATAGCCCTAATTAAACTCTAGCCCTAATTGAACCCCAATGCTAACCCAAACTCTATTTGTTCCTAACCCTAGTTGAGTTCTAACCCTAATGCCAATCCTAACCATAAATTTTACCCCAAGCTATATCATGCAACCCTAATATTAACCCTAACCCTAATTGAAACTTAACTTAAGCCTAACCATAATTAAACTCTAATTAAGAACCCTAACCCTACCATAACCCTATCCCTAATTGAACCCTAACCTTAATTAAAATCTAGCCCTGATTGAACCCCAACTCTAATCCAAACCCTATTTGTTCCTAACCGTCACTTTAACCCTAACCATAATTGAACCATAACCCTTGGTAAACCCACAATAGTGGGTTACAAATTTTTCCATGAAGAAAAAATAGAAATTCCCATCAAAAAATTTAAAATGGCTTAAAAGGGGGTTTGAATGAACCCCCCCATTCTAATGAACGCCCACCCCCTTCTAATGAAACCCCACTTGCACCATATAGGGGGGTTCATTCGAAGCCCCCTTTTTTCACCCCCCCAACCGCCATTTCAAAATTTATGCATTTTTTTGAGTATCGAAGCCCAGGAAGGAGGTGAAAATTGATTCGGCTTGATAAAACAAGGTGGAGGACTGTAGTGATCGAAATGTGCTTTCCAACAACTATAAATTCCATATATTTTGTTTTTATTTTATGTTTTATTTTTTAGTTTTACAAAACATAGTTTTCTCATCGAACATGAAGTTCAGTGAAAAATCATTGTGGAAAAATAGCAAATTTGAGAGATTTTTTTTGAAAAATATATACACACTAGGTATTGATGTCCTCATTCCAAAAAATAAAATAAAATTGAATTTCAATACATACCAAACAAATTATGTGAGGCGAAGTGCACCTGTGTCTAAATTGTAATTGGTTTGACTGCAAAACTTAATTAAAAGAAAAATATTCGACAAAATGTTATGAAACAAAATGAAAGCACTAGATATTAGTGTTACCAACCTAAATTCAAAAGAATTAGAATTTTATCCTTTCTAGAAAAAAAGTTATGCGAACCGAAGTACACACCACTTTTAAAAAATGTTGTTTACTATTAAAAACTAGTTATCAAAGGAGACATAAAAAACCAAAAAATTTCAATTTTTTTAAAAATACGTTAAAAATCTACAGAAAAAATCTCACAAATCACTAGTTTACATCATTTTCAGAAAGTGGCTTTTTTTTTTTCTAAAAATGTTGATTTCAATGTCAAGTTTGGAAAAAAAAGTGTAATCCATTATTGTGAGATGACCCCCCTCACCTTAACCCTAACCCTAATTGAACACGAAACCTAACCCAAACTCTATGTTTTCCTAACCCTAGTCAAGTCCTAACCCTAACCCCAATCCTAACCATAACCTTTACCTTGAGCTATATTGTATAACCCTAATGTTAAACATAACCCTAATTGAAACTTAACCCTAACCATAATTAAGCTCTAATCAAGAACCCTAACCCTATCATAACCGTATTCGTAACTGAACCCTAACCTTAATTAAACTCTAACCCTGATTGAACCCCAACTCTAACCCAAATCATATTTGTTCCTAACCCTCACCTTAGCCCTAACCCTAATTGAACTATAATCCTTATTAAACTCTAGCCCTAATTGAACCCAACACTAACCCAAACTCTATTTGTTCCTAACCCTCACCTTAACCCTAACCCTTGTTAAACTCTAGCCCTAATTGAACCCCAACCCTAACCCAAACTCTCTTTGTTCCTAACCCTAGTTGAGTCCTAATGTTAACCCTAATGTGAACCCTAACCCTTATTGAATCTTAACTTAACCCTAACCATAACTAAACTCTAATGAAAAAATCTAACCCTATCTTAACCCTAATGTGAACCCTAACCCTTATTGAATCTTAACCTAACCCTAACCACAATTAAACCTTAATCAAGACCCTAACCCTAACATATCCTTAACCCTAATTGAACCCTTTTGAACCCTAATCCTAATTGATTCCTAACCCTAACATTGTTCTTAATTTAATCTTAATCCTAATTCATCCCTAACCCTAACCCTAACCCTAACCCTATCTTTTATTGAACATTAACCCTAATTGTAACCCTGATCTAAATCCAATCAACTATAACCCTAACTCCAAACTTTATCTTAGAATTTTGTTTGAACCATAACCTTATTTTTATGATAAAATTTAGTTTGCACTAATTTGCTAAATATAAGTATGGTAGTTTTAATATATTAATTTGAAAACTTATTTTTGTGTAATAATAAATTTATTATATTTTCTTTGTATTTAATTTTATAATTTTAAATTTAGTTTAAATGTGCACTTATTATGGGAATATTTTATATTAGATTGTATATCTAAATTGTATTTTTGTAAAATAATTTCTTTAATAAAGTTTTATAAATATAATATTTCTCTACAAATATACATTATTTTTAAAAATAGAATATGGATGGTTTTTCCTTTTTGCAAAATATTTTTTTGTGTTAAAGTAAATTTAAGACATTTCCTTTTTATTTAGGTTTCTATATTTTAATTTTAAATATATTAATGTAGAATTTTTAAAAAGAAGTTTCTAAAATTTAAAAACTTGAGTATGAAAGAACTTTTCTCAAAAAGAACTTTCTAAAATTTAGAAATTAATTTTTATGTGTAATAGATATCTCTTTTAAGTATGAAAATGTTTTTAGATTTTAGAAACTTTTTTTTTTATGTGTAAAACCTATTCCTATTTTTATTTAATTTTATAATTTTACTTTACATAGATTAATTTAGAATTAAAAAAAAAAACAATTATTTCTCATTGTTTCTGAGTTTTGTTTTAGAAAAAACATTTTCCAATTACATCAAAGAATATTTTTTTCTTTTTTTAAAGATTTTCAATATTTTATAATTTTAAGTATATTAATTTAGAAGCTTAAATAAATTTAGCAAATTTTTTTTATACTTAACTTTCTAACTTAATTTTCTAAATTTTAGAAATTTCTTTTATACTTAACTTTCTAACTTAATTTTCTAAATTTTAGAAATTTCTTTTTTATATGTAGTAGTTTAACATGTAAATTTTATTAATGATATCAAATTTCCATAGTCCATATTGTGGAAATTTGTCTTATTTTTATGTTTTATCTTATTTTTTTATTTTAAATATATTTAATTTAGAAACTTATATATATAAAATAATAAATAATAAATTTAGAATATTTAAAATATTTCGTTTGAATTTTTTCTATATATAATTCAAAGTTAAATGATATTTTATTTATATTTTCATTTATAATATTTTAACTTATATAAACTTAAAAAAAATCAACTTATATTACAATTGGATAACTTCATTTTCAATTCCAAATACTGCATGATAAATTTTGTTAGAGTTTGGACACTCATTTGCTTGATGTTAGCATTTGACTGTGAAAAAACAAAACTAAAACTTGATTGCTTGCACTTTGACCAAAACACCGATTCCTGATTGAATGCAATTGTAAGCTAATTTATGGTTTTCTACTTGTGAAATCTAGTACACCACAACCAAAATTTATAGAGCGTAGATGACCATCTTCAACAATGAAAAGATAAAATCGTGCATCCCAAGACTACTTCGTTAACTTGCCTTGCAAGCTTCCATTTATTCAAGGCAATCACTGTGGGCATGATTCTTTAATGTTGACCAATATGGCTGCCACCTTCATTGAATGCTGATCAAGATGCTTGCAATGTCATTGCCAAAATATGTAGTCTTGATTCTTATGATGGTCATCCACCATGTACATCAATCTTAAGGTCGTTGATTTTGAAATCTGGTTGTATGGGAGATCGATGGCTTCCAAAGGGGAATGCCTATCAACATAAAAATCTATATATAATCTAGTTCATAATCTTTTGGTTCTGTAGTTATTGCTCGAGATTTAGTTGGTCTATATAAACGTAAAACTCTATATAACATCTAGTATATAAACTTTTGGTCCTGTAGTTTTTGATCCAAATATAATCTAGTCCATAATCTTTTGCAGAAGTACCTCTCTTGCCAGATTTGTACAATAAAGTGTAGTTAAAGGAGTTTGTTCAACAGTCTTTAAAACTACAGTGCACCCACAAGCTAAAGCAGGACTGATTTTATTGAAAAAAATGATCAACAGAAAGTTCCAAGGAACAATCTGACCCACCACTCCAATGGGCTCATGAAATGTATATCCCTGATATAGCCCTGCCATTTTTATGGTTCTACACAAATTTATAATCAAAGCTAGTAAGAGCACTAATAAATATTGTCAGAATAATGGTCATGCAGTCTTACCATAATAATGGTCATGTTTGGTCTCTCTAAGGTGCCCACGAAGAGGCCCAGATCGCTGCACCTACTATCAGAAACCATGGCAAGTGACTTACTTTAAGATTGTAACTGCGTGTAGATTTTTAAAAATAAAACTCACTGAAACCATGGCAAGTGACTTACCTCAAGATTGTGCACAAATTGTGTCGTGCTGTCAACGATGCCAATGAGAAAAATGGGCAGAGTTTGCAGGAAAGATTACTAAACCCTTACACATCAGAATATTAGTTAAATGAGACAATCAAATCCAATCTCTATACGACTGTAGTACATGGTCAAAGCTATGAATAACAAAAATGTGGGTTTTGCCTTGTGGGCAACAAACCGAAGATGATGTTCAAGAATATATCACCTGAACTGAATGAAACATAAAGATGGATCAGAAACACTAAAAAAAATGATTGGAAAACTCCTTACTTGAAACAATGCCTGTAAGTTGTGCCCGCCTCTGCTATCTTTACAAATGAAAATGAGTGAAAAAAATTATTAAAGCCTATTCCAGAAAGAGAAACGGTTTTCTGCAAGCCGTTACAGAGTGCTCCCAAAGATGGACAAATTATTTCTTTATGACGCCTCATATTTTTTGCTTGCATGTCTATTTGGAGGTTGTAACTGTCCATGTTCCCTTGCAAATAGATTTGACAACTGTTATGGAATGGTTAGCTGCCTCTCAATTTAAAAAAAAAATCCAAACATGTTAACAAAGATTTTGCTTTCATTGTAGATTGTCTCTAGGCGAAAATATATTAAATTAATGTTTGGAATGTATACTCAATATTATTCAATTTCAAACATTATAATATAAACCAAAATTAAAATATTTGATTGAACATAATATGCAAAACGACCATATCATGTATTTGATTCAATCATGTAAAACAAACATCCATAAAAGTAATGTTAAAACAAAAATATATTCTGAAAAATGGTTGTAGACCACCAACAATTCTTCCTCTTCAACATTCTGAATGGTCAAAAAAACAAATTGAACACATTAGACGTGCATATGGAAATATGAATATTCGAAACACCTTTTAATCATTTAATTAACATGCTCTAAAAATACTTTGATTGTAATCTAGTCAGCAATACATCCACATCATTTAAAATTTCTCCCTTTTCCATCGATCTTCCCCAACAGTTCTTTTACAATATAAACATAAATCCTCGCCCCAATAATTTGTTTCCTATATCTTTGAGGGTTGTTATTTTGCGGTTTGCACTAATCGGGTAATGTGAAGATGGGGGGCCCATGTACTTGCCTCAAATAGTTTTAGTACATGCCAATTTATTTTTTCCTTTTTTCGTTAATATCTATTTATACTTGTTCTCAAAATGAATGAATGCACCTTCTATTTATACTTGTCTATGCTTAATATCTCGAAATTATATCACACTAAGCCGACATAGGAAAATATTAATTGAAGGAGGATAAATCTCACCAGAATTTGAAATTAAATCTCAAAAATAAGCCAAGGAGGACTAAGACACCCTTGGTGGCATCTTAGTCCTGAGGCTCAATTCTCGGGGCACAGACTCCACAAAAGGGACCTTTTTAGGTGTGTTCAAAATCAGGGTCCCAAGACCTTTGGAGGACTAAGATGCCCTAGGTGGCATTTTAGTCCTGACCAAAAAATGATGGACACACAGTCAAAAACATTAAATGCCCATTTTCCCTTTGATGATTGTTAGGATTAACCAAAAAATAGGTGGTTTATTAGGCTTGTGGATGCGAAATAGGACCAATTAAGACATAAAGAAGGATAAATAGAGCAAGGCGGGCCCAAACAAGTGTGAAAATGCAAGGGTGTTCATTTTACTGCACTACATTTAACCCCCACTTTAGTGAGAGGATGAACTTGCTTCAAACTCACACTAAAGTAGCCAACCACGCCATTAAGAGGGGTTCAAATGTATGAATGCTAGTAAGATAGGATGACAATAATCAAGAGGGTGGCCAAGTCCCCAAGACCAAGATCCTATGGTAGAATAACATAGGAACAAAGGAACACATGTGGATGATATAAGAAGCCATAATCAAATTGCAAACATACACCATCAAAGAAAAGGGAAAAGAAAAACGAAAACGAAAAATGCAATGGATCAAGCTTCGACTGGCCATACAACATGGTGGATTGGGTCTAGTTTGTTTGTCCAAAAAGGTTTATAAGTGGAACGCGTTGTCCACTATGCAAATAAAATGCATGCTCACAAGAGCTAGTGGGAGCTAAGTGTCCACTAGGTGAGCCCCAAGAGGTCCATATCAATGTCATACCCCCATGACTATGATAAGGACAAAGAGAAAATATACACACACAAGGGCTAGTGAAGCTAATTGCTCACTAGGTGAGCACTAAGAAACTATATCAAAGCCATACCTCCATGACTTTAATAAGGCACAAAAAGAAAATTCACACTCACACAGGCTAGTGAAGCTAGTTGTTCACTAGGTGAGCCCCAAGAAACCACATCAAAGCCATACCTCCATGAATTTAATAAGGCACGCAACACAACAATAAGGAGGGATGTTCAAAGGGATTTGGCTTAGTTCATGTGAGGTCTTAATCTTAGGGGACATTATTCCTAATGTCTCCAAAAGAGGACCAATCAAAGGATAAAAGATTCACAACTTAGGGAATGCAGTGTGTCACATCACCACTAAGAGGAATGTAATATTCTAAGATAGATCATGCTCTTGAAAGACATTATTCCTAATGTCAGCACAAAGAGGGAAAAAAATCTCATTAAGTAAGGAAATCACGTCAATGAACATGAAAAAAATAAATGCAAATGAAATCATGCCAAAATAATGCCAATGTATGCCCCCACTTTAAAGAAATTGCTAGCACCATGTTGTGAGAAATTACTTTAAAGTAGACAAAAATGAAAAAGAAAATGGAAAAGATGGTTGCCCCCCAGAAACACATAAGGGATCTATGGATTTGGGGTTTGTATCTGTCTTTGCTTCGATGATATTAGAGAGCTTAGAACTGTCATCATTCCCCAAATACACATAGAAATGGAAGAATAAAACAAAGAGAGCTAAAACAAAGGAAATTTTTTTGGTTCAACATGGAAGAGACATAGGGTGTCTAACGCCTTGTGTCATCCCCAAAAGGAAAACACAATACAAAAATGAAAGGATAAAGAAAAGATTATGAAAAATCTTTTGGGTCAACATGGAAGAGACATAGGGTATCTTGACACCTTGCATCATCCCCAAAGGAAAACAAAAGACAAAAATGAAAAGATAAATGAAAAGGAGAAGAGCTTATGAAATATAGAAGAATGAAGGTACAAATAGAGGAATGCACAAAGAGAGAAGGAACATCAAACAAAACATCACAGGGGATCATAATATGCACACGCAATCACACAAAAGAAGGAAAAAATATTAGAAAGAACATGTAGATCAACCATTTGGTAGGTCATCTACATCCCAATCTTGTTTAGTATATGTGGAATTCAAATCACTAGCGAGAGGGATAACATCAAGTGTTGTACTAGGAGAATCACCACATTCAACACATGGTGCATCACTCGGTTCAAGAGGATCATCACGATTATTATTGTCTAAGCTCATAGAAGAAGAAAACAAAAAATTCAATTCATTATGCACTTGTTCATCAATTTTAGCTATTTCATCATCCTCATCCAAATTAACCACAATAGGAGGGCGAATGATAATATCCATAGAAGGTGGTGGTCCTTGTTGTGTTGGAGGCATAGGATATGTTTGTTCTTGTAAGAGAGGAGGGTCATCATTTAATGATTTTTTCAGATTCGGATTTTGATTTCAATATTGTTTTCTTCGTTCATATTTTGAGAAATAGCATGACATCTATGCCTACGCTCTCGAGCATTTCTATTTATTTTATTACATTTTTCAAGCTATGTTTGGGTAGGAGTGAGTTTATCAACCATAGGTTTATTTTCTTCTTGTGAGGGAAGAACGGAAGATGCCATGGAAGGTTGTTCAACCACTTTCTCTTTGGCTTTATAGAATTGCTTAGGAGGTGGATAAGGACTTGTTTGGTTTTCTCTTGGTCTTTTGTAGGAAATAAGTAAACGATTTAGGATGGATGGGTCTTGGTTTGTTGGAAGGGCTTTAGGCTCAATATTGTTTTTTGAAAGTGGTGGAGGTTCAAGCATGGGTGGAGGAAAATTTTCAAGGGATAAATTGGTTATGCATTTTTCTTTGAACTTTTGGTAGGATAGGAAAACAAAGTCCTCATGGGGTCTTATAGGTTCCATGGGCTTAGGCCATAAATAGTCTAAGGAAAATTTTCCATGGGAAGACGGAGGGATAAAGCCACTAAGGTTCATGGCGAATATTTCATTTCTGATTGGAAACTTTAAGCACTTATGGATAATGGATGGGACCGCATTCATGGAGCAAATCCCTTTTTAGCCTCACTTCACCTTAAATTGGTCTAAATTAGAGATGATAGAGAATGATACATTTTATTTCTTAGGTCCTACTTGTAAAGGGCGTGTGATCGAGCCCGTCGTAGCACGAGAAAAACCATCATGCATTTTAATTCATGCTTTAGGTTTATCATATCTATCTTGAGTAAGTTCATACACATATAAGATTTCTTTTGTGATCACATTCTCTCTATAGATGAGATCAATTATAATCCCAAGAGTGGGCCTTTTTTTAATTTTCTAGCTATGTAAAGAGGACCATCAGGTGCATGCTCAATTGTTTCTTCTAAAGAGAAAGTAATATCAATAGACATTCTAGTTTTCTATTTACGAGTCTCGATGTCAATCACTCCTATCATTATACTAATAGGACTTTGGTCATCAGTACCCATAGGATTTTGTTCATTATTGCTCATGTTATCATCATCTGTGTCGACGTTCATCACATCGGGCTTAGTTTCACTAGCCTTAACAAATGAAATATTGTGGTTAGGCATGGGATTGGTAAAGATTTGCAATTTTTTTATTGGGAAGAGCTATCTAGACTTATTACCTTTGTCATTTACACCTCTAATTTGAATATGATTGGAATCAATGAGGTCTTGCACGATATGTTTAAGACACTTGCATTGGTCTTTATCATGTCTGTAGACATGCAAAACTAACATTAGCATCCAATTCTCCTATTAATCAATCAAAACAATTTATTGATTAAGCTTCATCATACTTAATTAAATAAATCAAATTATTTAATTAAGTCCTTAAGTTCTTGTTATTTGATTGAATAAATCTAAATGATTTAAGTCAAATATCAAATCCCTAAAATCCTCTAAGTTAATTAATCTAGATTAATTAACCTCTAATCATTATCACCCATTCTCCTAATTTTGACTCAACTTGAGTCAAATCTAAACTCTCAACTAACCCACCCACTTGCACCAATAAATCATTTCTTTGATTTATTAATTCTTCTAATTACTTTCAAAAGGGAATCAAGATGGAATATTCTGTCAATTTGAATCATCCCTCCAAAGGACTTGTCCCTTCCAACAAAGCATTGAATGCTCTTACACATCTCTTGCACAAGTCAAACTTGGCATTTAATTCACCTTTCATCCCCCCTAAACATGTCATTTCAACAAAACTCAAATTTCAAATTGGCACATTGGCCAAAACTTCCACATTCCTCATCCTCTCAAATATTGACAAGTGGCATCTTGTCATTGGCTTATGAATGATCCCACATTCATCAAAATATCTCACTCTTCCAACTTTGAATCTATAAAATGCAAAGCATTTCTCCAAACACAACACAACACAATTTGAGGACAACACACTTTCATGCTACTGCTTGTCCCTAGGAATTATTATCTCTAGAAGGCTTCTAAAAATTCAGACATCTCAATTTGTTTCTCCCAAAGTCAACAATAGGTAACCTTTAACTTGATTTCCTTGATTTTCACATAATACACTTTGTGGGATAAAAGAAAGTTAAGACATTGGACATTCAGTTTGAAAACATAATCAAGAAAGTGTTTTGTGGTAAAAAGAACCGAATGTAAGCAAGATAATAAACAATTGAACCACACATATGCTTGCTCTCTTTTGTGTCATATGGTTTTCATGAAAGCATCAATCTTTTGGTTTGAAATGATCTTAGGCAAAAACATGTTCATCACTACCTTGGTCTTGTAAACAAATCCTCTTAGGTTCGTCTAGGATCAAGTCAAACACTTCATCCATCTTAAAAATCAATCAAACAACATCTCGCCAACAAACTCTTGGAAAATTTGGAAACATCATTCATGCTAGACTTTTGGAAAATCAACATCACCTTGTTTGACTTAACACACCTAGTCAAATTATCAACCCTCTTGAACAAATTTTCCTCTAGGATAACACAACTTCCTGAGGTCTACTAGTTCATGATCACTTTGATTGGCTCAACACACTTAGCCAATTCATTATCTTATGCGAGTTTTCCCTAGGATAATACAACTTCCTAGGGTTTACAAGTTTACCATCATCTTGTTTGGCTTAACACACCTAGTCAAACTATCCTCAATCAAAATCGAATCAAACCAAGTCCTAAAGTCTAGCATTGATCCAAAGTTCCTAAAACTTTGAACACCTGTATCATTCACCCCTTTCATCCTTCATCTCACCATTGGTCCTAAACCCCTCAGAGATCAACAAGGTCAAAACACAAGAGGAACATGGAATATAAACCTGACTCATACATCATGAGTAATCCAAGTCAACCAAACTATCCAAGTCTCACAATGCCAATTGATTTTCAAAACTTGCATTTGTACAATCCATACATGGGATCATTATCTCCTACAAACATCAATGGCACAAATGTGAGCATGCCCAATCTAAATTTTGGAACATATTTTCTATGGTAGATTTAAATCAAAGTCAAACTTACAAATCTATCAACCGAACAATCAAGGAATGAGCCTTCTCCCCTTACCAACCATCAATCAACTGAATATGATCAACACCTCCTTCATAAATCAAAGCATCATATCAAATCCTACCATTTTTCCATCGATATCGCAACAACAGATGGCAACCATCCAAGAAACTCCAATGGTCAACACCATTCCCAATCCACCGCCACCACCACCAAAACACAACATGGAAAATTCATTCTCTATGATGTTGCAAGCCACTCAACAAGTTGCCCGCCAAAAGGCACTCCAAGCCCAACAAGCTGCACAAGTTGCGCAAGTGGCTGAAGTAGCCTGACAAGCACAGGCTCAAGCTCGAGCCCAGTACCAAGCTTGACAAATGCAAGAACAATTATAGGCAC
Organism: Sequoiadendron giganteum; assembly: GCA_007115665.2. Taxonomy (NCBI): domain Eukaryota; kingdom Viridiplantae; phylum Streptophyta; class Pinopsida; order Cupressales; family Cupressaceae; genus Sequoiadendron; species Sequoiadendron giganteum. The sequence goes on along the minus strand of CM021106.1, from coordinate 170,471,210 downwards.
TATTGCAAGAAATCCATCAACAAGTCCATCAAAAAGTAGCACAACAACGAGCCCAACAAAAAGCTTTGTTGGAACAACAACAGCTAGACCAACAACAAGCTTTGTTGGCACAACATCAGCAATACCAACAACAAACTTTGTTGGAACAACAACAGCATGACCAACAACAAGTATTGTTGGCTCAGGAACAAACGCAGGCCTTACTCCCACAATAGAGCTTGCAACATATTCCCACCACAATCGTTGAAAATGATGATCAAGATCCATTCACCAACGATCATGTTGACAATTCCTCTACATCACCTAATGAGTTTGAGAACATATCTCAAGGATTTATTCCAAAGCCTAATCAACATCTCTTACCAATGTCTAGCAATGGTCCTTTCCAAGGCAGATTGACATCCTTCAATCTCACGGTTGTGAATAGTGAAAGAATCTTTGACACTACACTTGATCCAAATCCATTGAAAGATCAAAAGGATATTGAGCCACTTTCCATGCTTAAGAATGATGTCCAAGAACCCACTATAAGTAATCCATCCTATGAAATTCACCCATATCAAGAACTTGATCCAAAGCATATCGAAAGAAATTCCAAAATTAGTCAAGATCAAGAATTCGTATCTCCAAGATTCTGCAATGATCTAATGGGCACTCTTCTATCTATACAAGATGTCACAAATAATGATCATACCCCTATAGCACATACCCATCCATCTACACACGAGATGATTTCTTTGGATGGACATGTAGATGATCTTCATTCAAAATAAGAGTCTCATACTCTTGACATCATTACCAAGGAACAAGAGTCTCCTACTCTTAACATTTGTACACATGATCAAAGTATAGAAAGTTCTAGAGATATACCAAACATGGATCATGAAGAAGGTTTCTACAGAAGTTGTGAATCAGAGACATCATGTGGAAACATATCAGAAGGTTTATACAAAATTTGTAAACCAGAAACATCCTATGGAGACATATCAAAATAGGTCATGAAGAAGGTTTCTACAAAAGTCATGAATCAGAAACATCCCGTGAAATGAATCATGAGGAAGAATTTTACAGTGAATCTTTAACATCATTCAATGAAGGATTACAATCTGATATCTCACAAGATCAAGCCAAAGATATCAATCAGGAAGTCATCCCACATGTGAAGGATCCTATCACTTATAAACTTGGATCACTCACCTTTTTAAGGGAAAGCTATTTTATCAATAAAGAAGTCGTCACTTTTGAAGATCCACCATAGAATAGAGAAGGATTAGCACCTTGTTTCCAAGGTAAATCATATCCTATTGTAGATAAAAATTTTTAGAAGATGAATTATCAAGGCAAAGGATTAGGTCTGCATGAACAAGGTATCCTAGAACCAATGCAGATTATTGGTAATCCTAAGCATCAAGGCCTTGGTTATTCGACAATCAAGGGATCTCAACATATCAGTGATACTTCCACAAAACTAGGGGCAACTTCATCTTGAGCAAATGTCAACATAGGGTGCACAAAGGATCCTTATGATGAAACTGATGCCAATACTACAACCTGCCATGTCACGAATCTCCATCCACCCATCATCCCATCCACGAATTAGGACCAAAAACAAAATAAAGTTTTGAATCAAAGCACGAAGAACATCATCGAAGAAAAAGAAGTAGCAAAGTGTGAAGGACAAATCAAATACAAGTGGATACCAAATAATACAAAGAAAGATGATCCCTGCCAAACTCGATTAGTCAAAGAAACTATGGGGCAAAATAAAAAAGGGAAAAGTATCCATCAAAGATGTCCACAAAGGAAAAATTAGGCTTCTCAAGCAATGTACAAAGTATATCGAGCAGTTGGTCCTAATTCCACGTACACTTTCATATCCACCCATCATTGCTCATCTTCCCAAGTTTGGAGAGTCAAAGGTTTCAAACTGTCAACCAATCCATCTTTTATTCCTAAGCAAACTCCTCCATCCATGCCTCCACACATGATATCCAATTCTCACATTAACCATGTGTTGGGAATGACCCTTCATCATAAGGATTCAGAAAGCACTCTATCGCAATGTGCGCACAAAGACAGAGTTAACTCCAGTATCAACAAAGCATAACAAATTTCTCAAAATTTTATTTCAAGTGCATGTGTCTTGGCAAAGCAACTTCTTCAAGCAGGATATCGATGGCATATTATGACAGAAGCATCAATGTCAGCAATACCAAGTGATTCAACACCAGCTTAAAATCTCTCAGAAAATACAAAAAAATCAAAAAATATAAAAATCCAAAAAAAAATAAAAAAGGATTGAAAACAGTAAAGAAAAAAATCGTCCTCTAGTGAAAACCACTTCAGTGGCGCTTTGGACAGGTACCATGATGAAAGCCTGGAAAACAGGCGTCATGAGTAGAATCAAGTATCTACATGCGCCATTTCAGGAGAAAGCATCTTATCACATCCATAATAAAGCCAGCATTCCAGCCATATCATTTATTCATCCACGAACCATTTATCCAATCCATGTTCATATATCTGCATCCATAATCCAAGTTATCTTGATCTTGGAAAATTTTGGAGCACACTTTACACTTGCTTATGGTAGACATCTTGACATGGGTCATTTTTATTGATCCCATCCTACCCAAAGTTATATGAGCCATGAAAGCATTATCCAAATGAGCATCCCTCTATTCGAACACCTTATCTTTTCATAAGATGGTCCTTGGCATCCTTTGCATGCTTACCATATCTATCTATACATCTATCCAAGAATCCACCCAGGGTCGTTCAAACATTGCTAGACACTAGGGGCAAATATTTGCATCTCGCTTCAAGAATAAATCTTGCTATATATCCTCCAACTTATGCAGTGATCCAAACATTGGAAAACATGAAAGTGAATTTGTCAAAGAATTTGTGAGCCAAAGATCCAAATCACTAGTCCATGACATATTTTGACAAGACGACATTCCTTATCAAGCTTTATCATTCGTCGAACATCAATCAAGACAATCAACATCAGTTGCATCTAATGTGCATGTCAGCGTCGCATCAAATCATTAAGACAATTTTGTTCCAAATCAAGCTTCATCAATCTTGATCAATCGAAGCCAATCAATTATCACCTTGTTTGACTTAACACACTTAGTCAAACCAACCTCTTTCATATGAGTTTACTCTAGGATAACACAACTTCCTAGAGTTTACAAGTGCATTATCATCTTATTTGACTTAACACACTTAAGTCAAATTATCCAATCCATCATCAACTTCTTTGACTTAACACACTTAGTCAAACCATCCTCTTATGTACAAGTGTACTCTAGGATAACACAACTTCCTAGGGTTTACAAGTTTATTATCACTTTGTTTGGCTTAACACACTTAGCCAAATTGTCAAATCCAAAACCACCTCATTTGACTTAACACACTTAGTCAAACCACCCTCTCATGTACGAGTTTACTCTAGAATAACACAACTTCCTATAGTTTACGAGTGCATTATCACTTTTGTTTGACTTAACACACTTAGTCAAACTATCAATCCATCAATCTGATCGATCAACATTAAGCTTGGTTTTCAACAAAATCCCCAAACAAAGAACTGATATCGTCATGCATATCCACCTCCAAATTGTCAAAAATCATGCGAAAATCCAAAAACATCAAAAAATCCATCAAAAATCCAAAAACATTCAAAAAATCCATCAAAAATTCAAAAACATTCAAAAAATCAAAAAATCCAAAACCATTCAAAACATGAAAAATCCAAAAACATTTAAAAAATCCATCAAAAATCCAAAAACATCAGAAAATCAATCAGAAATCATTCAAAATCCAAAACATGTCAAAATCTAAAAAATTAAAAAATATAGTCATCTTACTTAACTGCGTTGTCTCTGATCTTGAATGTAGGCAAGGTTGATCTTTGATCATCCCCCGAGACATTTTAGGTCAATCCTTAGGCGTTTGTCGCAATGGCAATTCATTTGCCAATCTAGTTTACATTTTAGGTCAGTCCTTTAGGTGTCCGTCGCAATGGCAATCCGTTTGCCTATCTAGTTTACATTTTAGGTCAGTCCTTTAGGCATCCACCGCAATGGAAATCCGTTTGCCCATCTAGTTTACATTTTAGGTCAGTCCTTTAGGCATCCATCGCAATGGCAATCCGTTTGCCCATCTAGTTTACATTTTAGGTTAGTCTGTCGCAATGGCAATACTTTAGGCGTCTGTTGCAATGGCAATCTGTTTACCCATCTATTTCACATTTTAGGCATTCATCGCAATGGAATCCGTTTACCCATCTAGTTAGGCATCTATCGCAATGGCATTCGTTTGCCCATCTATTTCACATTTAGGTAAGTCCTTTAAGTGTCCGTCGCAATGGCATTTTGTTTGCCCATCTATTTAGGCATTTGTCACAATCACAATCTATTTGCTCATCTATCTCATCAGCAGTCAAGTCAATTGTTGACTGAACTATGTCGTCTCTGAGCTTGAACGTAGGCAAGGCCATCCTTGACTGGCCCCCAAGATACAAAATCCAAAAACATTGGAAAACCCAAAATCAAAAACATCGAAATATTTGAAAAAACCCAAAATGGTGCACCCATCCCATCTCGCTTTCACCTGCAATAATCGTCTCTCATAATAAACTAATTGTCGCTTTCATCCTTTGGTGAAGCAATCAGAAGCAAGTCTAGTAGGTTCAAAAGTGAACACCTAATCTTCAAAGTCTCAAGTCTAGATCAATGAGTCAACAAGTTGATCAAATAAGAGTATCAATAGCTTATCATCCAAATAGTTTTATCAAAACCCTGATCACAACATGTCCTAGGATTTTGACCTTCCTGCGATGGACATCAACATCAGGTAACCCCTTACTTTAGCCTTGGCTAGCGATATGAAGAACATTAGCTTGTTTGTTTACTTTATCTTGGTCTTTCTGACTTATCTTATTTTGCATTCATTCCAAGGACCTTTTGATGATGCCTAAACAAAACAGGTCTAGAGAGAAAGGAATGGGGCAATGATCATTATCTTTTTGTCTGCTGTGCTTGTTGGATGTTCTTGTAAAATAACTTGGCGAATACTTTCTTTGTTGGGTCCATCCTAGCAAGGTTTTTGTATGTCAAGTGTGAACAAGAGCACTCCTATCTGATTGTCGAGTCAAAGTCCACCACACTAGGCACAACGCCATCCTGGTTCTTTATACCTTGATGCATCACACCTATGTGTGTTATCAAACATAAGGAAAGTTATGCTCTTTATCTCTCCCATCCCTGGATAAGCAATACATCATCATAAATCATCATCATATCTAATAAAGTCTCGACGACTAGTGGACTTGTTGGAATTCTATGTTTTCTTAGATTCAAGGGTTGATCCCTCTCATTCTTCTATCCTCTTTCACACTAACAATGCATCCATCCTATATCCACACTCTCATCTTGCATAATCACGTCATATCATCATAGGACAACATCATCCATCTCATCCAATCTCACATGCATTGCATAATCATTTAAGATGTTTAAAATAATATAGATTTTTTATTTTAAGCATCTTACAAACATCTCATTTACATCATCATTACCATATAGATCATATAGTTTAAACATCCATATATTCATTTTGAACCTCTTTGTCGCTAGATCCACCTCAAATTGAACTTCTCGCTTGATCTCTCGAGGGGGCAATGAACTAACATACTTATTTCCGTTGGGGCATCAAAAAAAAATAGAAATTGTTTAATTTCAATGTCAACAGAATCATTCTTTGAACCAATGCAACGAGTACATTGCTTCAAAGAGGGGAAAAATGTAGACATGCAAAACTAACATTAGCATCCAATTCTCCTATTAATCAATTAAAACAATTTATTGATTAAGCTTCATCATACTTAATTAAATAAATCAAATTATTTAATTAAGTCCTTAAGTTCTTCTTATTTGATTCAATAAATCTAAATGATTTAAGTCAAATATCAAATCCCTAAAATCCTCCAAGTTAATTAATCTGGATTAATTAACCTCTAATCATAATCACCCATTCTCTAGCTTTTGACTCAACTTGAGTCAAATCTAAACTCTCAACTAACCCACCCACTTGCACCAATAAATCATTTCTTTGATTTATTAATTCTTCTAATTACTTTCAAAAGGGCATCAAGGTGGAATATTCTGTCAATTTGAATCTTCCATCCAAAGGACTTGTCCCTTCCAACAAAGCATTAAATTCTCTTACACATATCTTGCACAAGTCAAACTTGGCATTTAATTAACCTTTCATCCCCCCTAAACATGTCATTTCAACAAAATTCAAATTTGAAATTAGCACATTGGCCAAAACTTCCACATTCCTCATCCTCTCAAATCTTGACAAGTGGCATCTTGTCATTGGCTTATGAATGATCCCACATTCATCAAAATCTCTCACTCTTCCAACTTTGAATCTATAAAATGCAAAGCATTTCTCCAAACACAACACAACACAATTGGGGAAGAACACAATTTGATGCACAATCTTGGCATTTGCATCATCATCTTTCATTTTGGCAATCTTGCTTATCAGGGGGTGGGAAAGGGCATCCTTTCTACATCATGAGGAGCACCACTCCCGCTATGGAATAAAGTTTGGTCATGTTTTCATATGCTTTCGTTTAGCTATATTTTTTCTATTTATCTAGTTTGCATATTTTAAATATGATTGAATATTTCATAGAAATGTTGAATCTGGTTGTTTTAAACTGACCAACAATCTAATGGTTTTTGTTTGAAGCAATTCTACATATTTTAGCGTTTACAATGTCCTTTTTGTTGGTGATAAGAAAAATAGGCATTGTGTCTAAAGCTCAGAGGTAATGGCTTGGTAGGGTCAAGAGGTCGAATGGGAGGTAAGGTAAACATGTTCTTGTTTAATAGATGAGTCATGGTATTGTGAAGGGTGTTGAGTAAAGGTGTGAATTGTCTTTGTGGATCCCCAAATACATAAGGATTACTCTTTTTGATAGCAGCTACTTGGGTATCAACTTGTTGGGTGGGTTGGGAGGTAGGGTTTAGTTGACGAAAGCTTTTATTTTGTCTTTGATAAGGTTGGTAGGTGTTTTGGTTTGAGGTAGGTGTTTTGGTTTGAGGATTTAGACTTTTCAGGATGGGTAGAAGTGGGTTTTGGTTCACTACTACCTACAAAATTTTGATAATCATTAAGGGTAGTGCATAGGTGCATGAAGGAAGGGAATTTCATCATTGTAAGTTTATCTCGTATTTTTCTTTGTAAATTTTCTATGAACATATTTTGGAGCTAAGAATGAGGAACCTTCACAGTAATTTGGGAATAAAGTGATTGGTAACGAGAAATAAAGTCAGTGACCTTTTCACCCTCATTTTGCTTGCATCTCATCGAATCAGCTAATGTCATTTCGAGAACCGTGTGCACTTGAAAGTGGTTAATAAAGGCTTCAACAAGTTCATTAAATGAATGAATTGAGTTATTCAGTAATGCGGAAAACCAGTCCAGGGAAATGTCTTTCAACGATTAGAGAAAGAGCTTAGCCAAAAGTTTTTCCTCAAGGATAAAGTCACTACATAAAGTAGTAAAGACATTTACATGATTAGCAGGATCTCCCTTTCCTCCATATTTCTCAAATCTAGGGATCTCTATACCTTGTGGCACTAGAGTTCTCAATATCTCCAAGGATAATGGGTTGCTTTTAACATAGTATGAAGGTGGACCATTTTGATTTTGATTTATGGTAGAAACTTGACATTGAAGGGATGAAAATATTTGTAAGAGGTGGTTAATGATAGGATCATTACTTGTGGTTTGAGATGGAGGTGAATATGGTGGTGGTGTGTATGTGTTGGAAGGACAAATGAATTGGTTTCTTGTGGGAGGAGATATGAGATTAGATTCCACATGGGTATAAGGAGTACTAGTGGAAATATGTGAGGTAGGAAAGATATTGCTAGTAGGTTGCATCATTGTGATCACTTGAGGAGTTGTATAGGTGGGAATTGAGGTTATGGTTGAAGAGGGGGGAGTTTTGTTTCCTCTTTGGCTTTACACATTGTTTTAAGTTTGAGCACCATTGGTGGTGGAAGGAAGATATTTTCCAAATATGTGAGCTATGTTACGCACAACTTATATTCCTTCATCACTTTCCATCATATAGTGAAGACTATATATTGTAGGTATAATAGTGTTGGAAATGTTTTTAGTACTCACACTATCTTGTAAATGGGCTAGGTCTTCATGCATTTTCAATATGTTTTCTTGAGGAATATGGTCAATCATTTTTTGAACACTTGGCACAACTCATAGGTAAGGTAGGCATGGAAAAAGAGGTATCAAAAGGTATGGTGTATACCTAGTGAACTAATACCAACAATAGGAGTAAGAGAGATTGATAACCCATGATCCTCAATGAGTGTTTTATAGTGGGATTCCATGAGTCTCACACTTCATCTAACCACATTATTAGCAGTAGAACACCAAGTAGTACAACTCATACAAGGGATAAACAAAGGAAAATGCAATGAACACAATATCTTATGCTTGCAGTTACACTTGAAATGAAAGAAATTGGAATAACAACAATTCTGGAAATTGTAAGAAAAAATTGATAGCATCCAACAAAAGCACAAAAAAGCAATTTGAAACCCTAAAAATTTGGAAAGTCAAAGTTAATAGGGACTAAGATGCCAGGAAGGGTGTCTTGGTCCTCGTGATGAGATTCTGAAGTTCCAGGGACTAAAATAGACAACAAACAACACACAAAGGCTTCTAAGTAAAAAAACCTGAGAGGGACTAAGACGCCAAAAAGGGCATTTTAGTCCTAGAAGAGGTTTTTGTCAGAAAAAATAAAATAAAAATCTCGGGTTGTCTACAATGTTTATAGGTTGCCTATTCAAAGGTCTAATTTCTGAAAACATAAATCTATGTTAGAAAAAGTAACTTGTAAAAATCAATTGGATGCAAAGGTGAATGCACTTTTTTCAATTTTCAATGCAACAACAATGTTTGTAAATAGAATTGGAATCATTAACAATGGACTTTTTAGTTTTTCAATGAAATGAAATGATACAAGAAAGTAAAAATGAAACCTATATGAAATTTCACTAATGCAAATGTAAGAAACCCTAGATGCAATTTCACAAATGCAATACACAAGAAACCCTAGATGCACTTTCACTAATGCAAGATGCAATCTAGATCTAAGAATTTTATGGACTCCAAATTAAAAAAAGAATGTTCAAAGAAGTCAGGTTCACCAAAATTATTAATGTGAAAGAACCCTAGTTGGATTGACCATCAACCTCACAAGGTGATTCAATTCTCAATTAGGAGGACTTAGGAAGGGCGGGTGTTATTTTATATTTTTAAGGGGTTCACCACCAAGAAAATGCTTGGCAAGACAAATAAGCATTCAACCTACAAAACCTAGTTAAGCAAGCTAAACTAAAGATGCAAATGATGAAATTATGCAACATCAAGATAGGATGTGTGTACTTAGGAAGTCTAGAGATGTTGTGAGGATTCTGGTAATGTAAAAATGCTGTGAAAATATGCCAGGGAGGACAAAGACACCTTTACTATTGTCTTAGTGCCACTGCTATTTTTTCAGGGCAAATGCAAAATCCTTGGATCTAAAAATAGAATCTCAAAGAATCTCTGAAAAAATACCCATGGGAGGACTAAGATGCCCTAGGTGTTATATTAGTCTCATTCTGAATTTATGAAAATTCCAAACGTGATCCTAAGCTGCAAGGTCTGCACTTGCTTCCTCTTAGATCTATGATTCATAAACTTTTGGATTTGACTTGTAGGTGAGTTTATGTGAATATGACAATTTTGCAATGCAACTTTGCAACTTTGCAATCTTTCACTCAAAATGATCTTCAAGTCTTCAACCTAAATCTATAATCACAAGCATACAAGATAGGGAAAACTTATTGAATGTTAGTAAATGGGGGTTTGCCTTGGTCAAACCCCTTGTTGGTAATTAAACCTTGAAATGAAATAGAATAATGAAGGGAAATGATGAATGAACAACATGCAATGTTACAACTCACCAAACCCTTGTTGTAAAGTCTACAACCTTGTGTGAAATGGCTAATTGAAATGTAGATCTTGAATCACTTGAATGATTTGATAGATCTTGCTTGAATCTAAACCCTATATCATACATGATGCAAGAATCTCCTTTGATATGATGCTTGAATCTTGATGATGGCTCCAAAATGCTTGAAGAACTGCTCTTGAATTCTCTTGTGAACTCAATTATGCTATTAGGAATGCTCTCACAAAAGAATTATTCTCAAAATGAATGAATGAACCTTGTATTTATACTTGTCTATGCTTAATATCCCAAAATTACATCACACCAAGTTGGCATGTGTAGGAAAATATTAATTAAAGGAGGACAAATCCCACTAGAATTTAAAATTAAATCCAAAAAATAAGCCAATTAGGACTAAGATTCCCTTGGTGGGATCGTAGTCTCGAGGCTCAATTATCGAGGAACAAACTCCAAAAAGGGACCTTTTTAGGTATGTTCAAAATTAGGGTCCCAAGATCTTTGAGGGACTAAGATGCCCTAGGTGGAATTTTAGTCTTGACCCAAAAATTAGGGACACATAGATAGAAACTTTAAATGCTCATTTTACCTTTGATTATTGTTGGGATTAACCAAAAAAATAGGTAGTTTATTAGGCTTGTGGATGCAAAATAGGACCAATTAAGACATAAAAAGAATAAATAAAATGTGAGAAATCATCAATAAAGGTGAGAAAATATATATCCTTTGTAATAGATCGATGGGGAAACACCCCTGAAACATCACTGTGAACAATTTCTAAAACTTGTGTTTCCCTCCATGATTTTTCTTTTGGTTGCTTGCTAAGTGCACAACCTTCACAAATCCCTTTAGGAAACTTAACTAGGTAATACCTTGGCCATATTTTGTTGACATACTTGCTCAAGATAGTGGTAGTTAAGATGGCCAAACTACTCATGTCATAATTTTCTAGCTTGATCTGAATGAGTTGGTATTTTTCCGGATTGGTGATTTGTCTCCCCTATTGCTATGATTTTTTTTATTTCCAATTCTCTTATCTCAACTAATTTTGGAGATAAGAGTACTATCATGCCCTTCCCTAAATGAGTTATTTGATACATTGAAAGGAGATTAGTTGAGAGTGAAGGTACACTTATAAAATTTGAAAATATTTCTCCATCAACTTCAACAGACCCTCTCCCTTTTACCAATGCTTGAGTTTCATCACCTAAGGTAATTGTGGACATATTGGATGGCTCTAAGGATGAAAAGATGACCTATGAAGAATCCATATGGTGTGAAGCACTAGAGTCTATAATCCATCATAGAGATAAAGATGATGTAGCAACTAAGGTTTTGCCCTTTGATTTCTCTTTGTCCTTAGTATTTTCTTGAGTTGATGAATATTCCTTGATAGAATCCAGTAGCCCTATATTATTCTTTTTGAGAATTTGTTATAGAGGCTCAATTTGTTTCCTCCTGCATTGATGTTCATCATGTCCAAGTTTTTTACAAATGGCACATTTAACTTTCTTCTTGCTTTGAGAAGAATCTTTGGAGTTGTTAATTTTTTTTTTCTTTCTTAACTTCCTTATCCTTTTTAGTTTTCTTCTTCTCCCCTTTTTAAGTTTAATGTGTTTCATTCCCTGCAAGTAGGGCTTGAGACTTAGTATACTTCAAATTTTCCATTTGAATTAAATTTACTTTCTCCCTTGTGATATCAACAATAAAGTTATCAAGTGTGGGCATTGAACATGAGGCTCCAAGATCCCATTTAGTAGAGTAGAAAGTTGATATAAACATTGAAAATTCTGGACCTAGCTTGGAAAGTACAAAAAGGATTAATTGATCCTCTTTCTTGTCAATTCCATAATCCTTTAGTTATAAATTTAAAGGCTTAAATTTAGTGAAGAAGTCTTGTAAATTTGAAAAAAACCTAGGAATAAGATCTAAGAGTTGATTTTCCAACTCGTGGCTTCTAAGTTCATCTATTTTCCCAAATAATTTTTCTAGAGCTTCCCAAACATGGCTGGGTGCTTTCAAGTTCTCAACATGGAACAATAATTCAAGAGATAGATTTAAACATAGGAAGCCATATGATTGATCACACTTATTGAAAAAAAATCTTTTCCTTTAGCTATTGTAGGTTCTTTTAGTGTTTCCATTGTTACCCTATATAAACCTTTATTCTAAAGCACAAGAATTACTTTCATCATCCAATCATGATAATTGAAAGGTGTTAGGGATGGTATAGTTACATCATAATCCGTGATACTAGACTTAGATAGTTACTTGTAGAAATGTGGAAGTAAAGAACTTAGAAATGTGTGGAGAAGTGAAGGAGAAAATATACCACAAACGAGCACCTTGTGAGGAAATGTGAAAATGAACCACACAAGACCCCCTTGATTATTATTTTTTAATTAGATAATTTATAGGAGTGCTTGTAACTAACCCAAAAGACGTATAAATGTAAAATTTATAGAATGAGTGTGATAATATGCTCTTTGGATTTGTGGCAAAAAAAATCACTTTTGCAAGGAAGGGCAATAAAATTCAGGCGACTAAGAAAAATTTATGGGACTTTGAAATTTGTTCACTCTTGTAAAATATTTGTTCCTTCTTGCAAAATAGATTTTTAGATTTAAATTAGAAAATAAATTTAAATGCAAAATTTCAGAAAAGAGGAGGAAACAATAAAGGTAGTGAAATGGATAATTTTGTGTGTGGTAGATCACTAGGGTTTAGGACATAGGGCAACAAAATCCACCATTTACATTCAAGAACAAGCCCTTGAGATTCCAACACAAAGATGATTTAAATCTAGAAAAGGGTGTGTTCTAGGGGATCGAATGATGTAAATAAGGGGTTCACCACCAAGTGTAAACTTGCAAAAACAATGAAATGAATGATGAAATGAAAAAGCCCTAATTTGATGCAATGCTTCAAAGAATGATCTAAAAATGCAAGCAAATAGCAACAAAAAACTATGAGAGTGGAGATGTGCACCTGGGAAATTGGAGAAGGTAGAATGGAGGTTTGAAACCCTGGAAAATTCACTATTGAAGTCAAATGGGAATAATTCACCAAGCTAGGCGAATTAGTCCAGTGTTGGGAAATCTGTGTTGGAACAGGTTTTGGACAAAAGAGTACATAGATCTGCAAAAATCTCTAACATACAACAACAGTGGGACTCATTCACCAATAGTGGCGAATTAGTCCACTTCTAGATTTCTAGAAATTCAAAGTTTTATTTTGTAGCCCTTGGTCTGCTCTGCTGCTTCCAATTCAGATCTAAGTCCGAAACTGCTAAATTCAACCTGTAGGTCTTCTCCAAGCTCCTACAAGTTTTGTTCACAATATTAAAAACTTTTTTTTTCTTTGACAACTTGATGAAAACTTTTCCATTCCTGCTCTTTGATAAATTTGCAACCTAGACCAAACCTTTTCAATGAAGTGTTGTAATTACACTTGAGATGGTTGTAATGGATGGGATTCTTGATTCTTGCTTGTAGGAGATAGATCTTGAATGCAAAGCTTACTTGGATTATGAACTCTACACCACAATTATAAGCACAATGACAAACATAATGGATGTGATCTTTGACATGATGATTGATCTTGAAGAGTTATCTTGAAAGCTTGATAATCTTCCCTTGAAGACCTTGAATGCTCTTGCTCAAATGCTCTTGTGAACTCAATTTTCTATAAGGATCACTTGATTTCTTGCTAGGATTGAAATGAGAGAAATAACCTTGTATTTATACCCAATTATGCAAGAATTATTGAAATTAAAACACTACAAGTTGACATTGGATCTTGGAGAATAAAATCCCTCCAAATATTTAAATTAAATTTTATTTTGAGTTGAGGGGGACTCATTCGCCACCTTGGGTGAGTGGGTCCCACCTAAGGGGACTCATTCACCCAAAATGGTGAATGAGTCACACCTTAGGAATTTGGGGTGGGTTTTTGGGGATTTGATGTTTTAAATCCCATTTTTCGGGATTATCCTTAAAAATACACCAAAATAAGCCTTGTGGATGGAAAAATGGGCCAATTAAATCATGAGAGAGCCCAATTATTAATGACAAATGAAAAGCCTGGAGGAATGTGAAAGTGTGTTACAACACTTTACAACACACCAAATAAGGCAAGGATAAGAAAAATTATGATGAAAATAAAGTTAATTATGCTTAGAAATCCTAGAAAAGTGTCAAAGTGTATCACAACACCTTTACAAGGCATCATTAAAGTACACTAGTTCACAAGGGCCCAAGACCTAACGTTAATGTGTTATCCACATTACAACACTAAAGCAAGGCCAAACTAAGCCAAAATTTGCAAGAAGGAGCTAAACAAGCACGAAAAAAGGCTAAGGACCCTTTTTTTTATGTTACATTTAGCCCCCACTTTAGTGAGAGGATGAACTTGCTTCAAATTCACACTAAAGTAGACAAAAACACATCAAGGGAGGGTTCCAATTTACTCATGTTAGTAAGATGAGATGACAAGAATCAAGAGGGATGATCAAGCCCCCAGGATCAAGATCTCATGATAAACCAACATGAGTAAAAAGCAACACACATGAAAATAATATAAAGAACAACAACAAGGCCAATCATACAATGCCAAAGACAAGGAAGAGAAATTAAGGAGAGATCTGGAACAAGCTTCAACCGTTTGTCCAATGCAATGTCGTTCAAATCTAGGTTGTTTTTCCAACAAAAACGCATACTCACTTTGAGGTGACGAAACTTAGGGTTGTCCACCAGCTGAGAAGTCTAAAATGGGTGAGAAACATACACTCATGGCTGGTATGTACTCACACACACGTGAGTGGCTATTGGGAAAGTCATTCTACTGGCTAGGCTTCCTGCTCAAACCATATCAAAGTTATACCTCCTAAAAACTTTAATAAGGCACCATGCAAAAATATGTGATTTGGTTTTCGAGCTTCATGAGACAAGAAAAACTTTGTATTCTTGGAGCTCATGAACAAATAGGATGGTTCCATAGGCATGCAAGCTATGTTATGCAAGGTGGCCATAAATGCAACATAGGAAATGTTCAAAGGAGTCTTGGTTAGTTCACACAAGATCTTTAACTTAGGGAACATTATGTCTAATGTCTCCAAGAGAGGAGCAATCAAAGAATAGAAGATTCACAACTTAGGGGATGCAATGTGTCACATCAAGGCACTAAGAGGAATGTAATAGGCTAAGAGAGATCATGTTGATGAAGGACATCACACCCAGTGTCATCCACAAAGAAAAAAATGAATCGTATGAAGCAAGAAGGTTGCACTAAGAACCATGAAAAGAGAAAAATGTAAGAGAAATAATGCTAATGTATGCCCCCACTTTAAATAAAGTGTTAAACACCATGCTGTGAGAAATTAATTTAAAGTATCAAATGAAATAATGCTAACAAGAAGAAAGACATGAGAGACAACTTGGAAATCCTTATACCAAGTCATATGTTTCCGATTAAGGCTACGCTATGCAAGGAAAAGAAAACAAAGGGGTTGCCCCCAAAATGAAAACACTAAACACATAAGGGATCTATGGATTTGGGGTAAGTATGTTCTTTGCTACAATATTTTGTAAGAAGAGTTTAGAATTGTCATTATTCCCCAAATACACATAGAACTAGAAGAATGACACAAAGAGAGCCAAAAAAAAGGAAAAACCTCTTGGGTCAACATGGAAGAGACATAGGGTGTCTCGATGCCTTGCATCATCCCCAGAAGGAAAACACAAGAAAAAGAAAGATAAATATGAAATGAAAAAGGAAAAAGAAAAGAAAGCCTTTTGGGTCAATATGAAGGATACATGGATGTCTCAATGCCTTGCATCATCCCCAGAACAAAAACACAAGAAAGAGAAAGATAAAGATGAAAAAGTGAAAGTGATTTATGACATAGAGAATAATGAGGGTACAAAAAGAAGAATGTCAGAAAGAGAGAAAATAGAACTTTACAGGAGATCACATTTCACACATGCAATCACACAAAAGAAAATGAAAAATAAATAATTCCATAATACTAGTAAGGCAAATGTGAGTCAACCTATGAGCAAGTCATCCACCTCCCAATCATGTTTCATGTATAGCGAAGGGGGTTGACTAGCCAAAGGGACAAGAGCAAGTGTCGAACTAGGAGAAGCTCTAGGTTTAGAAGATTTGCCATTTAAGCTCATGAAAGAGGAAAAAAATGTGTTCAGTTCATTATGGACCTATTCATCAATTTTTGCATCCTCATTATCATCATCTAAGTTAATCATAATAGGAGTTCAAAGGATAATATCCATAGAAGAGTTCAACTCTTATTGTGGAGGATGCATGGAAATTTCTTGCCACGACTAGAGAGGAATAATGTCATGTGTTGCTTCAGTCAAGTTTGGATCTTGATTTTGTTTTAACTCATCATGGAACTTGCGAGCAAGGGCACACCGTATACTTCTATGCTCCCTAGCACCTTTGTTTCTTTTAGTTTTATTTTCAAGCTGTGTAGGAGTAGGTTCATCAATCACAGGTTGATTTTATTCCCTAGGGGGAGGAACAAAAGGAACCACAGGGGGTTGTTCAACCTCTTTCTCTTTGACTTTTTAAACTTGTTTTATTCTTGGTGGTGTGGTGAGGTTGGTTTCATTGTTTCTTGGTCACTTGTAAGAGGTAGGTAAGGTTTCAGGTTTAGGTTGGTCTTGGTTGTTTTGGTCTTGTTTAGGTTCAAGCATGGTTTCATCAAGGATGGTAGGCTCGGAGGTGGATGGGGATATGTTTTGGAGAGATAATTATATTATCTTCTTTGCCTTGAAATTTTTGTAGGACAAGAAAAATAATTCTTCTCTTGGCTTGATAGGTTCCATGGGCTTGGGCCAAAAGGCATATAGGTAAAATTTTACTTTAGATGACAAGGAATTAAAGCTACAATGGTGAATAGTAAATATCTCATTGTCAAAGAGGAACTTCAAGTATTTATGCACAACCGAAGGGATAACTTTCATGGAGCATAGCCATGGGTGACCAAGCTTCACAAAAAAATGGTTTGACTATAGGATGATGGATAATGTAACATCTAATGTTTTTGGTCCTATTTGTAATGGTAGGGTGATCGATCCAACTGTAGGGCATGCAAAACCATTATGTGTCTTGATCCATGCTCTCAGTTTGTTATAATCATCTTGATAGAGCTCATGCAAAAGTAGGAGTTCCTCGGTGATCACATTCTCTCCATAGGTGGGATCTATTAATATCCCATTAGTGGGCTTATCATAGATACAACCAGCTATGTAAAGAGGACCATCAGGAAAATGTTTAAGTATGTCTTTAGAGGAGAAAGAAATATCAAGAGGACTCTTAGTTCAGCCCTTATAAGGGATGACATCTATCACCCCTATCATTTCATCAATAGGATTGACATTAATAGCATTAATTAGAGCATAATCAGTGTGTTCATCATCTATATCAACATTCATCACATCATTCTTAGGTGTGTCACTAGCTTTAACAAATGAGATATTATGTTTTTGCATGGGATTGGTAAATATTTGTAAGTTTTGGTTTAGATGGGCAACAAACTTATTGCCTTGATCACTAGTACTCACAATGGATAGACAACTGGAATCAATGAGGTATTGTACAAGATGTTTAAGACGCTTGTAACACTATTTCGTGTCATGTCCATTTTGTTGATGAAAATGGAAATAAGCATTTGCTTTAAAGTTTAGAGGCAATGGCTTATTAGGGTCAATTGTCTAATGGGAGGTAAGGTAATCATTTGTTGGTTTAGGAGTTGGGACATGGTATTATGAAGGATGTTGGGTAGGGGAGTGAATTTTCTTTTTGGATCTCCATAACTAAAGGGCATTGTGGCTATGACAACAACAACTTGGTTACGGAAATTTTGAGTTTGTTGTTGAGGAAGGTTGAACTGAAGGAACCGTTTATTTGGTTTTCTAAATGCTTGGGAAGTTTTCTGGTGTACATTCTCGGATTTTTCAACTCGACTAGAAGTGGAATTTTTATTGCGACTAGAAAATGAATATTGGTAATCATGGAGAGTAGTACACAGGTGCATGAAGGATGGGAATTTCATCATGGTCAACTTGTCTTGGATTTTGGTTTGCAAGTTTTCTATAAAAATCTTTTGAAGGTGTGGGTCGAGGATCTCAAAATCGACTTGGGAATAAAGCGATTGATATCTAGAGATAAAGTCATGTGAGCACCGTAAATCTGAAAATAGCTTAAACCTCAATACTCATTAGCATGGTGAGTTTAAAAACTAAGAAAATAAATTAATGCTCCTATGAAATAATACATTGTACCTCATAAACAAAATAACAAAACAAATTAATTGAAAGCATAAAATAAGCACAATGTATACCTATCCCATAATGGATTGGTGCTAATCTTTGTGTAGAAAGTAGCCCTTTCCCAACCCTTGATAAACTAAATGATGATGAAAATTCCTTAAAATGCAAATGACAATGAAGTGGAAAAAATTAGCTCTCAATGTGGAGAGAGTAACTTTTCTCTAAGTTGTGTGTGATTGAAATGAAGGATAGCCTCTCCATTTATAGAAGAGTTTGATGAGAGAAGAAGCAAATGGGATGAATGTGGGATAAAAACCCAAACAATATGAAGAAGCCACTTGTCACCATGTGAATGGGCCAAGGATGTGCAAGTTTTGATGAATGTGCCAATAAATGACATTAGGTGGCATTTTCAAATTTGAAATTTGGCTTGTTGGAGGGAGAAGAAAAGGGTCTTAAATGCCAAGTGGGGGACATGTAAGAGGGGAGTTAATGATATGTTGGAAGGGACAAGTCATTTGAGAGGGAGATTAAAATTGGAGGAATATTCCTTAAAGATATCATGTTGAGGGAAATTAGAAGATTTAATAAATCAATTAAATGATTTATTTGTGCAAGTGGGAAAAGCTAGAGGATGTGAGATGAGTTTAGATTAAATTAATCAGGATTGGATTAATTTAATGAGGGATCAGATGATTTGACCTATTTTATTTAGATTTATTAATTAAAATAAATCAAAAGGAGATGGAAAATGATTTAGACATAGTTAAATAAACATTTTGATTTACTTAGCTAAAGGGGATGATGTTAGTATTAAAGATGAATTTATTTAATTTAAATGGAGGACTTTAGAGATTAATCAAATAAACTTGATTTATTTGATGAATGGATGAATATGACCTAATTAAATGCATGATGCCAATTTTGCATGTCTACATTTTGCTCCTCTTTGAAGCAATGCACTTGGTGCATTGGTTCAAAGAATAAACTTACCACGATCAAAATTAAAAAAAAATCTTTTTTTTTTTTGGATGCCCCAATGGAAAGAAGTACACTGGTACATTGCCCCCTCGAGAGATCGAGCGAAAAGATTTGAGGGTCGATCTCATGACAAAGAGGTTCAATATGCACGTATGGATGGTTATGACTAACTGATCTATATGATAATGATGATGTAAATGAAATATTTGTAAGATGCTTAGAATAACAAATCTATATTATTTTAAACATCTTAAATGATTATGCAATGCATGTGAGATGGATGAGATGGATGATGTTATCTTATGATGATATGACATGATTATGTAGGATGAGAGTGCAGATGTAGGATGGATGCATTGATGAAATCATACTTATGTTAGCATGAAAGAGGATAGAAGAATGAGAGGGATCAACCCTTAAATCCAAGAAGATGCGGAAGTTGAACAAGTCCATTAGTCGTCAAGAATTTATTAGATATGACGATGAATAATGATGTATTGCTTATCCAGGGATGGGAGAGATAAAGAGAATAACTTTCCTTATGTTTGATAACACACATAGGTATGGTGCATTAAGGAATAAAGAACCGGAATGGCATTGCACCTAGTGTGATGGACTTTGAGTCAACAATCAGATAGGAGTACTCTTGTTCACACTTGACAAATGAAACCTTATTTAGAGTGTAGTTCAGATATTCTAGATATCTCAGACCAAAACATAAAAGGGAAAGCCTTCTTATGTGGTCAACAAGACACCTAAAACATACTCCCTACAAACACAACAAAGCACGCATGACAAAGTTATTTTAGAAGAATATCCAACAAGCACAACAGATTAAAAGATAATGATCATTGCCCCATTCCTTTCTCTCTAAATCTTTCTGTTTAGATATCATTGAGAGGTCCTTCGAATAAGCGCAAAATAAGATAAGTCAAAAGAAAAGATAAAGTAAATAAGCAAGCTAATATTCTTTGTACCACTAGCCAAGACTAAACTATGGTGATGCTCGATATTGATGTTTGTCGTAGGAAAGTCACATTCCTAGGAGATGTTGTGATTAGGTGATAATGAGATTTTGATTAGATGATAAGCTATTGATATTCCGAGTTGATCAACTTGTTGACTTACTAACCTAGACTTGAGACTTTGACGTTTGAGCTTTCACTTTAGAACCTACTAGAATTGCTTTTGATTGCTTCATGAAATGATGAAGGCGATGATGATTTATTATGAATGATGATTATTGCGGGTGAAAGCGAGATGAGACAGATGCACCATTTTGGGTTTTTTCAAATGTTTTGAGGCTGTTTTTGGTATTTTTGAAAATTTTCAATGTTTTTTAGATTTTCAAGATTTGACCAAGAGACACTTAAAGACCTATCCTAGGAGTCTCGAGAGCTGATCAATAGATTAGCCTTGCCTACGTTATACACATAGATACTACGCAGTTCGACTGACGACATACTTGATTACTGAGATAGATGGGAAAACGGATTGCCATTGTGACGGATGCCTAAAGGACTAACCTAAAATGTCTCGGGGGATGATCAGAGATCAACCTTGCCTACGTTCAAGATCAGAGACGACGTAGTTCAAATTCCATGTTTTTGATATTTTTTGACTTTTTGAGTGTTTTTGAATTTTTGATTTTATGATGTTTTTTAATTTTGGCATGATTTTTATGATTTGGAGGATGATATCAGTGCTCTGTTTTGGGATTTTTTTGAAAATCAAGGTAGGGTTGATTGACCAGATTGATGGATTGATGATGATAACATTGTTGAGGATACACAACAATGCAAGGATAGTGTTAAGCAACACAAGGATTGGGAAATATATCTTGAGATGACGAGGGATTGACTAATTTTGAATGATCAAGATTGATGAAGCTTGATTTGGAACAAAAATTGTTCGAATGATTTGATGTGATGCTAAATGTATACATTAGATGCGACTGATATGGATTGTTTGGATTGATGTTTGATGGAAGATAAAGCTTGATAAGGAATTTATTTATGTCAAAATGTGTCATGGGCTAGTGATTTGGATTCTTGCTCACAAGTAGTTGACCAATTTGATTTCACATTTGTCAATGCTCAGATCACCACATAAGTTGGAGGATATAGATCAAGATTTATTTTCAAAGCAAGATGCAAATATCTTCCCCCAATTTCTAGCAATGTTTGAAAGTCCATTGGTGGATGTTTGGGTTGGTATATGAATCGATAGATACGGTAGGCATGCAAAGGATGCCAAGGATTATCTTGTGATAAGATAAGGTGTTCCAACAAAGGATGCTCACTTAGATAATGCTTCAAAGCCCGGATAATGTTGGATTAGATAGGATCAATGAAAATGATCCATGTAAAGATGTTTACCATAAGCAAGTGTAAAGTGTGCAACAAAATTTTATCAAGATCAAGATAAGGTAGATAGATGGCAATGGGTTGGATAAATGTTTGGTGGATGAACAGATAATATGGATGGAATTTCGGATTTATTATGGACGTGATAAGATGATCTCTTCTGAAATGGTGCATGTAGATGCTTGATTCTACACATGATGCCTATTTTCCAGGTTTTCATCATGGTGCCTATCCAAAGCACCACTGAAGTGGTTTTCATTAAAGGATGATTTTTTTCTTTAATGTTTTCAATAATTTTTTTAATTTTTTTTAATTTTTTGCCAAAAGATTTTAAGCTCATGTTGAACCACCTAGTGATGTTGATCTAGATGGTTCTATCACAATGTTCCATCTATACCCTACTTGAAGAAGTTGATTTTCCAAGATACGTGCACTTGAATGAAACTTTTGAGATTCCAGATCTACTTTGTTGATACCAAGGTTAACTTTGTCTTTGTGCACACATCAGGATAGAGTGCCTTCTGAATCCTTATGATGAAGGGTCGTTGCCAACACATGGTCAATGTGAGAATTGGATATCATGAGTGGAGGCATGGATAGAGTGTGTTTAGGAATAAAATATGGATTGGGTGACAGTTTGGAACCTTTGACTCTCCAAACTTGGGAAGATGAGCAATGATGGGTGGATACGAAAGTGTGCATGGAATTAGGACCAAAATATTGATATGCTTTGTGTGTCGCTTGAGAAGCCTGCTTTTTCCTTTGTGGACATCTTTGATGGATAATTTTTGCTTTTTTATTTTTCCCCATAGTTTCTTTGATTGATGGAGTTTGATAGGGATAATATTTCTTTGTACTTTTTGGTATCCACATGTATTTGATTTTTGACATGCTTCTTATCTTCTTTTTCTTTGATAATGTTCTTTGTGCTGTGATTCAAAACCTTCTTTTGATGTTGGTCCCAATTCGTGGATGGGGTGATGTATGGATGAAGATTCATGATGTGGCGGGTTGTAGTATTGACATTGGTTTCATCATAAGGATCCTTTGTGCTCCATATGTTGACATTTGCTTGAGACGAAGTTGCCCTCAATTTTGTGGAAGTATCACTAATATGTTTAGATCCCTTAATTATTTAATAACAAAGACCTTGATGCTTAGGATTTCCAATAATTTGCACTGGTTCCAGGATACCCTGTTCTTGTAAGCCTAATCCTCTGCTTTGATAATTCATTTGTTGAAACATTTTATCTGCAATAGGATATGATTTACCTTGGAAACAAGGTGCTAATCCTTCTCTGATCTATGGTGGATCTTCAAAGGTGCTAACTTCTTCATTGATAAGATAGCTTTCCCTAAACAAGGTAAGTGATCCAAGTTTATAAGTGATAGGATTGTCCATATGTGGGATAAATTCCTGATTGATCTCTTTGGCTTGATCTTTTGAGATATCAAATTGTAATGCTCCTTCAAGAGGTGTTGATGATTCACTGTCCACATAAAATTCTTCCTCATGATTCATTTCATAGGATGATTCACGACTTTTGTAGCAGCCTTCTTCATGATCTAAATATGATATCTCTTCATAAGATGTTTATGATTCACCACTTCTATAGAAGCCTTCTTCATGATCCACTTTTGGTATGTCTATATTTTTCTATACCTTGATCATTTGTACAAATGTTAAGAGTAGGAGACTCTTGTACCTTGGTAATGATGTCAAGAGTATGAGACTCTTGTTTTGAATGAAGATCATCTACGTGTCCATCCAAAGAAAGCATCTCATGGGTAGATGGAGGAGTATGTGCTATATGGATATGATCATTTGAGACATCTTGTATAGATAGGAGTGTGCCCATTAGATCATTGTAGTATCTTGGAGATAAAAATTCTTGATCTTGATTAATGGATATGTGCAGGATCATCATGGAAAAAATAGGTCCTTAAGTGGCAATAAAAGTAAAAAAAATCAGAGTTAGGCAACTTGACATAAAAATTTGATTAAGTTATTTATATTATTTAAAAAATATGTAAGAATAGAATCTGTAGAAAATTGAATGTAGTTTCTAAACTACTAGGTTTATTTAAAAAATTAAAAAATCTATTTGGTGAAAATTTGAAATTTCAATGCAGTAGTACTTAAATTTCAGGGAAAACATAAGAAGTAGGTATCTGTCTAACCACCCTAACCGCAATAAAATGATAATATTATTTTTAAGAATATTTTAGATATAAGTAGAGGACTCATGTTCTGATGTGATGCATATTTTTTTATAATTTTTTTCCAAGTAAATAATTAATTATGAATTTTTTATTACAACTTTTAAAAAATATAAAAAATCGTATGTCTGACCACCTTAACTTGGTCAAAAATTCATTAAATTCAATTTTGATTTTTTTAATCCTATTCTATGTGAAGCATAGAATGTAACACATATTTCAAATTCAAAAAATGTGATAGTGTTTGAAAGCTATAGATGTTTTTCAATCAGCCTATCAATCAAGACTTTAGTCATAATTCAAATAGAAAATGAATAATAATAATTTATTAAATTCAAAGTAAAGAATAATTTATATTGGTGGAAAGATGAAAATCTCTTTTAAAAACCCTTTTCATTTCATCAATTGTAGGTAAAAAAAAAGTTGTCAGCCACATGGGTCATCATATCACTTACATATTGCCACTTTTTGGCCTATCATGATCCTGCACATACCCTAATTTTGGAATTTCTTTCAACATGCTTTGGATCAAGTTTTTGACATGGGTCAATTTCAAAGGGTGGATTTATTGCAAAGGTTTTTTGGACATCGTCATTAGGCATGGGATGTGGCTCAATATCCTCTTGATCTTTGAGTGGACTTGGATCTAGTGTTGAGTTGAGGATCCCTTTAGTATATGTAACCATGAGGTCAAAGGATGTCAATATGTCTTGGGAAGGTTCATTGCTAGACCTTGGTGGAAGATGTTGATCATTCTTTGGAGTAAATTCTTGAGATATGTCCTCTGACTCATTAGGTGATGTAGAGACATTGTCAACATAATCATTGGTGAATGGATCTTGGATAGGATCAAATAAAATCAACACTTCTTGAAATAGATATTTGTAGGAGGGGTCTTGATCATGAATAAAAAATGGCTCTTGGTGTATGTTGATTTGATCATCAAAGGAGAAGGAGACATCTTCAAGGTGCTCATTAATGGGTAGTTGTGATTGATCTTTGAGATGTGAGGACTGATCTTCAAGATGGGGTGATTGGGTTTGTTGTTGATATTGTTGCCCAACCTCTTGACATTTGAGATATTGTTCTTGATGTGGTTATGGACCCAACTCAATGCTTTGATGACATGGTTCAACCAATGGAAGAGTGTATTGATTTTGGGGTGGAGATGTCTCTTGGTGATATGAATCAATGAGTTTCTTGAGTGTAGCAATTTTATTTCGTAAGATTTGATCTTGAAATTCTTGATATCATTGACCTGGTTGTTGACCAAGCATAATGGGATAGTGTACAGGTGGTTTTTTCATGGGATAATGGATGGATTGACTTTGGACAATGTTATGATTTGGTGTGATGTTTAGATTTGGCATTATAGGTTGATTTTGAACATTGTTGTGGTTGAGAATCATATTGACTTGATTTAGGTAACTTTGATTTTGCATGGGATTACCTTGAATTGGATCAATACATTGAGTTGTCAATATATTGCTTGGTCTTTGACCAATATTGGTTTGATTTGCAAGTGCATCTATCCAAAATTCACCAAGTGTGGATTTGATACATTCATGTTTGATAAGTTTGCACTTGGTATATTCACATTTGGTACGTATGGATTGGGTGGGATAATGTTGTTTTGTTGAAGACTCGTTTTTGGTTGATAGATTTGTAAGTTTTGACTTTGATTTAAATCTACCATAGGGAAAGGTGGTCCAAAATTCGGATTAGGAAAACTCAAATTTGTATCATTGAGGTTTGGAGGAAATAATGACGCCATGTATGGATTGCATAAATGTGAGTTTTGATAATCAATTGGCATTGTGAGACTTGGATAGTTTGGTTGACTTGGATTACTCATGATGTATAAGTCGAGTTTAAACTCCATGTTTTTCTTCTGTTTTGACCTTGTTGACCTCTTAGGGGTTTAGAACCAATGCTGAGATGAAGGACGAAAGGGGTGAATGATATGGATGTTTAAACTTTTAAGAAATTTTGATCAATGCTAGAATTTAGGACTTGATTTGATTTGATTTGATTTTGATTGAGGATAGTTTGACTAAGTGTGTTAAGTCAATCAAGGTGATTTGGATAATGAACTTGTAAATTCTAGGAAGTTGTGTTATCCTAGAGTAAACTTGTACACAAGAGGATAATTTGACTAAGTGTGTTAAGTCAAACAAGGTGATTTTGGCTAATGAACTTGTAAATTCTAGGAAGTTGTGTTATCCTAGAGTTTACAAACTCGTACACAAGAGGATAATTTGACTAAGTGTGTTAAGTCAAACAAGGTGATTTTGGATTGGATAATTTCACTAAGTGTGTTAAGTCAAACAAGATAAGTTTGATTTTTCCTAGAAGTCCAACATGAATGATGTTTTCAAAGTTTCCAAGAGTTTGTTGGTGAGGTGATTTGGTTGATGTTTGAGATGGGTGAGGTGTTTGACTTGATCCTAGATGAACCTAAGAGAGACTTGTTTACAAGACCAAGGTTTTGAAGAACATGTTTTTCCCTAAGAGTAATTCAAACCAAAAGACCAATGTTCGCATGGAAAACCATAAGACAAAAGATTGCAAGCACATGCATGGGGTTCAATTGGGGTTAATCTTGATTAATGACTTGATTTTTACTACAAACACTTATTTCTTAGTTTTTCAAACTAAATGTCCAATGTCCTAATTTTCTTTCATCCCACAAAGTGCATTATGTGGAAATCAAGGAAATTAAGGCAAAGGTTACCTAGTATTGACTTTAGTGAAAGAAAATTGTGATTAAGTCCAAATACTTGGAAGCCTCTAGGGATAAAATCCCTAGGGCAAGCATGAGTTTTTGAATTCGTTCAAGGGTATTTGCTTCTCTTAAAGGGTTTGAAATTTTGAAGATCCTGTGAATGTTTGTTTTCAAATGTTTTCGATCAAAGCAATGTGTTTTTGATTTTAAGAACATGTACAATCCTAGGATGAAGAGACAATATTTTTTGGGTTCCCACTCGGATAAATCCAACTGCGCATATTCAGTGCGAATGATTAGATGCTTGACCACACTGGTTCCCCTCCATGACACACACTTCTCGAGTCAGCCAAGCATCAATACCCATGAATCTCTCATGGCATACTTTTCATCTCTACAATAGAATCACATGTATATGTGGGGCAGCTTCAAAGGACATGACCTTTTGCACCAACAAATAGATTAGGATTTTGGCCTTTGCTAAAAGAGGGGTTTTAATGTGGGCATTCCATTCGTGGGGGAGCATCCATATGGTGAGAGACCATTTTTTCCCTTCTCGTCGGAATAATCCTCATGATTCTCAAAATTTCCTTGAGAATCCACACTTATATACCGGTTGGAAGTCTCTTGGATTTAGTGTATTACTAGTTGGGTCATTCCTTGGGGTGATTACTTTTTCCCACCTGACAGGCCCTCTAAGATAAACAAAAGAAAGAAAACATATTCCTAGTTTGATCGATCTTCGTTGAGAAATAAAGAGAGAACACGCACAATATGTTCCACTCACACTCTTAATTTTTGTTCAATTTTTAATCCCAAATCGAAATGTGGAAGCAATATTTTTGGCAACTTAATATCAGAGAAAGAATTTTGATTCTCAAGATTGTCGTGAGGCACGAGAGAAGTGCATATGTATTTTCGATGATATTACTTTGCAAAAAATATTACAAGACACAAAAACACATGTTCATTTTAATTTCCAAAGGCAAAATTGAGTTCTTTTTAAAGCCCCGAAATCAAAATGTGAGAGTTGTTTGCCAAATTTTTAGAACCCAAATTGAAATTTAGTAAGTTTCTAAGGTTCAATTTTAATCCAACTTGAAAAAAAATCAATCACTGATTAATTTTAATCCCAAATTGATCTAGTTGGTTTAAAATAGAAAACAAAAGCGGAAAATGGATACTTCAAGCTATTTCAATAAGCATTTAAAAATGCTTCTTTAAGTTCAAATTTAGTTTGAATGCTTAATTCTCCACCTCAAATCTTCTTTGATTTATCCTCTTTCATGCAAAGTAGATGTGAAACAATAAAGAAACAATGATTA
This sequence comes from Sequoiadendron giganteum, assembly GCA_007115665.2. Taxonomy (NCBI): domain Eukaryota; kingdom Viridiplantae; phylum Streptophyta; class Pinopsida; order Cupressales; family Cupressaceae; genus Sequoiadendron; species Sequoiadendron giganteum. The sequence continues at coordinate 170,443,230 of CM021106.1, read as the reverse complement.
GAATGCTAAAAATCAATTTTTTAGGAATTTCGAAGAAGCCATATGATCAAAGGTAATTAAGTAGCAAGATTAAATGACATCATGTTTTATATATCAATTCATCTTAAGCATGAAGAAATAATTATACACAAGATTATGTCTTCAAATTTAATCAACAAATTTCACCCTCCTTTAGAAATCTTCCTTAGCCACGTTAATCTGCATAGATAAGATTTTTAGATCTCTATGTGGTAGGATCTTGAGTGCCTGAGCCCGCAACCATGTTGAAAAGGTGTTAGAAATTTTTGACAGAGGTAGATGGCATTATGAAGTCAAGTTTCACCATTCCTGCACCAGTATTCTCTACACCTTGTGTCATCTAAGAATGGCTCCATTTCTACTCACAACATAAAACTACACAGTTAAATCCTCATAAATCACTACGCTACTAAAAATAGCTTATACATGAGTTCTACAAAACAATAACAATATTTTCAAGTACAAGGAGATTCCATTTTCGTTGTTGCGCATGGAGCAACAATTTTGCATTACAAATGTGAACTGCTTGACATAACACCCCAAAGAAATTTGACCTCATCAGATGCAACAACTCCATTAAAATCTTGTCTAGAAGCTGGTATGTGGGTATGGACAAGACTGTGACGGCAACTGTCAACTCAACAACTAGACATATTTAATGAGTGTACAAGTGCTTGCCTAAATTAAAATATTTTGTCATCTTTGAATAACTTTCAATGCAACCTCTATGGAGTTGATGATATTAAATGAGATTACCAGTGCAACCAATAAAAATCTCATAGAATCTACTCACAGTTCCAGGAAGATGTGCGCCAGCAAAATTGCCTTCTCATAAATACAAGCTGATCGTCAAAAAGATGGATGGTACTGGAAAGCGACTGGAAAAGGAACACAAACTATTTGGAAAATGCATTAAAGAAGCACATAAAAGGCACATAAGTCAGTAGCAAAGAAAAAAATGTAGTTGGCAGGTGTAAAATCAAATTCCTCAACCTTGGACCAACATCCTCCCTAATGCATCAAATCGACTTAAAACAAAAATAGAGACTCTATGTCAGAATTTGATGTAGTAATTGATGAGTTTAAAGCGCACCTCTGAAAGGAAAGATTTTGTTGCAATCAATAAAGATTATGGGACTTTCTAATCATGAGAAATCAGATTTTAACAATGTTTAGAGTGTCAAGATTATGGTGGAAATCTTTAGAAATCGAATAGAGGCATTTTGAATCAAATATTTTTAATAAAAGAAACTCACTTCATGAATGATCCATGCCTACAAGATCCTACCGATGGGACTTTCTGATTGCTAATATCTTTAGTGATCAATGCGCATCCAAATCCTTCTTTCCGAGGAAGCATGAGCCCATGAAGCCTTCATTGAAGTTGACGCCTCAAGTTAAAGCGATTTCAACCACCAGGGATATCACAAGTAATAAATAAATGCATGTTGTGTTATGCATGGCACCCTTGAAACATATGCATGTTGCGCATGAAGACATTCATTTCTATTGATAAAGTCAAACCTGGGAACACAACCACATATATTGAAAATTACAAGCAACAATAAATAATAGAGTACTATTGCCAGCGTGAATTTTAAAGCTGAGGGATCGATATTTATTTTTGTTGATGCCCTTTTTGAATGAAATTAGATGAAATAATAAATCAAATAAATTGATTTATTGTACAAGAGGGAAAAGCTAGAGGATGTGACATGAGTTTAGATAAAATTAATCAGGATTGGATTAATTTAATTAGGGATCAAATGATTTGACCTATTTGATTTAGATTTATTGATTAAAATAAATCAAAAGGAGATGGAAAATGATTTAGATATAGTTAAATAAATATTTTGATTTATTTAGCTAAAGGGGATGATGTTAGTATTAAAGATGAATTTATTTAATTTAAATGGAGGACTTTAGAGATTAATCAAATAAACTTGATTTATTTGATGAATGGATGAATATGACCTAATTAAATGCATGAGGCCAATTTTGCATGTCTGCAAGTCAGTTATGTTTTCTTCCTCCTTTTGCTTACATATCATTAAGTCAGCTAAAGTCAACTTAGGAGTCATCTACACTTGGAAATGATTTATAAATGCCTCAACAAGTTCATCGAATGAAAAAATCGAGTTATTCGGTAAAGAGGAGAACCACTCCAAGGCAATATCTTTCAAGGTCCTTGGAAAGATTTTTGCCAAAATTTTATGATCAAGGAAAATGTCACTACATAGGGTAGTGTAGGAATTCACATGGTTAGAAGGATATCCCTTCCCTCTATATTTATCAAATCTAAACATCTCTACACCTTGTGGCATCGGTGTGCACAATATCTCCAAGGATAATGGACTACTCTTGACATAATATGTGGGTGGACTGTTTTGATTTTGGTTGATGGTGGAAACTTGTTTTTGAAGGGATGACATGGTTTGTAAAATTTGATGTATGAGAGGGTCATTTCTTGTGTTATGAGATGGAAATGGAAGTGGTGATGGAGTGTATGTGTTTTCGGAAAAATTGAATGGGATGTTTATAGGTGGTAAGGTAGTAGGAGCTATAACATGCGATACCACATAGGAATTAGAGATGCTAGCTGGAATACCCAGGGAAGGAATCACATTACTAACTTGTTGCATTGTCATGACTTGAGGAGGGGTGTATGTAAGAATTGAGGGTATTGTTACAGAAGGAGGAATTTGAGTTCCTCCTTGGCTAGAAGCATTATTTATGGGAAAGGGGCAACTAGTAGTTGATGAAAGATGCTTGCCAAATATTTGCACTATGTTTTTCACAAGATCAAGACCATCTTCGGTGTCAAGCATACAATGAATGTTTTCAATTATAGGAACTACAATGGTTAAAATTTTTTCAAGGTTAATTTGATGTTGTAGGTTCACTAGGTCCTCATGAATGTGAATTATGTTTTCTTGTGGAATGCTATCAATCTTTGGTTCAACTTGCATGCTACTTGAAGGAAAATAGTTACCTAGGGTGTTATCCATGCATAGTGTACTAGTGTCAATACTAGGAGTGGAAGCTCTAGATAACCCAAGATCCACAACGATTGTGCTATCATAGGATGACATGAGTCACTAAATTCTTCTCACTATGGTATTAGCAATAGGACACCAAATACTCATGCAAAAGATACTAAATGTAGGGTGGGTGCAAATGCAATGTAAACTAATAAGAATGAAATGCTTATAATTGAAATTTTGGAAAGTAAAATTGAAAAGCAGAAGCAACAAACAAAAACTCAGAAAATAAACTATAATTGATAAAAAATACAATGAAAAATATACAAAGGGACCGATTCGCCCAAGGTGGTGAATGGATTTTTTTGAAAATTTTCTAAATTTTTGAATTGAATTTTATGATTTTTATGAACTTTCTAATGCAAATATAAGATGCAAATGCATAATTTTATTGATTTTTAATGGAATTAAGTGAAATAATGTAAGCTAAATGAGCTTTTATCTAATGCAAAATTTAAAACCCTAGAATGCAAATTAACCAATGCAAAAACCTAATGCAATGTTAATGCAAGCTAAATCTAGGATGCAAATGCACTCCAAATTAGAAATAAAGATGTTCTAAATGTAAGTTCACCAAAATGAAATGGATAATTTTGTGTGGTAGATCACTAGGGTTTAGGACCTAAGGCAATAAAATCCACCATTTACATTCAAGAACAAGCCATTAAGATTCCAATGCAAAGGTGATTGAAATCTAGCAAATAGTGTGTTCTAAGGGATGGAATGAGGTAAATAAGGGGTTCACCACCAAGTGTAAACTTGGAAAAAAAATAAAATGAATGATGACATGCAAAAACCCTAATTTGATGCAATTCTTCAAAGAATGATCTAAAAATGTAAGCAAACAACAACAAAAACCTGTGAGACAAAAGATGTGCACCTAGGAAGCTAAAGAAGGCAGAATGGAGGTATGAAACCTTGGAAAACTCATTGTTCAAGCCAACTGGGACTCATTCACCAAGTTGGGTGAATTAGTCTAGTGTCAGAAAATCTATGTTGGAATAGGTTTCAGATAAAAGGGTACTCAGATCTGCAAAAATATTTGATAGGCAGTAGCAGTGAGACTCATTCACCAATAGTGGTGAATTAGTCCACTTTCAGATTTATGGAAATTCAAAGTTGTATTTTGTAGCCCTCGGCTTCCTCTGCTTCTGCTAATTTAGATCCGGGTATGAAACTGCTAAATTCAACCTATAGGTCTTCTCCAAGCTCCTCCAAGGTTTGTTCACAATCTTGAAAAATTTGTTTTGCTTTGACAACTTGATGACAACTTTTTCAATCTTGCTATTTGATAAATCTACAACCTAGACTAAACCTTTGCAATGAGGTGTTGTAATTATGATTGAGATGGCTGCAATGGATGTGGTTCTTGATTCTTGCTTGTAGGAGATAGATCTTGAATGTAAATCTTGCTTGGATCATGAACTCTACACTGCAATTGTAAGCACAATGACAAAAATAATGGATGTGATATTTGACATGATGATTCATCTTGAAGAATTCTCTTGAAAGCCTGATAATCTTCCCTTGAAGACCTTGAATACTCTTGCTCAAATGCTCTTGTGAAATCAATTTTCTATAAGGATCGATTGATTGCTTTCTAGGATTTTAGGATTGCTAGGATTGAAATGAGAGAAATAACCTTGTATTTATACCCAATTATGCAAGAATTCCTAAAATTATAATACTACAAGCTGACATTCAATCTTGGAGAATAAAATCCCGCCAAAAATTTAAATTAAGTTTGATTTTTGAGTTGATGGGGACTCATTCACTACCTTCGCCATAATGTTCAAAAATACTTGGAAAGATGTTGTACACTAACTGAGAAACAAAATACATACTGATCCAAGCACACTCAACTTTTACTTTGAGGAATATAAATTTAATATTATAGTTTAATAAAATTGTATTTCTTATTTTTTAAGATAGGAAAAAGCTTTAAATAATTTTGAAATAAATAAAATAAAATAGCCTCCCACATGTTGAGGCAATAGTTCCAGAAATTGCATAAATACCAAGTGCATAAATAGGTGTTAATTCTTAATGAATCATCACATCATTTTTGACACATAACATTCTCCATTATTCGTTGTTTGTTAAAGTTTTCTAACAGCTATTTAGCAATCAATATAACTTGTGTCTTTTAAAATAGCTCCTTCCCCTACATGTGTTTTTTGCATATTTTTGACACCTATGAGATTAAACTTTTAAAGAGAGTTGTTAAAAAATGCTTTGAATATGGTTGTTCAAGCTTGTAAAGCTCAAGATATCCCTCTTGTATGCATGACACTTTCCTCATTTTTTGTGACTATAGAAAGAAGCACTAATGCACAAAAGGTAGTAATGGACAAAGGCCTTAAGCTGATCAGGAAAATCTCCAAACAGACACAGACAGATCAGAACATTCAAGAAGTTTTAGCAAAAGCAATAGAATTTCTATGGACTACAAGATCCCCTCTCTCTCTTGAAGAAAGAAAACAATGGTCTAGAATTCACTTACATTGGGTTTCTGGAAGACACTCTGTTGAAGGCACAAAGTCTTCAGTTGCAAATGTTCTTACACAAATTCTTGAAGAGCATCCAGGCCAAATGCCATTATCATTTCTCAAGCATGGCTGACTTTATTACTGTCTGAACTCATTAGTCTTTGCAAGATCACACCTGCAAAGAGGACTAGTACTTCATCAAAATTGACAGAAGTCAAGGCAAGTAGCATTGTGCAGGTGATTTTTCTGCTCATTTTTTGATAAACATAAAATCTATTCTCTTGCAGTTGTTAAGAGTAGGGCACCTTTATTTCCCTTAAAGATTAAAAAAAAAATACAACTAAAAACAAAAAATTCAACTGTTAAGTGGTCAGTTTCATTCCTTATTTCTGATTGAAAATTTTGTCTTTTTGTTAAAATCTATGTACTGAATTTAAGGAGTAAAAGAGAGACTATGCCAATACTAGTGTTTTAAGATGTCCCCCTTTAGAAGTTGCCTTGTAATGCCTATCCTGCTCAATGTGTTCATGTAACATCCTCTTTGCCGACACTCACACCTCATAAGCTCATTTTTTTATCTCTTTCTATAAGTCCTCTCAATTTTGGAAGCCACTTATAAGCTCTAGCATCAACTCTGCAATTTTTTCCTCCATCGAAGCCATCTCCTAGCCTCCTCCTTTTTCCGACAGTCTCGGAGAGGCTTTTGTTCAGCCTAGTTCATCCCCTCTCTATAGGTTTTGCTTTTACTCAAATTGGAGAAACGATTGATTGTATGTGAAACATGACACTGTGGTGTGCTTTTGAGGATGTCATTCACATTTCCTTCTTCAATTTATAGTCAAATTAGCTCCAAATTTGCCAACATGTTGTGCATGGTCAAATAGGGATGTGTGCGTGCTTTTGATTTCTTAGTTAGCTTGTTAGTTTATTAGTGCTAAATTTGTTAGTGTTTTGTGTGTGTTCTGTTTGTTTCTTGCTTGAATTAGATATTTGAGGGCTTCTAAGCTCCTCCCAATTGTCTCAGATAGAGGTTTGCATTTGCCAAATTGGGGACATTGTTCTTCCCCTTCTTGCTGGGAATTCATATTTCCAGCTTCTATCATCATTTCATGGATTCAGTTCCTACCTTTTTCTTGGGAAATTATATTTTCCAGTCTTTTCATTACTGGACAGACCTTCTAAGGTCTCTAAATCTTAGTTTATTTGCTATCCTCTATTCTGGACAATCTATTAGACAGTGCAAAGCATTTGGTCATCATCCTTGTGAGCTTTCTAAAGCTCGTATCTTGTTGTGCCTGTTTCAAACACAACAGGCACTTTGAATCTGCATTATTATTCCTATTTGATCACTGTGCAGGTTGTTTCCAGCCTTATAAGGCTCATTTACATGTTGTCCTACACCTGTAGCAGTTCATACTTTCTTGAATTTTACTGTCAAAACATTGTATAAGTTATTAAAGTTGAACATTGATATGCCTATCTTTTTGCAGCCTTCTATGGCCATATTCCTTGTTGTCCTGCTTTATTCTATTATCTACATGATGGTTTATGTCGTAGGACAACCATAGACATTGTTAGAATATTGCTTGAATAGTGCTCTACAGTCTACACTGAACAAACATCACATTTCAATTTGGTCATTGAAACAAACTTGTTGCTGGTTTTGGCATTCAATTCTTAGGAAAACAATATAGAAGTTTATTAGCAGTGTTATTGCTTATTACTCAAGGAAATCATAATTTTGCATACATACTAGCATATTATACATTGTACTTATTGGCTTATTATTTAAACTATCTAAACATCGTTTGCTTTCTCATGTGCATTAAATAATTAGTTCCATTTATGAAAGTCATTTCAGAAATTAGCATAATAGAAAATTGCACATAGAAACCGCATACATTTAGTTGCATTTCATTTAGTCAAAGTTTTGCTTTATTACATTCGTTAGTTCGTAGTAAACATTTTACCACAAAATAGACAAAATAATTAAAACATTTGCCATACCATTGCATTCTTGCCATGGCCATAGCTACAATGTCCATGGACTGGACGAGTTTGTGTCTCAGAAAAAATCTGCTTGCATAAGTCAGAATGACTTACATGTAGGAGAGATGACAGTTAGAGAAACAATAGATTTCTCTGCTAGGTGCCAAGGTGTTGCGCATAGATGTGGTGAGTATGTCTATTTCCTCCCTCATGGTAGTTAATATGTTCACTAGTAAGCTATACTACGATCTTGAAGTGGTTGAATAAATAGGGAAAAGCTTGATATGTTATAAAGTATTGCACAGAATAAATAGGAATATAATTAATGTAAATTACTTTCTCCACTGGTATGGTGGTTTGTTTTGTGTAGGCAACAACAATGGAAGGTGTTGAGAGCTGCTTTCAACATGGACATGGCAATACAGTAACAAATTAGCAAACTAAAGAAATTAGCCAGAGAAACTAGAAATTAAAAGCAGAATAGGCTGGTGCATGAGAGTGATGCTAGCATTGGGATGCATTCTGGATTTTGATCATCACATTATTTTTGACTTTCTAAGAAAAATATATGTGAAATACAGTTTAGAAGCCTATTTAAGGCTTTGGTCATTTTGCTTTGAACAAGCAACATAGATCTCCACAATTGTTATAGTTGTATCATAGAGAACCCAAGATTAAGTTTCCTTCAAAATTTGATCCAAAAAATACAAACATTATGCTCCTTGCATTTGCAAGTTGCACAAGGGTTTCAAGTAGCTATTTTCAACTAAATTAATTAGAGGATCCAGCCCATAAATCATTAAAATTGGAGATTGAGTAGCTCTTCTATTTTAGAGTATCAGTTTTGTCTATAAGGGAGATGCATTGCTGGGATGATACATGAGAGTTTCAGGGACTGGGCTGTGATAACCATTGAAGATAATTTTTGCTGCAATCAAGCTCAGAAATAAGAGTGTTTGTCCAATTTGTTCTAAATTCTGCTTCTACTGTTAGTTTATTTTTAACTTCACGCTCACTGTTACAAGTTGCAACTAGAGTTTCCTCTTGCAGATGAGAGAAAAATCTGCATCAATTACTGTAGTGAATTCTTATCAATTGGAAAGGATTCAATTTCCTATACCTTTTGAGCATATTTCTTGAAGTATTGCTGTAGTGTTTTGTTTTCATTTATTAGTTAATCATAAAATCTGTATTAATGAATTGCAACTGGAATATTAAGGAAACTGCAGATCAAAAATCAAACAAATTAGCAAGAACAACATTTGCACGCCTCTTCACCCAGGACCAACTTAACTAGGAATATTTATCCACTCGGATGATATGAACAAAATTATAAATGAAGAGAGTATGCCTCAAAAGACTGTGCCAAAGAATATAATTATAAATGAAGAGAGTATGCCTCAAAAGACTGTGCCAAAGAGAAAGTGCTTGCTCTTCATTAAAATTGTAAAATGCAAGGTCTCAAATAAGGGAAAAATTTTGTTCCAGCAAAAGCAATTCCTCCATGATGCAGAACTATTCCATCTCTAGTGGGTGGTGCACAATCAGAAATTTTAAAGTTCAAATTAGGAAGAGTGGAGTAGTCTATGACCCCAGGAAAATCTTCATGTTCAAAAGAAACCTAACCATGATGACGGTCACTGAGACATATCAAATTTTCATGCACAGTTACACTATACACCATTTTGATTTATTTTTAACATATATGGTTTGCTTATTAAATACTCTGAAACTAGGTTTGCCAGAAACCCTAAACAAACCTGGACAGCTAGGCAATATTCTGATCCCAATGTCCTGCCTAGGCCTAAAATTTTGGCTCAAACCCAAATTATATCCAAGGTTTTCTGTGAATAAAACTGCAAAGAAAAAAAATTATCATACTTATGAGGCACTATTAAGCTTAAAAAATACTTTTTCCTTCACTCAAGAGATATTATCTTAGACCTTAAAAGTTAAAATAGATCTAAAGGCCAAGCTTCAAAGAATGTAATCCACAAAGGAAGACATACATACCTAATATTTCAATTACAGATCACCTCATAGCCTTAAAATTGTAAGAATGCAGTTATATGGGGGAGCATACCACGCCTATTTTAAATGTACAGACAGTCCCTTAAAAACTAAGAAAAAGAAAAATAGGAAAAAGGATAATCTCAAGCTGAAAAATGGGACAGCAAATGGCTGCTCTCTGTACTTGAAACCCTAGCACCATAGCCGGAAGTCATGCATTAGACATTTCTTTTTCTCCATTCTAAAAACTGGGCGAGTTGAAAATTATGTTAATAGAAATCGTAACATCATTTTTTGCAAGGTGGAGAGCTTGAATTATGAAAAGAACTAGAAAAGATCATCGATAGAGAATGATTAAAGAGAGAGAGCAAAGAGAGGCCAGGGGAAAGAAGAAAGAGAAATGCATATTTACCACCGCTCAACTCAAGTTAGTCGTCTCTGGACTCTGCAACAAAGACAACACCCAACTTCAGAATAAACAGTAAAAAAAAAATATGCCCAAAGTAATAATAACAGCTTTGGTGGACATTAATCTTTATTAAATAAACAAAGTCCGCTAACCGCGCGTAGTCATAAAGCGGTTCCAACATCTTCTCCTCCAGCCAGATGCCAGCCAGCCAAATGCCATTTAATGCATTAACTATGCATTCATGGATTCCGTTACCCGTACCTCCAGCGCTAGTTTTAATCTTCCAATTTTTATTTAATCAATCTATGCCTTCCTATTTTTCTAAAAAATTTTTAAAAAAATGATTTTATAGAGCTACTCGCACGAATAGAAAAATAGATAAATGTTAATTTTCAAATATAAAAAATAAGTTTCAAAATTCAAACTATGCAAATAAAATATAATATGTTAAAATAATAGAATCTCATTGGTCGATGCTCCATACCAAATGGATATCAAATGAATACGGCAGGAACTAATAATAGTAGGCAACTCTCTTTTTAATAAGATTTTAATTGGACGGTTGTCGTCTTCAACTTTTATGTTGGTCAAAGTCAAAAGGGGAGCATTCAATGCAATACCGCGTACATTTACGGCAGCCCTTCGTTACTTTCACTACCAAATGCCGCCATTTGTTTTGTAATATAAAATAATACCGCCAACCAGCGTTGAATACAGAATTTTATGTTGTGACAAAACACCATATGCGTGATTAGTCAGCATACAACTCTAAATTTGGTATTTCGACTCTCGATATCTATAAATTTCTTTCTTCCATCCCTCTTTTCCAAAATCTCTTCGTTAAGATTTCTTCTATCACTTCTTTTTGCAGGGTAAACATACAAATACCTTTCCAGTTGTATTTCATCGAAGATAAGCAATACATGTCTCAGCCAATATCAAAGTATTCTTCAGCAGATGGTAATGTTGATGAGGCAGCCCAACAGTTTATCCACAGTTTTCACCAAAATCTGAAACTCGAAAGGCTGAAATCCCTCGCAGCACTAACTCCTCCTCGTGATAATACGAAAGGCCTCAAGAAAATTGAGAATTATAATCTGAATTTCAATTTGATAGCCAGTAGAGAAAAAGACGTTGATGAGTCTGCGGAGGCGTTCATATACAAATTTCGTCAGAATTTGAAGATGCAGAGAGAGGAGTCACTCAAACGTTACGAACAAATGATTGAAAAAGGTCATCGAATGGAATGACATGGGGAGGTTGAGATTGGTGGATTCGGAGAGGACATACAAAGATGTTATGCTTGCAGTAATTTGTTAGCAGCTTTCTAAGTATATTTGATTTGTAAGCTAGTTTTACATGATGTCTACAACTGTTAAAAAGATGATTAGTTTGAAAGAGGGCAATATCATGTCTTCAGATTGTATGTATTTGCTCTCTTCAAGAAGTATAAAGTAATATTTTATATCAGTTTATAAACTGTGATAAAAACAAAATCTTTAGCAATATGTACAAATCAGTTCCCCTTTTTAAATCCTAGCGTTGTCATGGAAAGTAATGTTTTCATCAACAATTCGTCAAGTTTTTTTTGACAAAACCTTTTCTTAATGTTAGTTTTTGAATTGGCAGCAATAAAAAGTCCTCGGATTATATTCTTTGATGTTTCTTATTTCACACCAATAACAATTCTAAAATGTTGTTTCAGGATGTGCTGAGAAGGATTGATTGTTATTTTATGGGTGAACATTGATTTTAAGGAGAAAGATAAAAAACAAATGTTGATAAAACTAAAAGGTAGAAAAGGGTAAATAATAGAATGTATATTATTAAATTTTATGTCGAGCTAAAATTGAACAATAAAATAAAGTTTAACGAATTGAAACACAAACAACAAAAAACAACAATGTTATTAGGTGGTCAAAACTATATCATCAAAGGGTATTATGGTCATCTGTTTTTTTTCCATAATTTAGAAAATGTAGAACTATCAGTAATTGCTTTCCAACAAATGAGAGAACCCTTATCTTTTGTATGTAGATGAGGAAGCTTGCTACAATTAAGCCAACCAAGAGCACATTCCCATGTGAATATGATAATAGAAAGTGAGAAGATTAGAACCATCCACAAGAAACACAATTCCTACCTCATTTGGAAGGTGTTTGAGAGCCACATGAGTAGGACCCATGACCTTTTCTAAAAAATTGTCTACATGCAACTTCTACATCGATGTGGATGGGAGTGACACTAGTGGGAGGTAGAAAGAGATGAAAATTTGGTGATAGTACAATGGCCACTACCCTATTGATCTAAAATAACTTATAGATGAGAAAATTCAATTGTAATTTTGTTCTCTTGCACCCAAATTTGCATAAGCACATCATAGAAAATCATAATTTTAGTGTATGGAAAAAATTGTTATCAATTGCACAACTAGTAAAAATATAAAAATAAAGGAAAAAATTGTTATCAATTGCACAACTAGTAAAAATAGAAAAATAATTGTCTTTCCAAATGCTAAAAGAAATCTTCATCCTAAAAGAATGCTAAATCTTAGTACACTTAAAATAGAGGCAGGGCCAATCTCCCAATATAGTTATATCCCATGAAAGTAAGTTAGGCCTAAACTGTATCCCGTGAAAGTAAGTTAGGCCTAAATGACTTGAAGGAAGTCATAATTCCAAACCAAGTTTCTTGGGCTCTAGTATAGAACCAAAGGAGGTTCATCCTAAAAGAATGATAAATCTTAGTACACTTAAAATAGAGGCAGGGCCAATCTCCCAATATAGTTATATCTCATGAAAGTAAGTTAGGCCTAAATGACTTGAAGGAAGTCATAATTCCAAACCAAGTTTCTTGGGCTCTAGTATAGAACCAAAGGAGGTGCTTGATAATCTCAAGTTGTCCACAAAATGGACAATTAGGATTAAAAAATCCTAAATGAGACTAGTGGGATCCAAGCATAAGGCCTTGATACATAATGCACCAAGCAAAATGAGCAAGCTTGGATGCAAAAATAGTTAATCAAACAAAGTGAAATTTTTGTTTCAAGTTCCCAAAGAGGATTAGAGGTGTCAATGGAGATTTAACTAGTCCACCATGGGGAGGTGAGGTGTAATCCATAAATATCTCTTACATATACAATAATTGCAAAATAGTGTATCAACAAAATGCAAATAAGAATATCTCAACTTGACTTAGACTGAATTGAAAATTTCCTTGTCAAAATAAGACTATAAGACTTATCAAACAAATATTGATATGATTTTTGCCCACACAATTCACAAAAATAAAGTTAAGGCTTTCAATAGCATATATTTTTATTTTATTCTTTGATAATAAAATAAAACTATCAAGCTATTCATCCAAAAAGAAATATATTATCTTTAGTTTGTATATTAGTATAATCTAATCTTTCATATGAATACATTCATAATTCAACTATATATAGTTGAGGATCAATCCATACCATGAAGACGTAACTCAATTATTATTATATAATATACATATTAGGAAAGGTATGATCTCCATTACCCAAACTTTAATTTTTTGTATGATTCAATTTTCTCTCTTTTCAAACTTTTGGCATACATAAATTTTGATTAATCATCTAACTCCATGTTTTTTTCTTAAAAATTACAACTCACTCATTAATCCAATAACCTTTTTGGTACTATTTTATGACAAAATTAAATATAAAGAAAATATAATAAATTTATTATTACACGTAAAAATAAGTTTTTAAACTAATATATTTCATACTAGCATAAATATCTTTAATAATATAATGTAAATGGGTATGTGTAGGATCATCATGGAAACAAGAAGCCCTTAAGTGGCAATAAAATTCAGAAAATCAGAGTTAGGCAACTTGACATAAAAATTTGAATAAGTTATGTATATTATTTCTAAAATATGTAAGAATAGAATCTGTAGAAAATTGAATGTAGTTTCTAAACTACTAGGTTTATTTTTATTTTCTAAAATCTATTTGGTGAAAATTTGAAATTTCAATGCAATAGTACTTAAATTTCAGGGAAAAAATAAGAAGTAGGTGTATGTCTAACTACCCTAACCACAATAAATGTGATATCATTTGAAAGCTATAGATTTTTTTCAATCATCCTATCAATCAGGACTTTAGTCATAATTCAAATAGAAAATGAATAATAATTATTTATTAAATTCAAAGTAAAACATAATTTATATTGGTAGAAAGCTAAGAATATCCTTTAAAAACCCTTTTCATTTCATCAATTTTGGGTAAAAAAAAAGTTGTCAGCCACATGGGCCATCATATCACTTAGATATCGCCACTTTTTGGCCCATCATGATCCTGCACATACCCAAATCCTAATTGATCTCTATCTTTAATCTTAATTAAAACTTAACCCTAATTTAAGAATAATTGAAATATTAACCCTATTTGAACTCTAGCTCTATGACACATGTGAAGTCACTCAACTATGCTGCTTAAACAATTTAACCATAACTCATAATAACAACTAGGAAATACTCAACCCAATAATTGAAATCACCAAATATTTCCTTACTTCAAATTATAAAATCATTACTCTATTTCACAATAAGAAATAAATTGAAATTTGACAATTTCATTTGTCAAATTAAAACCAAAATGAAAAATATGATAAGAGGCCAACTTATTTCCATCAAACGAATTTCATCCAGTCATATCAAAATACACAAAGCATCAATGGAAATTCCAATGTTATTAATTCCTTTCAATTCTTATTACAAATAGTTATGTAATCTGTAATTTGTATTACTCTAACAACTCCTTTCAAAATATGTTTCATATTACAAATTCTCCCCATACCATATGGTGTAGTCTCTCATCCTAATTTGTTTGCAATTTAAATCTATTGCTGACCCTATCTCCTTCACGTAGCGTGTCATCCCTCCTATCTTGCACACCCCTCTCTCCTTCTTTCATCAACTTATATGATTTCAAATTTAATTTCTTATATGTGTGCAACTTATTGCCTTTCTACCTCATTCTGCATTCTCCTTCTCCACTTACAGTCTACATGCCCTTTGTATTCATTGTGCATTTTTTATTCATTTGAAAGTGTATATTCCTCTTTCTATCTAGTGCAGCCCATCTTCTATGCCCTCCAATTTTCACTTCCTCATATACCTTGGTTAAATTATTTCCATCTTTCAAGGGGCATGCCTTCTTTTAGCTTAATTTCCCCACTTTATATGGTGTCCCTATTCCCTTTGACATCATGGCTCGTACAAATCCAATCTACATTTTATATAAGCTTCAACATGGTGCTAACTCTTTTCTTGTTAATGGTGTCTCCTTCACTAATTGGAAGCATGGACTTCTTTCCACTCTTGGCAGCCATACCATTCACTTTGTTGTAGTTTGTTTGGCTTCCTTCCTCATAAAAATGGCATCACCCCTTCTTCCTTCCACACGATAGCTTCTTTGTCTTTATTCAAACCTTTTTAAATCTCACCTTTCCTCCTTTCCTCCCTAGTGATCTTGTTGAACACACCCAAATATTGAGAGGGGGGAGTGGATCAATCTATACAAAAACATAATCCATTTTAGACCTTGAAACTCCTAGCACAATACATTCCTAGAACAATGCATTCCTCTTATCCCAACTAAAATATTTAATCAAATATAGCAATTTAAACCCTTAGTATGATCAACAATACATAGTAATTAAAGATATAATAATTCTACTTCTAACCATATACGTATAGAAAGAAACTAATAACACACACATGCACAAGGAGAACACTAGATTTACATGGAAAACCCAATGAGGGAATGACCATGGTGAGAGTTAACTCGCAATATAAAAAGCGCACTACCTTAGAGCAAGATGCAAAGGACATGCATCACTAAAGTACCAACCAACTCCAAGAGAAAGATATAGATAACCTGATGAGATTCACTATCTCATAGCAGGATACAAAAGGTTTATAAGAGATTACAATATTTGTCAACAATTAACACTACTGGCTGAGGTATTAAGGTGCAATTGGTCTTTCATTTTCACACACTTTAGCACTATCTCTACTGGATAATCAATACAATTTACACACACTTATAAAATACTCCATCATATTGCATCCAAAATGATCTTGCATTTATATCCACCACAACTCTTCAAAACTTCAATTAGGTCACCCTAGAAGAAGATAAACAATTAATTCAATAAATCAGCCACCAAAAACATGATGTGGTCCTATCCCAAAGATAGAGAGGACTAATTTTTTTTATTACATATTCCAATGTGATCGAAAATAGTTCACATGGTGGCACACACTAGCCTATGTCCACATCAAGGAAACATGTAGATGAAACTTTGAAGCACATAACCAGTTTGCCCAAAATCATACTTCTAATTGAATTTTCTCAAGGTGGTTCTAACCAAGATAGCGAAGGACGCAAAACTAACTTAACACATCCTCAATTGTTGGTAGGGACCCCCAAACACATGACACAGGTAAATGAACATGCCCTGTCGACCAAATATCTACAAATGACCTAGAAATCAAACTCAAGACATAATGTAACACAAAAGCAGACAACTAGAATCATGTTGATCAGATGGGGATGTTACCTAAATATCTAATAACACTTATGGGTATGTTTAGGATCATGACAGGCCAAAAAGTGGCGATATGTAAGTGATATGATGACCCATGTGGTTGATGACTTTTTTTAACCCAAAATTGATGAAACAAAAAGGGTTTTTAAAGGAGATTCTCAACTTTCCACTAATACAAATTATACTTTACTTTGAATTTAATAAATAATTATTATTCATTTTCTATTTGAATTATGAATAAAGTCTTGATTGATAGGCTGATTAAAAAACATCTATAGCTTTCAAACAATATCACATTTTTTGAATCTGAAACATGTGTCGCATTCTATGCTTCACATACGATAGGATTAAACAAAAAAAAATCGATTTTCATGAATTTTTGACCAAGTTAAGGTGGTTAGACATACAAGTTTTTATATTTTTTAAAATTTGTAATAAAAAAATCATAATTAATTATTTACTTGGGAAAAAATTACAAAAAATAATGCATCACATCGGGACATGAGTCCTCTACTTCTATCTAAAATCTTATAAAAAAATATTATCATTTTATTGTGGTTAGGGTGGTCAGACAGACACCTATTTCTTATTTTTTCCCTAAAATTTAAGTACTACTGAATTGAAATTTCAAATTTTCACCAAATAGATTTATTTTCTTTTAAAATAAACCTAGTAGTTTAGAAACTACATTCAATTTTCTACAGATTCTATTATTACATATTTTTGAAATAATATAGATAACTTATTCAATTTTTTACGTCAAGTTGCCTAACTCTGATTTTCTGAATTTTCATTGCCACTTAAGGGCCTATTTTTTCCATGATGATCTTGCACATACCCTTCTAAATCATATTTTTATGCCACTAGAAACCACTGCAAACGAAATAGGAACACAATACTTCATCTAGGAAGCATAAAACTCATAACTAGAAGATATAACATTAACATATCAGCTTACAAACCACTTCCTCACATGAAATTGGAATTGAGACGCAACATAGACATTGAGAGCACATTCACCAAGCCACATGAGCAAGGACATCAATGCAAAGAAATGCAAAGAATTTCCTAGACGAGTCTAGATAACCAATAACACCACCAATCTTATGCAATTCAAAGAACTCTCCTCAAAAATATAGGTTCAACCTAAAAAGGTAGTAGTGCAACATCTACAAAAAACTAACATTGAATCCCAAAATATAAGAGAAAAAATTCAACAATGGAGGAATGCAGAGCATTCTCCTAGACAAACTTCAATGCAGCTTCCTAAACTAGAAATACTTAAGTACCTCAAGCAAAGGCCATATCTTTATTTTAGCAACACATACTTCATTAGGAACGTCAAGAGAGAGAAAAAGACATATTGTATACCTTCAGTAATATATCTCCATTATCAGTCATGCTTCTAATCCTCATCTAAAGATATCATTATAAAAACAACTCTACTGACAACAATAGTGCATTGTACAACTTTTCTTGGCATGGAATAAGGCATGACATCCAACTTCAACAAATCTTGTCTAGATAAGGTATTAGATCCAACCATGAACTTTAAAAAACATAAGATGACGCATAAAGTCCAAAAATGAACTTTAGCAGACATAAGAAAAGGCGTGACATACAACCATGAAGTTTATCAACCCTTTCATACATCAATGGTAGCCCATATTGAAATTTTTCCACAATGACAACCAATGCCAATTGGAACAAGCACATCAATACCAACTAATGGAAAAAACTCCCAAGAATGGCAACCAACTGCCAAAAATCACACACCAATATCCTCAAGTGTTGACATCAATGACAACAATTTCCAATAATCGATCCCTTTGGCATTGATGGCAACATAACTGCTCACTCTCCTCCTTTGACATCAAGGAAAAAGGGTCATAAATCAATAATAAATTATTTGACTTGAGGGATAAATGGTAAAATATCCTCAAATAAAGTAGGAACACATTCTCCCCTTCAAAAAATAGTACTTTTACACAACGACATCAAAATTCAACCTTGCTACTAGCTCCCCTTGAGTGATAGCACACATCGATCTAGGAGAAAAGGATGTGACATGAAATTTTCCCCTAGAAAGATGCACCATCTATGCAACTAGTTAGAATAAGGAGGGGCAATATAACCACCAAATTCTATCAGAGATACTCAAAAGTATCCTTTGAAAGTGCCTTTGTGAAGATATCTACAATTTGATCATAGGTAGACACATACTCCATTCTAACTTCGTATTTTGCAACCTCCTCTCTTAAAAAGTGATACAAGATAGAATTTTTTGTAGTCCTCTAATACATTACCAAATTCTTGGAAATATTAATTACACTAGTATTATCACATAAAATAGAAATAGATTAATTATAAACCACCTTCACATCCTTGAAAGTCTACTTCATCCAAAGCATATGAGTGCAACAAGATGTTGTTGGATTCATCTTCACTTCACTTTGCCAAAGCATGGGAATAAAATTTGTCACTTGCATATTTTACTTCAGAAGATGTAAAGACTTGATACTTTGGATATAATACCTTCACATCTTGACAAACTTATATTTTAGTCTACAAGACAAAACCCTTTTATTTAGAGAGATGCAGACCATGACTTTTGCCAAAGAGTATGCACCGTGAATGTGTTGGCCCAAGATTTTGAAACTTACCTTTATGAAACATATCTTTATGTGTGGCACAAAAAAATAGAATGATATCAATTAGTCCACAAGTGTACCAATCTCCACACATATTTTACTTCCACTAGAAACTTCAGAAAAGGTACATTTATGCACAATAGATTTGTACACTCAAAGTTTTGATACAAATCTTCTTTCATGCTGAGGATTTCAACACCTTTTCCTTTTCAAGGGGCTAAAATATTCTACAAGTGGGTATCTACAGGATCATCATGGAAAAAATAGGCCCTTAAATGGCGATGAAAATTCAAAAAATCAGAGTTAGGAAACTTGACGTAAAATTTTGAATAAGTTATCTATATTATTTTAAAAATATATAAGAATAGAATCTGTAGCAAATTGAATGTAGTTTCTAAACTACTAGGTTTATTTAAAAAAAAATTCTATTTGGTGAAAATTTGAAATTTCAATGCAGTAGTACTTAAATTTCAAGGAAAAAATAAGAAGTAGGTGTCTTTCTG
Organism: Sequoiadendron giganteum; assembly: GCA_007115665.2. Taxonomy (NCBI): domain Eukaryota; kingdom Viridiplantae; phylum Streptophyta; class Pinopsida; order Cupressales; family Cupressaceae; genus Sequoiadendron; species Sequoiadendron giganteum. The sequence continues at coordinate 170,423,530 of CM021106.1, read as the reverse complement.
ACCACCCTAACCACAATAAAATGATAATAAATATTTGTTTAGCATATTTTAGATATAAGTAGAGTACTCATGTCCTGATGTGATGTGCATAGTTTTTGTAATTGTTTTCCAAATAAATAGTTAATTATGATTTTTTTATTACAACTTTTGAAAAATATAAAAACTCGTATGTTTGACCACCTTAACTTGGTCAAAACTTCATGAAATTCATTTTTTTTTTAATCCTATAGTATGTGAAGCATAGAATGTGACACATGTTTTGAATTCAAAATATTTGATACCATTTGAAAGCAGTAGATGTTTTTCAATTAGCCTATCAATCAGGACTTTAGTCATAATTCAAATAGAAAATGAATAATATTATTTATTAAATTCAAGGTAAAGCATAATTTATATTGGTGGAAAGCTGAGAATCTCCTTTAAAAACCCTTTTCGTTTCATCAAATTTGGGCAAAAAGAAAGTTATTAGCCACATGGGCCATCATATCACTTACATATCACCACTTTTTGGCCCATCATGATCCTACACATACCCAAGTGAAATCTCCCCTTGAGATATAATGCATTATCTCAATTTGTCTTGGAATCTTGTGCAGAGTGCACAAGGGTGAAATCATCCTTTTTCTCATGATCTTCCAATTCATTGCATTCTTTTGCTAATAGAGTGTCTTATCTGTTTTCTAATTCTGAATAAGTGGCTTCATAAAACCATTCTTGTAATGATTTTCCTTTTTTCCCATGTTATTTCATTTGTAGCACGCAATGTTGTCCTCTAGAATAAAGTTGTTCCTCTTCACCTTAGATTTGCACTCATCTTCCTTATGACCATAGTCGTTGCAAGCACAAAAATATCCATGAAATAAGATAGTATTTTTTTTTAGGCATAAATGATCTTCCTCTCCTATTATCATTTCCATTTTTTCTAACTCTACAATCAACAACCTTATGCCCAAACTTATTAACCTTAAAAGGATTCATTGAACTTGGTAGGAGCATGATGTCTTGTAGATGGAGGACTTCTAGATCCTTTTTCCTTTTGATCAGATTTGGATCCACCTTCTTTGTTACAATTTTGAATAGTCTTTGCATCTCTAGAGCCATTCTTCATAGGATCTTTAGTGCAGGATTTCTCGTCCTTTGTCTCAGGCTTTTCATTTGATTTTGATCTATCAAGATCAAACTTTTCTTCTTTGAAAATTTGATATTTTTCCTTCTCTAACTCATGTTTCTAAGTGGCAATCTCCTCTTCATATTTTAGGCATTCAACAACCTTGATATTGGCCTTGACTTTCAAGTAATATTCAATCCTATTCCCTTCTTCAACTCTTACTTTTAAATCATGGATCAAACCTTCTTCCCTTTTTAATTTGATTGTATCTTCTTCTACTTTATCTTTCCACTTGTTAGTTTCTTACTTTGATCCTTCAAGAAAACTCTCATATTTTTTATTTAGCACCTTTTCTTCATTTAGGTTATTTAGAGAAGATTGAAGTTTTCCTTCAAAACCTATATCCCAATCATCTAAATTGAAGTCCCATCCTTCAGGTTTCATTGATTCTAGATCCGAATCAAAAGAGAACATGTCTTTATCAATCAAGGAGTCATACTCCTTATATTTTTTAACATTACACTTTCTATTATCAGAATTGAAGACCATAAAAATAGTTTCATCATTTGAATCATTCTCCTCATCTTTAGAGGAACCATCTCTTGCTTTGGATTGGAGACCCTTTTCTAACCTTACCTCTTTTATTTCTATCATCTAATTCTATATAAGAACATTTAGATACAAAATGACATATTCTTCCACGATTGAAATATTTGAAAGGTAAATTACCTTTGTAATTTGTAGTTCCTTTCTTCAATTTTCCTACAAATTTTTCTTCAACTTCATCAAGATCATATTTTTGATCAGCATCTTCATCTTTAATATTTTTAGTGGATTTGAATGTAGCTTCCCTTTTTGGACCATCTTGATCAAATTATCTCATTTCAAAGGTAGTAAGAGAACCAAACATTTCATCAATAGAGTACTGATCCAAGTCTTTAGATTCTTCAATAGCAGACACCAAGTTATGACTATATGTTCTAGGGAGAGATCTTAGAACCTTCTTCATAATCTCGCATTCTTCAACTTCTCTAGCAAGACTAGTGATGTAAGAGACAACTTATTGTACCTAGAGCATGTAAGTAGAATTTTTTCATCCTCTGTCATCTTTAGAGTCTCAAATATACTTTTAAAGATCTACATCTTAGCTTGCTTCTCTTTTATATCACCTTCATAGATGCTAAGATTTTTCCAAATATCTTTAGCAAAACTACACAATTCATCACCTTTAAGAGATTTGAACCATCTCATGCACATAATAGAGCATTCTTAGCTTTGGAAATACATTCATATATATGATTTTAGTAGGATATGTTGGAGGAGTCGCAAGAGTAGTATAACCATCATTGGATGATTGTCAAACACCAAAACCTATGGAGTTTAGGTTTCCTTCCATTCTCAGTTTCTAGAAAGCATAATTAGTCCCATCTATTAGAGTTTATAATAAACTCAATAAGACCAAGATTAACTATAGAACCTATGATTAATCTTCTAGAATGAGAAAATCAAACATGCAAGATAATTTTTTATAAACTGATGCAAATAATATTATTGGGAATTAATGAATTACATGAGACAACTTGCTTAAATTATAAAGCAAGATGAAAAAACCTAAAATGAAAACCTAATTAGGACCTAACTAAACTTAATAAAGTTTAATTAAATATTCAATTACACCAACACGCCCCCTTAAGTGCAACTTAGGGAGCATAATAAATATGAAAATAATGCAAGGATGGATGATTGAAAGCATGAATGGATCCTGGCTACAAGGCCACGTTAGTATAATGATGGAAAAAGTTCCCCTTAACTTGGCCTTGATTTAGTGTTGTAATAAGCCTAACATATTCACAATAGGTCTTGGGCCCTTGTGAACCAAATGGATTAAATTTTATCGTACGTAAGTGTTGTGAAGTGTTGTAAGTCACTTTCACTCTTTTCTAAGGTCTTTTTAATGAACCACACCTAGATAACCTCTTTTTAACATTAATCTTGCCTTATTTCAAAGTGTTGTGAAGTGTTGTAACACACTTTTACACTTTTCTAGGCTTATAATTGATAATTGGGATTTATTATGCTTTAATTGGCCCCATTTTACATCCATAAGCCTTATTTGTGTATTTTCGAGGATAATCCTGATAAAAACATTGAAAACACAAAAATCTTGAAAATCCACCTCAAATTCCTAAGGTGGGACTCATTCGCCATTCTAGGTGAATGAGTCCCCTTAGGTGGGACCCATTCAACCATGGTGGTGATTGAGTCTCGTTTAGCTCAAAAATGAAACTTAATTTAAATCTTTGGCAAGATTTTTTTCTCCAAGATCTAATGTTGTCTTGTAGTGTTGTAATTTTGGGAATTCTTGCATAATTGAGTATAAATACAAGTTTTTTTCATTCATTTCTCACCTAGCAAGTTGAATGAGCATCCTTATAGCAAATTTGAGTTCACAAGAGCATTCAATAGCATTCAAGAGCATTCAAGGGTAGATTATTCAACATTTCAGAGCATTCTTGAAGCATCAATCACCATGTCAAAGATCTCTTGCATCATGTATGTTATTGTGCTAACAATTGTGGTGTAGGGTTTTCTGATTCGAGCAAGCATTGCATTCAAGATATATGTCCTTCAAGGTAGAGTCAAGAACCACATCCATTCTAGCCATTTCAAGCATACTTGTAGCATATTATTACTAGGATTTGGTGAGTTTTAGCATCATATCTTGTTCATTCATCATTCTCCTTCCATATTTGTTTTCATTTCAAGGATTGATTTCCAGCAAGGGGTTTGACCAAGTAAAACCCCTATCCACTAACCCCTCAACACTTTTCCCTCTCCTTTGTGTGTGATTTTCAAGGCTAGGTTGCAAATTTTCTAAGGAGAAAGATTGGAGAAGTGTTGTAAAACATCCAAAGTTGTCAAAGTTGTCATCAAGTGTTGAAGAGCCTTAGAGATCATCTGCAGGTCACAAAATACTGTTTCAAATCTGGAAACCAATTGGGAAGAGCATAGAATATTGAGGAGAATAGAATTATCTTTTGAAGGTTCAAAAAATCCTAACTAGATTGATTCACCACTTCTAGCGAATGAGTGCTAGTTCCAGTCATTTTTTAGGACTTTGCAAATTCTTATAAAATTTTGCCTGAAACCTGTTTTAGCACAGTTTTTAAGAAATAGGATTGATCTTCCCCACTTGGAAAATGAGTTCTATTCAGCCATAATAATAGAATTTCCACTAATTCAGACCTTCACTCAAACACCTTCCAGATTTTTAGGTGCACACATTCTATTTTAATATTTTCTATTTCATTTTAACCACTTTCTAGGTCATTATTTTGCATTCAATTAAGAATTTGCATTTAATTTTTCATTACATTATCTTTTCCAAGTCTAAAATTGGTGGTGAACCCCTCAATGGATCATATTCAGTCCCTAGGATAGCCCTTAGCAAGATCTCTTTCTCCCTTACATTGAGATCTCAAGGGTTATCCTTGAATGAAATTGGAAAAGTAGGTATGCTCTATGTCTAAAACCATATGATAGCATCCAAACCACTTTTTCACCATTTCAGTTAGATAGCCATATACATATGCAATGAAAAAGAAATATCATAATGGGAAAAAGAGAAAACCCAGTGGAACAAAAATCCTCCCCAAAAAGAGAATGAAATCAAGTGATGAAAGATGGAGGAATCCATGAGACCCCCCAAGTACACCATCCATCACATAGATACATTATAAATTCCCCCATAAGAGGGAAATAGATGATGAAAATTATGTAAGCTATGTGTATCTTGATGCCAATATTAGACTATGGCTATAATTGATCCATAGGAGCAAGTACCATGAATATTTTGGAACATTTGTCATAAGATGAATTACCCTCAAACTGAGATATGACATGATGAGAATATGATGCAATTCAAGATCATTAACTATATGATCTGAATTTGAGACATGAATTGATGTGAACCAAAATGTGTCAAGTTATGAGAAAGATTGTTACCAAAAGAAACTACAGAATGTAGATACAACTCATGTGATTTGTCATCAATATGAAGATGGTATCAATGTGCATGCCATGAGACTACACTCTAATTTAATTATTATACAAAAAAACCCCTTGATAGAACTTTATTGAAGTTTATTTAAACTACAATACCCCATGATTGTAAAACGAAAACATGCATTCAAAAATCAAAGAGAAAATGAAAACCTAATGTATGCAAAAAGGAAATAGTGCATGCGCTAATGACTGTTCACATCTGCCTCCATGAATATAAATTGACCTTGAGTTTGTGCAAAGGACTGAATCAGATTTCCTATGCCTCTTGAATCAAGAAAATCTGATAAACAAAGAAAAAGTTATAATTTTTTTAAAAAGGGTAAATTGTGTCAACTGACAGTCAATAGACGTGACCCTTTCGATTTTATTTCTGAAAAATTTACTTGTTGCATGAAATAATAATGGATGTCCAGATAATGTTTTGATGCTGCCAACAAAACCCAAAACGTTTTTTTGAATCCAAAAAGAAGAACAAGTGATTTGGTTAAAAACAAACTTCACTTGTAGGGAAAATAACCATATTACCCTACTTAGACAGTGTTTTTAGCCTGATTTTCTCACTATTTATTAAATCTAGCAAATACACAAATGGTATTTTGTGGTTTTGAATGAAACCTATAATTATTTTTCTCAAAGATACATGAAGAAAAAGATATTGGCCATTGTAGTTACACAGAATCCTTCAAATATGCCCAAAGAAATTGTTCTTGGTCTAATTTCTACTAGATCTGAGAAGGGGCTTGCAGATCAAGGATATGATACCATGTTAGATTTTATAAGTTAAACAAAATAAAAATGAGATCACCTGCAAATTTTGTGATTAACCTTATACAAGGAGAAAATAAAACATGCAAGAGAAATTTGCATAAAATGATGCAAATAATATTATTCGGAATTAGTGAATTACATGAGATAGCTTGCTTTTATAGAGAAAGAATGATGAATATCCTAAGATATATCAAAGAAAGTATAGATCAATGATTGGTGGAATACTATACCTTACTGCTACTAGCCTAAATATCATGCATTCAGTTTATCTTGTGGCTAGATTTCAAGAATATCCTAGAGAATCTCATGTTGCAGCAATGAAGAGGATATTTGGATACTTGAAGGGAACTCCGAATTATGATTTATGGTATCCTACGGATACTAACTTCTCATTGAGTGCATATACAAATATAGATTTGACTGGATTTGTAGGTGATGAGAAAAATAAAAGTGGTTACATTCTTTCTTTATTAGAAGTAGGCTGGTTTTATGATTATGTAAGAAGCAAGATTTAGTGTAATTATCTACAACAAAATTATAATATATTACAATATCATCATGTTTTACATAGGTGTTGTAGATGAAGAAAATTTTGAAGGATATCATACTTTCATTTGATGAAGCTATTCCCATCATGTGTGACAATACAAGTGAAATCAATATTTCAAAGAATTCAGTAATGCATTTAAGAAGAAAAACATATTTCAATCTACTATCAATTCTTGAGAGAGAAAGTTACATAAAATGCAGTGAAGTTGTAGTATGTGCCTACTAAGGATCATGTTGATGATATTTTCACAAAAGCTCTTCTAAAAGATACTTTTGAGTATCTTTAGGAGAAGTTAGGCATTATTGCCCATCCTTTCAACTCGATGCATAAGTATGTCCATTTTTATAGGAAGCATTGCAAGATACATTCTTGGTCCTAGACTGATTCTAAAGGCTACCTCTCAGGGGGAGTAGGTAGTAATGGTTTTTAGATTGTGCAATCAGATGGATCATATTGTGTGCCCCTAAGGGGGGGTGTGTAGAAAAGTGCAAAACATGATTGTAGTTACTTGTTGGTGTTGCAATTTGTGTATGCAAATAAGGTGTAGGTGTTTCCCTTTGAATGTTGTCAAAAGGGGAAGAAAATGAGTTCAATATAGGAAAGAGAGTTGGATGCACCTTTGGCCCTTTTCCATTGATGTCAGAGGGGTAGAGAGTTGGTTGAAAAACCATAGTGCAAAAGTGACTATGGTATGAAGACCATAGGAGGAAAAAATATGGAAAAGTATAGTGATCTAGAAGAGAAAGTGTTGTTGGAGAAGAAGCTTGTGAAGAGAGAGGATGAAGAGTAAAGATTTTTCCTAGTTAGTGGGAGTAATACTTACTATAGTATTGCTATTGGTTTATTTTGTTGTTGATTGTTTTTCATAAAGTAGGTGTTACCATCAATGACAAAGGGGGAGATTGTTGGATGTTTCGAAGATTGTGTTGTTTGTGAATTTCTTGGGTGTTGTCATTGATGCCAAACCCTTGTATGAAGAGAGCATTGGAATGTTGCTACTATTGATAATACCAACCCCTAGAATTGGATTTGTTGGAAGTTTGGAGATGTTAGTATTGATGTCAAAACACTTGTTAGTGTTGTCATTGATTTCTTACTTTAGTATAGTTGTAGAGGCTATTGGTTTGAATTTTGTTTGAGGATATTCTTGTAGTTGGAAAGTATTTCATGTTTCAAATAATGTAGATGTTTTGTAGAGATATTAGTAATGTTGCTAATGAAGTTAGCTCAATTGGTTTCCAGGAGATTTTGAGAAAATTTGAATAAAACAGAGTTTAGTGTGATAGAGTGGTGTTTAGTTTTTTGCTAGACATTTCTTCATGATTGAATATGTGCCCATGTGGTATGTAAATGATGATCAAATGTGTTTAGAGGAGTTATATCTAATGTTTCAAGTTATGGACAATACTATAGTGGAAGATGTGTTTGATAATATGTCTGTCTGGAAAAATAGGGTGTTTGGGAGAAATGAGATTGCTTTGAATTTCTATGCAATGAAGGTTCTTGTGTTGTGGATTTGGGAACATAATTATATTGTTAGTATCTAACTTACCTTGAAATTATAGGTGTTGAGTTGTTCCAAAAAGTTGTCTAGCATGTCGAATGTGAGTATGTTGCATATAATGTAGGTGTTCTTGAGTTTAAGGTGGTTGGAGTAGTTGTGTTGAATATTTTGATGATTCTAGAATATTCTAAGATGTTGTATGGATATTGTGGAGTGTTTTCGTGTGGTCTATGACATGTTTCCAAACCTTGAGAGGTGTGTTTAGAGTCGCTTGTTAGTGTTAGTGTAGGTTTGGTTGACCTATAATGCTAGTGCTAATTGTGGAGGATAATTGTTGTTTTAGGAAATGTTGAGATGTGCTTTTGTGTAGATTTGGATCCTAGTTAAGTAGTGGCATGGTTTGGATGCACTTCTTTATATTGTGGGAGTGTTTAGTGATGACCTATTGTGGGAGTGTTTAGTGCCAACCTATTTGAGAGTGTATACGTTTCCTTTAAGTTGACCTAATTGAGATTGTTTTAGGTCATGGAGGGTATAAATACAAGGAGAATTGTTGTGTGGATGAAGAGAAAATTATGCGATGTAAAATATGTGAATGTGATCAAGTGAGATGATCTAAGTGTTAGCCTTAATTCCTATGACTTCTTAATGCAATGATCTAAAGGTGTGTACATTTTAGTCTATTTGATGAGTTATTTTTGCTTTAGTAGAACTGTACCATTGAAATATGAGAGATGCATTGTTAGCAGTTCAAAATGTCATGATCCACCCCTTCTTATATTCTTCTATCTTCTAGATATTGATTCCTTTGGTAGTGAGCCACTGACAGTGAGCCTTTCTTCATTTTCTAGGTAGTGAGCCTTATTATATTTAGTGTTGCAATTCATGTATTAGTGAGCTAATCCTCACTGTTATTTTTCCCTTCTTGGGTTTATCATGTATCTTTGTTGTTATTATGTGTTTGGATGTGTTTGAATTATTTTTTCATATATTTAAATTCTATTAATGCATGATAAGGGGGTATGTGTAGGATCATGATGGGCCAAAAAGTGGCAATATGTAAGTGATATGATGGCCGATGTGGCTAAGGAATTTTTTTTACCCAAAATTGATGAAATGAAAAAGGGTTTTTAAAGGAGATTCTCAGATTTCCACCAATATTAATTATGCTTTACTTTGAATTTAATAAATAATAATTATTTATTTTCTATTTGAATTATGACTAAATTATTGATTGATAGGTTGATTAAAAAACATCTATAACTTTCAAATGGTATCACATTTTTTGAATCTGAAACATACGCCACATTCTATGCTTCACATATTATAGGATAAAAAAAAATGGATTTCATGAAGTTTTGACCAAGTTAAGGTGGTTAGATATACAAATTTTTATATTTTTTAAAAGTTGTAATTAAAAAATCATAATTAATTATTTACTTGGAAAAAAATTACAAAAAAATATGCATCACATCGAGACATGAGTCCTCTACTTATATCTAAAATATTATAAAAAAATATTATCATTTTATTGTGGTTAGGGTGGTCAAATAGACACCTAATTCTTATTTTTCCCCTAAAATTTAAGTACTATTGCATTGAAATTTCAAATTTTCACCAAATAGATTTTTTTAAAAATAAACCTAGTAGTTTAGAAACTACATTAAATTTGCTATAGATTCCATTCTTACATATTTTTGAAATAATATAGATAACTTATTCAAAATTTTAAGTCAAGTTGCCCAACTTTGATTTTTTGAATTTTCATCACCACTTAAGGGCCTATTTTTCCCATGATGATCCTGCACATACCCAAGGGTTTAATGGTTGTTAAGAGTTTAAGGGTTGATATAGTTCTGAATATTAATAAATATTTTTGATGTTTTAAAAGTATATAATTGATTCAACTGACCCTCTTGGTTTTCATGTGCATCTAACACTTTCAAAGGATTATTAAACCTTCACTAAGCATCAACAAAATGTAAACATGTGAAACAACATTACAAACACAACCATACACAAGAGAACAAAAGATTTACATGGAAAAAACTAAGTAGATAAAACCATGGTGATGATTAGCTCACATATATATGAATAACAACACTAAATATAATTAGGATCACTACCTAGAAAAGAAGGCTCACTTCCTAGAAGAAAGAAAAATAGAAGAAACTGTTACAAATAGATTCACTATCTCAAGACAAGATGAATAATAAACCACTACAACTTTGGACCATCCACAACCTTTGGCTCACAACCTCCAACAACTTCAAGCACACTGAAAATGTAGAAACCTTATTCTCACTATATCTAGAGTCGTAAGCATTAATCTCACACCTAGATCACCACACTTTATCGAATTCACATCTTACACTTTCCATACACTCAACACAACCTTCTCCTTCCATTTATATGAATTGTGAGCTTAGTAAATTCCTTAAGGCCAGTCTTAGTGAAACATATTCGCCTCAAACATGCAACACCAAAATATGTCATAACCAAACACCTTAGTCATGGAAAGAAACTAAGGAAAACCATGCCAAGGGCTAACTATGACCCAAATCTACACCGACATGCTTCACTATGCTTCCAAAAAAAAATAAAAATTCATAATTAGTGCTAGCACGTAGGTTGGACAAACCTATAGTAACACTAACAAGTGACAACAAACATGCTTCTCCAAGCCCATAACAAATATGCTGACTATAAAAAAACACTTAAAAAACATCCTCACAACATCCTAAAATATTCTAGAATCATCAGAATATTCTACAACACTATCAAAACTACCTGCAACTAAGAACACCATGATTTTGTGCAACTAGACATACTTCCATATAACATAGCTTATGAATCTAGACATGCAAAAAAAATCAACACTAGAAAATCCAAGGGAAGATAAATACAAACAACATAATCATGTTCCCAAACTCACAAAACAAGAAACAACAACATGGAGAAATGTGGAGCAATCTTATTTCTCCCAGATAACCTTCTATAAAGACAAATACACTGTCAAACACAAATTCCTCTACCACACGATCCAAAACCTAAAACTGTAGATATAGAACCTCTAAAAACCTTTGGTTATCATATCAAAACTACACAAGAATATCTTCAACCATGAAGAAATACAAAACACAACACAAAATACACCTCTGTCACACTGCACACTCATTTATTCAAATATTCTAAAAAACACTTGGAAACCAAGTGAACCAAATGCATTAGCAACACCAACACAAAATATGTAAATCTACAACACCAACAGTATCCCCATTTACAATACTAGTTCTAACGCTACTGAAAAGAAAAAGCAAGGTTAAGCAAAACTAATGCAATAAAATCAAATCTAAACCTACACTAACAACAAAGAATAATGGAAATATACAAAACATGAATAAAAGAACAATCTCACCAAAGTCTTCATCCATTCCATGAATCACCTTCATTGCACTTCTTCATTTTTCCATTGTATGCTAATTGCCCTCAGATTTCTCTTAATAATGCAAATATGACCTATTGATAATGATTTAGTAAAATATCAAAGATTCTTAAAGTCTCTTCCTAAAATTATAAAGATTTCGAGAGGAGGAATAATGACAAAGGTCAAGACAATTTATAGAAAAATAGATTTTTGAATGATTGACTCAGATTCAAAGACAAATCAACGACTGAGATTAAAGGACAACATGCAATAGATATTTAGTGTCAATAATAATGTGAGTGAAAAAGCATAACTAATGGAGATGAAAAAGCATAACTAATGGAGATTAAATTAAATAATAATTTAATCTTTAGTTGAGACTATTCGAAATTCAAAAGAATAATGATTGCATGTAAAAGATAAAGAAGAAATGGTATGTTCGAAGGTACAAGTGAATTAATTAAATAAATAAAGTTATTTAATTAATAATAGCTTGCATGCAAAAGAATTAAAAATAGATAACTGACTGATTAAATCAAAAGGTTCGTTCGTCAGAAATAATCAAATATTAAATCAAGAGATAAGTGACTAATTTAATTAAATCTTGACTTAAGCGATTATCTAACAATAGAAGAATATGATGGCCAGGATTAATTCTTTTTATGAATTAAATGGTTATTTAATTCAACATTCAAAATTCAGAGATTAAATTAAATAAATAAAGATTTATTTAATTGATAGGAGAAAAGGTTATAAAATAATTAAATAATTCGAAATGATTATTTAATTATAGTCGAAAATGTGATAAGGGTAAAATAAATAAGAGTTTATTTAATTTTAAGGATAGATACATTTAATTAGTGATGTAATTAAATAAATCATATTTATTTAATTAATCAAAAAAGAATAAAGGTACTAATGAATTAACTAAATTTATTTAATTAATAGAGGATAGGTGACCTTAGAAGATAATTAAATAATTAACATTATTTAATCATGACCATGAACATGAGAATTATGTCAAAAATGATGTCACAGGCCTAGACCAATTTTCGGTGTCTACAATTTGCCCCTCTTTGATACAATATCATTTCAGCTTTGTGTCAAAGAAAAATAGTCAAAAAATGCCCCTATCATGGCCCGGTGTGAAATAGATAAGAGTATGCCCCCTCGAGAAAACTACCAATTTTTTTGAAAAACATAGAAAAATTTAGAAATTATCCCGATTAGGTAATTTGATACTCAGAAGTTCGATGGTTGTGAAATAAATCAATTTTAAGGAGGTTTGGTATGTGAAATGGATGTCAGAAGTTGGTAAATAGTGCACCTAGTACATAAGGTTTGAGAAAAACCTCCAAAAACCCTAGATATAAATAGGATTTGGGTGGAAAAACAATTCATTTGCACCCCTAAAGTTTTAGAAACCTTGATTTTTCTCTAGAGCTCTTAGCAAAGATGTCGCCCATTCGATACACAAAGCACTTTTATTATCACATTCATACTTTCAAATGGTCCGCCGATGCAGGACCCCCGGTATGTAGCCCTAAACCGTCTTTTTAATTTTCAAATTTCAAGCATTTTTAGGCATCTTAATTTTAATTTTCAAATGTTTCATCTGTAAATCAACGCATATGCATTCGTATGCAACACATGTGCTCACAAAATGACACATATGTGAAAACATGTCTAGGTTGAATTAGGTCATTTTAGATACATAAACACATTTTATTTTTTGTGCACTGCATGTATGTTGTTTTGCATCGCATATGTTGAAAACAGTGTCACATGTAGAATAGTGCACCACATTTGTTTTATGATACACATTTACATTTTAGGCAGGTGTTTGATTATGCACCACATTTGTGAAAATGTGACACATATGCATGATAGTCATGTGATTGATTGTGCATCACATTTGTAAAACGATGCATATGCATGATAATTGAACGGGCTTGTATGTTTGACTTATCTGCATTAGAATAAAACATCTACATTGTTAAATGATGCATTTGGGGTTGTGCAATGGATGTGCAAGTTAAAATGATGCATGTAAAATTTTGCATCACATTTGACAATAAAATGACGTATTTTCTATCAATTTTTTTGAAGTTTTGTGATGTAGAAAAATGTTTTATTTCCAACACAAAGTATTATTTATGTGTTTGTAGACTGTTTTGGATCTGATATACACTTGGGAGTCGAGGTCGGTGACATATGAGTTGTGAGACTAGTTGCAAAGTGTCAAGAGACGACTGATATGGAGTCTTGGATTACATCATCTGACATTTATGCCCACTATTCGGGAAAACGGAGTTATGTTGATGACTCTCTGTGAGCAATCGCACTCAGATACTTCCTCTTTTCATCTGCCTATAGGAGAGGCTACTATTACATTAGAGGATTTCTATAAGATACTAAGATTACCAATTAGGGGAGAGAGAGTCCTGTATGATACCTAGATGGGTTATAGTGAGTTCACCCGGTTTTATGTATTTGATTATATTAGAAAGCTCGGTATCAAGCATTATGAGATTATATGGCATGTCCTTACTGAGAGATATGAGCGTATTTATTGCATGTTGTGCACATTGATTGATGGGATTGTCCTACCTGACAGTCGAGGTCATGGGTTTCTTGTTGGCTGGGGTGAGATGCTTGTAGGGATGCTAGAGTGGTAGGCTATATATGCATGGGGCCCATGTTTATTGGTGATTTAATATTTTCATTTGCATGACATAGCTTATAGAGATGCGTAGTCGATGACTTGTGGTACCACTTTGTTGATGATCTGGGTGTGGGAACACAATATAGTTTTTTGCCCACCAGTGACATCTAATTTAGATGATAGATCCCCCTATGTTTTTTGTTATGTCAGGGTTATTAGCCAGAGACATGTGGAAGACACAGGGTATTGGAAACATGCCATTGACACCCTTGTGCAATTTATATGGAGGTCGTACATGGACTATGCACAATGGTGTGATGAGGATAGACATCTACCATTCTACAGACACACAATATTTGATTGGGAGGATAGTTTCCAGTGTACACATTATTGAGATACACCTACGAGACCGAGTTCTTAGATAGTTTGGTGAGGTCTAGGTTGAGCCACTGGGGAAAGCTGAGTTTTCTTGTTCTTCTAGAGAGGTTCCTCTATGGGGGTTGATGATTCTTGTTGCAACAACTGAGGAAGATATTTAGGCACTACAACCTATTCAATGGGTTTGGAGGGGTGGATTTGAAGATCATGGGACCACCGAGCATATGATGCTTGGTGGGTAGAGTATAGGCCCATACCTTATACAAATCTAGATCAATCACCATGTGTAGAGTGACGAGGGACAGGACCATGAGGCCGACATGGTGGTAGGGGTGGTGGTCATGGTGGAAGAGGTGGTCGAAATGATGGTAGAGGAGGAGGTGGTCGGTGGGGTCGATGAGGTAGGAGAGCTAGTAGAGGGCAAGGTTTTTCACCCATTCGTGAGGAGGAGGGGGAGGAAGAGGATGTTCGTATGCTGGATTTTGGTGGAGGAGGGGAGGCAAAGATAGATGTAGAGCATGTTGTTGAGGAGGCCATTGGGGAGGAGCATGCTAAGGAGGAGGCTAGTGGAGAGGAGATGGAGATAGATGCCCTTGGTTTTTTGGTAGGGTATCAAGATGAGGAAGAGGAGGAGAAGATGGGGATCAAGAGAGGGAGCTTCGAGACATGATTATTAAGGAGTGGGATGTAGAGGAGGGAGAGAGGCCATGGTGGGAGGAGGAGGGTCCTATTGATCAATGGTTGACAGATTTATAGGCTCAAGTAGAGGCCTTGGAGGAGAGGGTGAGGGTAGTGACTGTGGAGCGAGATTCTATGTAGATGGAGAGAGATACTGCCTATTTAGATAGAGATTAGGCAGTGGCTCGGAGATAGGAGACAAAGCAAATATTTGTGGAGTTGAGGATTTTGTGCACTGGACCAACTACAAATTTTTCTCAAGAGTTGGTTAGAGACGGTGATAGGGGGAGATATTAAAGAGATTTATATGAGTAGGAGGTACCTCCTGAGAGACAGGCTCCTAGTTACTCACATGAACATAGCGACAGTTTGTGTAGTAGGTCACACAACAGATCCAAAGTACAAAGGGTGTTGTAGGATCTCCTAGGGTAGAGCCATATGATAGGCCCCCTTTGGTACAATGAGCACCTCCTCATTAGTCACCTCCTATTTATACATATACATAGTATCGATGATCATGTTTATGTTATGATGTTTTATTTCTTATGATGATGTGTTTATTCTTGTGTCACCAAAAAGTGTAGTCTTTGGCACTTTTTCACTCATTTTAGCCTTTCCATTGGATTTTGGCCTTGTTTTCCCTTGATCTAGTCTTGAAATCTTGCAATTCCACAATAGAACAATGGTGTTTTACTAAGGTGTTGTGAAGTGTTGTAACACATTTCCTCACTTTTCTAAGACCCTTTCAACACAATACACCAAAACAACACCCTTTTACCCCTTTCCAAGCCTTGTGCTAAGGTGTTTTAAAGGTTTGTAAGGCATTTTCACACTTTCCTAGGCTCATGATCCATTAATTAACCCTTTTCTTATGCTAATTTGTCCCCTTAATGTACTTTTAGTCCCGACTTAAGTGTGTTTCGAGAGGAAAACTTGACAAACTTCATTAAACGTTATTTAATTCTCGACCACTATGTGAAATTTCCCAAGTGGACTAGATTGCCACCTTGGGAAACCTAGTCCCTTTTGGCATAAATTTGAAAATTAAAAAAAAAAAATCTTGTGGGAATTTTCCCACAAAACCCTAAGGTCCACCTATCATGTGTCATTTTTGGGAAAATTAGGGTTTTGCATTTACAAATAAATGTTTTCATCCTCATTTTGACCTCTCCTAAGAACATTTTTCACCTTCACAAGCACTCTTGCAGTCAAGCTTCCCTAGCAAGAAATCAAGCACAAGGCATCTCAAGCAATCTCTATTGGAGCTGATTCTTGCATGTTGCAAACATCTTCAACAAAGGATTTGGTAAGTGTTTCTATTTTCTTTTTCATTCAATCATCCTTTCCTTTCCTTGTTTCTCATTTCGATTTGATTATCATCAAAGGGGTTCAACTAAGGAAAACTACTATTCTCTAACCCTAATATTTGTCTCCTCTTTGCATGTGTGTTTTGCAGGTTTTTGTATGCAAATTTGCCAAGGAAAAAGGTGTTAGAAAGGTGTTTTCAACTCATCAGAAGAATTCAAGTCAACAAAGCCCGAGTTGAAGCTTGGAGACCTCTCTTATCTTGTTTTCTGTAGAATCTATACTAGACACCTGTGGGGATCTAGAGTGCAGACCAAAATCTCCAATATCTATTCTTACATCCTTAGAAACTTAGAAGAGGAATAGGTCACCCATAATGGCGACCTAGTACCTTTGAGCCTATCTTTCAAGGATTTTCACATTTTTGGATATCGTTTTGGTAGACACCCAATCCAACAAAGTTTCCCGATAGGAGGACTAGGCGGCCCAACTTGGCATAAATGTCCCTCTACTGATTTCAACCAATTTCCAAAGCATTATAGGGCCTCTCATTTGCAACGTTCCATTCCCAAGTGCACAAGTCCTAAAATTTCCAGTTTCCTTTCTATTTTGTATACATTTAGGTCATATAGATTAGCTTGCATTAGTTTACATTTCCTTTGTTTACATTTCATACATTAGGTTATTATCATTTCATTTTTCAGTTTTCAGCCACACTACACACACATATCACAACCTTATTCAAACCCCTACCCTTTGAATGAACTCACCCAAAAGAATATCACCAAAGTGGAAAGAAAGCCATTCCTAAACCAAGTGCTTCTAGGGTGAAAAACCCTAGGGGCCTAGTAAAGGGAATCCTCTTTTCCTTTTTTTATATGTTTTTGGTGGTTCATTTTGGTGAACCTGACTATCCAACACTTGTTAACTTTTTGATTTTTCATTTCATCTTAGGAGATAGCTTGCATTGCATTAAAGATTTGCATTGTTTGCATCCTAGGGTTTATAAAATATTGCATTAGTGAAAGCTCATGTTAACTTGTATCTTTGCACATATATTTTCATTACAAATATCTAAATTTTGCATTGGAATCTTAGGATTGCATCATATAGCCTGAAACACATCCAAACCACTCAAAAAACTCAGAAAATTTGCAAAACAATCCCTAAGTTGGGACTGATTCACAATTTTGGGCGACCTAGTCCTTGGTCAGATTTTTACCTGCCTGTTATAGCATCAAAAACCTTATTCTTGCACTTCCTAGACCTCCTATTACCATATACTATAAGTTTGGAAAGTTCTAAGAACAAATGTTTAATGGTTTTCACTCAAAATCATCAATTTACGGTGGTCATTTTTTATATACCTTTATCATTAGATCTGCAACATGCTTACATTTATGAGAATGTGCTTAACATTGATAAAAGTGCTTTTTACTTTTTCTTCTAAACTATTTACATTCATAAAGCTATGCATAACATTTCTAAAAGTAATTTTTATTCTTTCATATACATTGTTTACATTCTTAAGACTTAGCATATGTGGGATACAAACATTTTGTATCTTTACATATGCATTGTTTATATTGTTGCAACATTGCTTTAAATGGTTATATGTACTTTTTATTCTTGTTCAAACAATGCTAGTATCGTACAAATCTAGATATGCTAAAAGACCTTCCCTACCCCCTCCCTATGAGAGTGTTTTAGTGATAGAGAATACAACCCTAGATGTTCTAAACAATCATATTAGTTCTTCCCCTAGTCTCTCTCCTCTTGGTGATGCAAAGATTTTGCTGTTAGAAGAACCAATTAATGAAAGTTATGAGAATCCTAGTTTTTTCTCTCCTCTTACCTCTCTTAACCAACATGATAACATAACCATAAGGGGTCATGACAATAATATTTGTCCTTCTCCTAGTATCTCTCCTAGTTGTGGTGAAGATACTTTGTCGCTAGAAGATACAATCGATGAAAGTCATGAGTATCTTAGTTGTCCCCATTCTCCTAGGGAACCCCCTATTAAACATGATGATCCCACCATTGATCATTACCCTCCTTTCGATGAAGTTCTTTTAGAAGAATCAACCTTTGAATGTGCAAAACATTCAATTTGTAGTTCTCTTGAAAACTCTTCTCCTAAGGAGACTATCATGGTGCAAGAACATGTGCACCTTGACACCTATCCTTCAAACACTAAACCTTCCCTAGGAGAAGATAATGAAGTGACATTTGAATCCCCTTCCTTAACCAGTCATGAATATAAAGACAAGATTCTTGAGGTTATGGAAAACATAGGTGGGATCTCCTTCAATTGGTGAGCCTCCTAAGTTTTCTCCCACTAGTGAATCACATAAAAAACTAAGAGATATATTGAAATCCATGATGCACTCTACTCATACCAATTTTTCGCAGCCACTAAGTTGTAACTTAGTGAATCAAAAAAATAGAGGATCAAACATCACTCCTACACCATTCCCCTTTTCTCAACTTAGAGTCCCTCGTGTTGAGGACCTTAAAAAGAATCATGTTGATATATCTGTATGGGAGCTTATTCAACTTTCACCGATAGTCAGATTCCTATTTCACGAAATGGCACAAATATAGAAGGAGGAGATTGAATCTTACATAAAATTGAATAATATCAAACCCCCCTCTCATCCCATGCAAGTAGCCCAATCTAAAATCACATTCTCTAAACATGAATTGCCCTAAGTTAAGGTTCAAAACCAGAATGATCCCTTGATGATAAATTTGATCATTAATGAAACTCTAGTTAGTCACACTCTCATTGAAAATGGATTAAAAATTAATCTTTGTAGCATGGACCTCTTGAACACACTTGGCATGGACACAAATCTTATTCAACGTCATGATGTTCATATTTGTGGCTTTGACAATGTTAATAAGCAACCCCTAGGGATAATCACATTACCTATCAAAGTCAAACTAGTAGTGTTGCCTAATCCTATAAATATCATGCAAAGACCCATTCTATACAATATTATCTTAGGGAGACCATCGATTCATGCTATGAAAGGTTTCCCATCTACCCTTCACTGCAAATTGAAATTTGAGCACAATAACAAGATATACACGGTTGATGCAGACACATGAAGATATGAATCAACTAATCACAACACTTCCAACTCCAAAACTCCTTTCATTTCTAGATAAAAACTTACCCAAGTTGATGCTAATCCTCACCTACAACAAACTTATATCGTGATCATTGGGGGTTGTTAGATTCTACATATCCTTCCAATAAAAATTCCAAAATTTCACCCTCTTGGTCCAAAGAGTCATATACAAAGAATTCATTTTCAGATACAAGTTCTAGTAACGATTGAGGTCCTACACCTCCCTTTAAAGGAGTGTGTAAAAACTCATGACCTATACCAAAACCACCCTATTTATTCTATACTCAACTTGGTTCTACATCAACAAAATTATCCCATGATGGTGATGGGGGCTATATAACTCCCATCCCTCATGAAGAAACAACACATCACATTAAAAAGGATTTGTGTTCTTGTACATAAACCAATCCTTCTCAGAACCACCCAACCCCTTCATCTACCTTGGAAGACAGTTATGGTATCAGCCACAATCTCCTTCCTACGCATGGATGCAATGAACACATGACACCAACTGAAATATCATCCTCTTTCAAGAAATATTTAGGGTTACCTCCCTCCTCTCCATTTCCTTCAACCAATAAACTTGAAACCTCTCACAGAACTTGGTGCTCTCCCTTCTATGGGGGCACCTAATTCCTCTCCCTAACACATACCTCCACCCTATTTGGCTCACATTTTCCTTGCACTAAGTGGGGGCAAGGGGGTCATTAGCCTTGTCCTCATATGTCACTTTTTGTTACATCTTTTGACTAGAATTTAACATCTCGTGAACACACAAGAGAAAGCTTGAGATGTGGATGACATGTCTTAAGGTTAACTTGCCTATGACATACTATCCTTTCCATGACACAACCCTGCTTGGAAACATATCACTTGACATGGGGCTTTCAAAGTAGCCTCTCATGTCCCTTTTCACATTTTTTCCTTTCTCTAATTTAAAGCTATTGCTCATAGAACGGTGTGTAGAAATTCCTTT
>CM021106.1:169897795-170401870 GCA_007115665.2 Sequoiadendron giganteum | reverse complement strand
ATTAGTTTTCCATGGGATCTTGATCCTGGGGGTTGATCATCCCTCTTGATTGATGTCATCTCATCTTGCTAGCATGAATACATTTGATCCCACTCAACATGTATGATTCAACTACTTTAGTGTGAGTTTGAAGTAAGTTAATACTCTCACTAAAGTGGGGGCTAAATGTGTCACCAAAAAGTGTAGTCTTTGACACTTTTTCACTCATTTTGGCCTTTCCCATTGGATTTTGGCCTTGTTTTCCCTTGATTCAGTCTTGAAAACTTGCAATTCCACAATAGCATAATGATGTTTTACTAAGGTGTTCTGAAGTGTTGTAACACATTTCCTCACTTTTCTAAGACACTTTCAACACAATTCACCATTAACAACACCATTTTAGCCCTCTCCAAGCCTTGTGCCAAGGTGTTGTAAAGTGTTGTAAGGAATTTTCACACTTTCCTAGGCTCATCATCCATTAATTAACCCTTTTCTTATGCTAATTTGTCCCCTTAATGTAATTTTAGTCCTGACTTAAGTGTGTTTCAGGAGGCAAACTTGAAAAAATTCATTAAACATTATTTAATTCCTGACCACTAATTGAAATTTCCCAAGTGGACTAGATTGCCACCTTGGGCGACCTAGTCCCTTTTGGCATAAATTTCAAAATTAAAACATAAATCTTGTGGGAATTTTCCCACAAAACCCTAAGGTCAGCCTATCATGTGTCATTTTTGGGAAAATTAGGGTTTTGCATGTAAAAATAAAGGTTTTCATCCTCATTTTGACCTCTCTTAAGAAAATTTTTCAACTTCACAAACACTCTTGCACTCAAGCTTCCCTAGCAAGAAATCAAGAAAAATGCATCTCAAGCAATCTCCATTGGAGTTGATTCTTGCATGTTGTAGACATCTTCAAAAAAGGATTTGGTAAGTGTTTGTATTTAATTTGTCATTCAGTCATCCTTTCCTTTCCTTGTTTCTCATTTGGATTTGATTATTATCAAAGGGGTTTGATTAAGGCAATCCCCTATTCTCTAACCCTAATATTTGTATCTTCTTTGCATGTGTCTTTTGCAAGTTTTTGTATGCAGATTTGCTAATGAGAAAGGTGTTAGAAAGGTGTGGTCAACTCAACAAAAGCATTCAAGTCAAGAAAGCCCTAGTTGAAGCTTGGAGACCTCTCTCAACCCGTTTTCCATAGAATCTATACCAGACACCTGTGGGGATCCGGAGTGTAGACCGAAAGCTCCAATCTCTATTCTTAGATCCTCAAAAACTTAGAAGAGGACCAGGTCACCCACAATGGCGACCTAGTCCCTATGAGCCTGTCTTTAAGGGATTTTCACCATTTTGGATGCCCTTTTGGCAAAAACCCAGTCTAGTAAAGTTTCCTGACTTGAGGACTAGGTTGCCCAAGTTGGCGTAAATGTCCCTCTACTAATTTCAACCAATTTCCAAATCATTCTGAGGCCTCTCATCTGCAACGTTCCATTCCTAGGTGCACATTTCCTAAAATTTATAGTTTCCTTTATGTTTTTCATACATTTAGGTCATATAGATTAGCTTGCATTAGTTTACATTTACTTTGTTTACATTTCATACATTAGGTTATTATCATTTCATTTTCAGTTTTTAGCCACACTATACACACACATCACAACCTTATTCAAACCCCTACCCTTTGAATGAACTCACCCAAAAGAATATCACCAAAGTGGAAAGAGAGCCATTCCTAAACCAAGTGCTTCTAGGGTGAAAAACCCTTGGGGCCTAGTAAAGGGAATCCTCTTTCCCTTGTTTGTATATGTTTTTGGTGGTTCAATTCTATGTGATGATGAATGCATGGTATTTATAAATGTCATGTATGCATTCTATTTTTATGATAGCGAGATGCAATGCGATATGATTATGTATAATGCCATGAGGACACATTTATAATATGTACAATTGTTAATGGTAAATGCATGTATGCCATGGTTACCTAGATGTGATAGATATGTTTATTTTTGTGTTTTTTGAAATGCAGCATAGATGTATGGTTTACTATTTACATATGTACGACCATGTCTACATTATGTTTGTAAAATGAATGCATATGTAGATTAATTAATTTTTTTTGTGTGTCACAAGACTCCGTTATTATGCAAGATAAAAGAAATTTTAGCGCAAAATAATCTAGATGTTAGTATTAGAAATGGTTGATAGAAGAATGTAGAATCTTCAGTATTTTTCCAAATACATACTAGGCCTTGCATTAAATCATCATTAGGTGTTAAATGACACAAATGGATAATAAACACCATGATATGAGATAGACCAAGATTTAAAAAGTCATCTACTTTCCAAAAAAGAACACGGAGTGTCCTAACTCGTACTAAGGGAAAAATTGCCCAAGTCTTTTTGTCAAGGCAAACCATAGACAACAATCAAATAAAAAGACAAAGTCAGGATACATTATTGCTCCTCTAAATCCTTCATGGGAAATCCTCGAGGAAGCTATCCACTAGACTTGAAAACAAATTGAAAAGATAGTTGGTAGACAACAGTCAAAGAAAAAGAGTCTAGAGACATCCTTGCTTCTCTAAATCCTACATGGGACATCCTTGAGAAATCTAGTAACCAGACTCAAAGACAAAGCCAAAAAAAAAGATAGGACAAAAAAAACAATAAAGTCAATAGCCAGTAAAAATATTTGCCAAAATTTGATCTGTTTGATTGTTTGTTTGTTCGATGAAGCTTGATTAGGAAAGGCATATATTATATAAGACGTTGAGTCTGGTTTCGATCATGTGACCACCTGTCTAAGGAAATGATGAAGCTTAATTTCAGAAAGACACATATCATATAAGACATTGAGTATGGTTTTGATCATGTGGCCACCTTTTTAAGGCACTGATAATGTTTGATTAAATGATACTGTCTTTTGTCAAAAAGGACACATCTTGTATAAGACATAAGTTGATTGTTTTGGCAATTTTTTTGGTTTGAATTGATGACATTGTTGACTTATTTGTCTTGCTAATGTGTGACTTGTCTTGGTGTTTTGACCATTGTTTGTGTGTGATGACATTGTATGACTTATGTTGACTGACATGACATACCCTAAAGGATTGACCTAGTGTGGCCTTGGGGGCTCATCAATTGATGGCCTTGCCTACTTATACATGTAGAGACCTCGTAGTTCGACTAGACTTTGAATGATAGGATTGACTGAAAAATATTTACTTAACTTGATGTTATCTAATGTGTGTGATAGCGAATGTGATAAAACCTAATGGACTAACCTAGTGTGGCCTTGGGGGCTCATCGATTGATGGCCTTGCCTACATTATACATGCAGAGACCTCATAGTTTGACATGACCAATGAATTTCATGTACAAAGAATGAGTCATTCTTTTATGTGTGTGATACGTGAAAAACCTAATGCCTCGGGGGTGCATCAAGTGATGGTGTTTCCTACGTCTAATCGTAGAGGCAACATACTTCAACTATGTCTACGACTCACTGACTTAACTGACTCTGACTCTGTTTTTTGGATTTTTGACATGTTTATATTTTTTTGTCTTTTTGGGGTTTATGATTTTTTTATTTTTTTTTTCATGACAATTTTATGATTTTTAAAAAAAATTTCAAGACATTTTATAGTGTTGGAACAGCAAGTGCAAGGTCCAAATGACATAGGTTGAGTATTTTTCCCCAGTTGGGTATAAGACCAATAGTATGAAATGGGGATGTGGAGTGCATGCGATGTCAATCATTCCAAGTTATGGAAAGGAAAACATTATTATGGGTGTAATGATAGGAAAATCAGATTGGAATAATGGTAGACGAAGGAGCGAAGTCGACTACACATGGCACCTATTTTCCAGGTTTTCACCATGGTACTTATCCAAAGAAAGACCGAAGTGGTTTTCACTATTGGACGAATTATTTTTGTTTACTATTTTGTTGATTTTTCAATTTTTTGGTGTTACAAAGATGCATGTTTGCCAAGTTTTCATCAAGGTAACAATTTTTTTTATTTTTTCTATTTTTTTGTATTTTTTCTATATGATTAAGACAAGGCTCTCAGAAGCTATGCATAGAACCTCTTTAGATGAAGGCTATTGATTGGTGATGATAGTGGGTCTCCTTTAGGGGTAGAGAGTTGATATGATCCTGATCCAAAGGATTTTGTAACAATGTAAGGTCCTAACTGATTTGGTTCAAACTTGCCTAGTTTTTTCTCTTTTTGCTTGATTCTTTGGATTTTTCATTCAGACTAGGTCACCAATGTCAAAGTGTTGATTCAAAAATTTCCTGTTATAGTTGTGACGAAGATGGTTTTGATATTGTTGAAGATGATATAGTGCCTTTTGTCTTTGTTCATCTAGGAATTCTAGCTCATGCAGTCTTGACACGCGATACTCTTCATCATCAATATGACCTTCCAAAGATACCCTTAGGGAAGGAATTTCAACCTTTATAGATAAGATGGATTTGGAATCGAATACCAATGAGTATGGAGTGGCATTGGTGGGAGTGTAGATGCTTGTGCGGTAAGCCCATAGGGCAGGATTAAGTTGTAAATTCTAGTCACGACCAGTGTCATTGACAATATTTTTGAGGATTATGATGATTTTTTTGTTAAACGCCTCAGTTTGGTCATTACCTTGTGGATAATAGGGAGTGGAAAAGTGGTGTTGGATATGGAATTATTCACAAAGATGGTAGACCTCTTGGTTTTTAAATGGTCAAACATCATCCATGATTATGGATTGAGGAACGACATATCGATAAATGATGTAATTAGGAATAAACTTGGAAATTTGTGTGTCAGTAATGTAGGTCATAGGAATGGCTTTGATCCATTGGTGAAGTATTTGGTCGTAGTAATGATGAACTTATAGCCATTGGAGGATGAAGGATGTATCTTACCTATGAGATCAAGTCCCCATTAGGAAAAGGGCCATGGTGAAGTTATTGGATGGAGCTCATGTGTTGGTGTGTGTATCAAGTCTCCGTGAATTTGGCACTATTGACATTTCTTGAAAAAAACATATGAGTCATTTTCCATGGTAGGCCAATAATAGCCCAATCTCATAATATTCTTAGCTAAGGTGAGACTAATAGAATGGGATCCACATCTACCCTCATGTATCACACATAAGGTTGCTTGTTCTTCTTCAACATCGAGACATCTCAACAAGGTATTGTCTAGGGAAAGTCTATAAAGGGTATATCTAATGATGGTATACTTGGAAGATTTATGGATAAATGTCATATGTTTGTTGTTCGAAAGGTATAAGGGTAGGATATTGGTATGCAAGTAGTCATATATGTCTTTGTACCATAGGGAAGTGGGACCAAAAAGCTCACACACCATCACATAATCTGGTACGTCAAAGGTAGGGACCAAAAGTTGTTCTACCAAAAACTCAAATTTAGGCATGTTGCTAGGTATATCCAAGAGTGAATCAATGGTTACCATGGAATTTGCTGCCTTGTTCTAAATGCAGGGTATTTGATGAAAGATGATGTTATCAAAATATTTCTTAAAACTATCTACCATCTTCTTGTATGGGGCAAGCTTCTCATCTTTAGTTTCATAATCATCATTAACTTGTTGGACTACTAGCTAGGAATCTCCAGAAACTTGTGAATGTTTAATCTTCCATTTGATTTCCATCTGTAATCTTGTCACAAGGCCTCATATTTTGTTATGTTGTTGGTGCATGGGAAAGCAATTCTGAATGACTTAGGAATAGTGTCATCTTGTGGTGTGACAAACAGTATGCCTGCTCCTAAACCATGATTTGTGTGGGACCCATAAATGTATAACTTCCATGTGGTTCTTTTGTCAACAGTGAAGATGAAATCATTAGGAAAATCTTCAACTAGAGGATGCTCTACCTTAATTGGTGCATCTACCAGTTGATCAACAATAACTTATCCTTTTATAGCTTTTCTTTCTACATAATGGATGTCATATTCACTGAGTATCACTACCCATTTAGCCAATTGGCCTGTTAATGTTGCTTTACTTAGAAGATATTTCAAAGGATCTATCTTTGCGACCAACATGGTTTGGAGGTTTAACATGTAGTGCCTACATTTTTTAGTAGAAAAAAATACTGCAAGACAAGCGCGCTCTATGTTACTATAGTTTAGCTCATATCCCACCAAAGTATGACTGATATAATACACTACTCTTTCATGACCTTCATCATCATTTTATGCAAGTAAGGCTCCCAGTACTGACTAGGTTGCTGAAATGAAGATTATTATAAGTCATGCATCTATAGGTGGCATTAACACTAGTGGTGTAAGTAGATAATCCTTGATCTTTCAAAAATATTCTTGGCATTTTTTGTCCATACAAATGGTACCCCTTTTCTGAGTAAATGTTGGAATGGATGTATCTTATCTACTAATTGTAGTATGAATCATCTAATAGATTATAGTATCCCTTGTAGTGTTCTTAGTTGAATTATGTTGGTTGGTGGAGGCATGTCCATTATAGCTTTCACTTTTGATTGGTCCACTTCAATGCCTCATCTAGAAATAATATATCCTAGAAGTTTTCCTAATTGAATGCCAAAGGAATTTTTTTGGATTTAGCCTTACTTTGTATTCTTCTAGTCTTTGAAATATCGTATCTAGGACTTGTAAGTGATTAGATCTTGTCAATGATTTAGCTATCAGGTCTTCCTCATAGTCTTCCATGAGGGTATGTACAAGATCATGGAATATAGTTATTATGACACATTGGTATGTAGCTTCAACATTTTTGAGCCCAAAAGGCATGACATTCAGGTATGTGCAAGATCATGATGGACCAAATAGTTGTGATATGTAAGTGATATGATGGCCCATGTGGCTGACGACTTTTTTTTTACCCAAAATTGATGAAACAAAAATAGTTTTTAAAGGAGATTCTCAGCTTCCACCAATATAAATTATGCTTTACTTTAAATTGAATAAATAATTATTATTCATTTTCTATTCGAATTAGGACTAAATTCTTGATTGATAGGCTAATTGAAAAATATCTATAGCTTTCAAACGGTATCACATTTTTTAAATCTAAAACATGTGTCACATTCTATGCTTTGCATACTATAGGATTAAAAAAGATAAAAATGAATTTCATGAATTTTTGACCAAGTTAAGGTGGTCAGACATACGAGTTTTTTATATTTTTAAAAAGTTGTAATAAAAAAATCATAATTAATTATTTACTTGGAAAACACTTACAAAAAAATATGCATCACATAAGGACATGAGTCCTCTACTTATATCTAAAATATTATAAAAAATAATTACCAGTTTATGGTGGTTAGGGTGGTCAAACAGACACCTACTTCTTATTTTTTCCTTGAAATTTAAGTACTATTGCATTGAGATTTCAAATTTTCACCAAATAGATTTAAAAAAAAAATAAACCTAGTAGTTTAGAAAATACATTCAATTTTCTTTAGATTCTATTCTTAGATATTTTTGAAATAATATAGATAACTTCTTCAAACGTTTGCGTCAAGTTGTGTAACTCTGATTTTCTATATTTTCATCGCCACTTAAGGGCCTATTTTTTCCATGATGATCCTGCACATACCCATTCCAACAATATGTTCCCCATGGACATGTAAAAGTTGTCTTGTGTTGGTCCTTATGTGCGATTCTGATTTGATTATATCTTGAGAAACCATCAATGAGGGATAGCATCTCATATACTACTGCTAGGTCCACTATCATGTCAACGTTTGACAAAGGAACGTCATCCTTAAGACATGCTTTGTTTATATCTCCGAAGTTTGTATAGATGTGAATTCCCCCAGATGGTTTTATTACTGGCACAAGATTAGAAATCCATTCTGCATAGTTTATTGATCTGATAAAGCCAACATCCAACAATTTATTTAGTTCAACTTTGACTAATACAGTAATTTGTGGGTGCATTTTCCATAACTTCTACTTCACGAGCTTAATACTTGGTTGTAATGGTAAATGATGTAATATAAGGTCAAGATCCAGTCTAGTCATGTCAACATATGACCATCCAAAGTCGATATGTCTTTTTGTAAAGAAGTCACGAAACTCTAGTTGCTTTGTCTCTATCAAAGATGTTGCAAAGTAAATTAGCTAAGGATTATCTTTAGTGTTTATGTTGATATCCACAGATTCCTCAACCAAAAGTGGTGAATTTTCCTTAGAAACTGGGAGAATGTTCAACCCTCCATCCTTGGGTGCCTCAAAGAGGTTTTCACCCTTAGATGCATCCTTTATTTTTACTTTTTCATTGTTTTTATTTTTATTTTCACTTTTGCGACTGGAGGGGTGAACAAACTCCCCAAAGTAGGCCCTGTTATCCAAGTATATGGTAAATCCAACCTTGAGGTCACCACTAGGTATGCCTTCTCGTAGTCCCATGAATTCATCTATTGCTTCGTCATTCTCAAATATGCCTAATATGGGGGTGTCTTGTTGATCCCAATCGATAAACTAGGGATATACGAGGGGCATGTCATCATCAAAATTATCAAAGGTGGAGGCTAGAAAGGAGAGGATAGATCTGTTGACATGATCACAAAAGTTTCTTACTAACTCCTTTTTCTTCTTTTTCCTAGGGACATGTAGACTTTGAGGCAGGACCACTGTAAGGGCTTGGTCATCAGAGGTAGGTTCGTTAGGTTCCCAAGAGATGGGATCAAGGGTTTCACAATAGTAAAGCTTGAGACATTCTTATTTTGCTAAGGACGCTTGAGGATGGGAATCAGTTTAGTTTGGTGAGGGATTTAGCATTTGGTCAAGTTCCCCAAATAATTTATCTAGGTCCATTATGCTGGTGGAGGAAAGGGAATCCCATTCATATTCATTTGAGTTAGGCGAGTCACGATGGAATGGGTTGGATTGTTCATTGGATGTCTCAATATCTTCATAAGCACTTACTTCCTCTTGTGATGGTGCTGAGGTACTAGGAACACCAATCCTAATTGGTTGAAACCCTAGCACTAGGCCTTTTGGTCGTTGAGAGACAATGATTGGTTCGGTCCTTCCATTCTGATGTAGTCCTAACCCAGTATGTTTGTCATATCATTTCATTTCCATTATCATGAAGTCTTTTCCATATTGATCTTTAGATATTTGAATAGATAGAGGAGGGTTTTCATTATCTTCATTATATAACCAAGAGGTCACATCTTCTTGATCCATAGATTCTTTACTTAGCTCTCCCCATTTTTAGAAAGTCATTGTAGGAGGCACATGTATTGTGACAATGGACTATCTCCTATCTGTTGTGGGTAAATTGTATGACCTAGGAGGAACCAACTAACTGACACAATATAATGCTTTCATTTGATATTCTCCACAACCCTTATCTTGGATCTCAACCTTAGGAGTGGATGGTGGTGTTTGAGATGCAAATGATTTGGAAAGAGTTGATGGATCAACATACAAGGATAATTTGGAGGATGAAGCCTCCTGATTAACCGACACATGTATTTGTGGTATTCCATGTAGGCTACTGCAATATTGGAAAGCATCAGGATCAACATCGATTGTGATATCAGTGCCATTGAATAGGAATTTAAGATACTGATGGTAAGTGAAAGGGATGAAATTCATAGCATGTATGCATGGTCTACCCATTAAAATATTATATGGAAGGACGAGATCCAAGAATTGAAAACTAGTATCCATAACCATAGGGACAATTCTGATGGGGAGTGTCACAACTCCCTTAAAATATCTTTCCTCGTCATCATAAACCTTAATGACTATTCTCTTAGTAGTTTATTTTCATGTCTCTGAGAAACCTAATGCCTTAACCATTTTCATGGTGCAAAGTTTCAACCCTACTCCTCCATCTACCAAAAATCATCTGAATTTCATTTGATGGACAAGAACTTTAAGGTGTAATGGGTCATTATGGTTTATATTCTTAGTTGAGTAGTATTTTTATGAGAAGGTAGTATGATTTGAATTGGTTAAGTATCCTACCATCTCTTCGAAATGATTGAAATCTAAGTTGGTGGGGATATTCGTTCTTTGTAAGGCTTTGACTAAAATGGCTCGATCATCAAGTGATATGGTCAACAATTCCAAGATGGATATTTGTGTTGGGGTCTTCCCAAACTAGTCAAGTAAATTATACTAAGGCTTGAAGGATTGTGGTTGTTGCTGTGATGAAGCACCTAGGATGGTTATCTTAGTTTGACATGAATTGATAGCACATTCGTGACCTTTATTTATAGTAACGGTGTTGAAATTTTCATCAGTAGCTCAAATATGATGTATGATTGTACCTTGTTTATAGTCATACTTGGTATTAGTATAGTTGGTTGAGGTATTAGTCTTATTTCCTGAACTGGAGGCTTTTCCTTTCCCATAGTCATGTAATGGATTTGTGAAGACCTTGTGGTCATTGTTTGTGGTATGTTTTTTCCCATTGACTTCTATGGTTTTATTTTCAACAAAATCTTGTATAATGTTCTTTAGTTGTCAACATTGTTGTAGACTGTGTCCCTTAGTTTTTTGGTAATCACAAAAATAATTTTCATCCCACCAAGAGGGTTTAAAATATCCAGGATCATACTATTTTGGCTCTTGAGGCTATATGAGTTTATGTTTTATCAGTTCTTTGAAAACTAACTCAATTAGTTCCCCTAAGGGGGTAAACTCACATTTTAGAAACCTCCTTTGTGATCATTGTTGTTGCATATTTTGGAAATGTTTTCAGTATGTCATGAGAGGGTTTGTTTCCTCTAAATGTAATGATTGGTCTTGTGTGTAGGGTCTTAGCATCAACAATACCATCATTAGTTACATTTTTGTTTCTGGACCAAACTTTGTTTCTATCGTTAGGGGCGTTTTGGTGGTGAACAATTAGATTCCTACCTAGAATCTTAATGTCTCCTTTTTCGATGAGGGCCTTCTCAAGTATAATGCCCTTTTTTACTAAATCCATAAAACAAGTACAACAATGTACTCTTATGTCACTTTTGAGTTTTGGATTAATATTTTCAAGGAATATTGTGACCTTTTATTTCTCTGGTATCACAACAATACATCGAGTAGCTAAACTTATCCATCTCTAGAAGAAGGTTATGAATTTTTATCGTTCTTCTTGTGTGGTGTGACATAAGGAAGCTATCATATGCGGTTTTCCAATATCAGAGAAATTAACAGGTTTGACATATTCAACTCAAAAAATCAGATGTGGTTTTCCAATTGGCAGATGAGACTCTCTATGATAGATGCGACTAACTATTGAACAAATGCAACTCAATTTTTCTAGTAAATGATAGATTGGAATCTATTTTGATAGTTGTGAGTTTCTGGTTAACAAATTTGACTTAGTTTGATAATTGCGAGTTCTTGGTTAACAAATGCGACTTAGTTTGACAATTGTGGTTTTTTGGTTAATTATAGGTTTGACTCACTTTGTTTGTGATCAAATTTTGGCAAATACAAACAAACAAAAATATTTTTTTTTATGATTTGATAAACATGAATGTGTATAATTCCATAAAAAAGTATGATCCTAAGGTTGGCAATGATAATATTTGTTGAATTCTCACTTGGGTTTTCCCAGCTAAGTTTATTCAGAGTGAATGATTAGAAGCTTGACCACACTAGCTCCATCTTACATGACACACACTTCTTAGGTCAGCCAAGATTTAGTTCCCATGAAACTCCCATGGAAAATATTTCATCTCTAGTAAGAACTGCATGAACATGAGACGACTTCAGAGGTCTGTCCTCTTGCACTAGAAAATAGGGGTTTTTGGTTAATGTATTAAAAAATTGGCTTTTTAGTAAGGGAACCTTTTTAGGTGGCTATACATGAGGCAAGATGAACTTGTCTATATTACACATCTACACCTATAATGCTGAATTTTCCTCAACATTAAAATTTTTCTACTAGTCAGGAGTAGCTTGGATTTACCTCATCATCGGTTTTGAGTTGCTTTGGGGTGAGTACCTTTTCCCACACAAGCAGGCCCAAATCTAGAGTCAATAAAGGTTTCTCTTACACCCAAGATCACATGAATGCACAAGGGGAGAGGATAATTTTGTTATTGAATTGGGTTTCTAATCTAAACAAACATGCAAACATACCAAACACAGTAAACATTGATTAA
This sequence comes from Sequoiadendron giganteum, assembly GCA_007115665.2. Taxonomy (NCBI): domain Eukaryota; kingdom Viridiplantae; phylum Streptophyta; class Pinopsida; order Cupressales; family Cupressaceae; genus Sequoiadendron; species Sequoiadendron giganteum. The sequence goes on along the minus strand of CM021106.1, from coordinate 170,389,763 downwards.
TTTTAAGCCCAAATGATATTTTTCTAATCTACTCAAACAATTTGTTTCAAAATTATCTTCGAAAAAGGTTCTGCAAAACAATTCATTAGTATTTTAATCTTTGTCTTCATCAATCATCCTACAAAAATGTTTGAATACTTGTCTTGTACAAAACGTCCTGCAAACACTATGTTAACTCCTTAAGAACACACACTGCAAACTCAAATTTAGTCATAATAAAGTTACAATTTAAAAATTCAAACATGGAATTTTAAAAAATTATTTACTAGTCAAATCTATCGCAAGGAGGCATAGATGCATCATGAAATGTAATATGTATCACAAAAAATTTATATGCGGCTCAGAGTATCGATTGCGCATTTCATGTAGCAAATGCATCTCGTCATACCTATACCTACAAAATTCAATACAATATTTTTTTGAAGACGGCATCTTCACGTTGGGTTCACCAATGTAACACTAGAGAAAAACATAAGCAAGGTTAGGCAACAATAATGCAATAAACTCAAATCTAAACCTACTCTAACAACAAAGATTAATGGAAATATACAAAACATGAATAAAAGAACAATCTCACCAAAGTCTTCATCCATTCCATGAATCACCTTGATTGCATTTCTTCATTTTGTCATTGTATGATAATTGCCCTCAGATTTATCTTAAGTATGCAAATATGGCCTATTGATAATTATTTAGCAAAATATCAAAGATTCTTAAAGTCGCTTCCTAAAAGTATAAATATTTCGGGAGGAGGAATAATGACAAAGGTCAAGCCAATTTATAGAAAATTTATTTTCGAATGATCGGCTCAGATTCAAAAACAAATCAATGACTGAGATTAAAGGACGACATGCGATAGATATTTAATGTCAATAATAACACGAGTGAAAAAGCATAACTAATGGAGATTAAATAAAATAATAATTTAGTCTTTAGTTGAGACTGTTCGAAATTCAGAAGAATAACGATTTCATGTAAAATCTAAAAAAGAAACAGTATGTTTGAATGCATAAATGATTTAATTAAATAAATAAAGTTATTTAATTAATAAAATTTTACACACAGAAGAATTAAAACTAGATAACTGACCAATTAAAATAGAAGGTCCATTCGTTAGAAATAATCAAATATTAAATCAAGAGATAACTGACTGATTTAATTAAATCTTGACTTATGTGGTAAATGACTAATTAGATAACTAAGCGATTATCTAACTATAGAAGAATATTCCAGGAATAATTATTTTTATGAATTAAATGGTTATTTAATTCAACATTCAAAATTTAGAGATTAAATTAAATAAATAAAAATTTATTTAATTGACAGGAGAAAAGGTTATAGAATAATTAAATAATTTGAAATGATTATTTAATTATAGTTGAGAATGTGATAAGGGTAAATTAAATAATAGTTTATTTAATTTTAAGGAGAGATAGATTTAATTAGTGATGTAATTAAATAAATCATACTTATTTAATTAATCAAAGAAGAAGAAAGGTAATAATGAATTAATTAAATAATTAAATTTATTTAACTAATAGAGGATAGGTGACCTTAGAAGATAATTAAATAATTAACATTATTTAATCATGACCATGAACATGAGAATTATGTCGAAAATGGTGTTGCAGACCTAGACCAATTTTGGTGTCTACACTAACAATCTCCATACTATTGAAATCAATGACCAACTGATGACATTAATGATAATACATTCAACATACTTGCAATACTTATTAATTCCACTTCCAATTAGAACATGTCGGAAAGACATGTGGTGCTGGGTCAAAAGTAAAATTGGAAATAAACTTGATAGTTGGATCATGCAATATCTCTCTCTAGTAGGGAGATTTCAAGTCTCTCAAAAACTATTATCTACATATACAATATACTAATCTTTGGTATGGATTTTCTATATCTACTAAATGGAGAAAGTAAAAATAGATAAGGGATTTCCTATGGTGTAATGGAAAAGGAAGGACAACGAAACATCTTTTGTGTTGGAAATGGAGTTGTATAGATAAATGTACTGGTGGTTTAGGTTTTAAATAACATAAGAAACATGGTATAGTGCTTGTTGTCAAATGGATAATTAACTCAATTGATAGGGATGAACCTTGGAATGTTCTCGTCGGGAAAAAATAGAAAGAGAAGTCCCTAAAAGGAAAAATTGTGCAAAGATATCCCTATGTGTGATATGATATTAGGAGACTTCCCTATCCTAGTTGGAAATTGAAGGTAGAACTTGCAGCAATTTTAACTTCAATAAGTGGTTTCATATCTGACATTGTGTATTCAAGTTTACCAATATTATGATATGTGATTAACAATTAAAAACATGAAAGAGAATTAGAAATACCACAAGTTGAGAATCATATGTGACACAAGATACATGTGGTGAAACCCTTGGGGAAAACATCAACACACAAAGAGATCCCATGTTTGTATTAATCTTCAAATGAGATACAACAATACAACACTCCTCTCTGAATTTTGATAGAACTTCATTAGTTTGAAAACCTACAAACAAAACTCTACAAACCACCATCTCAATGCTCGAATATATAGAAGTTTGTGGGAGAGAATATTGCAAATGGTATCCGAAAAAAACTAGCAAAACCACCTAAAAATACCCAACTCCCCATTAGTGGAAATCCCATAAACATGGTGAAAAATATTAAATGCTCACATGGCCTTCACATGGTTGCCTAACCCATAGCAAATGAAAATTGGTCAAGATTGAGTGCTCCATAAATCTCTAACAAATCTGATGGCTCAAACCCAAAGTATGCAAGCTTGGGTACCCAACCTAGGATAACATAGAGATAAAATGAAAGAACATGCACTTTTGGGTGGTCCCCACCCTAAATTTGGACACCTAAAAGGAATATGCTCTCAAGATTCTCTATAACCATCACTATAGTGGGTCCACATCTTTGAATGCAATTAAAAAATTTCATAGGAAAAAAAATAATAAATATTTTATCTCTCATGTCCTATAGAACACTTTCCAAGGAATGTAGACATATGTATAATTATCAACTTAAGATAGAAATTATAATGTCACCTATCCTAACATTCCCCCACTTGACATCATACATTTCAATTACATCCATGAGATATTGATAAAACATATAATCAAGTATAGTGATCAAGGCCCATGACCTTCTTGCACCAAGATAACTTATCCATGGTCAATGGGTTCATAAGAGAATTTCCAACATTATCCAAAGTGTGAAAATTCTCAATCAAGGTCATACCATTCTCAATCATTTCTCAAAAAAATGGATACTAAACATTAACATGCTTAGTACGATCATGATACATAGGATTTTTGGCTAAACATATGGCACTTTGACTATCACATCTCATCCTCACTACCTTGCAATCAAAACTAATTCAATTACAAAGTCTCTATAACAAAAATTCCTCATTAGAGGCATGTGTAGTAGCCATATACTCTACTTTAGTAGTGGAAAATGTAACAAAATGTTGTCTTTAACTCATCCAACTAACTGCACTTCCAAACAAAGTAAAAACATAGCCACTAGTGGACCTTTGACTATCCAAGCCACATGGCCAATCTAAATCAACAAAACCATGTATATCAAATTATTTAAACACATCATCATTACCATGATAAACTAGATAGTAATCTGAGGAACCACACAAATATGTAAACACCCTCTTAACCAAATTTTGATGCTCTCTACTAGGGTTAGACATAAAACTACTCAAACTCACACTTCTTGGGATCTATTTGGTCTAGTGCAAACTATTGTATACATCAAAATACCAATGGCACTAGCATACAGAGCTTTAGACATCTCTTCAAAATCATCATCAAATCTAGGAAATATGTCTAAAATCAACTTAGTACCAATAAGAAATGGGATACTTATTGGTTTACAGTCATGCATACTAAATCTCTACAAAATGGTATCAACATACTTACTTCAACTTAGCTAAAGATTTTTGTGAGCCCACTCTCTACTAATCTCCATCCCCTAAATATATTTTGCTACCCATAAACATGTCGTCAACATACAAGACAATGATTAGTATCTAATTGAAAAGAACCTTGATGTAAACATAATGATGCTCCTCACTCCTAAGAAAACCAAAATTCAATGCAATGAAATCAAAATTTTGGCACCACATCCTAGGTGACTATTTCAAACCATATAAAGACCTCTTTAACCTGTAAACCAAGTGTTCTTTTCCTTCCACAACAAAACCATCAGGTTTTCATATATAAATTTCCTCCACCAAATCCCCATGCAATTAAGTAGTTTTAACATCCATTTTCTCTATTTCAAAATCATAGAAGAAACAATATGAATCTAATAAAAGTTAACTTAGCAACAAGAGATAAAATTTCATTGAAATCAACTCCCTCCCTAGGAGTATCCCTTGGCCACCAATCTAGCCTTGTATTGCTCTAACTGACCATCTACACCAAATTTATTTTTAAATACCCACTTTCAACCAATGGGATTCCTTCGTTTGGAAAAAATCACAATATATCAGGTGTCACAACTATCCAAAGCCATCATATCCTTATGCATGGCCTGCATCCCAGATACACTTTCTTTTGAAGAAAGATCCTCCTTGTAGGATTTAGGTTCTCAAGGTAGGAGTAATAGTTTCTTTTTTCTCTTCTTCTTCTACATGCTCGTCCTGCACATCATACAAACTCCCTAAACCCTCTTCCTCTTCTCCATCCTCAATTCCATTTGATCGTTCTTCCACGTGCATCTTCCTAATTCTCAATATTTTTCTTGAAGTCTATTGTTTTGTCTTATTTTTCTCCTTTGGTTGTTCTTCACCCATGTAAGCTCTAAAACCCTTGAAAATCACATCTCTAGAGAAAACTATTTTGCAGGTTAGTAGATTCCAAAGCTTATAACCTTTTACATTGTCATTTTAACAAACAAAGGTGCATTTTTTCTCTTTTGGATCCATGTTAGATTGCTTCTCTGGAGGCACATGAATATAGGCCTCAAAATCAAAGAGCCTTAAATTTGAAACAAAAGGATTTATATTTATGCACATTTCATAAGGAGTTTTATCAAAAAAGAGATGAACAAGGAGATTTATTAACCAAATAAAATTCAGTACTTACAAATTATACCCAGAATAATCTATCAAGATTAGAACCACACAAGATGCTCCTCGCTCTTTCCATCAAGGTTTGGTTCATTCTTTTTACTACCCCACTTTTTTGGGTTGTATTCTAAGAGCTAAAGATTAGCTCAATACCCAAGACCATCTACAAAAAAAATGAAAACCTTCTACAAGAGATTATGCAAGAATATGAGCTCGCTTGAAATTGAGACCTATCAAAAGGATGAGGTATGAAGTATGATAACATATGATAATTAAATGAGTACAAGAACCTTCCTTATATAGGCAAGGTTGAGATGTATGATTGAACATGATGTTGAAATGTGTCATAATCTTATGACATGTGACAACTAACTAACTACCTAGGATAATTTTAATTCTAGATAAGACTTCTAGAAGTTATCTAGTATCCTAAACATGTGTCTAAAGGTCTAGGCCCCATTATAACCTATCACCTAGTGAATGTAACCTAGGAACATGACCTAAGTAAACTTATTCAAGTGTAATTAGATAATTAATTATACCAACACCCCCATAAGTAAAACTTAGGTTGGAAATGATAATGCAAATGATGATGTAATGATGCAATAATGGGTCCTAGCTACATGGCCATTTGAGGTACCCATTTATAAATGTAAGTGAAATCTCTTGGAAATTGAGCAAAGGAGAAAACCTAGTAGGAAGAAAACTCCTCTCCAAAAAGAGATGCAATATAAATGAGGAAGGATGGAGGACTCTATGATACCCCCCAAGTACACCATCCATCACATAGATACATTACAATTAATAGCCCCCCATAAGAGAGAAATAGAGAGACTTTGTAGCTGCCCATAATATGTGATCACTTGCAAAAATGGTAAGAACCTAAAGAGAAAACATGATCCAATATCGACAAACAGCTTATCTCCCGTTTGGAAGAAACAAAACCAAGTACAAATGCATGAATGCTTCCCATTCCAGATAGGAATTAAAGGAAGGAAGGAAAAATATGGATGATAATGATGTTTCTAGAAGCTTCTCATGTGTATCCCTTTCCACTGAAGATGAAGACGCCACAATCATGTCAGGTACATGACGAATCAATGAAAAAGGTGAAAAATTAGGACTATGTGGAAACTAATGTTTAACAATATCCAAAGATAATGATGGTTTGAAAGTAGTTGTATAATGGTTGTGATAAGAAAAGGAGAGATAACCCCTGAAATGTGTCCTCTAAATCTGAAATGTGAGACTCCATGAAAAAGGATACAATGTTTGATAGATAGGAATCCCAATCAGGAAGACAATGAGATTCGTTTTGTAATGAATCACTGGATGTGCTTAATGATTCACCACCATGACATGAATGCTCAAGAATGATGGAAATATCAATCAATGACTCTACACAAGGAATAATTGAAGGTTAAGGTACATCAACTATCTCTAATGGATAAGAAGGAGCATCTAAAGAAACCTCACCTTCCTCATCTGAAGATTCAAAGTATTCTAAATATTCAAACTCTTGCATAGTATTTGCATCATAAAGTATCTTGTCTAAAAAATGAAGAGGCACAAGACAATCTGAAATAGGATCATCTGGGAATGGTTGAGTATCAGGATCTCCATGTATCTCCCAAATTTTAGTCCAAAGAGTATGAGGGAAATTAGAATGATCAATACCTTTCCAAGTGGCAACATCAATATGCATTGCAATAACTCCTAAGAAATGATACCTTTTACAATTCCAAGCAAATTTATTACTATCAATACTAGGAGGGGGAAAAATATTTTTAAAATGTGGTAACAAATGATGCCATCAAAGATGTTTTATGATGTCATTTCTCCATTTTTATAGTTTCTCCTTTTCAACATAATCAAATCAGGATGAAATAAAAACCCCATAATTAACTATGATAAATATTGAATATTACAAAATAAATAGCCTTCAATATGAATTAGAAACTCCCAAATATGATATATACTACAAATGAAGTCTTCCCAAACTTATAAAACCTCTCTAGGAGTCAGGATGTCAAATTAATCAGTCACAATGCCAAATATGCAAAAAATATGTAATAAATAATACCTAGGGTTGAATATTGAAAAAGTGCATGGGCATAGTGAAAGAGCTCCTCAATACCTTCCAAACACAAATTGAATCACCAAAATCGGAGAAACTGGTAGAAAGTTATGAGCTTAGAGGTCGAAATAGGAGATTTGACTTCAAATGGATATAATTTGTACCTACAAAAACAAATATAAAAATGGCCTACATCATTGAAAATTACGTAGAAATAGCTTTCTGATGATATCTTCTTGTAGAGTTTCAATATGATGGAAAAAAGTTATGGGAAAGTGAAAAAAATAGTTGTTTTATGACAAATAAGGGTACTACAAGGCTAAATAGGTATAAATTTGAAGGATAAATAGGCACACAAAATAGTTCTCGGTTGTGGCATATGACCAGGTTGGATGCTAGGGAAAAATTAAAAAGTGTTTAGGGCCCACCACTAGGGGGCGACAGGGAGGCGAAGGGAGGGGAAACGAATAGGTTGCAAGGCACTCACTAGTTGAAGCCCCAAGTGGTGAGCGCAAATAGGATCTAGGGTGAATGGATAAGGGGCCGGTGGGAGGATGAAAGTTAACCAAGAAATTAATGTCGATGGTAGGATATGCCAAGGACACTGAAAGTGCAGGTGGGGGTATAATCAATGGAAGCCAACAAGACAAAGTATGGTCATGTGAAACAATTCAACCTCTGCCACAAAAAATATCCACAAAAATAATATGGCCTCCATAGAATTTTAAATGTAAACCCTCAATAATATTAATTAATGCTAGATGTAAATATTTTTCCCCACATTTTTTTAATAGCCCGATTTAAAATATAAATTGTAGGAAAAATAAGAATAAATAATTTATTTTTCTGCAATCATACCCGATTGTACTCAAACGAGTTGTATGGCCTATCGGGTAAAAAAAATGTTTTCTCATGAATAGATGAAACCGAAATAGGGCATGTTATATATCAATTTTCATCTCTCTAGCTCTATGATGATGATGGTGAGGTCCGATCACACTCAAAGTGCACCAGAAGCTCTACAACCTCTAGATTTTGATTTTCTTCAAACCCTCGTAACTTTGGCAAATAATGTCTGATTTAGATGAAATGAAAGTCGATCCTGACTTTCTCAACAATCCTGATCTCAAATCTAAGCTCATATCTCCTTCAACATGTGTGAAAAGTGACCTACCATGAAACCCTTGATATAGAGACAGTAGTGTAGAAAAATGTGTCCCTCTACATTTGCACACTTGTTTGGGCCCTCCCTGCTAAAATTGGGCTTCTTTATGCCTTATTTGGTCCTATTTTACATCCACAAGCCTTATTTAATTCATCGTTTTGAGGATATGTTGCAAGTATGGATGTGTTTGGTGCTGTTTCATTAATGTTGTTACTGATGTCAACACTTTATAGGTTGAGTAAGTTATGTATTTTCCAAGTGCTTTTGAGAAAATTTTGGAAATAAGGAAAGTTGTGGTGAAGATGTGTTATGAGCATGCTCTAGTAATATGGTTTGAATTTTCTTTATATTGATCCAATGCCCATGCAGATCTGCAGGTGTGTTCATGAGCTTAAATGGATTGTATATTCTGAATTTCAGCTTATGGTGTGATGAATATAAAATGTAATGTTCACCGGTGTGTGAATTGGTTTGTTAGAGTTATCTAGTTGTTGACTAGGAGAAATGTTTTGGATCTGAAGTCCTCTAGTATTTGGTTTCAGATCTTGCAGATCTGAGAGATTTTTCCTTTTGATGGTTTCTATGTTCTGACAAAAATTCATGTAGTTTGGTGCTCTGGAAGACCTATTCCAGAGCTCCTGTGTTTTTTCTAGTTGTCCCAGTTGAACTGGTGAAGTGTTCTCTGGGAATGAATTTTTTTGAAGGTGTTGCAAATGTATCCAAGTTGTTCTTAGAGATGGTAAAATTACTATTGAATTGTGTTGAGCAATCCACATGTGATTATCTTGCTGGTGATGCGTGTACTTCAAAGATCATCAGTGTTTTCATTAAGTTTAGCTGACCTGGTGTTTACATGGTACATTATGTTTTTGCATCGATCTAAGAAAGTGTGTGCATGATCCAAGATGTTGTTTGGGTCCTAATTTATTATGTATTTGGTCCCCTCACATTCCTATTCACCACAAGAATGTTCAGTAGCCGACCTATTTTGAATTTGTAATTTGAATTTTTAATTTGAATTTGAATAGCCGACCTTGGTGAATGTTTCTAAGGTTGAAGATGGTATAGAATCAAGTTAAGTTGTAGAGAATTTCATATCCATCCAACATTCAATTCGATCAAGAGGAGAGTGTGTGAAAAAGTGTGAAAAGAAAATTGTGGAAGAGTGAATTAAGGCAACAGTACTTCATTGTATTCATAATCATTTGATCAAGTTTTAAAGTGTGTAACTACTACTGGTGGATCATTATCTATTTCTTTGTATTTTATGTAGGTAGTGAGCCTCTCTTTCTTGAGAGTGAGTCCTAAGGAAGTGAGCCATTGATCTAGGTAGTGAGCCTTTATATCTGGGCAATGAGCCCTCTGGCAGTCAGGATTTTGTATTTGGTATTGTATTGCTACTATATTGTGAGTTAATCCTCATCGTGGTTTTTCCCTAATCAGGGTTTTCCATGTAAATCTAGTGTCTAGTATTGTGTTTTTGTTATCTATATTTCATTTTCATACTTAATAACAGACCGAGGTTAAAGTGGAATTGATTAAGTTAAGAAGTAAAGATTTTCATACACCTGATTCCCCCCCTCTTAGTTGTCTTATGCATTTCAACAATTGATATCAAAGCTTTGGTTCCTTGGTGAAAAGATTAACTGCTTGAGGTAGATCAGATGGTGCATAAGTTGCATCTTCCTATTTTTGATGGAGATAATTATAGTGACTAGAAAGAACATATGAGAAGTTATTTGATTTCAATTAGTTTTAATAACTAGAAAGCTATGGAGACAAAGTATGTGATTCTAGCAGCCGAACCTTCCTCTGCTGATGAAGTTGCAGCCTTTGAAGAAAATGAAAAAAAAAGTTTTTATATCTTTAGTGCATTATCTAAAATTGAAATATCAAAAGTTATTTCTTTAGCTACAACTAATGAGATGTGGACAAAATTGAAAGAAATTTATGACGGGAATGGGAGAGTAATTTTTTCAAGGAAACTAACTACTACGCGAAAATTTGAGAATTTGACAATGGAAGATGGAGAGGACATTGCAAGCTATTATCAGAGAGTTGAAACTATAGCAACTAAAATCAAGAATCAAGGAGGTACCATGAAGGATGCAGATATAATTGAGAAGATCTTGATGACCTTACCAGATAATTAAAGTGACAAATTATCTGCTCTAGAAGAATAGTATGATCTAAAGAAATTTACTAGGGAATATCTCTTTGGTGTCTTTACTGCATTTGAGATGAGAAAATTTGCAAGAGAGAAGGAGAAGAGTGGAATAGCCTTTAAAGCCATGAAGATAGAAGAAGAAAAAGAAGAAGATGATGATGATGCAAAATATTTGGAATTAAATTTCACAAGAAGATTAAAGAAAGTTACTGGTAAATATAAAGGTAAGTTTCCCTTTAAGTGTTTCAGTTGTGGAAATATTGGTCATTATGCATTAAGATGTCCTAATAGAGTTACAAAAAAGAAGAAAAAGGACAATAACAATAATTAAAAGGATAAGAAGGATAGGAAGTTCAAGAAGTTGTATTATGTCAAAGAAGATGGAAGAATTTCTAATGATGAATCTGACCTTGAGGAAGACAAATATGAAGGTTTGTTTCTAGCCTTGGAAAAGAAATGTGCAAAAGAACCTAGTCTAGAGTGTAAGAAGAACGAATCAAAATGTACTCTGGTAACTGCTTTTCATGCCAGATAGGATGAAGACTTTTGGGTAATTGACAGTGGATGTTCAAATCATATGACTGGAGATAAGAGTAATTTTACTAAACTTGAGAAGTATGATGGAGGTATAGTCATGTTTGGACATGATTCTAGTGCTAAGATTGTTGGTAAAGGAACAATTAGCTTTGATGGAAAATATAACACTGATGACTTTTATTGTGTAAAGGGTTTGAGGCATAATCTCTTAAGTGTTGGAAAAATGTGCAACAAAGGTTTTAAGCTTGTGTTTAAGGATAACACTTGTGAGATCAGAAAAGGATCTAGAACTGTGGTTATAGCTGGAAGAAGAACTCATGGAAACATCTATCAAATCAAGGGTGGTGATGGTCAATGTTTTTTTTATCAGATCAGTGAGATTTGGATCTAGCACTGGAGGATGGGACATGTGAATTTTCATAATTTGGTTAGGATCAGTTCTAGAGAAGTTGTCAAAGATCTTCCTAGAATCACAAAGCCTTCAAATTCAATCTACAGAAGTTGTCAGATGGTAAATCAAACAAAGATAAGTTTTAAATCAAAGGATCAATCATCTACCAAAATTCTTGAATTAATCCACATAGACCTTTGTGGTCCTACAAGAATAGAAAGCCTGAATGGTGAAAGGTACTTTATGCTTTTAATTGATTATTACTCTAGGATGACATGGGTTACATTTCTTAGAGAAAAGTATCAGGGTCTTGATAGATTCAAGGTGTTAAAGGCAAGAGTATAAAATGAGGAAAACTTGAGAATTAAATGCTTAAGATCTGATAGAGGTGGAGAGTTTAAATCTAGTGCTCAAGTTCAATGCATTATGTGAAGAGCATGGCATAAAAGACATTTTTTTGCTCCTAGAACCCCGTAGCAAAATGGAGTTGTAGAAAGAAAGAACTGAACTACGCAAGAGATAGCTAGAAAAATGATGAAAGAATCAAATGTTCTTAATGTGTTCTGGAGAGAAGCTATTCACACTGGTATTTACATTCTTAACAGAGTTCAAATCAGAGGTAACAACACTAAGACTCCTTATGAGTTATGGACTGGTAAGACTCCCACTGTAAAATACTTTAAGGTATTTGGTAGTAGATGTTACATTAGAAGAGATGAAGAAAATCTTAGAAATATTGATGCTAGATGTGATGAAGGAATTTTCCTCGGTTATTGTAATAACAAGGTTTACAAATGTTTTAATTAGAGATTGAGAAAAATCATTGAAAGTACTAATGTGAAGGTTGATGAAGCTATGTATAGACTGGTGGAGATAACTGAAGTTGAACCTGATGAGCCTATCTATTTGCAAATACAAGAAGAAGAAAAGGAGGAGAAAGAGCAAAGTGAAGAAGAAGAAGAAAATTTGGAAATTGCACCTAAGACTCCTAAATATGTTCAAATAAATCATCCAGAGGAACAAATAATTGGAGAAAAAAGTGAAGGAGTGAAGACAAGAAGCAAAAGTGGTTGAGGTAAACTTATGTCTACATTCTAAAATAGAACCTAAGACTGTGAATGAAGCATGTGATGATGAAAGTTGGGTTAGAGCAATGCAAGAGTAATTACAACAGATAGAGAAGAATGCGACATGGGAACAAGTCCCTAGACCTGCAAACAAGAATGTAATTGGTTCGAAATGGGTATTCAAAAACAAATTGAATGAAGCTGGCGAAGTCGTAAGAAATAAAGAAAGACTTGTATGTAAAGGATATTGATAGGTTGAAGGCATAGATTTTGAAGAAAATTTGGCACCTGTAGCAAGAATGGAAGCCATTTGAATGTTCTTCGCATTTGTAGCTCATAAAGACTTCAAAGTATATCAGATGGATGTCAAATCTATATTTTTGAATGGGGAACTAGAAGAAGAATTATACATGGAGCAACTAGAAGGTTTTTCACTAACAAACAAACTGAACATGGGTTGTAAGTTAAATAAAGTGTTATATGGATTGAAGCAAGCTCCCAAAACTGGGTATGCTAGACTGGATATATACTTGACAAAATAGGGATTCAACAAAGAGTTTGCAGACAACAATATCTACTTCAAGGTTGAGAAAGACAAGATAATGATAGTTGTGGTATATGTTGATGACATCATTTTTGGTGGAAATGAAGGTATGTGTAAGAAGTTTTCTGAAGAAATGAAAAATGAATTTGAGATGTCTATGATTGGTGAACTGAATTTCTACCTTGGACTTCAAGTTAATCAAACTAACAAAGGGATATTCATTTCACAATCTAAGTATGTTAATGAATTGTTAAAGAAGTTTTGAATGGATGACTCTAAACCGGTATGTACACCCATGGTAACCAGATGCAAGTTGAGTAAGGATGATGGATCTACTAAATTTGATTAGAGCAAGTAAAAATCCATGATTGGTGGATTGTTGTATCTTACTACTACTAGACCAGACATTATGCATGTAGTATGCTTAGTTGCAAGATTTCAAGCAGAATCGAAGGAATCAAATGTTAAAGTTGTGAAGAGGATAATCAGATATCATAAAGAAACTCCAGACTATGGGCTATGGTATTCAAAGGACAGTTATTCAGTTTGAATGCCTACATTGATGTTGATTGGGTTGGATGTCTAGATGATAGGAAGAGTACAAGTGGAGGAGCATTCTTTCTTGGAGAAATATTAGTCCTCTGGTTGAGCATGAAGCAAGATTCAGTTTCTTTATCCACTACAAAAGCATAATATATTGTAGCAACATCTTGTTGTACACAAGTACTTTGGATGAAACAAAATCTGATGGACATAGGAGCAGTAAGTGATGAACCTACTTCTATCTATTGTGACAATACAAGTTCTATAAAAAATTCAAATAATTCAGTGATGCATTCTAGAACAAAGCATATATCTATCAAATATCACTTCTTAAGCGAGAAAGTATTGAGGAATGAAGTTAGACTTAAATATGTACCTACCAAAGAACAAGTTACATACATATTAACTAAGGCCCTTCCAAAGGATATTTTTGAGTATCTCAGAGGGAAGTTAGGGGTTCTGCCTCTCCTTCTTTGAACTAAGTGCACATGGAGGTGCATCAGTCCAGTAGATTCACAATTTTTTTTGTTGTGGATTGATTATTAAGGTCTACTCCTCAAGGGAGTAGAGAAGTGCATTGTTACAGTATGTGATGTGTATGTACTTTTTAGGGGGAGTGAAAAAAGATTTATATGGTAAGAATTTTATTTACCATTGATTTCAAAGGGGGACAAAGAATCATGTGAAAATTTTATGCTTGGCAGGTTGCTGCTTTTGAGAATCATGTATGCTATCTTTGATAGTTTTTCACATCATGTGTTGCCATCAATGATAAAGGGGGAGATTATTGCAAGTATGGATGTGTTTAGTGGTGTTTTGATTAATGTTTTCATTGATGTAAACACTTTATAGGTTGAGTAAGTTATGTATTTTCCAAGTGCTTTTGAGAAAAAATGAGAAATAAGGAAAGTTGTGGTGAAGATGTGTTATGAGTGTGCTCTAATAATATGGTTTGCATTTTCTCTATATTGATCCAATGCCCATGCAGATATGAAGGTATGTTCCTCAGATTAAATGGATTGTATATTCCTGAATTACAAAATTTAATGCTTTTTGATGGGTAAAGGAGTGAGTCCCCTACAACTTTCTAGGGTTTTCACCTAGAGGGAAGGCGATTTTCCTTTACCGAGGAGGATTAAACCTTGTGATTCATTCAATACTAGGGATTGAATATGTATTGAAATGTGCTAAGTGTTGGCATGTAATATGTGAAACTAACTACTTGATCTAAACTAAGAGAACCTATATTGCTAGAAAACACATGATGTAATACAATAGTGATATAATGAAGACTAAATTAAGCAATAATATCTAATAGATCAAATGGGTGCACTTCGAAACTGTTGTAGGCCAAAGAGGAAGTTATGGAAGACTTGGGAAACCTGGATAATCTGAGTACTGAGTCAATTGGGACACTTACGCCAAGAAGGGTGACCTAGTCCCTTTCCGAGAAAAATGTTCTAGATGTCATTTCAACCAACTAGGTATTCAAATATACAAAAATTCTTTTCGAGAACTTCTAGTGGGACTAGGTTTCCACTATGGGTGACCTAGTCCCTTTTAGCTTCTTTGAAAAACTAAAAGTGGACATGGAGACCTATGATTTGTGTACTATTTATCTATAGGAATCTGAACTCAGACCCGTAAAATAAACTACAAGAAAAAAGATATTTGGGTTTCTAATGTGGGGTTTGCCTTGGTCAAATCCCTAGTTTGTATTCAAACTTGAAAAGGGATAGAAAATATGCATAAACCCTAGCCCTAAGTGTGTCTAGAACTAGGAAAACCTGTAATAAGAAAAAACCTTATTCTATTGTGCTAGAATAAGATGATTACAACAGATTTGGAATGATGTAGTACTTCAATCCTTAAAACCCTACAACATTACAAATGAGTGTAAAAAGCAATGAAAATGGGATGCAAACCTCAAATCTAAAGATGGGTTGAAAATTGAAGATGGAGTCACTTTGAAAATAGTCTTTAGATGTGACTTGGTGGCTAGTTGCACCTCCTCAACCTAGATTTCTCCATGAATCTCCATAGGAATCTATGTTCAACCTTTGCCAATGAGTGATCTTGAATATGGAGTGAGATTGAAGACCTGAAAAAAGCCCTATTTTGTTGTCTAAAAGCTTCAACTTTTGTTGTGGGAGAGATTAATCTTCTTGAGGAGTATGTTTTTCACTTGATTCTTGAAGTTAGATGTGAAAAACGACTAAGAGAGAGTGGTAAAATGACCTAAAAATAAGAATTTATAAGCAAAAAGATTGAATTATCAGTAATTTTGATGTAAGAGGCCGATTTCCATCGAGAATTTTTGATAGAATATACATTTTCTTGCTTAAAAATGCTAAAATCCCCAAAAATGACTAGGTCGCAAACTTGGGCGACCTAGTCCCACTAAGGGATTTTGAAGTGGGATGAGTAATTTTTGCATAGTTTTGTTGTTGTTTTTTGGGGGTTGAATGATTCCTTAGGTATAAGAGGCCTCAAGGTAAAAACTAATGAACCCTAGGGGCCTATAAATGTTGTTTTAGGGTGATAATTGATGAAAGGGGACCTAAAGTAGGACCAAAACGGGCACAAAATTGTCCTTTTCTTCAAAGGTATACAATTTTTGGCGACACATTTAGCCCCCACTTTAGCACCCATATGACTCTACGTGCATATGTAAGCTAAAGGAATCTAGACAAATAATGCCCCTTATTTTCATAAAATGATACTCATTTAAAAGGCAGGAGAATGAAGCCCCTAGTGTAGTTATCTGCAAAACCACAATGTTAGGAACTGCATCATACAACACAAATTCGTTAGAAGTCCTAAAAATCATCTGATCTAATCCCAAAAGATCAAATTCGAGGGTAGATGTATGCCCCCCCTTGATTCTGCTTGCTTTACGGAAGTGGAATCAAGGTAACGATCTAACCATGTCGAATGAGGACACACATATCAGAGGGAATTTCCAAGTACCATGCCTTATAAGGATAGGTGATTGATGATGTAGGGGATGGAAACATGATTTTGACACAATAAATGAAATAAAAAATGGAGCTCACTAGCACCTGGTATGTTGATTTGAATGATTTAAGCACATTAAAATGTATAACATGGTAAAAGGTACAAATGTGCACACGTGTAGAATGAGATAGTTAAAAGTAATGAGGATAGATTAATTTTTCATTTACTTGCTCATTTACCCTTTTGAGCATTGAAGAGTGATGAGGAGAGAATGAAAGGATGTCGAGCACACGTGGATTCATGCTTGCTAGATTGGTTGTGTTGCGGGATCAAGTAGCCAATGGAAAAAGATAGCATGAGGTAAGTTGATTATGAAGCCGTTGCTTTGTGATTTTTCTATTATGGAATGAATTTAATGCATATTTAGATTATATTAGGGTCCTAGAATTTTTTTTTGCAAAGTGTCCCTTTTTTTGTAAAGTATCCCTTTTGTTCATAAAGTGTCCTATTTCTTCACAAAGTATCCCTTTTCTTCGCAAAGTGTCACAAAAGGGTTCTAATGTGTGTAGGGCCTTAGGAAAAGCACACTAGAACAAAATTAGCACACTTACATGATGAACTAGAGTAAAATTGAAGAAATTAGATGATATAGATAGCATATTTTGATGATTTGTATAGGTGCCCACCCAATCCCATCAGTGTCTTGGCGAAAGACAACTAAGTTTCCTTAGTGACTTGGCTCCTGATTTATCAACAGTAGAGACAAAGCATCTTTAGTTGGTGGGGATATACAGGGAATACCTCATTCCTCCCATAAGGTATCATGATGCCATGTTGATGGCATTGTGCGAGCGGTCGAATGCAGAAACATGCACCTTTCACCTCCCTACAAGTAAGATGACTATCACCTTAGAGGACATTCACCATATAATCCAAGTCCCTATTCAGGGGGATCAGGGGCATATTTAGAGGGGTCATTTCTTCCAGGAGCAGCAGGCAAACATGTAGCACTTCCTTGATGGTCTAGTGCATGATGATAGGGTTATGGGATGGATCCATTTGGCCATTCTACTCTACTCATGAGCACTAGTGGTTTGGTGGATCATGATGCACATAGTAGTGTTGGTCCCTCTACCAAATGGACGAGAAGCACACCTTAAGGGTGGGCTAATGCACCAATTATGAGGAATGGTAGAGAATCAGACATTTTATGCCTATGGTCGGTGTATTCTTGCCCATTTGTACTATGATCTAGATTGATTTGTCTTCCAAGAGCTTGATAGCATGGTACATTGCACACTCCTACAGGTTTGGTGTTTAGAGCATATCACATGTACCCAACTGGTTGGCTTCCCATGTCTGAAAATGGTAGGATATCCATGGGAATTTGGTTACCCATTACGATGATTATGGCAGTAGGATATCCTGTGGAGGCTATACCAGCTTGTACTTCAGTGGATAGATCACACCAGATAGATGAGGAGGCTATAGCTGGACAAATTTTTGGTGGGATGACACAATCACATAGTGCATCACTTTTATTATGATCAAGTGATGAGATAGTTTGGATAGTTATAAACACCACCCTAAGCATGGTTATCATTCAGGAGATCCATGCGAATTTCCCAGAGGTTGGGTGATACAATGTGGTTCATAGTAGATGATGTCATCTAGAGCGACTTTGACTATTTTGATCATGATCAACCACTAGTGGATGATGCAAATGATGTTGGTGCCTCATGGGACTATGAGGAGTGGTGGATGGAATCACGACTAGATCTAGTGTTTTTGATGGATGAGCCAATGGGAGATACAAAACCTATACCAGATGAGGGGGATGAGAGAGTGAGAGAGAGGAAAAAGCCAAGGAGACACGCTACAAGGCTTCTCATATATTTACTGATATTATTGATGAGTATGATGAGGATGCAAACCTAGATTACGAACCTAGACAAGAGGGAGAGGAGGATAATGAGGATCAGGAGGAGGATAGAGTTGAGGATCCACCCCTGAGTGATGATGATGAGGCAACATCTAGGGACCGATATGAGTAGGGAGAGGTCTCACCTATATATGACTAGATCTCAGATAGTAGCAGCAGTAGGTGCCAACACTGACAATTGAGGGGAGGTGAGCACATCATCCATGCCCCCTAGATAGGATGAGGTGGATATTCCATAGTCCACTAGAGATATAGGTGATGATATTTAATTTTGATAAATGAATGTTATATTTTGCTGTATGAATTGATGTATATATATATATCATGATGTGTATTGATTAAATTTTGTTTTGATTTGGCAGGGCCCACAAAGGGTTGGTGAGAGTTCTACAGTCAGGCAACCACATAGATAGTGTTGACATCATTCGATAAAGAGGAGATGGACTTTGAATACGTTCCCCCACTAATCGTGGAGCGAGATCCAAAGACATTGAGACCCTTCACAAGACTATGGGTATCCTGTGAGGGCCTGAGGAGGTAGATCCATCAAGTGAGAGCTGCACCACAGACACAACCATCACAGACCCCAATAAAGGTGGAGAGATTGGAGAGAGAGGTGGCACAATTGTAGGGAGATAGAGCTCAGATAGTAGGAGAGCAGTGGGTGACACTTGCATGGATGGAGGGGATGGAGTTCATGCTTAGATTTGGCGGATCACAATCACAATCATGCACAACCGTCTCCCATCATTTGACTATAGATGCAATGCGAGTACCAGATCCCAAGGGATCTAGTAATCACATTCCTCAAGGACACTATATATAATGATGACATGTATACAATACTATTGATATATGTATATATATGCATTTGTATTTTATATGGTGTAATTTATTTGTGTGGATGTTAAATGACAATGTTATTAATTAAATAACCTTTGTTAGAGTATTTAATTAATGGAAACATGGTTTAACAAAACATATGCGATCTAATTAAAACATGTTTAGAATGTATGTTAGATACAACATAAAGATTAAATATGTTATGCACTTATGATTCTAAGGTAACATAACACACAAAAAGTAAAATTGGATAGTAGGGTATGTGCAGGATCATCATGGAAAAAACAGGCCCTTAAGTGGCAATAAAAAGACAAAAAATCAGAGTTAGACAACTTGACGTAAAAATTTGAATAAGTTATCTATATTATTTCAAAAAAATATAAAAATAGAATCTATAGAAAATTGAATGTAGTTTCTAAAATACTAGACCTTTATTTTAAAAAAAAAATTCTATTTAATGAAAATTTGAAATTTCAATGCAGTAGTATTTAAATTTCAAGGTAAAAATAAGAAGTAGGTGTCTGTCTGACCACCCTAACCATGATAAAATGATAATATTTTTTTATAAGATTTTAGATATAAGTAGAAGAATCATGTCCTGATGTGATGCATATTTTTTTATAATTTGTTTCCAAGTAAATAATTAATTATGAATTGTTTATTACAACTTTTAAAAAATATAAAATCTCGTTTGTCTAACCACCTTAACTTGGTCAAAAATTCATGAAATTCATTTTTTTTTTTTTTAATCCTACAGTATGCAAAGCATAGAATGTGGCGCATGTTTCAGATTCAAAAAGTGTGATACCCTTTGAAAGTTATAGATGTTTTTCAATCAACCTATCAATCAGGACTTTATTCGTAATTCTAATAAAAAATGAATAATAATTATTTATTAAATTCAAATTAAAGCATAATTTGTATTGGTGGAAAGCTGAGAAGATCCTCTAAAAACCCTTTTCATTTCATTAATTTTGGGTTAAAAAAGAAGTCGCCAGCCACATTGGCCATCATATGGCTTACATATCACCACTTTTTGGCCCATCATGATCCTGCACATACCCAATACGAAATCTAAAGCAATTATAAAAATGAATTAAATAACCACTTTAGTGTTCAGGACACATGCATAATGATTTTTCAAGAACGAAGCAATGAGAAAGCCAATAGGATAGAATCTAATAGCTTTAACAATAGTGCTCTATAATTCATACCATTCAAAAGGGGATTAGACATAATACCTACACAAATGGGCGACATTAATGGGATATCGAAGAGGAGTACCATTGTGCTCGGTTAAGCTATAAGCATTGGATCCATAATTCTTATTGACCACATAGGGGCCTAACCAATTAGGCTTGAATTTACCTTTCTCGACATAATCAGCAGTGGTGTTACATTGGTTTTCATATAAAACCAAATCACCTTTGTTAAATGTCCTAGGAATAACACCAATATCGTGTTTGTGTTGCAATTGTTTAGCGTAAGCTTGAAGATGCTCGAGAGCATTGGTGAGCTATTCATCAAGCATTTCAAGTTGGTGTAATCATTGTTCCGCATATGTGTCATCATCGACAAAACCTTGGAGATTAATCTGCAATGTGGGGATTTATAACTCTAAAGGCAGGATAGCCTCGGTACCATAAACAAGGTTGAAAGGTGTGCTTCCTATAGAAGAATGAAAACTTGTGCGATATGCCCATAACGCATATTCTAATTGTGTATGCCAATATTTTTGGTTTTGATTAATAGTCTTCTTAAGGATTTTCTTTGGGATTTTATTAGTACTTTCAGCTTGACCATTAGACTAAGGGTTGTAAGGTGTTGAAAAGCGATGTTGAATATGGAAGGTCTCAAGAAAATTCTTCACTTCATTTTTCTTAAATGGTGTACCATTGTCTGAGACTAATGCGGAAGGAAGGCCAAAGCGAGCGATGATGTGATCCAATAAGAAATGATATATCACCTCAACAGTTGTAGATCAGAGGGGAATAGCTTTGACCAATTTGGTGAAATAGTCAGTAGTAGTAATAATAAACGTATGTCTGACAAAAGAAGGTGGGCAGATTTTTCCAATTAGGTCCAATAAAGAATATCCAAATAGGTATTTGGGCACAGAGCTCAGAAGCAGGAGCGTGGATCAAATGTCTATGTTCCTAGAACTGATGACATCATTTAACATACGCATATAAATATTTTTCCATATTTTTCCAGTAATAACCCATGCAAAGGAGATTTTGCACTAAGGTTTTTCCTTTGAAATGTCCTCCACAAGTACTAGAATGGGCTTGTTTGAGGGTGATGTGAGTTTCAACATCCTTGAGGCATCGTAGAAGAATTCCATCAAAGGATCTTCTATACAATGTATCAAAAAGGATTATATACTTAGTGGATAACATTTTAAGGCGAATGTGGGTATTCCTGGTTGTAGGTTTGGGAATGGTACCATCCTTGAGAGAATTATAGATGGCATCAAATGATTCATATTGATTATCAAGAAAAGTGGGAAGGACATCATCAGGTTTATTGCTGATGGAGGGTTTCATTATAGGATGAATGGTAAAGACCACTTTTTCAAAAGGATCTATAGGGGAGATAAGAGAGGCTACACTAGCCATTGTATCCATGTGGTGATTATATTTTTGAGGGTTGTTATCAATGTTGAATGAGTCAAACAGCTCTAACATATTGAGAATGAGATCCTTATATTGTTATATTTTATCATGTTTAGTTTGATAGAGACCATTGATTTTTTTAATCACTAATTATGAATCACCATAGATCTAAGTTATGTCTTTGACCCCCATGACTAAATCAATGTGGAATCTAGCGATTAACACTTTATACTCAACTGTGTTATTGATACATAAGAAATTGAAGTGATAGGATAAGGGAATAGGCTTACCTATAGGTGGAATTAAAATAACGCTAGCACCAGAGCTTGTTCAACACTTAGATGCATCAAGGTACAATTCCCATGTAGGAAGGTCTATAGTTAACACACTGTCATAAGGGAAAGATTCATTGGTGGGTAGCGCTAATGGTGAAGGAGCATTGGCTAAATGGTCGATTAAGGCTTGGCCTTTAATTTATTTTTGAGCAATAAACTTAAGGTCAAACTCGGTTAACAACATGACCCATTTAGCAAGATGCCCTGAAAGATCATTTTTGTTGAAAATATATCTAAGAGGATCAAAAAATTTCATCACTTGTACTTCTGCATTAAGTAAGTAATGTTGCAACTTACTAGTAGCGAACACAAGAGCCAGACATTGTTTTTCAATTGATGAGTAATGGGTCTCATAATCGAGGAGCGTTCTCCTGATATACTAAATAGGATGCTCTTTAACATTGGTGTCTTATTGAGCTAACAATGCAACACGAGCATAAGAAGTTATAGAAAGGATGAAAGGTTGGTTGGGTATAGAAAGTTGTAAAACAGGTGGAGTGGCAAGGCATTCTTTCAAAATCTCAAAGGCTTGTTTACAATCATCATTCCAATCGAAATTGACATTCTTTTTAAGGAGATTTGTGAAGGGTAACGTACGATCAACTAAGTATGTGATGAAACGACGGATAGCTTGAATCCATCCTTGCAATTTCTGCAATTGGGAGATGTTACGAGAAAGTGGCATATTCATTATGGTGTCAATTTTCTTTGTGTCCACCTCAATGCCTCTGTGAGATATGATGAACCTTGAAATTTTACCACTATCTACTCTAAATACACACTTTTTGGGATTTAAGCGCATGTTATATTTACACATGCGTTTAAAGATTTGTCGAAGGACATTCACATTATCTTGGTGAGTTAAGGATTTAACAAGAATTTCATCAACATAATCTTCTAAGATTTTGTGGATGTAATCATGAAATATTAAGGTCATTGCACATTGATAGGTAGCACTGGCATTCTTTAAACCAAAAGGAATCATAACCCAACAAAACGTTCCCCAAGCGGATGTAAAGGCCATCTTGTATTGATCTTGTGGGTTTATGAAGATTTGATTATACCTAGAAAATCCATCCATAAAGGATAACAAAGCATGTCTAGCAGTGGAATGCATGATCATGTCAATGTTAGGAAGAGGAAAGTCATCTTTTAAAGAGGCTTTATTCAAGTCTCTAAAATCCATACAGATCCTAACACGATTATTGGGTTTTGCCACCGCAAAAATGTTTGAGATCCAAGGAGAATAATCAATAGGGTGAATGAAACCCACGTCAAGGAGTTTTTCAAGTTCTCCTTTAACGTACAAGGCTATCTTAGGATTCATTTTTTGAATCTTTTGGTGAACGGGCTTAGCATTTTTAGGAAGGACAATGTTATGGGTAACTATGTGAGGATCTATTATGGGAATATCAGAAAATTTCCAACAAAATAGTTTAGGAAAGGTATGAAGCAAGGTTGCAAGGTCCTCTTGTTCTTCATCATCAAGACACTTCTCGATTTTAATGACCTTATCTTTATCATCTATATCCATTGGTATGTCCAGGATATCTCCTAAAGTGAGTGCATTAGACTTAGGAAATTTAGGATCATATGGTTCAATGCTTGTGTGAGGTTCATTAATGTTATCAATAGTGGGCTCAGAACATATCATAGCACAAGAGGCATTTCTCTTGGAGTGAGAAGTCCTATCCAAAGCACCTAACAAGTGTTTCATATCTTCATCATCATGAAGATATACCTGTGAGGAGGGGAGAATTAACATCAAGAAATTTAGGATGCTTAAGTGTGAGGTTGGTTCTTAATGTGTATTTGATAGTGTTGATGTTGAGAGAGGGTTGTTGATTGGATTTGGTAGCTTTAGAAAAGGAAAACCATAGATTGGTATTAGTTCCTTGTGTATTAGGTTCAATGGGTACATGAATTCCTTGCTCATGCTTACCACATCCTTTACCATTGTAGCCTAATTTTTTCACAATATCATAACCATGCCTATAAAGTCTTTCCATTTATTGTGGGTTAGGTGGGTGTTGATAATCTATTTGATCAAAATTTGTTGTATATGTTGTAGTTTCTTCCAAAAGAGATGAGGTAGATGTGTGGGAGGGGTGTTCATCTTGTTGTGTAGAGAGGACAATTGATTTCTCTTGTTGGGTATCCTCTTTTCATGTGACAATACACTCACCCATAAAGGAAGGAGTAGATTCTAAAGATCCCCAATCATCACCAAGTAAATTAAACTTAGGTTTATCTTCAGGTTGATCCTTCACAAAAGGGGAAATAGTGGAGGTATGGATTAAGGTATTGAGAGGACTTGATGTGCCCTTTTCAAGTTGTAAGCAACTCTCAGGTTCAGGATCTATGTCAATTTGATAAATTTTGTTATTATAGACATATTTCATTTTGCAATGAAGGGTCGAGGGTACCGCATGCATCTCATGTGTCCAAGGTCTTCCCAAGAGGAGATTGTAGGAAAGGTCATAGGGCATGACATGGATAGGAGTTTGCAGCGTAACCATTCTAACAGTAATGGGTAAGGTGATGACACCAAGGGGTTGCTTCATAACATTATCAAATACTCTAATGGATAAGGAATTAGATTGGATTTGTGATCTATCCACATGTAGCCTATCAAGAAGTTTCATATTGCACACATTTAGGGTAGAGCCATTTTCAACAAGGGTCCATTTGATACCTATTCGATCATATTGGGCTATGATCATAAAGGCTTCATTTTTTTTCTATATTTTAATGGAGGGGGCTCATGTTGATATAAATTAATGTCCACATTAGTTGTGTTCATTTCTTGTAGGAGAGATTCCACATCATTAGAATTTGTACCAGAAGGGACCACTATTTGTTGCAATGTTGTTTGAAGCATAAAATGATATTTAGGGAAATTTTGAAGGAGATCCCAAAGGGATATCATGGAGGGAGTGTTATTAAGTTGTTCAACCAAATCATGCTCCCTAATTTGTGAGTTTAAATGAAGTGCCATGGGTAGGATGGGATTGGGAAATGGTAGGGAAGTTGAGGTAGTTGGTTTTTGGGGATGTGGGTTATTGTGGGAATAGTGAGTGTGAGCAACGATATACTGCTTAGGAGGGAAGATGGTAAACTTAGGTTGGGAGGGATGTTGGAGATTTATGGGAAGGTGGGTAGAGAACAATTTGAGGTTTGATGACATTGAAATATTTTTTTTTAGGTTGTTCATCACAAACCCTAGTGGATGAAGTAGGTGAGATGAAATCCTGAAGAACTTCATCTAACATACCCATATCATCACAGCTAAAGGGTTTGGAAGGTAAGGGAGGGGAGGTTTTGACTGTATCATCACCAACCTTAGTAGATGAAGTGAGTGAGAGGAAGCCTTTAAGGTCTTCATCTAACTTATCCAAATCATCACTACTAAAAGGTTTAGATGATATAGTGTTCCTATAGTGAATAAGTGTGTGCATTGTATCATGTGAGGTTTTTATATTTTGAGGTTCATGTTCTACTGAATTTACTTTGAAAGAACTAGGAACTAAAGAGGAAAATGAAACATGTAAATATCTAATGCTACTCATAAACTCCATTTTAAGCTAATAATAACCATATAATAGAGACTAACAAAACTGAAACAAAGCATAAATGGAAGGAAATAGATATTTTAGAATTTGGAAATGAAATTTAAAAATTACTGCTAAAAAATGTGTACTGGGACTAGGTCACCCAAGGCAGTGACTTAGTCAGGACTGGGATGGTTATTTTTGAGTTTTTTCTATATTTTTTGATGAAAAATCCAATGTTCTAGAATGTAAGATGCATCACTGTATGGTTTATGTAATTTTGTTGGAATATACAATGAAATGAATGCAGAATATGAGTCTTTTTCACCAATGCAAAATATGAAACCTTAGGATGCCTTGTTAAACAATAAAACATTCAATGCAATGCTAAAGAAAGAGTTCCTAGGATGCAAATACAAACTAAATCAGAAGTGAAATGTGTCTAAATGTAGGTTCACCAAAATGAATTGCAAAATTTAATGTGTTTTTGATGGGTAAAGGAGTGAGTCCCCTATGAATTTCTAGGGTTTTCACCTAGAAGGAAGAGGATTTTCCTTTACTCAGGAGCATTAAACCTTGTGATTCATTCAATACTACAGATTGAATATGTATTGAAATGTGCTAAATGTTGGCATGTAATATGTGAAACTAACTACTTGATCTAAACAAAGAGAACCTATATTGCTGGAAAACACATGATGTAATACAATAGTGATAAAATGAAGACTAAACTAAGCAATAAAACCTAATAGATCAAATGGTTACACATGGAAATTGTTGTAGGCCAAAGATGGAGTTGTGGAAGCCTCGAGAAACCTGGAAAATCTGACTTGTGAGTCAATTGGGACACTTACACCAAGTCACGCGACCTAATCCCTATTGTGTAGTGTTTGCACACATGCCCCACTGAAAGTAGGAACCCCTTTTTCCTGGTCTTTTGGCTCTTTTCTATGGCCATGCCTTTTGAGCTTGTCTTTGAAAATCATGATATTTTGGTTTTTGATTCTTTGGTCCTTTGGTTGTGGGATTTGGTTAATTTGCACTATTCATAAATGCTTCTCTTGTTTGTAAAGTGCCCCTATTTTGAGTTCCAAGTGGTTAAGGAGTCTTATGGATGTCCTCATTCAAAGTGGGTTCCCTTTGCCTTTTTTTTGTCCTTGGTGTTTTGTTTGGGTCTTAGGAGTTGTTCTTTTCCTCCTAAGACCTTGTTTCCTTTTCTTTACGGGTTCGGGTGTGGGATGAAACTTAAATCTGAACCATCATAAAGTTCTTGGTTCAGTTTTCATTCTAGTTCCGGCTCTGCTTCTTGTCTCCTTGTTTTCTTTGTTGTTTTTCTCGTGTTTGGCCTTTGGGTTGGTTTCCTCCCTTGGGTCTTCTTTGGTTTTCCTTTTTTATTTTGTCTCTAAAGGTGGGGTGTAGGATGAAACTAAACTCTGAATCTTCACAAAGTTCTTAGTTCAGTTTCTGTTCCGGTTTTGGTTCCGACTCTAATTCTTGTCTCCTTGTTTTGTTTGTTGTTTTTCTTGTGTTTGGCCTTTGGGTTGGTTTCCTCCCTTGGGTCTTCTTTTCTTTTCCTTTTTTCTTTCGCCTCCAGAGGCGGGGCATGGGATGAAACTAAACTCTAAACCTTCACAAATTTCTTGGTGCAGAATCAGGCTGGCTTCAAAAAAACTTGCTGCTTTAGGAAATCCCTAAACTTTTGTTACTCCATTGTTTCCCTGAAGTATGCGCAAAATGTTGAAAATCTGATTGACTTCGTTGAAATCCGTCATCCTAGGATTTCCCTGAATTTTTGTTTTCCCTTCATTTTCCCAAAATCTTCCAAGATGTGCTGAGTATTGCGGATTTCCATCCTCAATGGAATTCTTCAAGGATTTGCTAGGAATGAAGAAATGAAAGAATGCATGAGTTAATGTCTAGTGGTTTTTGCATCTACATGATTGATTTGGCTAATTTAATGATATGTGCAGGCATTTCTTGAGTTTTGGGTAATGGTTGAGTAATTTTGTGTGCTTTGTTGGCTTCCCTCACTAAAATATGCCTGGCTCGAAATTCCCCGGAATTCCGTTCTGGTCCAAATTCCGCAAAGGGATGAAAATCCCAAACTTTGAAGAAGGGTGCCTTAATGATATTTTAAGGGATTCTGATTGATTATTTGGATTTATTTGATGATTAACATGTTGTTTATGATGGACTAACTTGGATTTTTATTCTATAATGGATACTTATTGTGGCCTTTTGAGTGTAGGTTGGATTGAGCAAGATAATCTTTGGCAAAGCCAGGGACAAGAAAGTGGATCTTAGTGCCGAGGAATGTGCTGGGGCAAGATAAAAATGATACAGACCTCCTCCTGTAGAAGTTGAATATGATCATAGATCAAGCTAGATATCGAAAGTAAGGTTCCAAAAGGAGGGGTGAGTGTACTTTAGATGTTGTGAGATCTGTGAGGTACGACCAAGTAGACTTTGTGGTCATGGGTAGGTGAAACCCACTCATACACGGGGAGGGTTAAGTTAACGAATTCTTGATAGCCATTCATCTGAGTTAGAAGTGACATGGAAAATTCAAACAAGCTTGAGTCGATCAGGGTCATTCAAATTCCCATCTCAACTATTGATCGACAACCCATATTCAAACTCACATTGCGCACGTGTTACAATTATTTTTCTTCACGTGGGTGAGACATTAATGGAAGAAGTGTCCCGTAGGGTGTATTCAGTCTGAACCGAGATTTCTAGAGATCCAAGGTTGATCGAAAGGGGCACCTCATGCATTAAATGCAGGGTGGAAATTTATTGCAAACTGTCCAAGGCCAACCTAGTTGGTGGCAGACCTTGCTTTGTAACCCTAGCTTGGGCTAGCACATGGTGTAATCTCTATAAGTATGGCATTTCACATCTTTTGAAATGAGTTAGAAAGGCTATAAAAGATTAGATTTTTAGGGAAGAAAGTGAGAATTAGGAGTTAGTTTTATTTTTAAGCACGTGTTGTAATATAGAATACTAGAATTGTTGCTATTATTGGTGATTCAATACAAGTGAAGACATTGTGATATTATTGGTGGCTTCTTTGGATTGATATTTCTTGCATGGTTCTTATTCTATCTTTGAAATAAATATCTCAATGCATTTTAGATTTAGAGAAATGTTTTAATGGTGCTTGTGATCTAGTACTTGGAGTGTTGTAGTGATCACTAGTTCATACTTTGGGAAACTTCTTGATTTTGGAATTTCTTTACAAGTTCAACCTATACTTGATATCTGAAAATCTTTAATTCCTTAGAAAAGAGATTTTTTTTTTTTTTAAAGTGTATTTTATAATTCAAGTGTTCTGGGTACCATGTATCGAGAATCGAAAAGGCCAAAAGTGTGAGAAAAATTAACACAAGGTGTTCTTGTCGAGGAGTAGACATCTGGTAAATATGGAGGTTCTGGTAAAATCCTAGATCCGAGAAAATTATGGGTAAAAGCTGAAATAGCGGGTACCGGGTAACAATGCAAAATAATTTTTTAAAATTTTAATGTTATCTAGAAGATCTGATGGTCCAATAACATAACTAAATAAATAATTACATGAGAATAGATGATATTTCTGAAAGCGTGTTATTTATGATGGATTTAAAGTGATAATTCACTAATGATGGTTTTAGTTACATGAGATTGTTGTGAAAGTTTTTAAAAGGGATTTAATATTTGGAATTGGTGATTGTAGGAGAAGTAGATTGCGATAAAAAATTGGGTATGGATGGTTAGGAAAACTAAGGTTGCAAGAAGATCTTATGGTGTTACTAGGTTCAGTAGTGTACATTGGAAGCTCATGCAGAAACAAAGTTTGTTGCAAATAATGCACTATTTCTATGAGATTGCAGGTATAGCTTGGGTTAAGTAGAAATTAGTTTTGAGGGGTTGGTCCGTCCCAAGTATTTCATAATTAGTATTGTTGATCTTAGGAGTAATATTAATCTTAGGATTTATGAAACCCTTATCTTTTCTATTTCTTTGAACTTTGGTTAAAATAGGAATTTGAGTATCATTATATTGTAGAATCTGATAAGTTTAGAGTTTCGAGTACTTATTTGGTAAGGTCCCTTTGTGATTACCAAAAATTTCACATTTATCACTAAGTTTTTTTGTTGCATTGTCAATACCTGACATTAGAGACCTTGGGGTTATTTCTTTTTCAGTAGAGATTGACCTTTCAAGAGAGATATAATACCATATTCTATTTGAGTTGTTGCTATGCTGAAAACACCATCAGCAGATTGGCGCTAGAAGGAGGGCCTAAATAAGCAAGCTAGAGAATTTTCTAAACGCCCTTTCTCTTGGGATAATTAGAATGAGAACTAGATCTACACCAAGAGAAGAAGAGTTTCAAGAATTTCCACCTCCAACTAGGTCAAGAAGGACCAGAAGAAGGGAGGATTCATCTTCCAATCCATCATTTCCACCATCCTCACCCTCATCCACCTCATCTTTATCTGATTCTGAGGCTAGTTCCATTCAACAACCCCAACGAATCATTGATCAACCTTTACCACCTCCACCTCCACTAATGGATTTCATGGAAAATGACCCATCACCTCTATCCTTCAATAACTACAATGTTATGGCCAAGAACCCTAAGCATTTTTGCTATAAGTTTCACACAAGTGATCCTAATAGGACAAAACAGGAGCATATTAGGATTTTTCAGACTTTCCTGAGAGATAGAGGGATTAATCATGAGGATTTTGCATGTAGATTGTTGCCTTATTCTCTGGGAGAGTATTCCTTTTATTGGTACAATAATTTACCTGTTGCATCAATCCACAATTGGGCTGAAATTGAGGCAACATTTCTATAGAAGTTTAAAATCCCCATCACTGCCAATGAGCTCTACATGCAGTTTATCGCGGTTAAGAGAGAAGTTAATGATCCTATAGGGTCATTCAATAATAGGTTCGACCATGCATACACTAGATTGAAATCCCCTTATGTTGTAGATGACGGCACTTCTTTAGAGGTCTATTTTGAATCCCTTGATAGTATTACATCCACCTTCCTTAAGTGGAGAACTAATCACCCAACTACCTTACTCATTGCATATATAGAGGTTGTTAAGGTTAGCACTGATATGAGACAACACTTTTCAGGACCCTTGCCATATTTGGGACCCGCTACTCATCCTGGGAAAGTCCAAGCTCTTAACCAAGCTCTGACCAATCACACTCCCATTATGAATCCCATCCCACAATTGCCTTTGGTTCCTCACCTAGGTCATTCAATAAGTCAGGCTCACTTGGTACCCAGTTACCTATAGGAAAGTGCCAATCAACCCCTTCATCCACATCAATAGGCTGGTTTCCCTACATATTTGCAGAACTCAGAATTTTTGAATCAATCTATGGGTCTTGGAGGAGTGTCAAGATACCCTCCAAATAGTGTGAATTCGCTGCCTTGCAGTAGTCCCGATAAGGAAAGGTTAGATGAGATAACTGAGCAAGTGAAAAAAATGAATATGGAGGTAACCTACTTGATGAACCAAAACAACCAACTCCAAGCTGCTCAGATAAGCATGCAATCAAATTACAATAGGGAGAACCAAGATGTTACACTACTAAAAAACTTTGATAGAGGGCAACACTCTAATAAAAAAAAAAATTTTGAAAGAGGAAAAGGTTTTGGTCACAAATTTGATAGAGGACAACAAGGTGGACAAGGGTTTGAAAGGAGACAAGCACCTAGGAAGAATAGGACATGAAACACTAGACCTAATAATGGAGGAGTCCCCACTCCACTGGATCAACCTTTGAATCAAGAGAAACCTTTGAGTGGTGTATATCTAGCTGAAGTAGCTTTGTCTGAATGGTGCAGGCTCCATAAGACAGGTCAACACTCTGAGTTTGATTGTGCTGAATTTCAAATTGTTGCTTTCATCTTTCAGTATGAAGTTGAGAATAACTCCACTGGTTGGGAGCTAGTACCCTCAAATCCCTATGATTCCCTAGTTTTGGTGTTGAATCATGCTCCTTTCTTGAGGGATGAAGAGAATGAGCCAGAAGAGGAGTCAAGTAGCCAGAATGAGGGCACTAAACAAGTGTTGAATGAGGATGATATTTATTAGTTCTTCAACAAAGGAACTTAGAATGATAATGGTCCCTTGGATGTGGAGGAAGCTTGTGTTGAAGAAGTATACATGTTTCAACAACCTACAAGAAAGTATGATTTGAGGAATAGGCCTAACAAAAATCAACAAGCTAGAGGCCCGTTTACTATAGCTATTCCTCCAAACAATTTTACCACTCCATCGGACCCACATGCCAGTAATAATCCATCTTACCCTTAGGTTCCAACATAGTACTTTGCAAAAGGAGGACAACCTAAGGTGTCAAAAGGAAACAATGTTGATACAACAAAAGATAAGCAGTTTGGTCATTCTAAGGAGACCCATGTCGACATGAATGCAAAACAATTAGGTAAATATGTGACTGAAGAAGTCAGGAAAGTAAAGGTGAGTCTTTCTTCTTTTGAGTTGTTAAGGGTTCCTAAAATAAAAAATATAGTCCTAGGGTCTTTTAATTCAACTACAACACCACAAGGAGTAGCAGTCAATGAGACAGTTGACAGGCCTCCTAGTTCACAAGCACCGCATGGAGACAAAGGGAAAGAAAAGGATAAGAACCAACTTGCACAAGTTGACACTCAGTTGAGTTTGTTCTAGGGAAAAATAGAAATCCCTCTCTTTCTTATTTTTGTTCATATCTTTGGGAAGAATTTGCACAATTTTCTTCTAGATTCAGGAGCATCTACAAATTTTATTCCTTTTGTTGTTTTTAGAGCTCTAGGTATTACCCCTACAACCTCTCAGAATAAGTTGCCCAATTGGACAAGGTAGAGGTAAATATAGCGGGAGAACTGAAAATGATCCCCATGCATGTTGCTTCAGATCCTAGAGTGCAACAAGTACTTAATATTCAGGTGGCAGATATTCCTAACACTTATGGTTTGATCTTGGGTCGAGATTTCACCAAGGCACTAAATGGATACACATCCATAGACTATTCTCACATGTGGCCCCCCTAGAAAGGAGTCCCAAATCCAATCAGAATTAAAAGAGAACCCATAATGAATTATGTGATCACTGAATATCATAATACTCCAAATGAGATATTGGTGTCAGAAGTTTGCATGGGGAACTATGTACTAGTTGCCCTTGTTTTAGATATAGAAGAATTCTTTATATTGCAAAGATCCTCTGATGAATCCACATCAGAAGTCGGCAATTTTGAAGCACTATTTGAACAAACAAAGGAACTTGATAACCAAGAAGATAGACAACTCAGCTTGCTAGATAATTTCCAAGAGTTTATCTGGAAGTGCGTGGAGGATCAGATCTAGCTAGGTAGGAATATGAATTTTAAATAATTTATGCTCCCTAATTGGTGGAGAGTTCACAATGCTCCTCACTCTGAGCTGGAATGTTGCCTGTTCCAAACTGTAGTGGAGCAGATACAAAGGTGCATTAATCCAACCCCAGTTGTCAGACTGGATATACAAAGCATTAAAAATGATCCAAAAGGAAAGATCCCAATGCCTCCTAAAGAAGCTCCTGCAGGTAGTAAGGACAAGGGTAGTTCGAGGAAATCAGGAGCTGATGGTTGTTGGACATTGAGATTTGATGGATCCAAATCAAAGTAGGGTGATGGAGCAAGATTTGAGTTGATAAGCCATAAAGGTAGAACCTATTTTTCTAAGTCATGTTCTAGTTCCAGTGCACTAATAATGTAGCTAAGTATGAGGCTTTGGTCCATGGATTATTAATGGTATTAAGGAAGAAAGTTAAGATCTTGCAAGTATTTGGAGATTCTGAGTTAGTGATCAGAAAAGTAAGGAAACAATACTCATTTCATGATAGAAGGATGACCAATTACAGGCATAGAGTATGAGATATCATTGAAGGATTTGATTCCTTCGACATCCAGTTGATCCCTCGAAGTAAGAATCAAACTGCAGATTCTCTGACACAAGCAACTAGTACATTGTAACCATTATCGTTTTCTGATTTGAAGAAGTTCATTGTGGAGCTCACTCCAGTACCCTCAGTTCCTGACAACGTAACCAATTTATATGTGTTTGAGGATGAAAAACATATTCTTGATTTCATCACTAGCTGTGATGTGTTTTTTTATCATGTGATTGATGAGGTGGAACCTCAAGAGGCTGAAATGGACCTAGAAGGGGTCATCAACCTTAAGACTAATACTATCCCAATAGGTATGCTGTAGTTGGAGAGAATCTTTTACTTGGATAAGATAAAAGATCAAGAACAACAAGTGAAAAGGGAGTCTCTCAACAGTCAATCTGAAACATACAACATGGGGACCTAGGGTGGTGTGAAAAATGTCTTTATTGGTAAAGTGTGCACTCTAGAGGAAAGGAGATGAATTATTGATGCATTACACACATATCAAGATTTTCTAGCCTAGAGTTATGAGGACCTAAAGACATATGATACTTCGATCATCACACACACTATTCCCTTGAAGTCAAATGTTAGACCATTTAGGCAAAGGAAAAGGCCAATTAATGTTTTTCTGGAACCCATCATTCAGAGGGAGTCGCAAAAGCTACTTTCAATAAATATCATATTTCCAGTGAGACACTCAACATGGGTTGCAAACTTGGTTCCAATAAGGAAGAAAAATGGAGAAATTAGACTGTGTGTTCATTTTAGGAATCTTAATAGGGCATCAAAAAAGGATAATTATCCAGACCCTTCACTAGATTAAGTACTTCAAATTGTCAATGGATCTCATATGATGTCTTTTCTAGATGGGTACTCTGGATACAACCAAGTTATGGTACAATATTAAGATAGGCACAAAACTTCCTTTGCTAGAAAATGGGGAACTTTTCCTTATAGGAGAATTCCCTTTGGATTAATCAATGTTGGAGCTACATTCTAGAGAGAAATGCATATTGCTTTCAAAGATATTATTAGTAAGTTCATCATTATCTATATGGATGATTTGATAATTTTTTCCAAGAAGAGAGATGATCATATAGCAGATTTATGCAAAGTACTGTAAAGATGCAGAGAGTTTGGCATCTCACTTAATCCGAAGAAATGCATCTTTGGAGTCACTGAGGGAAAATTGTTAGGACATGTTATTTCAGAGCTGAGTATTGCTATTGACCCGGAATGAATAGAGGCTATAATAAAGATTTAGCCCCCTGCAAGAAAAAAGGAGATGAAGTCATTCTTTGGGAAAATTAACTTTGTCAAAAATTTTATCACTGGATTTGTAGAGATAGTGAAACCCTTGAATGCTATGCTGAAACAAGAAGAAAAAGTGGAATGGAGTAGAAAGGCTAAAGAAGCATTTGAAGAAATCAAGAGAGTTATTGTGAAGGCAGTATTGGTAATCCTGGATTGTGCCAAGACTTTTTACATATATTCACTTGCTTCTGATCATTCTCGTGCTAGCATGTTGACTCAGAAATCTAACCAAGGGGATGAACAAACCATAGATTTTATGAGTGCTCCTTTAAAGGATGCAAAATTGAGATATCCCAATGTGGAAAAGGAAGCCCATGCCCTGGTTTAGGCTGTGAATAAATTCAGATACTATATCTTAATAAATAAGGTCTTTTCCATATTACTTGATCCTGTGGTTAAGTTGTTGTTAATGCATAATGAATTGGGAGAACACATAGCCAAGTGGGTAACTATGTTTTAAGAATATGATATTGAGATCTAGCCCATGAAATTGGTGAGAGGGTAGGGACTGACAAAGACAATGGTTGAGATGGGTCTTGACCTCATAGCTCAACAATATCACCTCCAAGAAGTGTCTCCAGTAGACTGGTATGATGAAATTATCTACTATCTCTTGAGCCAACAATGTCTTGAACAACTTAATGTAGTATAAAGGAGAGATTTGCATTTGAAGAGTGACAGTTTTATGATGAAGGGAGTTGTCTTGTATAAGAGAAATCATGAGGGGGTTTATTGGAGATCCCTAGGAAAGGAAGAAGTTGGGAGAGTGATGATTGAATTTCATGAAAAATATGGCACATGCCATGGCTCAACACCTTCCACTGCAAATCAGATCCTAAGGGTAGGCTATTATTGGCCTACCTTGTTCAGAGACACACATAACCATGTGAGAACTTTCATGCATGTCAAACTGCAACAAGTAAGGAGAAACATTCAACCCTTCCACTTAAGCATGTTATAGAGGTAAAACCATTTGCACAATGGGGAATGGACTTTATAGGTCCAATCAATCCACCTTCCTCTGCAGGCCATGAGTATATTCTCACCGTAACTGATTACTTTACCAGATGGACTGAGGCTCTTGCATGCAAATAATGCACTTCTGAAGTGGTGATCAATTTCATTAAGTCAGGTATTATTAATTTCTTTGGATGTCCATTGGCTTTAGTTTGTGATAATGGTCCTGCATTTTCATCATTGAAATTTTTTAACTGGGCCTTTGATCATGGAATTGTCATAAAATTTGGATCTAATTACTATCCACGGGGTAATGGTTTGGTTGAGTCTTCCAATAAGAATCTTTTAATAGTCATCTGTAAGCTACTAGCAAAGAATCCCAAGGATTGGCACAACCTGCTTAGATTTTATCTTTGGGTAGACCACACTAGACATAAAACATCCCTAGGAACCTCTCCTTATCACCCAGTGTATGGTTTGGAACCTGTATTTCTCATCTAGCTAAAGATCCCTACCCTACAATTCATTAATGAATATTATGATGGAGAGGATAAGCGTGAAGCCCGCTCGACTGAACTGTTACACCTTGAAGAGAGAAGAGATGAAGCCCTAGAAAACTTTGCCAAACATCAGGGTGTAGTGAAAAGATGGTTTGATAAGAGAGCCAAGGTGAAAGCCTTTATAATTTCTAACTTGGTTCTCTACTGGGACAAATCCCATCACCGAAAAGGGGAGCATGGAAAATTTGACAAACTTTGTCTCGACCCTTATTAGGTTATAGAGATTCTGGGACACAATGCTTTTCGTTTGAAAAATCTAATTGGAGAAAATATCCCACTACCTATCAATGGGCAGTATTTGAAGCATTATTTCCAGTCTTGAGTTGTTTATAACTCTTTCCTTATACATAGGTAGATTAGGTTTCCTTTCTATTTTTTTGTTTGTGTTTTGGTTAGATTAGGGTTTCTTTTATTTGTTTTACTCATTTTCGACTTTTGGTTAGAGTAGGTTTTATTTGGTTGGTTTTTCTTTTCTTCTCTACTCTACTCTTTCTTTATTTTGGGCATGTTGCATCTATATAACTGGTTGCTTGCATGGGGCTATTCTGGGGATTTCTTTTATAAACTCTAATCATATTTTTAGAGTCAATTGAATTGGTGGAATTCCTTCATCTAATGTTGCATATACTTGGAATTGGAGTCACTTGAGTATGTCAAATTCTAGAATGTATCTGGGTCTCATAATTTCACACTAATATTAAATATTTTGAGGTTGCATATGGTCTTTATGAAGTTTGACTGGGTGAAAAATATTACATTCTTCTTCAACACCACTATGGTTCTCATCCCTGAGTGTGAGCTTCATTTCTTGCAGGGTGAAAGGGAAAGTTTAAAAGATCTCAAAGAGAATATAAAAAAAAAAGAGGAAAAAGAAAATGTTGAAATCAAAAG
Organism: Sequoiadendron giganteum; assembly: GCA_007115665.2. Classification (NCBI taxonomy): domain Eukaryota; kingdom Viridiplantae; phylum Streptophyta; class Pinopsida; order Cupressales; family Cupressaceae; genus Sequoiadendron; species Sequoiadendron giganteum. The sequence goes on along the minus strand of CM021106.1, from coordinate 170,352,252 downwards.
AAATGTTCACCTTATCAGGGGTATCCTAGTATCTCTACCAAGGCCATGGATTCCTGGCTATCAGTAGAGCTATGCTAGGGAGGGTCACTATGATAACCTCATTGGGGCTATGGACACCTGACTGGTAGCAAGGTTCTATCCAGGTTGCTCTTGGGGTTGGAATCTTTATGTAGCCTGGTCAGACTAAGTTTGGTCCCTTTTGTAACTGAGGAAAAGGAAATGAATGCATGCACACACACTATGACCCAAGTACAAGAAATGTTTACTTGTTTGTGATTTCTGAAACCTTGTTCATAGGGTGACCTGATGCAAGGACTAAAAGCAAAGATTCTGGGTTGATTCGAGTTTGTCACTGAAATGCTCTAGAGCATTTCCCCAACGAAGTCACCATTTTTTGTACAGTTTTTGCACACATGCCCCATTGAAAGCAGGGACCCTTTTTGCCTGGTCTTTTGGCTCTTCTCTATGGCCATGCCTCTGGAGGTTGTCTTTGAAAATCATTAGATTTTTTTTTTTGATGCTTTGTTCCTTTGGTCGTGGGATTTGGTTACTTTGCACTATTCCTAAATGCTTGTCTTGTTTGTAAAGTGCCCCTATTTTGAGTTCCAAGTGGTCAAGGAGTCTTATGGATGTCCTCTCTGGAAGTGGGTTCCCTTTGCCTTTTGTTTTTCCTTGGTTTTTTGTCTAGGTCTTAGGATTTATTATTTTCCTCCTAAGACCTTGTTTCCTTTGCTTTGCAGGTTCGGGAGTGGGATGAAACTAAACTCTTAACCTTCACAAAGTTCTTGGTTTGGATTTTGTTCTAGTTCTAGCTCTGCTTCTTGTCTCCTTATTTTTTGTTGTTGTTTAGCTAGTGTTCGGCCTTTGGGTTGGTTTCCTCCCTTGGGTCTTCTTTGGTTTTCCTTTTTTCTTTCATCTCCAGAGGTAGGGTGTGGGATGAAACTAAACTATGAACCTTCACAAATTTCTTGGTTCTGTTTCCGTTTCGGTTCCAACTCTGCTTCTTGTCTCCTTGTTTTCTTTATTGTTTTGCTTGTGTTCGTCCTTTGGGTTGGTTTCTCCCTTGGGTCTTCCTTGGTTTTCCTTTTTTCTTTCATCTTTAGAGGTGGGGTATGGGATGAAACTAAACTCTGAACCTTCACAAATTTCTTGGTTTGGTTTCTATTCTAGTTCTAGCTCTACTTCTTGTCTCCTTTTTTTCTTTGTTGTTTTGCTTGTGTTTGGACTTTGGGTTGGTTTCCTCCCTTGGGTCTTCTTTGGTTTTACTTTTTTCTTTAGTCTTTGGAGTCGGGGCATCGGATGAAACTAAACTCTGAACCTTCACAAATTTCTTGGTTTGGTTTCCATTTCAGTTCTGACTCCACTTTTTGTCCCCTTGTTTTCTTTGTTGTTTTTCTCATGTTCGACCTTTGGGTTGGTTTACTCCCTTGGGCCTTCTTTGGTTTCTCTCTTTTCTTTCATCTCCAGAGGCAGGGTGCAGGACGAAACTAAACTATGAACCTTCACAAATTTCTTCTTTCGGTTTCCATTCTGGTTCTGACTCTGCTTCTTGTCTCCTTGTTTTCTTTATTGTTTTGCTTGTGTTCGGCCTTTGGGTTGGTTTCTCCCTTGGGTCTTCTTTGGTTTTCCTTTTTTCTTTCATCTTTAGAGGTGGGGTATGGGATGAAACTAAACTCTGAATCTTCACAAATTTCTTGGTTTGGTTTCCATTCCAGTTCTAGCTTTGCTTCTTGTCTCCTTTTTTTCTTTGTTGTTTTGCTTGTGTTCGGACTTTTGGTTGGTTTCCTCCCTTGGGTCTTCTTTGGTTTTACTTTTTAATTTCATCTTTAGAATTGGGGCATCAGATGAAACTAAACTCTGAACCTTCACAAATTTCTTGGTTCGGTTTCCATTTCAGTTCTAGCTCTGCTTCTTGTCTCCTTGTTTTCTTTGTTGTTTTTCTCGTGTTCGGCCTTTGGGTTGGTTTCCTCCCTTGGGTCTTCTTTGGTTTCCCTCTTTTCTTTCATCTTCTTTCCTTTCATTAGAGATGGAACTAGGGTGGAAATTGAACTCAGAACTTTGCAAACATATTTTGTCTTGTTTTGTTTTTGGTTCCATCTGGTTTTGGCCCCGACTCCGTCTAGTTTTGTTTCGGGCTCCTTCTAGTTTTTTTTCCACCTTTGTCTTGTTTTGTTTTTGGTTTTGTCTAGGGTTTTTTCCGCTTCCACCTAGTCTTGTGCATAGTTTCCTTGCATTGTGAATTCTGAGGTATTTGTTGAGTTTTAATGAAGCCTATGAGTGGCTGAATCTATGATCATGTGTTCATCATGAAAACCTAGGGTTTGATTCTGAGTTGATTACCAATGTTGTTAGATCACCCTGAATGAGTTAGCAAGTTAAATTTATCAATGAACAACCTGAATTGAGTTGAATTCATGCTTGAGGTCCCAAATTTGTGATCGTTTGATCAATTTGGGAAAAATCTTGATGAAATCCAAGATTTCAGGGTTTTGATCATTTCGGGGATTTCCTTTGCCTTGAGATTTCCCCAAATTTCCATTGCTGGGTCATTTTCCTGAAAAAGTGTGGAATCGAGTTGACTTCGTGAAAATCCTTTTATCTGGGAAATCCCTGAAGTATGCTCAAAATCTTGAAAATCTTGTTGACTTCGTGGAAATTCATCGTTTGAGGATTTCCCCGAATTTTCAATTTCCCTTCATTTTCCCGAAATGTCCCAGGATGTGTTAATTCTCGTGGATTTTCGTCCTCGACGGAATTCTCCAAGGATTTGCTAGGAATGAAGAAATGAAACAATAAATGAGTTTTTGATTGAGGAAAAAATGGGTTTTACAGGGACCCAAAACCACAAAGTTTACAAACCAATAAAAGATAGATCATAAGAAAGTCCAGGAAAAGATAGGCTACAGACCAAAGATAAACATAAAATAATCACAACCACTAGCAAAACCCAACAAAAGGAAAGAAAAAATCCAATGACAACAGAAACACAATCAAACCTAACTGGGAGACTTTAAGGTCTCTACCACATCCATTTCCAAGATGTTAATGGCTAGTGATTTTTCCATCTACATGATTGATTTGGCTAATTTAATGATATGAGCAGGCATTTATTGAGTTTTGGGTAATGATTGAGTAATTTTTTGTGCTTGTTGGGCTTCCCTCGCTAAAATCTGTCTGGCTCGAAATTCCTCAGAATTCCCTTCTGGTCCAAATTTCGCAAAGGGATGAAAATCCTGAACTTTGAAGAAGGGTGCCTTAATGATATTTTAAGGGATTTTGATTGATTATTTGGATTTATTTGATGATTAAAATGTTGTTTATGATGGAATAAATTGGATTTTTATGCTATAATGGATACTTATTGTGGCCTTTTAAGTGCAGGTTGGATCAAGCAAGATAGTTTTCGGTAAGGCCAAGGACAACCAAGTGGATCTTAGTGTGGAGGAATGTGTTGGGGCAAGATAAAAATGATACAGAACTCCTCTTGTAGAAGTTGAATATGATCATAGATCAAGATGGATATTAGAAGTAAGGCTCCAGAAGGAGGGCTGAGCATACTTTATATGTGAGATCCGTGGGGTATGACCAAGTACAGTTTGTGTCTGCGACCAGGTGAAACCTGCTCGTACATAGGGAGGGCTAAGTCAATGAATGTTCAATGGCCATTCATTTGAGTTGGATGTGATGTGGAAAAATCAAACAAGCTTGACCCGATCAGGGTCATTCAAATGCCCATCTCAGCTATTAATCGACAACACATATTCAAAATCACATTGCACACTCATTACAATTCTTTTGTTTCAAGCGGGTGAGACATTAATGGTGGAAGTGACCCACAAGGTGTATTCAGTCTGAACCAAGATTTGTAGAGATCCAAGGCCAATCTGAAGGGTGCCTCATACATTCAATGTAGGGTGATGATTTATTTCAAACTATCCAAGGACGACCTGGTTGTTGGCTGACCTTACTTTGTAACCCTAGCTTGGGCTAGCACATGGTGTAATATCTATAAGTATGGCATTTCGCCTCTTCTGAAAGGATTTAGTCAATTAGAGAGTTAGACTAGAGTTATATAGGCTATAAAGGATTAGATTTTTAGAGAATAAAGTTAGAATTAGGAGTTAGTTTTATTTCCAAGCAAGTGTTGTAATACATAATATCAGAATTGTTGCTATTATTGGTGATTCAATACAAGTGAAGACATTGTTGTATTATGGGTGGCTTCTTTGGATGGATTTGTCTTGCATGGTTCTTATTCTATCTTTGAAATTTCTTGGAAATATCTGAATGCATTTTAGATTTAGAGAAATGATTTAATGGTGCTTTTGATTTAGTGCTTGGAGTGTTGTAGTGATCTCTGGTTCATACTTTGGGCAACTTCTTGATTTTTCAATTGTTGTGCAAGGTCAACCTATACCTGATATTTGTGTGCTTAGTTCAATTGAATGAATGTCCATGATCTGAAAATATTTAATTTCCTTAGAAGATTGCATTGTTTCTATGACATTGCAAGTATAGCCTGGCTTAAGAAAAAAATAGTTTTGAGGGATTGGTCCATCCCAAGTATTTCATCATTAGTATTGTTGATCTTAGGAGTAATAATAATCTTAGGATTTTTGAAACCCTTACCTTTTGTTATTTCTTTGAACTTTGGTTAAAATAGGAATTCGAGAATCATTATATTGTAGAATCTGATAAGTTTAGAGTTTCCAGTACTTGTTTGGTAAGGTCCCTTTGTGATTACCAACATTTTCACATTTATCACTGAGTTGTTTTGTTGCATTGTCAAGACCTAACATTAGAGACCTTGGGGTTATCTCTTTTTCAATAGAGATTGACCTTTTAAAAGAGATAAAATACCATATTTTGTCTGAGTTGTTGTTGTGCAGAAAACACCATCAACAGTCCCTTTCTGAGAAAAATGTTCCAAATGTCATTTCAGCCAACTAGGTATTCAAATCTGCAAAAATTCTTGTCGGGAACCTCCAGTGGGACTAGGTTGCCACTATGGGCGACCTAGTCCCTTTCAGCTTTTCTGAAAAACTGAAAGTGCATAGAGAGGCATGCTTTCTGTGTACTATTTCTCCATGCGAATTCGGACTTAGCCCCACAAAGTAACCTGCAAAATAGAAGATATTTGGGTTTATAATGTGGGGGTTTCCTTGGTCAAACCCCTAGTTTGTATTCAAACTTGCAAAGAGATAGAAAATTTGCATAAACCCTAGCCCTAAGTGTGTTTAGAACTAGGAAAGTATGAAATAAGACAAAACCCTATTCTATTGTGCTAGAATAAGATGCATGCAAAATATTTGGAATGATGCAAGACTTCAATCCTAGAAGCCCTACAACATTACAAATGAGTGTAAAAAGGAATGCAAATGGGATGCAAACCTCAAATATAAACATGGGCTGAAAATAGAAGATGGTGTCACCTTGAAAACAGTCTTTAGGTATGACTTGGTGGCTAGTTGCACCTCCTCAACCTAGATTTCTCCATGAATCTCCATGGGAATCTATGTTAAACCTTTGGCAATGAGTGATCTTGAATATGGAGTGAGTTTGAAGACCTAGAAAAAGCCCTATTTTGTTGTCTAAAAGCTTCAACGTTTGTTGTGGGAGAGATGAATCTTCTTGAGGAATATGTTTTGCACTTGATTCTTGAAGTTGGATGTGAAAAAAAACTAAGAGACAGTGGAAAAATGACCTAAAAATAAGTATTTATAAGAAACACGACCTAATTGTCGGTAATTTTGACCTACGAGGCTAACACCCATTGAGAATTTTTGATAAAATATACATTTTCCTGCTTAAAAATGCAAAAGTCCCAAAAAATGACTAGGTCACCAATTTGGGCGACCTAGTCCCACTAAGGGATTTTGAAGTGGGATTAGTGTTTTTTGCATAGTTTTGTTGTTGTTTGTCAAGGGTTGAATGATTCCTTAAGTATAATAGGCCTCAAGGTCAAAACTGATGAACCCTAGGGACCTATAAATGCTTTTTTGGGGTTATAATTGATGAAAGGGGACCTAAAGTAGGACGAAAAAGGGCACAAAATTATCCTTTTATTCAAAGGTATACAATCTTTTGCGACACAATTCTGAATTTCAGCTTATGGTGTGATGGAAAGAAAAAATTATGTTCAACAGTGTGTGAATTAGTTTGTCCGAGGTATCTGGATATTGATTGGGAGAAATGTTTTGGCTCCACTATCCTCTAGTATTTGGTTTTAGATCTTGTGGATCTGGGAGATTATTCCTTTCGATGGTTTCAATATTTTGACAAAAACTCATGTAGTTTGGCACTCTAGAAGACCTACTCCAGAGCTCCTGTGTTTTTTTTGGTTCTCCCGGTTGAATTGGTGAAGTGTTCTTTGCGAATGAAGTTTGTTGAAGGTGTTGCAAATGTATCTAAGTTGTTCTTAGAGATGGTAAAATGATGTGTGAAGTTTGGTGAGCAAACCACATGTGATTATCTTGCTGGTGATGTGTGTACTTCAAATATCATCAGTGTTTTCATTAGGTTTGGCTGACTTGGTGTTTACACGGTAAATTATGTTTTTACATCGATCTAAGAAAGTGTGCGCATGATCCAAGATTTTGTTTTGGTCCTAATTTAATATGTATTTGGTCCTCTCACATTCCTATCCATCACGGGAATGTTGAGTAGCCGACCTAGTTTGAATTTGTAATTTGAATTTGAATAGCTAACCTTGGTAAATGTTTCTAAGGTTGAATATGGTATAAAAGCAAGTTAAGTTGTACAAGCGAATTTCATATTCATCCACCATTTGATTCGAGGAAGGGAAGAGTGTGTGAACAAGTGCAAAAAGCAGAGTGTGGAAGAGCGAATTAAGGCAACAATACTTCATTATATTCATAATCATCTGATCAAGTTGTGAAGTGTGTGTAACTCCTAGTGGTGGATCATTATCTATTTCTTTGTATTTTTTGTAGGTAGTTAGCCTCTCTTTCTGGATAGTGAGTCCTAAGGAAGTGAACCCTTGATCTGGGTAGTGAGCCTTTGTATCTGGGTAGTGAGCCCTCTGCTAGTGAGCCTTTCATATTCAGTATTGCATTGCTACTATATTGTGAGTTAATCCTCACCGTGGTTTTTCCCTCATTAGGGTTTTCCAAATAAATTTGGTGTCTCTGGTATTGTGTTTCTTTCTGTTATCTGCATTTCATATTCATACTTAATAAAAAGCTTAGGTTAAAGTGAAATTTTTTAAGTTAAGAAGTAAAGAATTTGATACAACAGATTCACCCCCCCTCTTAGTTGTCTTGTGCAATTCAATAGGATAATCTTGACACATATCTAATGACTAATTATAATTTAATGATTTTGTAATGTATATCCCAGATTTAGTGATCTAGGACTCATACATCACCTTGGTCGTATGGGTCCCACCTAAGTTTCAGGGCCTAGATCTGAATTTAGCATATAACTTAACAATTATTGAAATTTGTGTCACGACCTTAGCCTACCATGACTCATACACCCCAACTAGCGTACGATTTTTGCTTAGCTTGGACCTAATTTTGAATTCAATTCTTGGCAAGATTTTATTCTCCTAGATTTGATGTCAGCTTGTAGTGTTGTAATTTCAAGAAATTAGGAATAAAAAGTATAAATACAAGGTTATTTTATATATTTTATCCTAGAAAATTGATGAGAGCAATAGAAATTTTATGAAATCTAGAGTAATTCAAGAGTGATTATCAAGTGTTTTGGAGCATTATTGAAGATTCAAGAATCCTGTCAAAGTCATCATGCATCATGTGTATTTTTGAGCTAACATTTGTGATGTAAGTTCTTATGATTCAAGCAAGCATTCAAGTCAAGATCTACAACACACAATTAAGAGTCAAGTTCTACATTCATGCTAGCCATTTCATACAAGATTGCAAGATTTGTTTCAAGGGTTTTGTGAGTTGCAACATAGCTTATTTGTTCATTCATCATTCCTTAATTCTATTTCTATTCATTTCAAGGTTTGATTACCAAAACATGGTTTGACGAAGGAAAACCCCTATCCACTAACAAAACAAGAATTTTCCCTCTCTTTGATGTGTGATTTGTAGATCTAGTTTGAAGACCCATTGAAGAGAAAGTTTTGAGAAATTTGTCAAGTTGTCAAAGTTGCCATCTACATTGCAAGATCGTGGAAAGTCACCTTCAGGTTACAATTCAGTGTTTTAGACTTGGATATTTTATAGAAGATAAGATATAGGAGAACACTAGAGGGTATTAGAGTTTTAGATCAACCTTGATACTGGGACTAAATTTCCATGTGTGGAATATGAGTCCTAGTATACAAGATTTCAAGCATTTTTTGTAGATCCTAATTTGGGCATTCCAGATTCTGGATTGAACCTGAAACCTAAGCTGGGACTAAATCATCCCTATTGGAATATGAGTCCTAGTGTGCATTATAAGTCATATGTTTGGGAGTGCAAACCTTTTTCTAAACTTCTTCAGTCTTCTAGGTGCCCCTGTATCCTTTCTCAAAATTTTATACTTATTTTCATTTCTATATCTTGATTTGCATAGTTATATTTACATATCATTGCATTTCCTTCTTTCCAAGCCTTTTCTTGGTGGTGAACCCCTTTTTTATAGTTAAAGACACCCTTAGGAAACCTTATTGCAGATCTATTTACCTCATTCCATCGTTAGATTGAGATCTCTAGGATTTTCTTGAATGAAACTTGAAGGAAATTGGTGGAGGAACCTTAATCCCCCTTTCATTCTATTTCCCAAAAAATAGAAAGGTGATTTTTATTATTTTAGAGACAACCTCAAAAAATCACCAAGATCTTGTAGCCGTAGCTCAATCCTTAGATTTGGGAAGGGTATTGCAGGCAAGGCTCTAATTCCATGTAAGAACTGAAGATTAACTCAATACCGAAGACTACCTTCAAAAATAATGGAAACCTTCTACAAGAGAGTATGCAAGAAAATTAGCTTTCTTGATATTGAGACCTATCAAAATGACGAGGTATGAAGTATGATAAAGTAGGATATAAATGAGTTCAAGAACCTTCCTTATATAGGCAAGGTTGAGATGTAGGATTGAACATGATGTTGACATGTGTCATTATCTTATGACATGTGACAACTAACTAATTACCTAGGATAATGTGAAGTCTAGATAAGAATTCTAGAAGGAATCTAATATGCTAAACATGTTACTAAGGGTCAAGGCCCAATTATAACCTATCACCTAGTGAATACAACCTAGGAACATGACCTAAGTAAACTTATGCAAGTGTAATTAGATAATTAATTACACCAATATGTAGATGGTGGAGTCTTTTTTTGAACAATACCTACTTGCTTATAGAACTCATCAAATTCCCTAGAATAATATTAAACCCCATTGTTAGATCTCAACACCCTTATCTTATAATTCATTTACTTCTAGGTAATCCCACAATGTTGGTTTACAATTTCTGGGAGATAATGTTTTTTGTTGAAATCACATATTTTTAGAAAATATAATGATTTAAGCCTTTAAAAAGCTCCATTTTAAATATTCGAGTTGAAGAGGTCTTGATAAAACCACATTAGATCCAACCCCCTTGGATAGAACCCCGTTAGTTTTAAACCATACCTATAATGGAGTCTCCTTTACACCTATCAAAATGCTGAAAAAAAACCACTTTTGATTTACCTTTTGGGGGATCAAATGAATTCATTTAAAATTTATTTTTTTTAATTATGCAATCCTTATTATAAGCTTCCAAAACATTATAATTTTAAATAAATTTAATTTAATTATTATATTTATTTTTTATTTCTTGTGAATGTAGGTTTTTCACTGAAAATCAATCTCTCAATTCTACACATGTGGAAAAATAGAAAATTATCAATTTTTGTTTTGAAAAATATTAGTAAAATAGATATTGAAATCTTTGATCCAACAAAAAAAGAGAAATCAAATTTCGATACATACAAAAAACGTTATGTTGTATACAATCAACCTATCTAAATTGTAATTGGTTTGACTTCGAAAATTGATTAAGGAAAAAATATTCAATAGAACACTATGAAACCAAATGAAAGCACTAGATATCATAGCTACAATTCTAAATTCAAAAATAATATAATTTTATCCTAATGGAAAAAAAATTATGTTGTATACGGTGAGCATCACTCCTTAAAAATGGTGTTTAATCAAAAAACCAGTTTTTGAAGGAGATAGAAAAAGAAGTGCAAATTTATTTCAAAAATTTTGAAAAAAATATATTTTAGAATCTACACACAAAATTTTACAAATTAGTAGTCTACATCATCTTCAAATTCCTCATGGTTTAGCTGCTATAGGTGCATGAAAGTGAAGATTTAGCTAGAAAAAACCAGTTCAATGTCCAATTTGGCCAAAAATTGTAAACCAGTATTGTGGGATCACCCTTCTCAAATTAGGATTTAAATTATTTAAACTTAGTGAATTCCTATGATTTTGCATGCATAAAATAAATCCAAGTATATCTTAAGACATCATCAATAAAAGTAACATAATAATGAGATTTTCCAAAAGAGTCAACATCCCCTGGTCCAAACACATCTAAATGAATGATCTCTAATAATCTCTTAGCTTTAATATTACCATTAGGAAATGATGATCTATTCTATATAAAAAACACACAATTCTCACGAAAACCATTTTTGTCAATAAAATAATCATAAATTCCATTAACAAATTTTTTATTCAAAATGGTCTAAAGACCCTTTTCACTTATGTTACCTAATCTATGGCACCACAATTATACGTTCATTTTCAGTGCTAGTTACATTGGAAGATTGACAAAAAGAGGAGTTATTAAGCCTAAACAAAGTCCCTATATAAGATACTTTAGCAATAACCAAACTCCCTCTTACCAACCTATAACCAAACTTGTTAAATCTCACATGCACTCTAGAATCATTCAACCTGGATATTGAAAGTAAATTTCTCACAAGTCCTAGAATATGTAAAACATAATCAAGGGTTTTAACCCTTCCATCATTGGAACATATGGCATGTGAAGGATCATCATGGAAAAAATAGGCCGTTAAGTGGCAATAAAATTCAAAAAAATCAAAGTTAGGCAAATTGACATAAAAACTTGAATAAGTTATCTATATTATTTCAAAAATATGTAACAATATAATCTATTGAAAAGTGAGTGTAGTTTCTAAACTAATAGGTTTATTTTTATTTTTAAAAAATCTATTTGGTGAAATTTTTAAATTTCAATGCAATAGTACTTAAATTTCAGGGAAAAAATAAGAAGTAGGTGTTTTTCTGACCACCCTAACCACAATAAAATGATAAAATTTTTTTATAATATTTTAGATATAAGTAGAGGACTCATGTCCCAATGTGATGCATATTTTCTTGTAATTTTTTTCCAAGTAAATAATTAATTATGAATTTTTTATTACAACTTTTAAAAAATATAAAAAATCGTATGTCTGACCACCTTAACTTGGTCAAAACTTCATAATTTTTTTTTATTTTTATAATCCTATAGTATGTGAAGCATAGAATATGATGTATGTTTCGGATTTAAAATTTTTGATACCATTTGAAATCTATAGATGTTTTTCAATCAGCCTATCAATCAGGACTTTAGTTGTAATTCAAATAGAAAATGAATAATAATTATTTATTAAATTCAAAGTAAAGCATAATTTATATTGGTGGAAAGCTGGGAATCTCCTTTAAAAACCCTTTTCATTTCATCAATTTTTGGATTAAAAAAACATTGTCAGCCACATGGGTCATCATATCACTTACATATTGCCACTTTTTAGCCCATCATGATCCTGCACATACCCCAGAACTTTACCTTTTCATTATCAACAATATTCTTTGTGTTGCTATCACCAAGGAAACATTATCGCCCATCATAAGTTGAATATGAAGTAATCCACTCCTTGTGAGGAATCATATGGTAGGAGAAACTTTAGTCAATAAGCCAAGCATATTACTAATAGTGTTAAAAAAAAAACAAAGCGTCAAAATTACCATCTTCTGAGGACTTTTTTGAGGAAGTATTTGAACCCTTTTTTTTTGTTTCTATACTCCTTCACTTTTCCTCTCTTACCACAATTCCAACACTTAAATTTTCTCTTCTCAATGGTTTTATAATTTCTTTTAGACTTGTCGATCTATTTTTATCCCCTTTAGTTCCTCCTTTTTCTTTGGAATTTCCTCCAACATGCAAGGCATCTTGGGAGCTCACATTCATCGAATTTCTTCTCATCTCTTTTGAAAGAAGTATAGGAATGAAACTATCCATCTTTGGTTTTGTACTAGTACCATTTATGTTAACAATTAGATTTTCCCAAGATTTAGTTAAAGAAAAAAGAAAAAAAAATACATTTATCTTCTTCTTATATCTTTACATATACAAATTCAAGCTAAATTATAGTCATACTAAAAGAATTTAAATTTTGTACAACAGAATCACCATCCTTCATTTTGAAAGAATACAAAATTATTTTGAGATACATTTTATTTATTAGACATTTGGTTTGGTAAATATCACATATTCTCCTCCACAACTTCTATGTAGTAGATTCTTCTAAAAAATTCAAGAGGATGAAATATGCAACACAACTAAATGGTTCCTCATGCCTTCTTGTCCATTTTATTCCAATCTTCATTAGACATTTCAAATATGGTTTCTTTTCATTCGAAATTTCCAACCACTAATCACTCTCTTCAAGGAGATCCTCCATCTTCAAATTACACATCTCATAACCAGTACCATTGAAATTATCAATATCTAAATAGTAGGTAGAAGCAATGGTTTTCAACATTCTTCACAAATTTTTAAAACACACAATGCACAAGTTCCCACTACAACCAAAAAACCTTCAACACTTAAGAGAAAGGTGTCCCTTTCTTAGTAGAACCATTAGCTTTGATACCAAATATTATAAATTCAAGGTAAAAATTACATCACAATGAACTTACATAAGTGGTTTCAAATCTAAAATTATGTATTCAAGACTACCAATATTATGATGTGTAATTAACAATTACAAACATGAAATAAAATCAAAAATACCACAAGTTGAGAATAACAAGTGACACATGATATATGTGGAGAAACCATTGCTGGAGAAAATTCCACACCCAAAGAGATGTTATGTTTGTATTATTCTTTAAATGAGATACAACTATACAACACTCCTGTATGATTTCTAGTAGTAGTTCATTACTTTGAAAACCTGCAAACAAAACTCTACAAACCACCATCTCAATGCTCCAATAAATAGAAGTTTATGGGAGACAATACCACAAATGGTATCCCAAAACCACAAATAGAACCACTTGGAAAAACCCATGGCCCACCTAGTGGAAATCCTAGAAACATGGTGTAAATATTAAAAGTTCGCATGGCCTTCACATGGGTTCCCAACCCATAGCCAATGAAAATTGGTCAATAACGAGTGCTCCATAACTCTTCAACAATTCTTATGGCTCAAATCTAGAATATGGAAGCTTGGGCACCCAAACCAAGAAAACATCCAAATAACATACAAGAACATGTACTTTTGGGTGGTCCCCACCTAGAATTTGGATGCCCAAAAGGAATATGCTCATAGGATTCTTTATAATCATTATTGTAGTGGGTCCACCTCTTTCAATGGAATTATAATTTGTCATAAGAATTTAATAAATAGTAAATATGTTATCCCTCATGTCCTCTATAAACCTTCCAAAGAACATGTAGACATACAATTATTAACTTAGAATAACAATTATAGTGTCACCTATCCTAACAATCTGTCCTAGTGGATCCTTGATATTCAAAACAATTTGAAAACTTGGGGGCAAGTTAAAAGTAAGATAGTTTTCTATGGGAACTTAAGAAAATGTAAAATTATAAGCTATAGTAATAAATCAATTTGGTGGAACTTGTATCATAATGAAAAACACCTAGCCTTCCTTCAAGGATGCTCAACAAGAGCTTGAGAAAAAAAAATGCATTGAATATTTCAAGGAAATAATTAGTAAGGATCAATTAAAATTGTGGGATACCTTAAGAAATGAGTGTGATTTTCTCAATTCACATTGGAGAAAATACACAATTAATTTGAGGGATTCCTAGATAAGATAGAAAAATCCAACAGTTAATAATCCTCGCTCCTTTAAAACTATGGGGGTGTTAGACTAAATAGCTACAATTGGGTAGATGGGTCCAAGGTAGACACCTTGAATCCAAAAATATATATTTTACACCAAGTTTCTCTAATTACATTATTGATCACATAAACAAATGTTGGAACCTAAAAGAAAGTGAAAAGTTTGGAAGAATATTTTTAATTGAACTGGAATAGTTTGAATGAATAAAAAAAGGCATGTTTTAAATTCATTTCATTTCTTCAAAAAATACCTTTTTCCTTATCTCATAATAATATAGAAATTTGTATATTATGCTAAAAACCTAAAAAATTTGCTCATATCTTCTTTGATTATTTTTTGCAAAATAAATATGGTTAATGTTTTGTGCAGATCTAATTGGTTGGGGGAATTTAAGTTCTATTAACAAAAATAAAATTTTATTTGGAAAAATAGAGGGGGTTAAAAAAGTTATCAATTTGTTTTGGCTATAATTGAGTAATGAAATATTATGATTTTTTTGGAAAGCAAGGAATGAGGAAAATATCAAGGGAAAAAGAGAGCCCTTATTGAGTCTTCAATAGGACTCATTCTCTTCTCTATTTCAATGCAGGTAATAGTGAAATTCAGGATCTCAAAGGCCAAATTTGTGAAGCGAGCAAAGAGGGAAAGAAATCAGCAAGAAAGAGGTCCTCTAGAAGACACTAGACATTTACTTCTGATGACAACATACCATTTAGGGAGGAGTACATGAAGTTTCAGAAAATAAATATAAAAATATAAGGTGGAAGATGTTAAAAAAGGCTTGGGATTGCATGGTCCAAGGTTTCATGAGAACAATGATGAATAAGGAACATGGGAGGTGGTTAGATCCAACTTTGAATTGTCAGCCATAAAACCTCCTCTAGGAACCTATGACTTGGACGAAGGAAGTGAAAGAAGAAATATGTAAAAATAAAAGATATATATTTTTGTATAAATAACAACTATAGTTGTAAATTTATTTTTTAATAAACAACAATCACTTATAGCAGCCTTGACTAGCAAAATTTTGTAACTAAAAATTGACAAATGTGCCTCTTTTTGATAACCTATATCTAATATTAAAAAATTAAAAAAAAAAAAGTTAGCTTCATAAAACTTAACAAATATTACATAATTATTTTGAAATGTCAATGTCATAATAAACATTCTAAATTAATTAATTTATCGTCTTGTCTTATAATTTTACTAAGTTTGTCTTTATAGACATGGGTTATTAGTGGTGTAGCTATAGTGTGACATCATTGGAGTAAATTTACACCATGGATTGATTTGTTTAGTCCTCATCTCATTTTCTAGAATATTACATTACTTCATATATTGACTATTGATTAAGAGGGCTTTTTGATGTTAATTATGTGACATTTGTTATATTAACAGTTTAGATCATATTCCATGATCCAAATGTTAGGATGAGAAAAATGAATGATATATTGGATACCACAATTAAAGAATGAACGCCATTAAAAATAAGGAATAGAGGAATAGAAGAAAATTTAATATATTACTATAAATCAAAGGATAAGAGAACATTAATAATAATGTATATTAGAAAACTGATTAATACATATTGATTTACTAAGTTATTCTAACTCAAAGGGGCCCAATTCATGGATGGCCCATAACCAATGGAACAACATCGGAGTTATGCAATAAAAAAAACCATTAAAAACATATTAAATTCTTGGTTTATGACAAAAACATTTACCGAAATTCTAGATTTAAATACCCCCATTAAGCCAGAAGACCAAGGGCTTTGTGGAGGGCTCATCTTTTTCTCTATCTTACCAAAAACACAGGAATAGGGGTCTCTTTCATCATTCTCATCATAAACAATCATTTCTAAGTGTGTCGTCACTTCTATCCATTGTCAAGGAGTTATGTTTTCCTTAAACTATAAATTCTTATTTTATTTTTTTTCCCTTCTTCCTTCACAATTTTTTTGTCAATTAATTTTATTTTAGAAATAAATGATGGAATTTTAGTAGGTAATTTGTTTAAAAATAAATAAAAGGCTTTGATGTACATCTTTTTAAAGATGTTCCAATATATATATATTTTTATAGAGATTTGTTTTACTTCTTATTTTTATATTTTTTCTTATCTATTTAATCATATTTTGTTGTGTTTTTGTTATTTTAATTTGTTTAATTTTTTTATTTTTTAAAAATTAATCACATTTTGTTATATTTTTAAAGTGAACATATTTTTGGTGTTTTAATTTTATGGATCTTTATGACCCTTTTATCCAAGTGTTAAAGATTGTATAGATAAATTATTATTTTGATTTTAACATTGTATTAAAATAATTATTATAAGTCTTGAATAACGTGGAGGTTGTAAACAAAGTAATTTTTACTAACAAACCCATTGTTATATAAAAACTCTACAATCAGTCAAAATTTAAAAGAAATACATTAGATTTTTTATCTATAAAATTTATAATTTAATATACGTATTTGATTTACATAAAAAAATAAACATTAGTAATAATGAATTAAGAAATGATATATACAAAATAAAGAGAGACATGTACTAATAATATGTAACTCTCCTTTTTAATAAGATTTTAATTGGTTAGTTGTCATCTAAAACTTTCGCATTGGTCAAATTCAAAAGGGACCACTTGCAACATAGAAGCATTCAATGCAAAACCAAACGCATTGATGAAAAACATTCATTAATTTCACTTCCAAGGGGGGGAATTTTGTTTAGTGATCCTGGAAAATATTCAAAGTTCCATGTTCAACATCTGTCATTAGTGCAAGGGATTGTACATTCAAGGGAGGGCACTTGAACTTCTCTCTTCTTATCTCTTATGAGGGAGAAATTTTCTTCACATGGAGTTTCTCCCTTCTTATCTTCTGGAGAGAATTTTCTTGTTTTCTTCTCTCTTTTGGAGATGCTTTTTTTCCCACTAGGTTTTCTCCTTTTCTGCATTTGTGAGAGATTATATTTGTACATGGGTACCTAACATGGCCTCATAGCCAAAACCCATCATCATATTTGTTCCATATGTATTTGTCTACTCCTCTCTAAGTTGCACTTAAGGGGGGTGTTGGTTTGAATAGGGGTATTACCTAACTAGTTTGACTATTAGGTCACTTTCACATCTTATCACTTATGTTTACTTATGATACACAAAAAAAAATCACTCTATGTTACATACCATAAGATTAATAATATTATGTTGTCCTTTGTCATTTCTTCTTATGTCTAGGGTCATTTAATATTAGTTGTCTCATGACATATGATGAAGACACTTTCGACAATCTTGTTTAATCCTATTCCTCACCTTGGCTATATAACCAAGGGTCTCTCACACATTGTACATTAATTCTATTTGAATTCTTTGATAGATTGTCATATTGATCCTCTAATATCTTACACTTTCCATAGGCCTTTAGATTTTGGGTATCTATCTCCATAGCCAAACCATACACCATCTAGCCAATAGCCATTTGCAAAAGAAAAATAATTTATTTTGAATCATGAACTCTTAAGTGAATTTTAAATTTTTCTTCCAAATATGCATATGTTCTTCTATAATCAAAATTAATATTAATGATATCAACTAAATATATCAATAATATGAATTATTTAACTTCAATTTAAAAATAAAGTTAAAAATTAATATGAATATTTTAATTCATAGAATTAAATTTTAAGATGTACATTTTAAAATAAATCTTATTTTAAAAATATATATTTGATTTGAAATGTGAAAAATAAAATTTGAGAAAGGTTTAACTTCATAAAACTCAACAAATATTAATTAACTCGTCTTAATTATTTTGAAATTTCAAAGATAGAATAAAATTTCTAGATTGATTCAATTATTATCTTATTCTTTATGTTCGTCTGTTAGTTTTGTGTTGCATACAAAGATCTAGACATATTAGTGGTGTAGCTATAATGTGATCTCATGGGAGTAAGTTTGCACCATTGATTGATTGGTTTAGTTCTTATCTTATTCGCTAGTATATTACATTTTTTTATGTTTACTATTGAAAGAGTGTTTTTGGATATTAACTAAGTGAAGTTTTTAATATTAATATTATATATCATATTCCATGCTCCATTTGGATTCCAAAAATGAATGATATATTACAAATCATAGTTAAAATTTAGACACCAATAAAAGTAAGTGAAAAAATGAATAAATGAAAACATAATAATTTATTATAACTCAAAAGATAAGAAGTCATGAATAATAATGTAAATTAAAAAAATGATTAATACATATTAATATAGTAAGTGTTGGAATCAGGGAACACTGAGACGGGGGGGGGGGTTGAATTAGTGTTCTGCAAAACTTAACTTTATTAAACTGATATTTAAACCACTTACAACATTGAACCAAAAGGAAGATGCAAGCGCACAAAATAATCATCTACAACACCATAACACAAGGATTTTTATGTGGAAACCTTGTTAGGGGAAAAACCACGGTGGCTCGGTCAATCCACAATTTGAGTACTCAGATATAAGTTTTACAAAATGGGAAGGCACTTGCATTCAGACACACTACCTAGGGCTCACTGCCTTACAATCAGTGTCAAAAGACAACATGAGTGGTGAACTATGAATTAGCATCTGCAAATTCCTAAGAATAGTTTCAGTTAATCACACTAGTCGATTTCTTGACCTTCTGTCAGATTCTTCTTTTCTGCTCTGCTCTGCTTCAATTCGCATCACAAATCTTTTTATGCACAAGTGAAATCTCTCTACTATCTTTTTTAATTTTGGATCAAACACCAACACACTTCGCATCACTATCAAAATGATATAATCGATCACTTATATATATCCGCAACAAGAGATTTAATCAACCATATGTCGGCTTTAATAAAATATAAAATATTTTCCAACTGTCGGCTAAAACCACAAATTATTTTTAATGCACACCATCCAAAGTCGGTTACAACATAGTGAGGACCGAAAAAAAAATCCTCAAACCTGAAAATACTTAAAACAGTTTTGCCTCAAACATCCGCAACATGCTACATTCACTTAGTTGGCCTTCTAGCATTGTTAAACAGAAAATCAGTCAACTAGATCTCCTAACATGTACACCAATTGATGTGACAACACAAAACTTGAGAATACAATATTTCAGATGTCTAATGACCTTCCCTAAGATCCACAATGCAAACTCATAAACTGGTAATGCAAGTAGATTGACAAACTCAACTTCAGTCAGATATCATGTTCTTCACTTTGTTTCCCGGTATGATCAAATATTGAAGTGTGCACTGGATCAATTACTTAGGTTGCCATCAATGAAAACACTATAAGCCATATGCCAACAGTAAGTTATTAGAATTTAAATGGGCCCAATTCATAGATGGCCCATAACCAAGAGAAGAACATCAGTGTCATGTAACAAAAACAACCATTAATGACAAATTAAATGTTTGGTTTATGAAAAAATAAGGTATTGAAATTCTAGATTTAAATACCCCCATTAGGCTAGATGACCAACGACTTTGTGGAGGGCCAATATTTTTCCTTATGTTACCAAAAATAAAACAATAGGTCTTCATTTCACCATTTTCGTCATAAACAACCATTTCTAAGTGTATCGTCACATTTCTATCCATTGTCAAAGGGTTATGCTTTCCTTGAATTGTAAATTCTTATTTTATGTGTTTTCCCTTCTTCCTCCACAATTTCTTCATCAAGTAATTTTGTTTTAGACATAAATGATGGCATTTTGGTAGGCAAATTGTTTTTTAAAAAATTAAAAAGATTTAATGTACATCTTTTTAATGGTTATCTAATAGTTTGTTTTTAAATTTTTTTATATAAATTTGTTTCATTTTTTATTTTTTTTAATTTTTCTTATCGATTTAATTATATTTTGTTGCATCTTTGTTATTTGAGTTTTATTTTTTAAAGTGATATAAAACACTTTTGATATTTATTTTTATGACACCTTATAATACTTTTATTCAAATGTTAAGATTGTAAAAATCAATTATTAACTTGATTGGAATTTTACAAAATTAATTATTATAAGTCTTGAATAATGTGAAGGTTGTACCTAATAAAAATATTATTGTACAACCAATTAGATTGTTACATAAAAACTCTACAATCAATAATCTTTTAAAAAAAATATTAATAAGTTTTGTAAAAGAATATTTGAAACAATTAATTAAAAATATTATTAGTAACAATCAATTACGAAATCATAGATACAATATAAAGACAGGCACCAATAATAGGCAACTCTCTTTTTAATAAGATTTTAATTGGACGGTTGCCGTCTTCAACTTTCACGTTGGTCAAAGTCAAAATGGAACACCTATGATGTAGAAGCATTCAATGCAAAACAGTGCACACTTACGACAGCCCTTCCTTACTTCCACTGTCAAATGCCGCCATTTGTTTTGTAATATAAAATAATACCGCCAACCAGCGTTGAATACAAAATTTTATGTTGTGACGTAAAAAAGCATATGTGTGATTACTTAGCATACAAATCTAAATTTGGTATTTCGACTCTCGATATCTATAAATTTCTTTCTTCCATTCCTCTTTTCCAATATCTGTTTGTGAAGATTTCTTCTATCACTTCTTGTTGCAGGCTAAATATACAAACACCTTTCCAATTATGTTTCAGCGAAGATACACAAAACATGTCTCAGCCAATATCAAAGTATTCTAAAACAGATGGTAATGTTGATGAGGCAGCCCAACATTTTATCCACAGTTTTCGACAAAATCTGAAACTTGAAAGGCTGAAATCCCTCGCAGCACTAACTCCTCCTCGTGATAATACGAAAAACCTCAAGAAAATTGAGAATTATAATCTGAATTTCAATTTGATAGCCAGTAGAGAAAAAGACGTTGATGAGTCTGCAGAGGCGTTCATATACAAATTTCGTCAGAACTTGAAGTTGCAGAGAGAGGAGTCACTCAAACGTTACAAACAAATGATTGAAAAAGGTCATCGAATGGAATGACAAGGGGAGGTTGAGATTGGTCGAATCAGAGAGGACATACAAAGATGTTATGCTTGCAGTAATTTGTTACCAGCTTTCTAAGTATATTTGATTTGTAAGCTAGTTTTACATGATGTCTACAACTGTTAAAAAGATGATTAGTTTGAATGAGGGCAATATCATGTCTTCAGATTGTATGTATTTGCTCTCTTAAAGAAGTATAAAGTAATATTTTATATCACTTAATAAATTGTGAGGTAAAACAAATTGTTTAGCAATATGTACAAATTTGTTACCCTTATTAAAACCTAGTTCTGTCATGGAAAGTAATGTATTCATCAAGTTTTATTTGACAAAACCTTTTCTTAATTGTTAGTTTTGGACTTGGCAGCAGCAAAATTTCGTTGGATTATATTGACTTCAGTGTTTCTTATTTCACAGCAATAACAACTCTAAGAAGGTGTCTTGGGATATGCTGAGAAGGATGGATTGTTATTTTATGGGAGAAGCATTGATTTTATGAAAGAAAATAATAATAATAATGTTGATAAAACTAAAATTTCAGAACATTCATTTAGCAAGTTTATTGGTTTTCTTAATAAATAATAGTTTTATTTGTTTTTATATTTTATTTATTAAAAAGGGATGAATAATAGAATGTATATTATTAAATTTTATGTTGGGTTAAAATCAAACGATAAAATAGAGTCTAATAGAGAGAAATACAAACAACAAAAATCAATAATGTTATTATGTGGTCAAAACTATGCCATCAAAACTATGGTCATCTATTTAACTTGGGATGTGTACGACATGCCTTAAGTTGGCTTGTATGTGAAGTACAAAGTATTTGGGGCAACCCCTTTTCATGACATAACTTGATTTGGAAACATATGACTTGGCATAGGGCTTTCCAAATAGTCTCGCATGCCCTCTTTATTGTTAAAATTTATCATTTACTACTTTAAAGTAATTGCTCACAACATAGTGTTTAGCAATTTCTTTAAAGTGAGGGCATACATTGGCATTATTCTTTTTCAACTCATGTTTCATGGTGTAGTCTTATTAATTCATACGATGCATCTTTCACTTTGTGGTGAAATTGGGTGTGATGTCCTTCAAGAGTGTGATCTCTCTTAGCATATTATATTCCTCTGAGTGACTTGATGCAACACATTGCATCCCTTAAGTTGTGAATCTTTTATTCTTCGATTGGGCATCTCTTGGAGATATTTGGCACAATATTCCCTAAGTTAAGACCTTACATGAACTAAGTAAAACTCATTTGAATGTACCTTAATTACTATATTTCATTTACAATAACTGTTATATGACCACCTTTCATAGCACACTTTGCTTACAGAGCCATCCTATTTGTTCATGGGTGTCAAGCATACAAAGTTTTTATTGCCTCATGAACTCTATTTTTCATGTTATGTGGCATCTTATTAAATTTATCAGGAGCTATAGCTTTTGTATGGTTTTACTAATGGGAGCCGAAATTAGGTGTAACTTTCCCATAGCCACTTGCTTGTGTGAGAACATACCAACCGTGTGCATATGTGTCTCACCATTTTGGATACTCACCAAGCAGGCAACCTGAATTTACCTTACCTTAGAGTGATCATGTGTTTTGAACCCCTTTTTGGATAGTTACCCAACGCATATCTTGAAGTTTTGTTACATTAGAGTGAGCATGTGTTTTAGACAAACAAGCTTCGATATGATCCACAACATGAAGAAAAAATGTGTAATGTAGAAAAAAGTATCCCTTTTCACGCTCATTTGGGCCTTTTCCTATGGATTTTGGCTTGATTTAATGTTGGAATTGTTGAAAATGAAGATAAAAATGTAGTAAAAATGTGGCTTAAAATTTGTAAATCCTATGTAACTATAGATTCAATTTTAGTATTCTTTGTCACAATCTCTTGTGCATGGTTAATCTTGAATTAGATCAATTTTAATGTTGTAGAAAGTAGACAAAAGATTGTAGAAGAAATATAAGACATAATAGAAAGGACACAACATGTACGTGGAGAAACCCTTTCAGGAAAAAACTCCACCAGAATTGGTCTTGCATGTATTATTTAACCTTTGATTAAGATTCCAATAACACTGATTCAATTCTCCTTGATATGCTTCCTTTGTTTTTCAACAAATATTCTTCACAACCTACAATATTTTCTCACAAAACTCTCTCATACAATTTCTGCAATAATAGACAATATTCTTGCTTCCAAACTCATAAGAGTTATCAAATATATAATCACAAAGCCTTTTGAGAAAATACATTTCTAGGTTTGCCAAGTTGAGTTCTCATATGCATGCACAAGTCAAACAAGAGTCTCCCTCAAAGTTGGCACCCAACATTGAAATGTTAACCTCATAGTTGTCAAAAATATCTCATTCAAGCTCATCCTCAAAGTCGGCACCCAAACTCAGTCCCACTTAACTGATAATTGAAAATATATTTTCCATGCAATAGTTGTAACTGAAAGATGCCAACTTGGGCACCCAAGGTGGGCCCAAGTTCATCTTTGTTAACAATAACACATTTGTCACCAATTCATGCAAAAAACTATGCATGAATGATCCTCCATATATTAACTGAATCTATCCACCTGTTATCTATCCATGCAGCTCAAGCCACTGAATCGTCCATCTATTAACTGAATCTATCCACATGCAACTAAAGATAACTGAAACATAACTAAACATAACTGAACTGGACTGAACTAAAATAAACTGAACTGAATTGAACTAAACTTCGTAAACATCGATCCCTATTTTATAGGAACTCAACATACATAAATCAACATCCCTATTTTGTAGGAACCTAGGATGCATTTATGAAGTGTACTCAATTCACCAACCAATTAACTAAACCAAGGTGGATCCCACCTCCCATGTGTTCCTATTTTGTAGGAGCTCTCCCAAGGTATCTCCACATACTCCTATTATTTAGAAATAACTACAAATTTCAAATTAAAAGTGTTTATTTCATTCCAAATTAATCTCTTCCTAATCCTAGTGTTGTGCAATACATTCCAAGGAATTAGGA
Source organism: Sequoiadendron giganteum (assembly GCA_007115665.2). NCBI lineage: Eukaryota > Viridiplantae > Streptophyta > Pinopsida > Cupressales > Cupressaceae > Sequoiadendron > Sequoiadendron giganteum. The sequence continues at coordinate 170,328,080 of CM021106.1, read as the reverse complement.
GATACATGAAATATGTTTAGAATGCAATTAAATAGCATCCTATTCCCAACATTCTCCCACTTGATATTATAAATTGAAATTATTCTAAACAAGGAATCATTATTATAAATCAAGTACATGACTCAAGGCCAATGGCCTTCTTGCACCACAAGAATTTTTTTGTAGGAAGTAGTTTCGTAAGATAATCTGCAACATTAATTAAAATGTCAACTTTCTCAATTAATACCTTCCCACTGTCAACCATTTCTTGCACAAAGTGATACTCAAGATCAACATGCTTAGTATGAGCATGATACATAGGATTTTTGGCTAAATAAATAGCACTTTGACTATCACATTCAAGACTAATTTTCTTGCAATTGAAACCAATAGCTTTCCCAAGTCTCTTTAATCAAACTACCTCTTTGGAGGCATGTGAAACCACTGAGTGTGTTGAACTCACATCCAACCAAGGTTTAGGCTTCTCGTTCTTTACTGTTGAAAAATATTTTCTTACAAGTAACCATTCCAACATATATCTCTTACCATAAGAGAACTCAAGCCTCACCTATTTCTCCAAGTATCTATGAGGACCCGTAACCAACCAATCCATGCCAAAATCCACATAAAACATAGCACTATCATGAAGTAATCAAGAAAATGATTAATGTACCCAATACATAAGTTAAATACACAAGATCAATGTCAAAGATCCAATCATGAATCAAAAACATAAACATGACAACATGATCTAACCATCTCCTCCAAGGAGATCACATGCATCATAACATACATAAACATCCTAGTTACAAGAGAACAAGTACCATGCCAAACTCTAAACTTGTATCAAGAGTAAACCATGACATAATAGCAACCACTCTAAACCAAGAAAAACAATATCCCCAATCACATGAGAGATAACCTTACCAATGATGCATCCATATCACTGCCAACAACTCCCACTGAACCATGGTACAAGCTACACATGGCATAATGACTACCATCCTCTTCATGAGGATCACTCTTTTAACGTCAAGCAAAGAGTCGTCAATAAAAAATTTACATGAAATGATCAGTGCATGATTACTGTCATCCGAGGATTCCTTTGTAGAAGAATCACAACTCTTTTTCTTGCTCTTACAATCCTTCTTCACATGTCTCGGTTTCCCACAGTTCCAACACTTTAAATTACTCCATCCTTCTAACTTACCCTTCCCTTCCTTGTCTCCCTTAGGCTCTTTTTTCTCAGGCCTACCTTTTACAAACAAGGAATCTTGGATTTCCATTTTAGACTTCCTACTCATCTCCTCTAATAGGAGAGTAGGAATTATATTGTCCATCTTTGGATCTGCACCACTACCACTGATAGCAACAATTATATTTTCCCAAGACTCTAGTAAAGAACAAAGTAAAAAAATGCATTTATCTTCATCTTCTATCTTTACATCTACAGATGCTAACTGACTTAGAATGAAATTAAAAGCATTCAAATGATTTGCAATAGAATCACCATCTTTGATCTTTAAAGAATACAACTGTCTTTTCAGATACACCTTATTAGTAATAATTTTAGTTTGATATATCACCTATTCTCTTCCACAACTTATATACAGTAGTTTCATCTAAAACATTCAAGAGAACAACATCAACAAGACAATCGTATTGTCCCTCTTGCCTTCTTATCAAGCGTATCCCAATCCTCATCTGACATTGTTGTAGGTGACTTTTTCTCATTACCAACAACTAACCATTGATCTCTCTCTTCAAGGAGATCCTCTACTTTTAGTTTCCACATCTCATAATTAGATCCATTGAATCTTTCAATATCTAAACGAGAATTAAAACTCATTGTAACACACTACTTTTACAAATCAGCAATTGACACAATATTAAAAGCTCCCACTACAACCAAAAAACCTTCAAACTTTTAAGAGAAAGGTGTCCCAAACTCCACAGAAAACCATTAGCTCTTATACCAAATGTTGAAAATGAAGGTAAAACTGTAGTAAAAATGTAGCAAAAAATATGTAAATCATGTGTAACTATAGATTCAATTTCAGTTTTCTTTGTCACAATCTCTTGTGTATGATTAATCCTAAATTAGGTCAATTTTAATGTTGTAGAAAGTAGACAAAATATTGTATGAGAAATATAAGATAGAATAGAAAGGACAAAACATGTACATGGAAAGACCTTTTGAGCAAAAACTCCACCAAAATTGGTTTTTCTTGTATTATTTAACCTTTGATTAATATTACAATAGCACTGATTCAATTCTCCTTGATATGCTTCCTTTGTTCTTCAACAAATCTTCTTCACAACCTGTAATATTTTCTCACAAAACACTCTCATAAAATTGCTACCATAATAGACAAGATTATTGCTTACAAACTCATAAGAGTTATCAAATATATAATCACAAAGCCTCTTGAGAAAATCCATGCCTAGGGTTGCCAAGTTGAGTCCAAATATGCATGCACAAGTCAAACAAGAGTCTCCCTCAAATTTGGTGCCCAACACTGAAATGTTAACCTTGTAGTTGTCAAAAATATCTCATTCAAGGTCATCCTCAAAGTAGGAACCCAAACTGGGTCCCACTTAACTAGTCATTGAAAATATATTTTCCATGCAATAGTTGTAACTCAAACATGCCAACTTGGGCGCCGAATGTAGGCCCAAGTTCATCTTTGTTTACTGAAACATATTTGTCACCAATTCATGCAAAATAATATGCATGAATGATCCTCCATCTGTTAACTGAATGTATCCACCTATTATCTATACATGCAACTCAAGTCACTGAAGTTAACTAACATGCAACTAAAGATAACTGAAACATAACTTAACTAAACTGAACTAAAATGAACTAAACTAAACTGAACTAAACTAAATTGAACTGAATTGAACTTCATAAACATCAATCCCTATTTTCTACGAACTCAACATGCATAAATCAACATCCCTACTTTGTAGGAACCTAGAATGTATTTCTGAAGTGTACTCAATTCACCAACCAGTTAACTGAACCAAGGTGGACCCCACCTCCCATGTAGGCACCCATGTGCTCCTATTTTGTAGGAGATCTCCCAAGGTGTCCCCACATGCTTCTATTATTTAGGAATAACTACAAATGTAAAATTAAATATTTATTTCATTCCAAATTAATCTCTTCATAATCTTAGTGTTGTGCAACACATTCCAAGGACTTAGGAGATACATGAAATATGTTTAGAATGCAATTAAATGGAATCTTATTCCCAACAATAATGTGGCCAACACATTCACATTAGGCCTTGAATGCTTGCAAATAAATAAAAACCAAAAGACGTCTTGCAAAGGTGTTGTGAAGTGTTGTAATACATTTTCCCACTTTTCTAAGACCTTTCCATTATAATTCATCTAAACAACCTCTTTTTACCATTTACTAAGACCTATTTCAAAGTGTTGTAAAGATTTTTAACAAACTCTCACACTTTCCTAGGCTTGTCATAAATAAATAAACCCTTTCTTATGATATAATGACCCCTTAATGCACTTATAGGTCCTACTTAAGTGTTTTTCGGAAGACAATCTCGAAAAATAACAATAATCGCAAATTAATTCCTGAAAACCACTTAAATTTTCCCAGGTAGACTAAGTCAAAAAATTGGGCAACTTAGTCCCATGTGGAATAAAAATCAAAATTAACTCAAAATTATTGCAGGATATTGTGTCCTAAATCCTAAGGTCGGCCTGTGATGTGTTATTTTTCGGGGAATTAGGGCACAACATGTATAAATAAAGATTTTTCCCCTCATTTCACCCCCCATCTTTATAAGAAATCAAGCAATCTATCTTCTCAAGCAAGCATCAAGCATTCAAATCACTCTAAGCACTTCAAGCACAATCCATTGGAGTTGATCACTTGCATATCTTCAGACTTCTTCAACAAGGGCTTGGTGAGTTGTTATACTTGCATGTTATTCAATCATCTTTCCCTTTTAATCTTATTTCATTATCTAGGGTTTGATTACCAAAATGGGGTTTGACTAAGGTAATCCCCTATTCCCTAACCCTAACACCTTTTCCCCTCTTTGCATGTGTTTTTTTTAGACTTTGTATGTAGATTAGTCAAAGAGTAAGGTGCTAAAAGGTGACATCTTTCCATCCACATCATTCCAAATCAACAAACCCTAAAAGGAGCTTGAAGATAGCTTGTGGGTCAAGATATGAAGATTCGGATCTGAGTTTATGTCAGGAACAAAAGTACAAGTTCATAGCTATAGATTCCAGTCTCGAGATTCTCAAAAACTACAGGTGGACTATTTTTTCATTATTGGAATATTAGTCCCACTTCCAAGCCTAAAAAGTGATCTCTATAGATCTGGACACCCATTTCCTCGAAACTAGTTTCGACAAAGTTTCCCTGAAGCAAGACTAAGTCGTCCAGCTTGGCATAAGTGTCCTAGTGGCCCTCAATAGCAGATTCTGGAAGATTCTAGAGCTCCTCTCCATCAACCTTGAATTTCCAAGTGCACCACTTCTTCCTCTTTAAGTTATGTTATAGTTTACATGCATTTTAGGTCATTATTAGGTCATTATATATAGTGTTTCCAATAATTTTATATTTGATTAGTTTGCATTCATTAGATAGATTCATTTCATTTAGATAAAACACCTAGAAATATTTCATATCACACACTTATCACATATCAAACCCTTAATCGTAAATGAATCTTTAGATTCCCTTGAGTGGAAAGAGTTCTCTGCTTCTAGGTGAAAACCCTAGAAGTGCTAGGGAATCCACTTTCCCTGAAAATATATGGTTCATTTTCGTGAACCCATCCTTAGAATACTTCTTTTTCACTTATGATTTTGTATTTTCATCCTTGGAAAAGCTTGCATTGCATTAGTGTTTTGCATTTGTGTCACCAAAAAGTGTATACCTTGGCTTTTTTTCATTCATTTTGGCCTTGTTTTACCTTGATTTAGTCTTGTAAGCTTGAAATTCAACAATAATCTAATGGTGTTTTACTAAGGTGTTGTGAAGTTTTGTAACACATTTCCTCACTTTTCTAAGACCCTTTCAACATAATTCACCTAAACAACACCCTCTTACACCTTTCTAAGCCTTATGACAAAGTGTTGTAAAGTGTTGTAATGCATTTTCACACTTATCTAGGATTATCATCAACTAATTAACCCTTTTCAATGCTAATTTTGTCAACTTAATGTAGTTTTAGGCCCGATTAAAGTGTGTTTCGAGAGGCAAGGCTGATTAACCTCATTAATCACTCTTTTATTGTTGACCACCACTTGGATTTTCCCAAGTCGACTAGGTCAACACTTTGGGTGACCTAGTCCTTTTAGGCTTAAAATCCAAAATTAAAACATAAATCTTGCAAGAAATTGCCTCTAAAAACCTAAGGTCAGCCTATCATAAGTCATTTTTGGGAAAATTAGGGTTTTGCATGTACAAATAAGGGTTTTCATCCTCATATTGGCCTCTCCTAAGATCATTTTTCACCTTCACTCAATCTTCACAATCACTCTTGCACTCAAGACTCCAAAGCAAGCAATCAAGCACAAGGAATCTCAGGAAACCTCCATTGGAGTTGATTCATGCATGTTGCAGACATCTTCAACAAAGGATTTGGTAAGTGCTTACATTGTTTTATCATTCAATCATCCATTCCTTTCATGTTATTTCATTTGGATTTGATTATCATCAAAGGGTTGTGATTGAGTCAAACCTATATTCTCTAACCCTAATCCTTGTCTCTTCTTTGCATGTGTGATTTATAGGTGTTAGAAAGGTGTCATCAACTCATCCAATCCATTCAAATCAAGACAACCCTAGTTGAAACTTGGAGACCCCTTTTAGCCTATTTTTCATAAAATTTGAACCAGACACCTGTGGGGACCCAGAGTGCAAACCAAAGTCTCCTATCTCCACTTCGAGACTCTCAAGAATCCAGAAGAGGACTAGGTCACCAACAATGGTGACCTAGTCCCTTTGGGCTTGTGTTTTAGGGATTTTTACATTTTTGGGTACCCATTTGGCAGAAACCTAGTCCGACAAAGTTTCTCGATAGGAGGACTAGGTCGCCCAACTTGGCAGAAGTGTCCCTATGAATATTTTTGATAGATTCCAGAGTATTCTGAGGCCATTCATCTAGAACATCTCATTTCCAAGTGCACAAGTTCTGATCTTTCAAGTTTCCTTTTTGTTTACATACATTTAGGTAATTTGAATCACATTGCATGTAGTTTAGATTTACATTTGGTTCATGTTCCATAGTTATCTTATTTCATTGCATTGTAACACTTAGCCACACTTTACACAAGCCTACATGAACCCCAACCCTATCCTTTGAATGCAATCACGAAAGCAGAAAGAGAGCCATTCCTAAACCAAGTACTCCTAGGGTGAAAAACCCTAGGGGCCTAGTAAGGGGAATCCTCTTTCCCTTGTTTTTATATGTTTTTTTTGGTGGTTCATTTTTATGAACATGACTATCCAACACTTGATAACTTTCTGATTTTGCATTTTATCTTAGGAGGTAGCTTGCATTGCATTGAAAATTTCATTGTTTGCATCCTAGGGTTTATAAAATCATGCATTAGTTAAAATTTCATGTTACTTTGCATTTTTGCACATATATTTTCATTTAAAATCTCTAAAATTCTACTTTTGCACCTTAGGGATACATCATATAACCTGAAACATATCAAAAACCACTTTAAAAACTCAAAAAAATTGAAAAAAATCCCTATTGGGACTAGATCACCATTCTGGGTGACCTAGTCCTAGTTCACATTTTTAACTGTCTATTATAGAATTAAAAACCTTATTTATCTGCTTCCCAAACTTCCTAGTACCATATACTACAATTCTGGAAACTTCTGAGAACATAGTTTTTATGCTTTAACTCCAACTCATCAATTTAGAGTGGTCATTTTTTATAAACCTTCATCATTAGATTTGCAAAATGCTTACATTTCTGAAATTGTGCTTGCAATTGATAAACATAATTTTTATCTTTTCTTATACACTGTTTACATTCATCAAACTATGCATAAGTTTTCTAAAAGTACTTTTCATTAATTCATATGCATTGTTTATATTCTTCAAACTTAGGATACATTGGATGAAAATTTTATGTATATTTGTATCCACATTGTTCATATTATTGAAATGGTGCATAAAATGGTTACATTTATTTGGACCATCGTTGTTCAAACAATGCTAGTTTTGTACAAATATAGATATGCTAAGAAAATCTCCCTACCCCCTCCTTATCAGAGAGTTTTAGTGTTAGAGAATACAACCTTGGATGTTCTGAACAATCATCTTAGTTCTTCCCCTAATCTCTCTCCTCTTGGTGATGCAAATATTTTGGTGTCCGAAGAACTAATTAATGAGAGTTCTGAGAAGCCTAGTTTTTTCTCTCCTCTTACCTCTCTTAACAAACAAAACAACACCACCATAAGCGATCATGACAATAAACTGTCCTTCTCCTAGTATCTCTCCTAGGTGTGAAGATGATACTTTGTCAATAGAAGATACAATCGATGAAATTCATGAGTATCTTAGTTGTCCCCCTTCTCCTAGGGAACCCCTTCTTAAACAAGATGATCCCACCATTGATCATTACCCTCCTTTCGATGAAGTTATTTTTGAAGAACCAACCTTTGAATGTGAAGAACATTCGATTTGTAGTTTTCCTAAAAACTCTCCTCCCAAGGAGACTATCATGGTGCAAGAACATGTGAAAACTGAAACCTATCCTTCAAACACTCAACCTTCCCTAGGAGAATATAAACATGTGACACTCAAATCCCCCTCCTTAACCAGTCATGAACACAAAAACAAGATTATTGAGGTTATGACTACACAAGTGGGATCTCCTTTAATTAATGAGCCTCCTAATTCTCCTCCCATGAGTGAGTCACATAAAAAACTAAGAGATATCTTGAAATCCATGATGCACTCTACTCATACAAATGTTTCACAACCACTAAGTTGTAACTTAGTGACTAAAAATCTAGGGGATCACACATCAATCCTCTGCCATTTCCCTTTTCTCACCTTAGAGTCCCTCGTGTTGAGGACATTAAAAAGACTCCTACTGATATATCTGTATGGGAGCTTATTCAACTTTCACCTACAGTCAGATTTCTATTTCATGAAATGACACAAATACAAAAGGAGGAGATTGAATCTTACATAAAATCAAACAATCTCAAACCCTTCTCTCGTCCCATGCAAGTAGACCAATCTGACATCACATTCTCTAAACATGAGTTTCCCTCACTTGAGATTCAAAACAAGAATGATCCCTTGTTGATAAAGGTGATCATTAATGAAACTCTAGTTAGGCACACTCTCATCGACAATGGAGCTGAAATTAATGTTTTTAGCATGGATCTCCTCAACAAACTTGGCATGGACAAAAATCTCATTCATCTTAATGATGTTCATATTTGTGGCTTTGAAAATGTTAATAGGAAACTACTAGGGATGATCACATTACATATCATAGTCGGACCAATAGTGTTGCCTACTCCTATTTGTATCATGCAAGGACCCCTTCCATTAAATATCCTCCTAGGGAGACCATGGATTCACGCTATGAAAGGAGTCCCATCTACCCTTCACCGTACGATGAAATTTGAACATAATAACAATATATACACAATTGATGCAGATGCACGAAGCTATGAATCAATTAATCACAATATTCCCCACTCCCCTAATCCTTTCATTTCTAGATCCAAATTTATACAAGTTGATGCTAATCCTTCACCCACAACAAAACTCTTTCATGATCATTGGGGTTCGTTAGATTCTATACCTCCTTCCAATACAAATTCCAAAATCTCACCCTCTTGGTCCAAAGAGTCATATACAAGAAATTCATTTTCAGATACAAGTTCCAAATATGATTGGGGTCTTACGCCTCCCTTTAAAGGAGAATGTGAAACCTCATGACCTACACCAAAACCACCCTATGTCTTCTCTACTCAACTTGGTTCTACATCAACAACATTACCCCATGGTGGTGATGGGGGCTATATAACTCCCATCCCTCATGATGGAACAATGAATAACACTCAAAAGGAATTGCGTTCTTTTAGAGAATCCAATCCTTCTCCAAAGCACACAACCCCTTCATCTAACTTGGAAGATTATTATGGTATCGACTACCATCTCCATCCTCCACATGGATGCACTATACACATGACACCAACTGACATATCATACTCTTCTAAGACAGATTTAGGGTTACCTCCCTTCTCTCCCTTTCCTTCACACAATAAAATTCAAACATCTAAAGGAGCTCGGTTCTCTCCTTTCTATGGGGGCACCTAATTCCTCTCCCTAATGCATACCTTCAACCTTTTCATCTCCCCTTTGCCTTGCAGTAAGTTGGGGCAAGGGTTTCATTAGCCTTGTCCTTGTATGTCACTTGTTGGTGCATCTTTTGACTAGACATTAACATCTCATGAACATACAAGAGCAAGCTTGAGATGTGTATGACATGTCTTAGGTTAACTTTCATGTGACATACTATCCTTTCCATGATGCAGCCATGCTTGGAACCATATCACTCGACATAGGGCTTTCCAAGTAGGCTGTCATATCCTTTTCACATTCTTTCCTTTCTCTACTTTAAAGCAATTTCTCACAAAATGGTGTGTAGCAATTCCTTTAAAGTGGGGGCATACTCTAGCACCATTCCCTTTTACATTTTCCTTGGTTCCTAGTGCAGCCTTGGTACTTCATATGATGAGTCTCTCACTTGGTGGATAACATTAGGTGTAATTTATTTCATGAAAGTGACCTATCTTAGCATATTGCATACCTCTTAGTGGCCTGATGCAATGCACTACATTCCCTAAGTTATTAATTTTCTATTTTTTTGATTGGTCCTTTCTTGGAGACATTAGATGTAATGTTCCCTAAGTTAAAGACCTTTTTGAATTTAAACCTTTCTGGATTTTACCCCCTTTTCACCTTGTATAACACAACTTGCATGCATGTGGTGCCATCTTTCCCTTGTTCATGATTTTTAAGCACCCAAATCTTTTCTTGTCTCAGGAACCGCAAACCTCTTGTTGCATCTTATCAAAGTTATTAGGAGGTATAACTTTGGTATGGTTGGGAGGGAAGCCCAACTAGTGGCACGAATTTCCCCATCAACCATCCTTTTGTGTGTGAGTGCATACCAATTATGTGTATGTATCTCACCACCTTTTGGAATTCTCACCAGGAAGACAACCAAAAGTCTCATCGGCCTAGAGTGAGTACATCCTATCCTTTCAGACAAACAAACTAGATCTGATCCACAACTAGATGGACAAATAGTTGAAGCTTGATCTGAATTTTCTCCACCCTTTCACATCACTCCTTGTGTGATTTATTATACTTATGTTTAGTTTTCCATGGGATCTTGATTGTAGGGGCTTGATCATCCCTCTCGATTGATGTCATCTCATCTTGCTAGCATGAGTACATTAGATCTCGCTCGACATGCATTATTTAGCTAATTTAGTGTGAGTTTCAAGTAAATTCATACTCTCACTAAAGTGAGGGCTAAATGTGTCACCAAAAAGTGTATACCTTGGCACGTTTTCACTCATCTTGGCCTTTTCCATTCAATTTTGGCCTTGTTTTACCTTGATTCATTCTTGTAAGCTTGCAATTCAACAATAATCTAATGGTATTTTACTAAGGTGTTGTGAAGTGTTGTAACACATCTCCTCACTTTTCTAAGACCCTTTCAACATAATTCACCTAAACAAAACCCTCTTACCCCTTTCTAAGCCTTATTACAAAGTGTTGTAAAGTGTTGTAATGCATTTTCACAGTTATCTAGGCTTATCATCCACTAATTATAATTTTGTCTCCTTAATGTACTTTTAGGCTTGATTAAAGTGTGTTTTGGGAGGCAAGGCTAATTAACCTCATTAATCACTATTTTATTCCCAACCACCATTTGGATTTTCCCAAGTGGACTAGGTCACAAATTTGGGTGACCTAGTCCTTTTAGGCTTAAACTCCAAAATTAAAACATAATTCTTGTGGGAAATTTCCTCCAAAACCTTAAGGTCGGCCTATCATAAGTCATTTTCAAAAAAATTAGGGTTTTGCATGCACAAATAAGGGTTTTCATCCTCATTTTGACCTCTCCTAAGATCATTTTTCACCTTCACTCAATATTCACAATCACTCTTGCACTCAAGCCTCCAAAGCAAGCAATGAAGCACAAGGCATCTCAAGAAACCTCCATTGGAGTTGATTCATGCATGTTGCAGACATCTTCAACAAAGGATTTGGTAAGTGCTTACATTGTTTTATCATTCAATCATCCATTTATTTCATGTTATTTCATTTGGATTTGATTATCATCAAAGGGGTTTGACTAAGGAAAACCCATATTCTCTAACCCTAATCCTTGTCTCTTCTTTGCATGTGTGATTTACTGGTGTTTATATGCAGGTTTTTCAAGAAGAAAGGTGTTAGAAAGGTTTCATCAACTCATCAAATCCATTCAATTCAACATAGCCTTAGTTGAAACTTGGAGACCCCTTTCAGCCTGTTTTTAACAAAATTTGAATCAGACACATATGGTGACCCAGAGTGTAGACCAAAGACCCTAATCTCCACTTTCAGACTCTCAGGAATCGAAAAGAGGAATAGGTCACCAACAATGCTGACCTACTCCCTCTGGGCCTGTGTTTTGGGGTTTTTTACATTTCTGGGTGTTAGGTCTCAAAAATGCTAGTTTGAACCACAAGAGATTGCCAAGCTCTTGACACATTTTTGGCTAATGTACAAGGCCAATTAATGTAATTGAACCTTCTACTCTTTAGGATCTTCTTAGGCTAGGTGGGTGTACCTATGTAAATGGTTCAGATTTGAACTATGTTTCTTATTTGATCAACCTATCCACAATGGCAATTTGATAGTGGAGAGATGTGATCTTAATTTGGCATAAATAGTATAGCAATATCAAGGTTTATAAATATGTTCAGTTAACAGATGTAGTATCAAATGAAACTAAATAAACAAAATGGGTGGGACCAGTGCCTTATTGGGTATAACGAAGTCAAATGAAAGTCTTTGATGAACATATTCTAATTGTTTGGCATAGAGGCATTAGGCTATAACTTGTATAAACATGCAAGATAGTGATTGATAAACCCTACTAGAGACAGAATATCAATCCTAATTATCTGATTCTTCTTATTGATCCAAGTAACATTTCCAAATTACTGCAATTGACTAAAAGGAATTTAATTCTTCTTTAAAGAACCCAGTTTAATCACATCACATATATACAAGAAATGTGCACTGATAAATTGAACATATGCTTGATATATCAACTTAAATAATCAAGAAATACTAAGTTGGAGATAATCAAATAATTGAATAAATTCAACAAAAAACTGATACTAGAATGGAACAACCAAAACATAACTTTCATTATTTTCCTAAAATTTAAACTTGCATCATGGTCTCTATAGCACAAAAAATTATGAAATTATCTCTATTCTAACTCCTCTAACTTCTAACCCTTATTCAATCTCGAATTCATGATTTTATATAATTTAGAGAACCCTTCCCGCGCCTTTTGGTTTCTGATTGTTCACATTCTCTTGAGAGGGCAAGAGTCACATTGTTTCACAACTGAAAATAACCATCAGAATTATCGTAGTCGAAACAAACAGTTTACCGCACTACCGTGTGCCATCATTTTAGCCGATGCGGTACTGAGATAACACTTCACTTTGCTCCACCATCAACCGCTCTACTGCGGTCCACTTTTCTAATCCCCACAGTTCTGCAGTGACACCTAGCTCAATTCTCCCTACCACTCTACCGCACACCACATCTTGTCTTTGCCTTGCTCTCCTTACTATGCTACCTCGGCCTCTCCATCACCTCCCCATGGTACCCTGGTTTCTTATCCTAACTACCACCGTCATTATCTACCATGCTACTATAGGCTCTACTTTGTCCTCACACAGTACATCAGTTTATCTATCACAGTAATCTCTTTCTACTGCTCCACTACGGTCTTCATTTCTCCCTTCAGCGGTATCATGGTAACACCTTCTTTGACTTTCCACCACTCTACCGCAGTCAAACCATTCATCCTACATGGTATAGTAGCATCAACATGGACTGTTCTCCCTATTGCTCTACCGCAAGCCCTTTGATAACCCTCCATGGTATGGCGGTGTCTTTTCACTTCACCACTCAACAATGGGCTCTATTCATACTCCTTGCGGTGCAACGGTAAGGGTCATCATGACTGTTTCTAACCGTGACACCGTGATCCACCCTGCAAGGGGCCGCGGTAAGGAGGTAAATGATATCAGCCAAGAAGGGTGGATGATAAGGCAGCGGTATGGCAGTAAAATACACTTTAGCATTATGGATGGTAGAAAAATGATTTTTTATGAAAAACATAACAAAATATTGGGTTCAAATGGATAAAATTTCTTAGAATTTTAATAAAAATTATCATTCTAACACTGGGTACTATTGGGGATGAGTGATTTTCTAATCACTGTAAGAAACCATAATATCACTGGGAGAGCATACCAAGACACCAAAGGACATGAAAAATGAAGGAGGCAGAAAATGGAGGAAGTGAAAGGACGAAGGAGATGGAAAATGAAGAATGGAAGATGGAGCACAAAAGTGACCCTACACTACTATACATGGAAAGAAAACAATGTTTTCAATGAGGGAACTCTAGGATTTTCCATGTACTAGAAAATCCTAGCCTCTTTTAAATTTCTAAACTACTTTGCATGGAAAAAAGAATGTTTAAAGAGTTTTATAAATAATTTTCCATGCACTGGAAATCCTAAATCCCTTGTTACCCCTTAAGAGAAAAAATGCTTCAAGAACTACCCATGTACAGGCAACTTCTGCTCCTCTCTAGACATGTTCTCCAAGAAATAAGAATCCTCCCCTCCTTTGCCAATTATCAGGAAAGGACCCAACCACAAAGCTTCAAACTTGCCATGCTTTTCCTTCTCCTGACATCGAGCATTCCACATCAACACTAGATCATTTTCTCCAAATTTTTGCTACTTAGCCTCTTTATCATAAAGATACTTCATTTGTGACTGCAACTTCACATTATGCTTCTAGGCCATTCTCCTTATTTCATCAAGTTTTGCAAGCTACTCCATTCTTTCCTCCATTGGTTTAGAAATATCGAAATCCTCTTGCAAAATAAAGTTATAAACTGGTAAAATTTTATGTAATGGCATCCTGGCTTGTGTCCCAAACACTAGTTCAAATGGATACTTTCAATCACTTTTTTCATTATAATCCTATATGCCCACACAACCATTCTCAATTTTGAGTCTCATGTGTTTTTATTTGTATCTAACAACCTCCTTATTATCTTCAAAATACTTTTATTATTTGATTCTTCCTGACCATTTTCTTGTGGATGATAAGGGGTAGCATAGGAAATGGTAATGCCATATGTATTGCAGAAATATTTGAATTCATCAGATCTAAAAGACATTCCATTATCTATGATCAATCTTACCGGTGTGCCAAATCTAGTTATAATGTTCTCCATTAGAAAGCTCACCACCACCTTTCTTGTATCTTGTTTATTTGGGATAGCCTCTACCCATTTAGTAAAATAATATGTGGCCACTAATATCCATCTATGTCCTCCACTTGTTCTTTCTTGTATTTCTCCAATGAACTCAATTCCCCATTGGTGGAAAGGGGCTTCTACTTGCAAAGGTCTAAGTAGTAAGGCTCCTTGATACTTCAATTTCCCTAATTTTTTTTGACAAGCCTCACATTTCCTCACATGTGCAAAAGAGTCATTAAATACCTTAGGCGAGTAATAGCCACCCCTGAGAATATTATGTGTAGTGGTCTTGGTAGAATAATGGCCTCCACACACCCCTTCATGCATCTCGCGCAAGACATGTTTTGCTTGGGATTCATCTCGACACAACAAAAATATTCCATCCCTATTCTTCAAAGTTCTCTTTTAATTATCATTCAACCCCTTAGGGAATTTCATTTGCTTGAGATAATACATCACATTTTTATGCCAAGAAGTATGCTCAATACTTGCAATTGCATTCTCCTCACCTTCTATATTTTAGATTTGATTTGCTTCAATGTTTTTATTCTGCCATTAGCCTAGCCAAACCCTATCCTCTTACCAACTTGGTAATCTAAATTTCCTTGTTGAACCCTTGGATTTTATTAATCCATCTGCATCTTTTTCCTGTCACCTCTATTTGTACCAGGATATCTTTCACAGCTACATGTGGGACATAGGAAATTACTTTAGCTCCAACTAGATAAGGTCTGAAAGATTTTTCTACCTTGACCAATGCATAGGCCTATTTTTCCATAATGTCATACTTCAATTCCAACCCCTGCAAAGATTTTCTGAAAAAAGATACAGGCCACTCATGACCTTCATCATTCTTCTGCAACATAACAACTACTATGGTGTGAAATGAAGCAAAATAAAATATCTAAAAAGGTTTAGTAAAATCAGGGGACTTTAGGATGGGAGCTTTTTTTATATCTCTTTTGATAGATATAAAGGCTTCCATGGATTTAGTAGTCCAATCCAGCTTATGTCCTTTTCTCAACATCTTGGATATAGGTTCAACAATCTCAACAAAATTGGACACAAATCTTCTAACAAAGTTAATTTGACCAAAAACTGATTGGATTGCTTTGATAGTTTTGGGAATGGGAATTTTATCTATGGAATCTAATCTCTTAGGGTCTATGCTAATCCCATATTTTGATACAATATGTACCAAAAGTTTACCCTCTATGACAGAAAAATGACATTTTTTAGGATTAAGGCTAATACCATATTCCAAAGCTTCGATGAATATCTTCTCCAAGTGCCCCACATGATCCTCTGCCCTTTTGGAATAAGTAGTAAGATCATCTTGGTACACCACCATTATAGCATTAATTAGATCTGCAAATGCCACATCCATGGCCCTTTGAAAAGTAGCTCCTGCATTTTCGAGACCAAATGGAATTCTCACATAAACATATGTTCCCCATGGTGTAGTAAATTTTGTCTTGTATTGCTCAGACTCTTTGACTTTGACCTAGTTATATCCAGAAAACCCATCCATCATTGACAGTAGATCACACCCTGTTACTTTGTGCAATATTGCCTCCATATTTGGGAGAGGATAATTATCTTTAAGAGAAGCAACATTTAGATTTCTACAATCTACACATAATCTGATATCCCCATTTTTCTTCCGTACTGGAACTAGATTTGAGACCCATGTTGAATGTCTAAAGGATTTAATAATACCTCCATCTCTGAGGTTTGCAAGCTCCTCCTGCATCTTAGGTTCCAGAGTTGGGTTAATAGGCATCTTCGTTTGTCTGAATGGCTTTGAGTTTGGTTTAAGTGGAATTTCATTCTGGAAAAGTTCTTCTATGTATGCCTTGAGATCCTCATAAGACCAAGTAAATACATGTTTGTACTTTCTCAACAATGCAATCAACATTCTCCTGATGGTTGGAATTATCATCTTTCCATTGTAAACCCTTTTTGGTGCTAACTCAGTTCCCAAATTTACTTCTTCAATATCTTCTCTCTTGATTGATGTTTGCTTCATGAGAGAGTGATCACTCCCATCATACACTCTTTCTAATGCCACAAGCCCTTTGGGGAGCTTATTGGTTTTAAGCTGCAAAAATTCATTCCCAAATACAAATTTTTTCCCATCCACTTCTTCCACAAAAGCATTGAAGTCAATATCATGTGCCTCATACAAATCTATACAATGAAAAAAATTCAAAAGGTCAGTATCATCATTAAAAACCTTCCAACTGTATATATTTTTAGGTATAGCAGGTCTTTTTTTGAATTCAACCTAAGATATTCCAACCAAAGTGATATCATCTCTTCTCAAGGATACATTAGCCAAAACGTTTGCCATCAAATTTCCTAATCTATCTATCCAATCAATTGAGAAAGCATCAAACAATTCCATGGTGTCCCACACAACATTTATATATTGTTTCAACCTCTTGTTATTTGTAGCATATCTTGATTTGATTTGTGATAAAATCAGCTTAGAATATCCCAAGACAGTTAGCAATTTAATCTTGTTCTTGACACCCATATTTAAACCAATCAATAAGGCTTCATGTTCTACCACATTTTTTGTACACTCAAAGGTTAACAAAAATAAATATTTGAATGTTATACCTTCAGGTGATATAAAAACTACTCCATCTCCATTGCCTTCTTGGTTGCATTCCCCATCAAAATACATCTTCCACACACCTTGCTGATCTTTAGATACATGCTTATCAATTGGGTCAATATTCACTAATTCAGGCTGAGACAATTCTACTCTAAAACTCCCTAAATCCACATCACATAAGCAATTGAGTTGTTCTTGAGGAATATACTCAACAATCTGATTCGTCCTTAGTTCTGTATACAACTTGACTTCTTCACCATTGATTGGTATTGTGGCATATGATAAATCAAATTGCACATTGCCTCCAACCGTTGCAGTCCATTGTCTTGACAAAAGCATTCAAAACTGAGGAGGTGTGTCAATTATAGTTATATTAATGTTATAAGTCACCTGTGGGTAAGTTGCCAATTTCACTTCCACATCTTTCACAATTCCCACAATTGGGACATGCCTACTATCCATGGCATATAATTTACCACCCTCAACATCTACCCACATACCAAGTTGTTTCATCACCCCTACCGACATAATGTGGACATGAAAATCTGCAAATTGTTAGTAAACTTGACAAAACAACATAACAAAAATACATATCCTTATGAGATATTACATCATGCTTCAAAAATGAAAATAAAGGACAAAGATGAACAAAGCATGTACCACATGAAATATATCTATCCCATATTGGATTGGTGCTCTTTGAATATGTGAAAGAGCCCTTTCCCAATCCTTGATTAAGCCAAATTAGATGATAGACAATGAGATGCTCTTGAACTCAAGTTGCCTATAATAAGTATGCTCTAAATGTAGATGTTGAAATGAGAGAAAATGCATTGAATTTATAGGAAAAGTTGAGAGAGGAGAAGCCAAGATTAGGCAATGTGGGACTAAATCCCATCCAATAGGAGAGAGCCACTTGTCACCATGGGATTGGCCTATGCTTGTGCAAGTTTTGGCCAATGTTCCCATTCAAATTTGAAAATGGCAATAAATGAGTATGGTTGAGGGTTTTTGGGGGGAATTGTGTTTGTCCAAAAAAGTAAAACATGAGAGTTAATGAGGGTATATTCCTTGGGAATATGCCCTTGTGAGGGAAAATATGTGTTTTAATAAATCAATTTAAATGATTTATTGTGCAAGTGGATGAATCTAGAGGATTCATGTAATTAGGATTAAAGTAATCATGATTTGATTAATATAATAGGAGTTTAGGTGATATGACATTTGATTTAAATTTTTTTATTTATTTATAATCAAATGAGAGGAAATGCATATGAGTGATTTAATTAGATATATGAGATTTAGT
Source organism: Sequoiadendron giganteum (assembly GCA_007115665.2). NCBI lineage: Eukaryota > Viridiplantae > Streptophyta > Pinopsida > Cupressales > Cupressaceae > Sequoiadendron > Sequoiadendron giganteum. Next base: position 170,309,551 of record CM021106.1, on the reverse strand, counting down.
TAAATCAGGAACTATAGGAGATTAATTAAATTAATTAGATTTAATTAATTCAAGAGGGAAGAATGATCAAATATGATGTTTTAATTAAAAATGTTAATTTCATATGTCTACATTTTTCCCCTCTTTGAGGCAATGTACTTGTTGCATTGGTTCAAAGAATGATGCCGCTGACATCGAAATTAAAAAAAAAATCTGATTTTTTCAGATGCCCCAGTGAAAAGAAGTATGTTAGTACATTGCCCCCTCAAGAGATCGAGCGAAAAGATTGAGGTGGATCTCACGACAAAGAGGTTCAAAATGAATGTATGGATGGTTAGACTATATGATCTATATGATAATGATGATGTAAATGAGATGTTTGGAAGATGCTTAGAATAAAAAAATTATATTATCCTAAACAACTTGAATGATGATGCAATGCATATGAGATAAATGTGATGGATGATGTAATGCTATGATGATAGGAAATGATTACAAAAGATGCAAGATGGATGCGAGATGGATGCATTGTTAGCGCGAAAGAGGATAGAAGAATGAGAGGGATCAACCCTTAAATTCAAGAAGATGAAGAAGTAAAACAAGTGTCCTAGTCATCGAGACTTTATTGGATATGATGATGAATGATGATGATATATTGCTTAATCAAGGATGGGAAAAGAGCATACCTTTATTTATGTTTGATAACAGACGTAGGCATGATGCATCAAGGTATTAAGAACCAGGATGGCATGGTGCCTAGTGTGATGGATTTTGACTCATCAAACAGATAGGAGTACTCTTGTTCACACTTGACAAACATAACCTTATTCAAAATGCAGTTTAGATATTCCAAACATCTGGGGCCAAGACATAAAAAGGAAATCCTTCTTATGTGGTCAACAAGATACCTAAAACATCCCTCCTACAAGCAAAACAAAGTATGCATGATGAAGTTATTTTACAAGAATATCCAACAAGCACAACAGATAAAAAGATAATGATCGTTGCACCATTCCTTTCTCTCTAAACCTGTTTTGTTTAGGCATCATCAAGAGGTCCTTGAAATCAGCACAAACTAAGATAAGTCAACTAAGACCAAAATAAAGTAAACAAACAAGCTAATGTTCTTCATATCGCTAGCCAAGGCTAAACTATTGTGGGGTACCTGATGCTTATGTCCATCGCAGGAAAGCTTCATCCTAGGACATGTTGTGATTAGGGTTTTGGTGAGACTGATTGGGTGATAAGCTATTGATACTCTGAGTTTACCAACTTGCTTGCTTACTGACTTAGGCTTAAGACTCTGACAATTAGGCATTCATTTTAGACCCTACTAGACTTGCTTCTGACTGACTCACCAAAGGGTGAAAGTGATGATTGTTTTATTATGAGTGATGACAAATCACGGGTGAAAGCGAGATCAAATGGATGCACCATTTTAGATTTTCAAATATTTTGAGGCTATTTTTGGTATTTTGAAGTGTTTTACTTATGTTTTTGGTATTTTCAAGATTTATGATGAAGAGACTAACTTAAAGACCTATCTTAGGGGTCTCGAGAGCTGATCCATAGATTAGCCTTGCCTACGTTATACACGCAAAGACCACATAGTTTGATTGATGACATAATTGACTTAATGAAAAGATAGATGGGAAAACAGATTGCCAATGCACTAGACGCCTAAGGACTGACCTAAACTATCTTGGGGGATGATCAAAGATCAACCTTGCCTACGTTCAAGCTTAGAGATGACGTAGTTCGAACAAGGTGAAAAACTGACAAGACTCAATGATGAATTGTTTTGAAGATTTTTTGATATTTCGGCATGTTTTTGGATTTTTGAATGATTTGGATGTTTTTGGATTTTTGATGAGTTTTTTGAATGTTTTTGGTTTTTGATTTTTCTGATGTTTTTGAGTTTTTTAATGCATGATTTTGACAATTTGGATATTATATGTGATGATATCAATGCTTTGTTTTGGGATTTTGTTGAAAACCAAGCTAAATGTTGATCGATCGGATTGATGGATTGATAGTTTGACTAAGTGTGTTAAGTCAAACAAAAGTGATGATGCACTAGTAAACTTTAGGAAGTTGTGTTATCCTAGAATAAACTCGTACAAAAAGGATAATTTGGCTAGGTGTGTTAAGCCAAACAAGGTGATTATGGATTTGATAATTTGGCTAAGTGTGTTAAGCCAAAAAAGATGATAATGAACTTGTAAACCCAAGGAAGTTGTGTTATCCTAGAGTAAACTCATGCACAAGATGATAGTTTGACTAAATGTGTTAAGTCAAACAAGGTAATGATTGGATTCAATTGATCAAGATTGATGAAGCTTTATTTGGAACAAGATTTATTTGTGGATTTGATGTGATGCTGATGCACAAGTTAGATGCGATTGATATTGATTGTTCAAATTGATGTTCGACAAAAGATAAAGCTTGATAAGGAACGTCTTCCTGTCAAAATATGCCATGGGCTAGTGATTTGGATTTTTTGGCTCGCAAATGCTTTGACCAATTTGATTTCACATTTTCCAATGTTCGGATCACCACATAAGTTGGATGATATATATCAAGATTTATTCTTGAAACAAGATGTAAATAGCTGCCCCCAGTGTCTAGCAATGTTTGAATGACCATGGGTGGATTCTTGGATAAACGGATGGACGAATGAATATGGATCATCTTGCAATAAGATAAGGTGTTTGCATAAAGGATTCTCATTTGGATAGTACTTCTTGGCTCAGATAATGGTAGGTAGGATGGGATCAATGAAAATGACCCATGTCAAGATGTTTACCACAAGCAAGTGTAAAGTGTGCCCCAAAATTTTATCAAGATAATACAGATAGATGGTAATGGGTTGGATAAATTGTTCATGGATGAATGGATGATATGGCCGAAATGTTGGCTTTATTATGGATGTGATAAGATGCTTTATCCTGAAATGACGCACATAGATGCTCGATTCTACACATGACGCCTGTTTTCCAGGTTTTCATCATGGTACTTGTCCAAAGCACCACCGTAGTGGTTTTCACTAGAGGATGATATATTTTGTTACTATTTTCAAATCATTTTTCTGATTTTTTTTATTTTTTTTGGATTTTTCATTATTTTTGTTATCACCAAGATGCCTGTTTGCCAGGTTTTCATCAAAGTGACCATTTTTTCAAGACATTTTTTTGATTTTTTTTGATTTTTATATTTTCTGAGAGATTTTAAGCTGATGTTGAATCACTTGGTGGTGCTGATTTTGATGCTTTTGTCATAACATACCATCGATATCCTGCTTGAAGAAGTTGCTTTGCCAAGATACGTGCACTTGAAAGAAAAATTTCAGAAATTTGTTTTGCTTTGTCGATACTAGAGTTAACTTTGTCTTTGTATGCACATCATGATAGAGTGCCTTCTGAATCCTTATGATGAAGGGTCATTGCCAACACATGGTAAATGTGAGCATTGGATATCATGCATGGAGGCATGGATGGAGGTTTTTTAGGGATAGAAGATGGATTGGTTAATAGTTTGGAGCCTTTGACTCTCCAAACTTGGGAAGACGAGCAATGATGGGTGGATACAAAAGTGTGCATGGAATTAGGAACAACTACTTGATACACTTTGTATGTCACTTGAGAAGTATTATTTTCCCTTTGTGGACATCTTTGATGGATACTTGCCCCTTTTTTATTTTGCCCCATAGTTTCTTTGACTAATGGAGTTTGATAGGGATAATCTTTCTTTGTATTTTTTGGTATCCATATGTATTTGATTTGTCCTGCATGCTTCAGTACTTCTTTTTCTTGATGACGTTCTTCATGCTTTGATTCAAATATCCCTTTTGATGTTGGTCCCAATTCATGGATGGGGTGATGGGTGGATAAAGATTTATGACATGGCAGGTTGTAGTATTGGCATTGGTTTCATCATAAGGTTTCTTCGTGCTCCCCATATTGACGTTTGCTTGAGACGAAGTTACCCTTAGTTTTGTGGAAGTATCACTGATATGTGTATATCCCTTGATTGCTGAATAACCAAGGCCTTGATGCTTAGGATTGCCAAAAATTTGCACTGGTTCTAAGATACCTTGTTCATGTAGACCTAATCCTTTGCCTTGATAATTCATCTACTAAAAGAATTTGTCTACAATAGGATATGATTTTCCTTGGAAACAAGGTGCTAATCTTTCTCTGCTCCGTGGTGAATCTTCAAAAGTGACAACTTCTTTATTGATGAGGTAGCTTGCCCTAAGTAAAGTAAGTGATCCAATTTTATAAGTGATAGGATCCTCCATATGTGGGATTACTTCCCGATTGATTTCTTTAGATTTATCCTGTGAAATATTAGAGTTTAATGCTTCTTCAAGAGGTATTGATGATTCACTACCCTCGTAAAAGTCTTCCTCATTATTCATTCTTGATATGCTTTCACATGATGTTTCTAATTCACAACTTCTGTAGAATCCTTCTTCATGATTTTTTTTTGGTATGTCTCTAGATTTTTCTATACTTTGATCATGTGTACAAATGTTAAGAGTAGGAGACTCTTGTTCCTTGGTAATGATGTCAAGAGTATGAGACTCTTGTTTTGAATGAAGATCATCTATGTGTCCATCCAAAGAAAGCATCTCATGGGTAGATGGATGAGTGTGTGCTATATGGATACAATCATCATTTGTGACATCTTGTCTAGATAGGAGAGTGCCCATCAGATCATTGTAGTATCCCAGAGATTGGAATTCTTGATCTTGACTAGTTTCAGAATTGCTTTCAATATGCTTTGGATAAAGCTCTTGACATGGATTGATTTCAAAGGGTGGATTGCTTAGAAGGGATTCTTGGGTATCGTCCTTAGCCATGGGAAGTGGCTTAATATTCTCTTGAGCTTTGAGTGGATTTGGATCAAATGTTGAGCTAGGGATTCCTTCAATATTTTTAACCATGAGGTCAAAGGATGTCAATATGTCGTTGGAAGGACCATTGCTAGACCTTGATGGAAAATTTTGATCATGCTTTGGAATACATTCTTGAGATATGTCCTCTAACTTATAAGGGGATGTAGAGACATTTTCAATATGATCATTGGTCGATGGATCATAGATTATGTCAATGGGATCAAATAATTGTAACACATCTTGAAATAGATCACTAAAAAGTGGCTCTTGATAAATGTTGAGTTGATTACTAGATGGGGTAGAAGCATCTTCAAGATCTTGAACATTGTTTTCAACAATTGTGGAAGAGAGATTACCAATGTCTTCAACCATACGATCAAGTGATGTTGACATTTCTTGAATTTGATCATTGTTGGGTATTTTTGGTGGATTTTGATCGTGATTGAAAAGTAGCTCTTGGTGTATGTTGATTTGATCGTTGTTCGAGGTGGAAACATCTTCAAGGTGCTCATTGATAGATTGATTTCAACAATTGTGGTGGGAATCTATTGCAAGCTTTGTTGAGCGAGTAATGCATGTGTTTACTACTGAGCGAACAACGCCTATTGATGTTTGTGTCATTGTTGTGCCAATAATGCTTTTTGTTGGGTTTGTTGTTGTTGTAATTGGTAGTCTTGCAAGGCTTGTAGATATGCCTCTTGTTGTTCTTGCAATTGAGCTTGGTATTGTGTTGGTGTCTATCGAGCTTGGTGTTGGGCTTGAGCTTGAGCCTATGCTTGTTGGGCTACTTGTGTGGCTTGTGCAACTTGTGCTGCTTGCTGGGCTTGGAGTACCTTTTGGCCGGCAGATTGTTGAGCGGCTTGCAACATGATGGAGAATGAATTGGCCATGTTGTGTTTTGGCGGTGGTGGGTTGGGGATGGTGTTGATTGTTGGGATTGCTTGGATGGTTGCCACCTGGTGTTGCAATATCGATGGAAAAATGGGATGATTTGGTATGACGTTTTGAATTAGCATTATAGGTTGATTTTGAAAATTATTGCGGTTGAGAATCATATTGCCTTGGTTTAGGTAACTTTGATTTTGCATGGTGCTACCTTCACTTGGATCAATACCTAGAGTCATCAACATATTGCTTGGATTTTGAACAACATTGATGGGATTTGCAAACATGTCTACCCCAAATTTTACCAAGTGTGGATTTGAAATGGTCATGTTTGGTAAAGTTGTACTTGGCATGTATGGATTTGGTGGGATAATGTTGTTTGGAAAACTCATGCATAGAGCATTTGGTTGATAGATTTGCAGATTTGGACTTGGATTTAAATCTATCATTGGGAAAGGTGTTCCAAACTTTAGATTGGGCATACTCACATTCGTATCATTGAAGTTTGGAGGAGATAATGATGCCATGTTTGAATTGCATAAATGTGGGTTTGGATAATCAATTGGCATTGCGAGACTTGGATAGTTTGGTTGAATTGGATTACTCATGATGGATGGATTAATTTTATATTCCATGTCCCTCTTGTGTTGAGATCGAGTTTGAACCATAAAATGAAGATCAATTTTCAAGAATGTAAGAGATGAACCTCTAATTCTTTAGATCGTTCTAAACCTTAGGTTCAAAGAAGCAAAGAACTAGGATAATTGAAGGATCAAAGTGATGACGAGGATGAAATAAATGAAAGATGAGTGATACGGATGAATATAACTCTTAAAGAAACTTTGAAGAAAATGCTAAACTTTTTAGGACTTTGATTGATCGTGATTGGATTGATAGTTTGACTAAATGTGTTAATTCAAAAAAAAATGTGATAAATGCACTTGTAAAACCCTAGGAAGTTGTGTTATCCTAAAGTGGATTTGTACATAAGGGGACGGTTTGACTAATGTGCTAAGTCAAACAAGGTGATGATTCGATAATTTAGTTAAGTGTGTTAAGCCAAACAAGATGAACTCATAAACCCTAGGAAGTTGTGTTATCCTCAAGAAAACTCATGTATAAGATGATGGTTTGACTAGGTGTGTTAAGTCAAACAAAGTGGTTTTTATTTCACCTAAAATTTTAGCATAAAAGATGTTTACAAAGTTTCCAAGAATTGTTGGTGAGGTGATTCTTGACTGATTCTGATGGTTGAGAGATGGATGAGAGTGATTGAAATTGATCCTAGACTTGACCTAGATAACACTTCTTCTTACAAGACCTCGGTGTTGAAGAACAGGCTATACTTCGTATGGGAGGAAAACAAACCTTTCAAAAAGTTCAGGATTCTGTTGATAATAGAATGCATACAACTCAGGATTGTTTCTTGAAGCTTTTTTGTAAAATTTGTAAACCAATTCTTTCTCTAAATTCAAAAAGTCTCTCAAGACGCTCCTCACGAGCTTTCAGATTAAGCTTCTTGAACTTAGGTTTTGGGATTTTGATCTTGCGGGAAATATTTTTAGAAAACACATGTGTAATCCAATTTGTCTTTTATCTTTCTTTAGTGTATTCTTTTTACCAAAAGCACTTGCTTTATTATCTTCCAAACCGTATGTCTAATGTCCCCCTTTCATTTTCATCCCACAAAGTCCATTATGTGGAAATCAAGGAAAATAGGGCAAAAGTCTCCTATGTTTAACCTTATTGAAAACAAATGATGATAGAATCCAAGCACTTAGAAACCTCTAAGGATATGATCCCTTGGGAAAGCAAGAGTGCTTAAATTCGTCAAAGGTATTTGTTTCTTAAAAGGGGTTTGAAATTTGAAGGTCCTGTGAATGTTTTTTTTCAAATGTTTTTAGGACCAAGCAATGTATTCTTCACTTCCAAGCACTTTTTACAACCCTAGGATGATGAGACGATATTTTGTTAGGTTCCCACTTGGAGAAATCCAGCTGCACATATTTTGTGCGGATGGCTAAATGCTTGACCACACTAGCTCCCCTCCAAGGCACACACTTCTCAGGTCAGCCAAGCATTAGTACCCATGAATCTCCCATGGCATACTTTCCATCTCTACAACAAAACCGCATGTATAACGTGGGGCTGCTTCAAAGGACATGACCTTTTGCAACAACAAAATAGACAAAGATTTGGCCTTTTTCTAAACAAAGGGTTTTAATTCGAGCATTCCGTTCGTGGGGGATTATCCAACGTCGATGAGAGTCCATTTCTATCCATCTCATTGGAATAATCCTTGTGATTCTTGAACTTTCCTCAAGAATCCACACTTATATACCAATTGGAAGTCGCTTGGCTTTAGCGTGTTCCCGGTTGGGTCATTCCATTGGATGAGTACTTTTTCCCACCAAGGCAGGCCCTCTAAAGGTACACAATAGTGAGTTAGTGCATTCATAGTTCAATCATCTTTGTTTGTGTGAACAAAGAGAGAACACTCGTAATGCCTTTTTCTCACACTAAACAAGTTTTTTCAATTTTAAGTTCCCAAATCAAAATGTGAAGGCAATCTTTTTGAAAACTTAATATCACAAAAGACTTTTGATTCTCAAGGTTGCTGTGACACGCGAGAGAAGCGCATACACATTTCAATGGTATTAGTTTGTAAAAAATATTACAAAACAAGAAAGACATATGTTCATTTTAAGCCTCAAAGCAATGATGTGTTCGTTTTAAGCACCAAAATCCAAGTGTGAAGTTGATTGTTTAGTTTTACACCAAATTGAATTCTAGTGCATGTTTCTAAGGTTCAAATTTTAACCAATTTTGAAAAAAAAAATCGACCATCGATTACCTTTAAACCCAAATTTATCTAGTTGGTATAAAAGAGAAAATAAAAGCAGTAATTGGATGCTCTCGACAATTGCAATTAGCATTCAAAAATGCTCTTTCAAGTTGAATGTCCAATTCACCCTCTGAAATTTGCTTGCTTTTATTTAAGTTCAATGCCCAATTTCGATGCCAACCTTCTTTATGTACACTGATTTAAACCTATAAACATTACCAAGAAAAATCTTAGAATCAAGAGTCATGAGTTTTTAGAAGATCTTAATTAACCATGCAACTAAGGTAAAGCTAGAGTGTAACAGCATAGTGTTTTAATCACAAAATTGATTCTCCGCTGAACATGCCATCTCCACCAAGCTGAACATGACATCTCCACCAAGCTGAACATGACATCTCTACTCTGCCTCATTCATTTACAACTTGTGCTAGATGAATAATTTGACATTAAAAAAACAAAGGCATTCAAAATGTAATTAACTAGTTAGCCACATTTAAAAATCAAGTAATGATCCTAAGCCTTAAAGACCTTCGGTTCATAACTATTGCATGAATTGATCTTATGACAAACAGGAGTAAAGATTTTACATTCTTTTTCAATGCATTAATCACTTGATTTCTCTTCTAACAAAGAAAATAAAAAATAAATAAATTAAATCAGAGATTGAATTTAAAAAGAAAGTATTGTTTTCAAGTAAGGACACTAACTGAGACATAGAAATGAACAACTAGCGCTAGTTTCGATGGCCATAAAATGTGAACAACAAAATAAAAAGATGGCAAGTGGCTTATAAACCAACTTATGTTCATTCAGACTCGAGCTCTTCTCCATACATGATTGCTTTGTATGACTATAGTGAATCACAATTATCTATTCATCCTGTCAAAATCATAGCAGTTAGACCTGCCAAACTACTTTATTAGTTTTGAAAAGCTGAAACAAAACATCCATATTCAAAGTACCATAGGCAGCTAAGCATAGAATGGATTCATTAGAAATAATCTTTAGATACTAAAGACAGCTTGGCAAGAGGAAATGCTTACACCTTGCACAATGAACTAGGCATATGTGTATCGACCTTTCACTTCTCCCATTTAATGAGCAGCTACATGGTGAGAAAATATTTGAAGATTGTTTCACACCATACCCTTGTCAAATCAAGCACCAGTCAACCTTGAACTCCTCATCTTTCTGAGCGGTTTCCCATGATAGCAACCATGAAGCATGTCAACGACACATAGCAGCTTGGGAATATGCATAGTGGTTCCTCAAGAACTTTGAACTTAGTTCATGCAATAGTTTGGAAGATGCAAATTCACACACGATTTCATTGCATTGTGATCTTCAAAGAACAAACTTTGATAGCGACCTCTCTTCGATGAGCATACAATATTTTTGGGCTTTGGTCTTGATAGTGGCCTTTCTTTAATGTACTAGCGACTACTTCAAAAGTTACCAAGCTTTCGGTGATAGAACTACAACAAATCCCTATTGGCCTTTGAAATGCAGGCCGCTTGGTGGCCTTGACTAACTCTGACTGAGCCTTCTTCAGAGAGGAATAAGTTGTATCTCAGCAAAGGCAAACATATTCAGAGAGAAATAAGTTGTATCTTAGCAAAGGTGAACATATTCAGACATAAATAATTTGTATCTCAGCAAAGGCGAATATAAGCAGTGAATGTTTTATGCATTCAGAGAGAAACAAACTTTATCTCAGCGAAGGAAAACATAGGCAGCAGATGGTTTACAAAATCAAAGAAATCTACTTCAAACATATTGATCTCCACGACTAGAAACACACACGCATTCAGAGGGAAATAAATTGTATCTCAACAAAGGCAAGTATACGCAAGCAATGGTCTTCAAATTCTCAGAAATCTGCTTCAAACATACTGACATCCAGCACTGTAAGAAATATAATCGAAAATAAAGCTATAGCAAGGTTGTGTGATGGCCGAGGGCATTTCTCAAGGTAGATTGAGTTTTTTTTCCAAAAGGAAATGTTGACAGAGGAACCACGAACACACATTTAGAGAGAAATAAATTGTATCTCGGCAAAGCCGAACATCAACAGTGGATGGTTTTCAAAACAACGAAATATACTTTGAACATATTGATCTCCAGAATAGTAATAAATAGTACATAGAATAAAGCTATAGCAAGGTCTGTTCAGATTATGATTTGATCTCTTCAGATCAGTTTGTTCTAAAATAAAAAGCTAATAGGGGAACTATGAATGCATCCAAAGAGAAATAAAATGTCTCTTAGCAAAGGAAAACACGAGCATCGAATGGTCTCAAAGAAATCTATTTCAAACATACTGACCTTCATGCCTCTCTTTTTTGGCTCTGCATATCATTCATAGATATCCACGCATGGGGATGAATCTCAAGTTAACCACCACATATTCAATCAATGGCGACTGTAGGTGGAGGCTGGATAGTTGTAGCAGTAAAAGGTTGTTGGTCACTAAGAATGTTGGGCTAACTGTGCATGAAATAGGAGAGCAGCTAAATGGTGATGCAATTTATTTGCCTGGTGGACATACATTAGTTTCCACAACCTTTACCAGACTCCTCTATGTGTGTGTGTGAAAGGGAGCTCAAGATGTGGATGTCTATAAAGACTCAAAAAAAAAAAGATGTTGCTATCACTATTGCCATGGTAGATCAGCATGCAAAACATTTAAGTATGACTCTTTCTTTGAAAAGAGAACAAGAAATAAATTACCGAGCTTCGGTTAGAAACAACTTAGCTAAATTTTTAGAATAGATTTAGAACACATAAAAATCTGACATGCCTTTAGAAGATCGAACCATCAAAGAAACAACACAAGCAACTGTCTAACCTATACTATTGACTAGCTTTATGGTAGGTATGTTCATTTCTGCATTATAAGAATAAACGTCTGATAACACTTACAGATGCACATCTACCATTCTGCATTCCTGACCCACCACACACAGAGTAAGCAGATTCTAAAAATATTGTAAGCACATATATTTCACAAGAAGTTAAAAAAAGAAAAGATAGTTATTTCTATTTCATGTAATAGAAATCAAGATGAAGTAACAACTTCAAAATATTAGTAAAATGGAAATGAAATGCAATTGGTTTCCCTCCTTCTAGTGCCATTCTGTGGACATGAAAATCTGCAAATTGTTAGTAAACTTGACAAAACAACATAATAGAAATGCATATCCTTATGAGATAATACATCATGCTTCAAAAATGCAAATAAAGGACAAATATGAACAAAGCATGTAACACATGAAATATATCTATCACATATTGGATTGGTGCTCTTTGAGTATGAGAAAGAGCCCTTTCCCAATCCTTGATTAAGCCAAATTAGATGATAGACAATGAGATGCTCTTGAACTCAAGTTGCCTATAATAAGGATGCTCTGAATGTAGATGTTGAAATGAGAGAACATGCATTGCATTTATAGGAGAAGTTGAGAGAGGAGAAGCCAAGATTAGGCAATGTGGGACTAAATCCCATCCAACAAGAGAGAGCCACTTGTCACCATGGGATTGGCCTATGCTTGTGCAAGTTTTGGCCAATGTTCCCATTCAAATTTGAAAATGGTAATAAATGAGTATGGGTGAGGGTTTTTGGGGGGAATTGTGTTTGTCCAAAAAAGTCAAACATGAGAGTTAATGAGGGTATATTCCTTGGGAATATGCCCTTGTGAGGGAAAATAGGTGATTTAATAAATCAATTTAAATGATTTATTATGCAAGTGGATGAATCTAGAGGATTCATGTAATTAGGATTAAAGTAATCATGATTTGATTAATCTAACAGGAGTTTAGGTGATATGACATTTGATTTAAATTTTTGTATTTATTTTAAATCAAATGAGAGGAAATGCATATGAGTGATTTAATTAGATATATGTGATTTAATTAAATCAGGAACTATAGGAGATTAATTAATTAATTAGATTTAATTAATTAAAGAGGGAATAATGATCAAATGTGATTTTTTAATTAAAAATGTTAATTTTGTATGTCTACACATAATATTCATAGAAGCACCTGAATCTATAATGCAATTTCTCACCAATTTTCCATTTATGAGTAGGGTTGTAAAAAATGGATCTATTTGTGGTGTATTCATCATTGCATCACTTAGGAAAACCTCTGGAACTTTTACCTTTTCCTTCCTATTAGAAATTTCAGGAATCTCTTTATATTCAGGGTTTACATTTTGAGTTGTCCCACTAGTCATTAATTGAATAACACTTTCCCTATACTCTTTAATCGTCATAATTTCAAGTAATGGGACATACATTTTTACTTGGGAAAAAGCATGCATGAAGTCAAAAGATGCACCTTATGTTTTAACCATCTTCCATTTTCTCTATTGATGCTCCTTTGTTATCCTCCTCCTTTTTGCATGTCTGATCTGGCTTTTGTTTTTCCTTGGGTAATTCTTTGTGTTCTTCTTTAGGGAGATACTTTTTTTCTATTTTATCAAACTACTTATTATTTGTCCCTTTTGAAGCTTCATGGGGCATTTTCTTATTCTTCATAAATATTCCTCTTGGAACACCTTCATTCTCATTCACTGTTCTATTCCTCAACCAGTATTTTCTTTTAGCTTGCTCAACTACTGCAATGGTCAATCTTTTGATTTCGTCCTCATTCGGTCTCCTCATATTGCACCTATTAGTCTGATATGATGTAGTAGGAGGGCCTTGTTCATTATCACTTTCTCCATGGTTAGAAAAAACTTGTTGTTCTTCCATATGGACATTGTACTTTTGGTGATCAACATCATATTCATACCCTCTTTATTCTGAAGATGAGTATCCTTGCTCAACAGAGTGAAGATTGTGGGAAGTTAGATAGATATTATGGTCCTCTTCACTATTATCTTTTGATATGTCTTTTCCTAGTATTGATTGAGCTACAATACAATGCTTTGGGGAATGTGGCAAGTCACAAACTAAGCATTGGGAACTATTATCTACCATATATGCCCCTCTCTTCTTTAAAGGATCAGGTGTCTCTTTATTCCTTTTCCTATCCATCATTGGCTTTCCATCCTTCATATGGAATGTCATGTAGCCTTGGCCTTTCATATTTGTATGTATTTTCCAGCCTATTTGGAGGAGCATATTGAGGAACCCTAGGGTTATCCCTCTTGGAAATTATTCCTACATTCTTATTATTATTTTCAATAGTGAGTGATATCTTTTGAGCTTCAACTAAATTCCTGGGACACCTGTTCCTAAGCTCATATCCTGTCTTAACATCAAAATCTTTTAAATAGATAGTCAATGTAGTAGGATTAGCTAATTTGGATCCATGAGGTATCTTATTATGCAATTTAGAAAACCTTCGGTTGAAGTCATAAGCTGACTCATTTTAATGCTTTTGGATAGTTACCAATTCATGCAAGGAAAAATCTGGTGCACATTGATTCCCATATTTCTCAAGAAACTATTCATAAAACTTGTGAATGGAGTCAATAGAAGCTGTTGGAAAACTGCTAAACCAATCTCTAGCATCTTCAATCAGTGAAATCATAAATAATATCATCTTCACATCCTCATATTGCATATCCAAATCTTGAATAAATCCATTAAATCTCCTTAGGTGTTCTTCAGTTGTGACTACACTACTTTCTATGAAATTTGGGACAAGGCTTCTCCAACTGTTATCCATGGGATAGGGATATATTTGGTACCCAGCCAAATCAAACTGTTTGATCATGGTTGTGTATGGTGGAGGAGGTGGATTTTGATGATGTTGGTACTGGTACAATGGATTGTTGTAAGGTAATGGGACATATTGTTGACCTTGTGGGGGCTTGTGTTGTTAACCCTGTGGAGGCATGTATTGTTAGTGAGGGGCTGGCTGAGCATTTTGATGTTGTGGTGGAGAATTTGGGGGTCTATGTTGATTCCCTAGTTGATTTTTGTGGGCTCTCGGGGGATTTGAAGGTCCTGCATTATTATTCCCCTGCCTATGAGGTGGTACATATTTAGAAAAGTTAGCCATTTGAGCATTAATCTAAGCTTTCTGCAACTTCAATTTTTCAAGCTCTCTTATTGCTTGGAGCCTCTGCTCATACTCTATTCTTTCATACTCCAATTGTGCATTTATCTCATCCCAAGCCATGTGTTCATAGTACTCTTCAGAACTACTTCATAAAAGAAGTCCATCCTTATTCTCTTCAAGTAATGCCATTTTCTGATCATATTCATGCTGTCTTCTTTCCCTTTCAGCCTCAAATCTAGCCATGAGCTCCTCAAATTTCTTGGATTATGGTTGATGGAAGGGATTCCTCTTTTCATCAGGAGTGTGAGGTTCTCTAGATGGGTTGTTTTCAGTTGCCAGTGTGCCATAGGAATTATGTGTCTCTAGGGGTGCTTTTGATGTTTTGTCTTTATTTGTTGGGCCCATGTCATCAGACACCTTCTTGCCATTATCATTCTTTTAAGTCCATTTAATTTTGTCATTATTAGAATCCTCCTTATACAAAGATATTTTTCCATGCATGTTGTGAGTAATTTTGATAGTCTAAACTCTAGGATGATTCCTTTTTGATGTGTATTTCACTTTATCAGTTTCAATGCACTTGTTCATTTAGAGTCACCACTCACTTTCCAAAAGTGAGAAAATTTTGTAGTTTGTTGTTCCCAGTGGAGTCTCCTACAAGATACTGACTCTATAATGAAGGCTTGGGTTCAGTTTAACGGTCCCCAATAGAGTCACCAAATTGTTAGGTCTCAAAAATTCTGGCTTGAACCACAAGAGGTTGCCAAGCTCTTGAAATGTTTTTGGCTAATGTACAAGGCCAATTAATGTAATTGAACCTTCTACTCTTTAGGCTCTGCTAAACCTAGGTAGGTGTACCTATGTAAATGGTGCAGATTTGAACTATGTTTCTTATTTGATCAATCTATCCACACTGGGAATTTGAGAGTGGAGAGATGTGATCTTAATTAGGCATAAATAGTATAAGAAATATCAAGGTTTATAAATATGTTCAGTTAACAAATGTAGTATCAAATGAAACTAAATAAAAAAAATGGGTGAGACTCATGCCTTATTGGGTATAACAGAGTCAAATGAAAATATTTTATGGACGAATTCTATTTGGCATATATTCTATTTGTTTGGCATACAAGAATTAGTTTATAACTTGTATAAACATGCAAGATAGTGATTGATAAACCCTACTAGAGGCAGAATATCAATCCTAATTATCCGATTCTTCTTACTGATCCAAGTAACACTTCTAGATTACTACAATTGACTAAAATGAATTTAATTATTATTTAAAGAACCTAGTTAATCACATCACATAGATATGCTATATGTGTAGTGATAAATTGAACATATGCTTGATATATCAACTTAAATAATCAAGAAATACTAAGTTGGAGACAATCAAATAATTGAATAAATTCAAAACACAACTGACACTAGAATGGAACAACCAAAACATAAGACTTTAATTATTTTCCTAAAAATTAAACTTGCATCATGGTCTCTATAGCACAAAAAATTCTGAAATTATCTCTATTCTAACTCCTCTAACTTCTAACCCCTATTCAGTCTTGAATTTATGATTTGATATATTTTAGAAAAACCTTCCCATTCCTTTTGGTTTTTGACTATTCACATTCTCATGAGAGGCCAAGATTCACGTTGTTTCACAACTGAAAATAACCATCAAAATTGTCGTAGCCGAAACAACCAGTTTACCGCGCTACCACGTGCCATCATTTTATCCATTGTGGTACTGAGATAACACTTCACGTTGCTCCACTGTCAATCTCTCTACCGTAGTCCACTTGTCTTCTCCCCATGGTTCCACAGTAACACCTAGCTCAATTCTCCCTACCGCTCTACCATACACCACATCCTGTCTTCCTGCGGTGTAGCAGTGACCTGTCTTTGCCTTGCTCTCCTTACCACATTACTTTAGCCTCTCCATTGCCTCCCCATAGTACCATGGTGGCTTATCTTGATTACCACCCTCATTTTCTACTGTGCTATCGTAGGCTCTACTTTTTCCTCACACGGTACAATGGTTTATCTATCATGGTCTTCTCTTCCTACTGCTCCACCACGATCTTCATTTCTCCCTTCAGCGGTATCATGGCAACACTTTATTTGAATTTCCACTACTCTACTATGATCAAATCATTCACCCTACATGGTACAGTGGAAATGGAATAGACTGTTCTCCCTACCACTCTACCATGGGACCTTTGATAACCCTTCATGGTATGGCAGTGTCTTTTCACTTCACCGCTCAACCATGAGCTCTATTCATACTCCTTGTGGTGCAGTGGTAAGGGTAATCACCACTGTTCCTAACCATGACACTGTGAGCCACCTTGCAAGGGGTTGCAGTAAGGAGGTAAATTATATCGGCCAAGAAGGGTGGATGATAAGGCAACTGTATGGCGATAAAAGGAACTTTAGCATTATGGATGGTGGAAAAATGATTTTTTATGAAAATGATAACAAAATATTGGGTTCAAATGGATAAAAGTCCTTAGAATTTTAATGAAAATTATGGTTCTAACACTGGGTACCCATTTGGTAGAAATCCAGTCCGACAAAGTTTCCCGACAGGAGAACTAGGTCGCCCAACTTGACAAAAGTGTCCCTGTGAAGATTTTCGACAGATTCTAGAGTATTATGGGGCTATTCATTTGCAACATCTCATTTCTAGGTGCTTAAGTTATGATCTTTCTAGTTTCCATTTTTTTTACATAAATTTAGGGGTGAAGCCACAATAGTGGTTTAAATTTCAAGTGAGGAAGGAAAACTCACAAAAAATGACCCCAAGGAAAAAAATGTAATTTTGGGGATTCATACGAACCTAATGGTTTGACTAAACCCATAAGGGGTTCACTCAAACCAGGGTTCGAGCGAACCTCTTTGAATCTTCACCGCCAAAAAGACAAAAAAAACTGCATTGGAAAGGGGTTTGTACAAACCCCCCTTATCCCTCACCCCCCCCCCTCCCTAAGACACACAACAAACCTACATTTTGGCACTTCAAAGTTGGGTTGAGGATGAAAATGGAGGAATATTCACAAACCCAACTGGAACCTCAGAACGAGCTATGCAATGAATATAATTTCAATATGTTTTGGTTTTATTATGTATTTTTTTTTTTAGTTTTATTAAACATATGTTTTTCATCGAAAATGAAGGTCTTTGTTTTGCACATGTGGAAAAATAGCAGATTATCAAAAAAAAAAATTTAAAAATATGAGTGCACTAGATATTGAAGTCCTTGATCCAAAAAAAAATAAAATTGAATTTTGATATATACAAAAAAAATTGCACATTATACGGTCGCGCTATGTCTGAATTTTAATTGGTTTGACTTAGAAACTTGATTAAAGAAAAAATATTCAATTAAAAACTATTCAACTAAGTGGAAGCACTAGATATCAGAGTTACAAATCTAAATTCGAAAGAATTAGAATTTTATCCTTCATGGAAAAAAAGTTATGCATTATACGGTGTGCGTCACTTTTTAAAAATGTTGATTTCTGAAAAAAACTAGTTTTCGTGCGAGATGGAAAATGAAGTGCAATCTGATTCCAAAAATTTTGAAAAAAATTTTTTTAGAATCTACACACAAAATGTGACAAGACTCTAGTCTGCACCATGTTCAAATTCCTCACGGTTTAGCCGCTATAGGTTCCCAAATGTGAAGATTTAGTTAAAAATAATAATTTCAGTGTCCAGTTTGGCCAAAAAATGTAAACCACTATTGTGGGATCACCCTTAGGTCATTTATTTCACATTGCATGTAGTTTAGATTTACATTTGGTTCATGTTCCATAGTTATTTTATTTCATTACATTGTAGCACTTAGCCACACTTTACACAACCCTACATTTACCCCATCCCTATCATTTGAATGCAATCACCAAAAAAGCATATCACCAAAGTGGAAAGAGATTCCATTCCTAAACCAAGTGCTTCTAGGGTGAAAAACCCTATGAGCCTACTAAAGTGAATCCGCTTTCCCTTGTTAGTATATGTTTTTGGTGGTTCAACATTGTTTTTCATTCTAGGGTTTTTAAAAAGTGCATTAGTGAAAAATTCATTTAGCTTGCCTTGCATTGCATTTTCATTAAAAATGTCCAAAAAAGATGTATTTTCATTCTCTATCTGCACTAGAAAAGCCTAAAAATCAAAAAAATCATTCAAAACTTTTAAAAATTATCAAAAAAATCACTATTGGGATTAATTCGCCACACTAGGCGACTTAGTCCACTTGCATATTTTCAATGTAATTTTTGGCATTCTCTGAGCTTTTTCTACATTCATGTTTTCTATTTCTTCACTTCTATATTGTTTTCCAGAATTTTATTTATCTATATTTTGTTACCCTTTGTTTGCACTGCATTTGCATACACCCCACATTTAGAAAAAATTCCATGGGTGTTTGGTGGCCTATTACTGATACAATAGTGAGAAGAAGTTCAAGACTCATGGAATCTCATGACAATACTCTTGTTCTAGATCTTGGGTTACCTCGACCTTTCACTCCTAGTATGGATAATAGTACACTAGGCTTGGAAACCACCCTTAGTAACTCTTTTCATTCAGATAGCATGTGTACTAAACATAAACCTAATGATATAGCATACAACTAGATCATCCACCTTTATGAGAACCTAGCACACTTACAACGTCAAGTGAGTCTTGAAACCATCTTCGCTACTGCAATTCCCACTATAGACAACATCCACTATATGCTTGATAGTGATGATGGCCTAGATGTTGTGAAGAAAATAGTTGAGATATATCAAAAACATGTTCCTTCCACCTCTAGTGTATCTAAACCAATAAACATTGTGGTTATCCAAGGATGACCTCAAACTCCTCCTCTTTCAACAATAGCCTCCATACCTACTTACACCTCTCCTAGTGTCAGTACTACAATGCAACTGGCTAGCAATGTGATTCCTTCCCTTGGTATTCCTACTAGTATTCCTACCTCCTATGTGGCATCACATTCCTTATCCTCTTCCACCATATCCTCCATTAGAATTCCATTCACTTTCCCTACCACTACATTCACCCCATCACCACTTTCTCTTCCACAAGGAATAGAAATACCTAGATTTGAGAAATATGGAGGGAAGGGTGATCCTTCTAACTATGTTAATGCTTACACTACTTTGTGTAGTGATTTTTCTCTTGATGACAAATTGCTAGCTAAGTTATTCCCCCAGACCTTAAAAGCTACCACCTTGGAATGGTTTTCTTCTTTACGGAATAATTCAATTTGTTTATTCAATGAACTTGTTGATGCATTTATCAACCATTTTCAAGTGCACATGACTCCCAAAAAGACCTTTGCTGATTTGATGAGAAGTAAGCAAAACAATAATGAAAATATAATTGATTTTATCTCACGCTATCAATCGCTTTATTCCCAAATCGATGTCAAGATTCTTGATCCACATCTTCGGAAGATGTTCATAGAAAATTTGCTAACACACCTTAAGGATAAACTCACCATGATGAAATTCACTTCCTTGATGCACTTATGCACAACTCTTTGCAATTATCACAATTCGATTAGTATTCGTGATACATGTTCTACCTCTAGTCCAATTGAGAAATCTGGAACTACCAACCAAAAAAATTCTTTGCCATTTAGAAAGAAAAACAAAGGGTTCCTACAATTTAGCTCTCCTCAACAATCTCCTCCACCTGCAAATAACCAAATAGCAGTTTTTAAGACCATGATGCCTTTAAATTATTGAGGTGCAAAAAGACATTTCACACCTTTACTCAATACCCTCCATAATACAATGTCTCAGCTTGTGTAGCAACAAATGATTACCTTACCTGTTGTCCATGCACCCAATCGTAGCAAGCCTTTACCTTTGAACTTCAACTAAAAAGATTATTTCCATTTTCATAGAAAAAACATACATGACACAGAGAAATGTAAGCATCTCAAGCATCTTGTTCAAGACCTCATTGATTCTGGTCATCTATTTGTTGCTTATGTTAATGATCAAGGCAGTAAATCCGTTGCCCCTCCTAATCAAAATCTGCAAATTTTCACTAATCCTATGCCTAAACACAATATTTCATTTTTCAAAGAGCTAGTGAAACTTCACAC
Source organism: Sequoiadendron giganteum (assembly GCA_007115665.2). Classification (NCBI taxonomy): domain Eukaryota; kingdom Viridiplantae; phylum Streptophyta; class Pinopsida; order Cupressales; family Cupressaceae; genus Sequoiadendron; species Sequoiadendron giganteum. Next base: position 170,288,803 of record CM021106.1, on the reverse strand, counting down.
AATGATGTTATGAATGTTGATACAAATGAAAAAAAAAATTATCTCCTTACACATGTGGCCCATTCCAAGCCTTTGGAGGAAATGGTAGGTGCGATAGACGTTATCCCTTGTAAGGGACAACCTAAAACATCTCTTGATATTAATTTTTCGTAGATCAAGACATACGTAAAAATCTTCCCGATGATCCTCTTTACATAGTCGGTTGTATCTATGATAAGCCCACTAATGGGATATTAATAGATCCCACTTGTGGCAAGAATTTGATCATGAAAGAATTTTTGGTGTTGCGTGATCTTTATCAAGATGACTATGATAAACCTAACGCATGGATAAAAATGCACAATGGTTTTTCTTTCCCTACAATTAGATCGATTGCCCTCCCATTAAAAATAGGCCCTAATACATTGGATGTTACATTCTCTATTATCCTGCAGTTAGACCAATTTCATTTATGGATAGGCCATCCATGGCTTTGCTCAATGAAAGTGGTCCCTTCGGTTCTTCACAAGTGCTTAAAGTTTCCATTTGACAATGATATATTCACTATCCACCATAATGGCTTTAATCCCTTATCTTCCAAATGAAAATTCTCTTTAGAAGCCTTTTGGCCCGAGCCTATGGAACCCATCATGCCTAGAAGAGATTTATTTTTCATTACTTATCAAACATTTAAAGCAAAGAAAATTACAAAATTATCTCTTCGCAACATGTCTCCATCCATTTCTGAAACTCCCATCCTTGATGAAACCATGCTTCAACCAGAATAGGACCAAACTCAATCAACATGTAAGACTTCATCTAGATCCTCTAAGTGACCGAGATATTATGAGAGTAACTCCATCCAGCCTCCTCGCATAAAACAAGTTCATAAAGCCAAGGAGAAAGTGAATGAACAACCTCCCATGGTTCCTTTTGTCCCGCCCCCTAGGGATGAAACACAAGCTATGGTTGATCAATCCACTCCTTCAGAGACACAACTTGACAATAGAATCAAAAGAAAAAAAGGAGCTAGGGAACGTAGGCATTGACACTGTGTCGTTGCTCGTAGGTTACATGAAGAAGAAAACACAAAAAATCATAATCCACACCTGACATAAGCAATTCACGATGCTCCTCCTCCACCACCACAACATGATTCTCTACCTCCACCACCACAAGAGTTACACGTTTCAACCAACATCATCATTCACCCTCCTATTGTCATTAATTTGGATGATGATGATGAAAATATTACTAAAATCGATGAAGAGGTACATAGCAATTTGAATACATTTTTTTCCTCTTCCATGAGTTAGCATGACAACTCTCCTAGGAAAAGCATTGACCTTGATGCTATTTTTTCTATTGTTGTTGTTCCTCTAGCTAGTCACCCACTCACACTTTACACTGAACAAGAGTAGGAGGTGAATGACTTGCTCGATGGTTGACACACATTTTCCTTACTATCCTTTTGCATTTTATTTTTATTTTGCATGTTTTCTTATGTGTAACGTGATCCCTGAACTATTTTGTTTTATTTTCTCCCTCTTTGTGACATTCCTCTATTTGTACCTTCATTCTTCTATCTGTTGTAACTTTCCTTTTACTTTTCTCTTTGGCTTTTTTCTTCCTTTTAGGGATGATGCAAGGCGTTGAGACAACAATGTCCCTTTCATGTTGACCCAAAAGACCCTTTTTCCTTTTTTTTTCTTTTGCCTTCCTTTTAGGGATGATGCAAGGCATTGAGACAAAAATGTCCCTTTCATCTTGACCCAAAAGGATCTTTTTCATTTTCTTTTATTTTTTCCTTCCTTTTGGGGATGATGCAAGGAATTGAGACAACAATGTCCCTTTCATGTTGACCGAAAAGGCTCTTTTTCATTTTCTTTTGGCTTTTTTTGTCCTTTTGGCGATGATGCAAAGCATCGAGACACCCTATGTCTCTTCCATTTTGACCCAAAATGACTTTCTTTTTCTTTATTTTGGGGTATGTGTAGGATCATGATGGGCCAAAAAGTGGCGATATGTAAGTGATATGATGGCCCATGTGGCTGACAACTTTTTTTTACCCAAAATTGATGAAACGAAAAGGGTTTTTAAAGGAGATTCTCAAATTTCCACCAATATAATTTTTTCTTTACTTTGAATTTAATAAATAATTATTATTCATTTTCTATTTGAATTATGACTAAAGTCTTGATTGAAAAACATTTATAGCTTTCAAATGGTATAACATTTTTTGAATCCGAAACATGCATCACATTCCATGCTTCGCATACTATGAGATTAAAAAAAATGAATTTCATGAAGTTTTGACCAAGTTAAGGTGGTGAGAAATACAAGTTTTTATATTTTTTAAAAGTTGTAATAAAAAAATCATAATTAGTTATTTACTGGGAAAAAAATTACAAAAAAATATGCATCACATCGGGACATGAGTCCTCTACTTATATCTAAAATCTTATAAAAAATATTATCATTTTATTGTGGTTAGGGTGGTCAGACATACGCTTCTTATTTTTTCCCTGAAATTTAAGTACTGTTGCATTGAAATTTAAAATTTTCACCAAATAGATTTTTTTAAAAAATAAACTTAGTAGTTTATAAACTACATTAAATTTGCTATAGATTCTATTCTTACATATTTTTGAAATAATTTAGATAACTATTGAAATTTTTATGTCAAGTTGCCTAACTTTGATTTTCTGAATTTTCATTGCCACTTAAGGGCCTGTTTTTGCCATGATGATCCTGCACATACCCTTTCACTCTCTTTGTGTCCTAGTTCTATGTATTTGGGGAATGATGACAATTCCAAGCTCTCTACACAAACATTGCAGAAATGAACATATTGACCCCAAATCTATAGATCCCTTATATGTTTGGTGTTTTTCATATTGGGGGCAACCCCTCCCTCTTTCTTTTCCTTTTTCTTTACATGATGCAACCTTACTCGGAAACATATCACTTGGCATAGGACTTTCCAAGTTGGCTCTCACGTACTTGATTTATTTTTGCATTCTTTATTTTTCTACTTTAAAGTAATTGCTCACAAGAATGGTTTGTAGCAATTCCTTTAAAGTGGGGTCATACATTGGCATTATTTCTTTTTGCATTTTTTATTTTTCTTGGTTCTTAGTGCAGCCTTATTATTTCATAGGATGCATTTGTCACTTTGTGGATGAAATTGGGCGTAATGTTCTACATGAAAGTGATCTATCTTAGCATATTACATTCCTATTAGTGGTTTGATGTGACACACTACATCCCCTAAGTTGTGAATTTTATATTCTTTGATTGGTTTTCTCTTGGAGACATTAGACACAATGTTCCCTAAGTTAAAGACCTCACATGAACTAAGCAAGACTCCTTTGAACAATCCTTTTACCTTTTACATTTTTCATTTTTCATTTTTTCACTTTTCATATATGGCCACCTTTCATAACATAAATTGCATTCATTTGGTGCCATCTTGCACTTTTTCATGAGTTCCAAGCATACAAATCTTTTCTTGTCTTTTGTGGAACTTTATCAAAGTTATCAGGAGGTATAAATTTGGTATGGTTTAAGCGGGAAGCCCAACAAGTGGCATGACTTTCCCCATAGCCACCTACAAGTGTGTGAGTTCATACTAGCCATGAGTGTATGTTTCTCACTTTTTTAGCCTTCTCACCTAGCGAACAACCTGAAGTTTCATCACATCAAAGTGAGTACACATGTTTTTGGGAAAACAACCTAGATCTGACCCACAACTAGCTAGACAAACAGGTGAAGCTTGATCTGAAATTACCTTTATTTTCACTCCTTCTCATCACTTTCTTGTGTGATATTTTGTGTTTATGTTTGGTTTACCTTGGGATCTTGATCCAGGGGTCTTGATCATCCCTCTTAATTACAGTTGTCTCATCTTTCCAACATGGGTACATATGGATCCCTCTCGATATGCATGTCTTGGCTACTTTAGTGTGAGTTTGAAGCAAGTTCATCCTCTCACTAAAGTGGGGGCTAAATACAATGTAGAAAAAATAATAATTTTTCACACTCATTTGGGCCTTTTCCTATGGATTTTGGCTTGATTTAATGTTGTAATGTGGCCAACACATTCACATTAGGCCTTCAATAGCTTGCAAATCAATAAAAACCCAAAGATTTCTTGCAAAGGTGTTGTGAAGTATTGTAATACATTTTCCCACTTTTCTAAGACCTTTCCATTATAATTCATCTAAACAACCTCTTTTTACCATTTACTAGAACCTATTTCAAAGTGTTGTAGAGATTTGTAAGAAACTCTAACACTTTCCTAGGCTTGTCATCAATAAATCAACCCTTTCTTATGAAATAATGACCCATTAATGCACTTATAGGTCCTACTTAAGTGTGTTTCAGAATACAATCCCGACAAATAACAATAATCACACTTTAATTCCCAACAACCACTTAAATTTTCCTAGGTGGAATAAGTCGCAACCTTGGACGACTTAGTCCCATGTGGCATAAAAATCAAAATTAACTCAAAACTCTGGTAGGATATTATCTCCTACACCCTAGCAGTGGCCTATGATGTGTTATTTTCAAGGAATTAGGGCACAACATAGTTATATGTATAAATAAATGGTTTTCCCCTCATTTCACCCCCCCATATTCATAAGCAATCAGTCAATCTATCTTCTCAAGTAAGCATCAAGCATTCAAAGCACTCTAAGCACTTCAAGCACAATCCATTGGAGTTGATCACTTGCATATCTTAAGAATTCTTCAACAAGGGCTTGGTGAGTTGTTATACTTGCACGTTATTCAATCATCTTTCCATTTTAATCCTATTTCATTATCTAGGGTTTGATTACCAAAATGGGTTTTGACTAAGGAAAACCCCTATTCTCTAACGCTAACCCCTTTTCCCCTATTTGCATGTGTGTTTTGTAGAATTTGTATGTAGATTAGTTAAAGATTAAGGTGCTAAAAGGTGACATATTTCCATCCACATCATTCCAAGTCATCAAACCCTAAAAGGATCTTGAAGACAATTTGCAGGTCAACATCTGAAGGTTTGAATCCGAGTTTCTATCAGAAACAAAAGTACAAGTTGATAGCTATAGATTCCAGTCTTGAGATTCCAAAAAGCTATAGGTGCACTAAGTCACCATCATTGGTGACTTAGTCCCACTTCCAGGCCTTAAAAGTGATCTCTACATATTTGGACACCCATTTCCTCAAAACTGGTTCCGACAAAGTTTCCCCGAATCAGGACTATGTCGCCCAGCATGGCGTAAGTGTCCCAGTGGCCCTCAACACTAGATTCTTGAAGATTTTGGAGCTCCTCTCCATGAACCTTCAATTTCTAGGTGCACCATTTCTGCCTCTTTAATTTCTATTATAGTTTACATGCATTTTAGGTCATTACTAGGTCATTTTATATAGTGTTTTCAATACTTTTATATTTCATTAGTTTACATTCATTAGATAGATTTATTTCATTTAGTTACAACACTTAGACACATTTCATATCACACACACATCACATATCAAACCCCTAATCTTGAATGAACCTCTAGATTCCCTTGAGTGGAAAGAGTTCTCTCCTTCTAGGTGAAAATCCTAGAAGTGCTAGGGAATCCACTTTCCCTCAAAATCTATGATTCAAAATGATCGAAGCTTGATCTACCTTTTTTTTCTTTCATATTTATGTCTTTGACATTGTACATTTGTGTATCTTGATGATGCATATCATACAACTTGTGTGTGTCCCTTTGTTCTTATGTTGGTTTGATGTAGGATCTTGGATCCTGGGGGCTTGACCACCCCCTCGATCTCTGTCATTCTATACCATCCACATTGGTACACTTGGAACCCTCTTGAATGTCTAATTTTGTGTGGGTTTGAAGCAAGTTCCCCCTCTCACTAAAGCATGGGATAAATGTAGTGTAAAAAAAATTATCCCTCTACATTTTCACACTTGTTTGGGCCCTCCCCACAAAAAATGGGCTTCTTTATGCCTTATTTGGTCATATTTTACATCCACAAGCCTGATTAAATGTATTTTTCAAAGGATAATCTTGAAACTTATCAAATAACCAATTATAATTCAATGTTTTTGTCATGTGTTCCAGATCTAGTGATCTATGACTCATATGCCACCTTGGGTGTATGAGTCCCACCTAGATCTTCAGACCTGATTTCAATTGGCACATTAAACTAGACTCTCCTAGAAATATGTGTCTCGGGTTTTAGCTATTAGGACTCATACGCCATAACTGGCATATGATTCCCACTTTAACTAGGACCTATTTTGAATCAAATTATTGGTGGGATTTTATTGTCCTAAATCTGATGTTGGTTTGTAGTGTTGTAATTTTGGGAAATTTGGCATTAACAAGTATAAATAAAAGGTTATTTCACATAGTTTCATCCTAGAACTTCATAAGAAATCAAGATAACCTTCACAAGATTTCATAAGAGCATTCAAGAGCATTCAAGACATATTTGAAGAATATTTATTGTAGCAATTCAAGATCCATTATCATGTCAAAATCTTGATGCATCATGCATGTTGTTTTGAGCTAATTTTGTGATGTATTGTTCAAAGATCAATTCAAGTATTCAAAGGCATTATCCTTCATCAAGAATCATGATCAAGATCTACATCCATTGAGGCACTTCATGCTTGTTTACAAATCTACAATGTTTCAAACAAGGTTCTATTGTTTCATTTTATGTTTCATGTTTCATTTGTTATTAAGGTTTGATTACCAAAAATAGGGTTAGGAAATTCCCCTCTTTGTGCAGTTGTAAATTTATAGGTTGAAGAAAGAGTGGATTTGAAGCCTTCAAAAGTACCAAAATGAAAAATTTGCAAAAATTTACAAAATTTGTCATGAAACGTTATCAAGGCTCACAAAAACTCAGATCTAGAGCAAGATATCCAATGTATTTGCATGAAATTATTGGGAAATTTCTTATTTGATCCATCTTCAAAGGCTCACAAAGTTTCATTTTAGAGTTCTACTCCTGGGACACTTCACGACAAAATGACACACTTTGCAAGAGTTTGGGCGTATGAGTCCCAACATTTCCTTTTTACTATTTTTCAGAAGATTTTGACTAATCACCTGAAGATTGCAAATCCTACCCAAAAACCCTATACTGGGACTAAATCGCCCAGTTTGGTGTATGAGTTCTAGTACACCTTAAGTGCAACAATTTCTAGCATTTTCATGCCTTTCTCAGTCATCTTTATTTCTTTAGGTACTTCTCTATTTTATTCTATTTATCAGTCTGATTACATTCCTTCAAATTCCATTTTCTAGGTCATATAGTTAGGTTTTTCATATTGTTTTCATCTCTTTCTTTCTAAGAATTAGCTTAGTGGTGAACCCCCGTTTGTCTTTAATCACACCCCTATGACACCTTATTGTAGATCTCTTTCCTTCATTTCCATCCCTAGATTGAGATCTCTAAGGATTCCTTGAATGAAACTTGAAGGAAATTGGTGGAGGAACCCTAATCCCCCTTTGGTTCTAAACCAAAGAAATTGGTGACCTTCCTCTATGGCTTCTAGTGTTTTGGACCTAAAAGGAGAGATCAATTTTATTGTTTTGGGTGCGGTTAACTCAAGATCAAACCCTTGAGATTTCAATGCAAAGGAGATTGAAATCTATCAAAGGGAATGATCTAAGGGAGTTGAATGATAAGAAATGAGGGATTCACCACCAAGTGTAAACTTGGAAAATAAAATGTTTGAAAACACGATGTGATGACCTAAAAATGCAAGTAAAATGTAACAAAAAACTGTAAAACTAGAGATGTGCACTTGGGAAACTGAAGAAGGTAGAATGGAGATTTGGAATCTTTAAAAAACCACTATTGAAGCTAACTAGGACTCTTACACCAAGCTCGATGAATCAGTCTAGTTTTGGGTAAATTGTATCGAAACATGTTTTAGACAAATGGGTACTCAGATCTACAAAAATATCTAATAGATAGGTATAGTAGGATTCATTCACCAATAGTGGAAAATCAATGCCCTTCTAGATTTCTAAAAGTTCAAAACTGGATTCTATAGCTTTTAGTCTGCTTTTTTGTTCTTGATTCAGATCTGAGTCTGAAACTACAAAATTTAGCCTGTAGACCTTCTCTAGGCTTCTCCAAGGCTTGTTCACAACTTTGACAACTTTGAAATTCTTTGAAAACATGATGAACACTTTTCCAATATTTTTGCTTGATAAATCTACAACCTAGACCTCCAAATCACATGCAAAGAGAGGGAAAAATGGTTGTGGGGTTAGAGAATAGGGGTTTTCCTTGGTCAAACCCCTTGTTGGTAATTCAACCTTGAAATGAAAGAAAATGTAAAGGGATAATGATGAATGAAAAAAAGGTAATGTTGCAACTCACCAAAACCTAGCAATAAAGTGTTTAAATCGTGTTTTAAATGGTTGTAATGGATGTGGTTCTTGATTCTTGCTTGAAGCAGATAGATCTTGAATGCAGAACTTGCTTGGATCATGAACTTTACATCAAAATTGTGAGCACTCTTGGATGTTGTGGTTGAGTTTCTTATATGTGGTTTTCATTGATGTCAATACTATTCGCATTAATGTCTTTAAGACTATATATGTCAAGGACATTGAGAAAATTGTACTAGAATATGTTATAGATTATTTGTGAAGCAGTGAAGATTAGTATGGTAGAAAGTTTAGTATGTTGATAATGAGATGTTGTGTATTAAAAGGTTTGTTTTCAAACCTATATAGTTTCTACTCTGAAAGTTTTAGAGGTGTGCATGAAGATTTGAGCAAGTTATAAGTTTATTTCTTCTGACAGCTATTATGTTACTATAAACGGTGTTCATGGAAGAAGATAATGTGATTATGGAAATATAAGTTGTTGTGTATGTTCTTGTGGTGTTCATGGACGTTTCTAGATCATGTTCTATCTATGTTACACATTGAAATTGATCATTGTGCTCGCGATTTGAGATTTTCTATTGTGTGATCATGTTTTTCATGTTCATGGCTGACAAGGTGTTTGAAGCATGTTGTGGATTTTCAAGGAAGAATCTTTGAAAGCGTTTTGTGTTCAAGAACATTGTTTTGGGTCTCTACTATGTTATGGCTAACTTTTGTTGATGCACATTGATAATCTTTATTGTTTTTGGCTGATAGTTTGCATTCATTCTATTACTTTGTTGAAGCCAACATAAAGCAATGTAATTTCTTGTTATGAATATATATGAGTAATTGTTTCTTCATTTGGTGTGTGTAAAATGTGAAGTTTGTGAGTGCTATGTGTGAAAAAGGTTCATATCATTCGAAGGTAGAGTAAAGTGTGAATAAGATTGAAAGAAAGTGAAGAAGTGTTCATGTGCTTAACCAGAACTATACTCAAGCATTAGGTGATGCTGCTTTCTCGGTTCAAATTATTCAGATGGATTTAATCTAATTTTTTTTTGTAAGATAGTGAGTCTTCCTTTGAGCAGTGAGCTCTAGGAAGTGTTCCTAAATGCATGTGCATTCCTTATATAGTTTTCTTATACTTTTAACAAGGTATAACTTGTGGATTAACCTCCACCGTGTTTTTTTTCCTAATAGGGTTTCCACGGAAAAATCTTGGTGCTATGTGTGTTTCTGATGTGTTGTTTATTCATGCTTTCACTATTATTAATCAAATATGAGATTAAAGGTTAATAAGTTTAATAAGTTTGAAATTATCTAAAAACTAATTCACCCCCCCCTCTCAGTTGTCTACCTTGTGGTGCCAACAATTGGTATTAGAGAAGGTTCATTGGAAGAAGTTTTATAGCTTGAGGCAATCTGGGATGGTGACATACAATTAGGATAGTCTGAGATTTGATGGAACAAAATATTCTTTGTGGAAGACTTGAATGGAGTGTCATGAGATGCATTGGTGAATCCAAATGGAACATTACATGCAATAGGTATGTTATTCTGTTGAGAAATTATGTCTCAACTTCCAGCTTGAAGTCCTCCTTTTCATGCCTTGGTGATTTTGTGTTGTTTGCAAGTTCTGTCGGAGGCAGAATCGGAATGGAACTTGGGATTGTTCTTTTTGCCTAGTTCTGGGTTTTTGTTCCCTCTCCATCTCTGGCTCTGCTTCCCTCTCTCTAGACTCTTAGTTTTGCTTTGCAGTTTCTGGTGGAGGCAGAACCGGGTTGGAACTTGGCATTGTTCCGTTTGCCTAAGTTCTAGGTTTTTGTTCTCGTTCCGGCTCCGAATCAGCTTCCTACCGTTCTATTCTTCTCGCTTCATTTCATAGGTTTCGGTGGAGGTGAAACCAGATTTGGAATTTGGCAATGTCCATTTTCCATGTTCCTGTTTCAGTTTCTATTCTGACTCTGAGTCCGACTCCTGCTTTTGCGATCTAGTTCTTCTAGATGTTTGGTTTCTCCTCGGGGTGTCTTCCTCTGCTTTGTCCAGGTTCTAGATTGTTGTTTCTTGCAGTTGGCGGAGGAAGAACTGGAACTGGATTGTTTCCTAATCTTGGACTTTTTTTGAAGTCCTATTTTCTGTTCCTGGTCCGACTCCGACTCTGACTCCAGTCTTTTGTGTTCCCACCTTGGTTTGACCCCGGGTTGACTTACCTCGGTCAGAGCTATATCTAGTGAGTTCCTCTTTTCCGTGGGTGGACGTGGAATGGAAATGGTTCCTGAACCTGTAATTTCAGTGGAGTCCTGTTTCGACTCCCATTCCGACTCCAGCTCCGGCAATGTTAGAATGACTTGGAAGTCTTGGACGTGCTCGATGTCTGTTTGACCATTTTGGTAGTTCTATCAGCTGCGATTGCCAATGGGTCTTGGATGCGTGGCACCTGTCTAAATAGTGATTGGATGAAAACCAAAATAGTTATTGTGGCAGTTGCTTTGTCAACAAAGGGTGGTGAACTCAACTGTTTTGAGTAATGGCTTTGAATGCAAAGTCGGTTCGTTGTAGGGAGATCTGTCAGATCCGACCAGATGCGTGATTTGAGGATGGACTTCATTGTTGTGTAGGACTCTTCTGAGTCGGTTACATATGGATGAGACATATGTTATTTCTCAGGTGTGAAGACAAGTTAAGTTGGAGAGCAAGTTTGAAGTTGCGGGTTGAAGAGGAAACGAAAGGAAAGAACGTGTGTTCTTGAAGAGAGGTGATTCGATCTGTATGTTATGAAAAAATTGTAATAGTGAATCTGAATCTCTCTGGGCATTTGTAAGCTATACAGAGAAGACTGGAAATTGTATGTATTTGTTTCAATACTGCAATACAATAGTCTTGGCTTTGTGTGGTGGGTTTTTTACTTGAAAGGGTTTGCCCACGTAAAATCTCTTTGTCAATCTGTGATTACTTTGTTCTTCTGTTATTTCTTTTATTGGTTGTATTCATCTCAAGTAGTTTTAGAAGATATTAGAATTAGTTTTTGCTTCTCTCCCCTGTTGTATTAGCGTTAAGGGAATGTATTCTGCACTGCTGGGTCAGTAGATCCGCATTCTTTTCCTTTCATATTCCTCATAATGGTCCTACTACAACTATTGAGATTAGGTATGTTGAATATAACATTAGGGCTAAGGAAGCATTGTTGAGTGCTTTGATTGATTCTGAAATGACAAATTTTATGGAGCTGAGGACTGCTTATGAGATCTAGAAGAAGTTGGAAACTTTATATGAAGGTGATGCTAATGTGAAGATGGCTAAGCTATAGAGTCTGAAAGGAAAATATGAATTGTTGAAAATGGGAAATTATGAGAATATTGCTACTTTCATGCAAAGAGTGAATGAACTTGTGTGTGGTATCAGATGTGCTGGTGGACAGGTGGATGAATTAGAGATCATTTCTAAAGTACTTAGATCCTTTTGTGGTGCATACAAAATCAAAGTTGTAGCCATTGAGGAGCTCCAAAATGTGACAAATATAACCAGAGATATGTTGGTTGGTAAACTTACTGCTTTTGAGTTGATTGAATTTGATGATGCCCCTTCAAAGACATTTTTTTTATTTAAAGCTACTACTTTCGAGAGAGACAAGCAAAGATATGATCTGGGTGAAAGTTCTTCTAGAAAGCTATTTAGATATGAGGAATAAATGAGATAGATTGAAGAAGAAGAAGAAAGAGAAGTGAATGAGCTTGAAGCACTTATTTTCAAAAGGGAAGCTAGAGGAGAAGGTAAGCATAAAGGAAAGTTTCCTATTAAATGTTTTTCTTGCAAAAAGATAGGTCATTTTGCATCAAGGTGTCCAAAAAGAGTTCCTAAGACAAGACCTTACAGCCTAAATTTAAAAATAAGTGTTACTATGCTGCTGATGAAGGTGTGACAAATGATGAATCTGAAAAAGGGAATGTAAGTGAAGATGAGTTTGTATTTATTTGTATCAAGGAAAATAATCTTGTGTCTATTGAGTCTGCTAGTTGTAGAAATGTGGAGAAAGATCTAGCTGCTTGAGTTGAAGAGAAAGATGAATGGGTAATTGATAGTGGATTCTCACATCACATGATAGGTAATAAGAGTAAATTTGTAACCCTAGAGAAGTATGATGGTGGTGTTGTAATATTTGGTGTTAACAATGGTGGTATGATCTGTGGTAGAGGATGTATTTCTTTTTATGGTAAGCATAATACTGATGATGTTCTTTATGTTGAAGGTTTCAAGCATAATCTTATGAGCGTTGGATAGATGGTTTATAAGGGATACAATATTCAATTCAAAGATGGAAAATATAGCATACTAGGAAGTTTTGGAAATGTGATTCTTCAAGTACTAAAACAAAAGGTAACATCTTTCATCTAAATGCTGCTAGTAAGAGTTGTATGATTGCTCAAGTTGATGAAAGTTGGTTATGACATAGAAGAATGTGTCATATAAACTTTGACAATATTATCAAGATAAGTTCCTCACAGGCTATGAGAGATCTTCTCAAATTGGTGAAGCCTACTAATATTATATGTAAGAAATGTCAGTTAGGAAAAAAAACTAGAATTTCATTTCGGAGTAAACAACATTGTTCAAATGAATTGTTGGAGCTTGTGCATACTAACTTGTGTGGTCCTGCTAGAATCAGAAGTCTACAAGGTTGCAGGTACTTCATGTTGCTTATTGATGATTACTCTAGGATGATGTGGGTTACTTTCTTAAGAGAGAAATCTGAAGCTCTAGAAAAGTTCAAGATCTTTAAGGCTATGATTGAGATAGAGACATGTCTGAAATTAAAGTGTTTGAGATCAGATAGAGGTGGTGAATTTAATTTTGGTGAGTTTAATTTTTTTTTGAAGAACATGGGATAAAGAGATAATTATCTACACCGCAGACCCCTCAACAGAATGGAGTTGTGGAAAGGAAGAATAGGACAATTCAAGATGTTGCTAGAACTATGATGTTGGAAGGAAATGTCCCTCATGCCCATTGGAGAGAAGTTGTGAGTATTATTGTTTACATCCTTAACTAGGTACAAATAAAAGGTAATACTAGTAAGACTCCTTTTGAGCTATGGTTTGGTCATAAGCCTACTATTATATATTTCAAAATCTTTGGGAGTAAATTCTATATCAAGAGAGATGAAGATATAGAAAATTTTGTTTCTAGAAGTGATGAAGGAATATTTCTTGGTTATTTTACTAAGAGTAAGGCCTTCCAGTGCTACAACAAGAGGTTGAAGAAAATGGTTGAAATTGCAAATGTTAAGGTTGATGAAGAAATTGCTAGACCCTCTAGAACCTGTGGATATGATTATGATGATCAGAATGGTAGTACAAACAAGATTCAGACTTCAAATCAAGTTTAGATCATTCTTGTGAATCAAGAAGATCAAAAAGAAGGAGAGACTAGTGAAAGTACATAAGAGAGATCACAAGAGCATGAAATTCAAGAACACTCTAAGACTCCAAGGTATGTGAGATAAAATCATTCATAAAATCAAATTATAGGAGATAAGAACAAAGGTGTCTAGACTAGGAGAAGAATTGCAAAAGAATACTGTTTAATTTCAAAGGCTAAGACAATTAATGTCAATGAAGCATGCAAAGATGAACATGGGATTGAAGCAATGAAAGAAGAACTACAAAAAATTTAGAAGAATAATACATGGATTCTTGTTCCTAGACCTAAAGACAAAAATGTAATTGGAACTAAATGGGTTTTTAGAAACAAACTGAATGAACAAGGTGAAGTTATAAGAAATAATGGAAGGTTGGTATGCAAAGGATACTCTTAGATGGAAGGAATTGACTTTGAAGAAACTTTTGCTCTTGTTGCTAGAATTGAAGCTATGAGACTGTTTCTTACTTATGTTTCTTACAAAAAATACAAAGTTTATCAGATGGATGTCAAGTCATTATTTATAAATGGTGAATTAGAGGAAGAGGTGTATATTGAGCAACCTGATGGATTTCAATTGACTAACCAGGGAGATATGGTTTGTCGTTTGAAGAAAGAATTATATGGACTCAAGCAAGCCCCTAGAGCTTGGTATGCTAGATTGGATAAATACTTGTTGAAGCTTGGATTTAACAAAGGTATTGTTGATAGTAATCTATATTTCAAGATTGATGATGATAAATATTTGTTTTTGGAAGTCTTTGTTGATGATATCATTTTTGGAGGAGATGATGGTTTGTGCATGAAGTTTGCTAATGAGATGCAAAATGAGTTTGAGATGTCAATGATTGGAGAGTTGAAATTATTTTTGGGATTGCAAATTACTCAGGTGGATAAAGGGATCTTTATATCTCAGTTCAAGTATGTGAGAGAACTGCTAAAGAATTTTGGTATGGAAGATGCAAAACCAGTCGGTACACCCATGGTGATCGGATGTAAGTTGACACAAGATGGTGATTCTCCGAAAGAAAATAAGACTAGATACAAATCAATGATTGGTGGATTGCTTTATTTGACTCAAACTAGATCTCATATCATGAATGTTTTAATCATTGTTGCTATATTTCAAGTCGATCCTAAGGAATCTTATGTGACATTTGTGAAGAGAATTTTTAGATACTTGAAGGGAACAGTTGATTTTGGCCTGTGGTATCCTAAATATGATGATCTTACTTTAAGTGCCCTTACTGATGCTGATTGGGTAGGAGATTTGAATGATAGGAAAATTACTAGTGGTGGCGCATTTTTCTTGGGAAAGAAACTAATTTCATGGTTAAGAAAAAAGCAGAATGTCGTTTCTTTGTCTATTGCAGAGGTAGAATATATTGTTGTTGCTAACAATTATACTCAAGTATTGTGGATGAAACAAATGTTGAAAGATATCAAAGTTGTGTATGATGAACCTATTGCCATATTCTTTGATAACTCAAGTGCTATAAAAATTTCTAAGAATCTGGTGCTCCATTCAAAGACCAAACATATATCTATCAAGTACCACTTTCTGAGAGATAAGTGGGTGATAAGGAAGTCAGACTAGAGTATGTGCTTACTAAGGAAAAAATTGTAGACATCTTTACTAAGCCTTTCCCCAAGGATACTTTTGAGTATCTCAGAAGGAAGTTAGGGGTGATTACCCCTCCTAATCAAAACAAAGATGCAGTGTTTGCATGAGCTCGTGCATTCATAGTCATATCTTGATTCAGATTGATGTTGTGGTGGCTACTACTCAGGGGGAGTAGTTAGATGATTCAGATATGTGGTTCAGAGCTTGTTTACCTTTTCCATTGATTTCAAAGGGGGAAAAGAGTAATGTGAAAAAATATTGAATAGAAATGTGTAAAGGGGAGATTGTTGGAAGAAGAGTTAGTTGTGTTGATGGTGTGTTTTTCACATCATGTTTTGCCATCAATGCCAAAGGGGGAGATTGTTGGATATTGTGGTTGAGTTGCTGATATGGAGTTGTCATTGATGTCAACACTATTAGCATTAATGTCTTTAAGATTGTATATGTCGAGGATATTGATAAAATTGTAATAAACTGTGTTATAGGTTATCAATGAAGTAGTGAAGATTAATATGGTATAAAGTTAAATATGTTGATAATGAGATGTTTCATATTAAAGGGTTTATTTTCAAAACTATCTTGTTTCTACTCCAAAAGTTTTAGAGGTGTGCATGAAGATTTTAGAAAGTTATAAGTTTATGTGTTATGACAGCTATTTTGTTACTGCAAATGGTATTCATGGAAGAAGAAAAGTGATTCTGGTAATCTTGAGTTACAGTTGTGTATGTTCTTGTCGTGTTCATAGACATTTCTAGATCATGTTCTATCTATTTTTCACATCCGCATTGATCATTATGTTCATGATCTGATATTTTCTCTTGCCTGTTCCTATTTTTAATGTTCATGGTCAACAAGGTGTCTGAAGCTGTTGTGGATCTTTGAGGAATAATCTTTAAAAGTGTTTTGTGTTCAAAATTTTGTTTTTGGGTCTCTAATATATTGTGGTTGACCTTGGTTCATGCGCATTGATAATATTTATTGTTTTGGGCCAACAATTTGCATCCATTCTATTATTGTGTTGAAGCCGACATAAAGCAATGTAATTTCCTATTGCGGATCTATATATAAGTGATTATTTCTTCATTTGGTGTGTGTAAAATAGGAAGTGTGCGAGTGCTATGTGTGAAATAGGTTCGAATCATTCGAAGGCAAATAAAAGTGTGAAGAAGAGTGAAAGAAAGTGAAGAAGTTTTCATGTTCTTAACCAAAACTATACTCAAGCATTAGCAGATGCTACCTTCTCAGTTCAAATTATTCAGATGGATTTAATCTGAGTGTTTTCTATAAGACAGTGAGTCTTCCTTTGAGCAGTGAGCTCTAGGTAGTGTGCCTGAATGCATGTGCATTCTTCATATATTTTTCTTATATTATTAACAAGGTATAACTTGTGGATTAACCTCCACCATGGTTTTTCCCCTAACAGGGTTTCCACACAAAAATATTGGTGTTATGTGTGTTTCCAATGTGTTGTTGATTCATTCTTTTATTGTTATTAATCAGATATGAGATTAAAGGTTAATAAGTTTAATAATTTTGAAATTCTATGACAACTGATTCAACCCCCCCTTAGTTTTTTTCATTGTGTTGCCAACAAGCACAAGAATAAACATGAAGAATGTGATCTTTGACATGATGATTGATGCTTGAAGAATGCTCTTAATTTATTGATAATTTTCCCTTGAAATCCTTGAATGCTCTTGGTTAAATGCTCTTGCGAACTCAATTTTCTATTAGGATGAGTACTTGAATGCTTTCGGGGGAAAATCAAAGAAAGAACCTTGTATTTATACTCAATTATGCAAGAATTCTCGAAATTACAACACTACAAGCTGACATTGGATCTTGGAGAATAAAATCCTTCCAAAGATTTTAATTAAATTTGATTATTGAGTTAAAGGGGACTCATTTGCCACCCTAGGTGAATGGGTCCCACCTAAGGGGACTCATTTGCCCAAAATGGTGCATGAGTCCCACCTTAGGAATTTGAGGTGGGTTTTTAGGATTTTGATGTTTTAAATGCCTTTTGTCAAGATTATCCTCAAAAATACACATAAATAAGGCTTACGGATGCAAAATGGGTCCAATTAAAGCATAAGAAAGCCCAATTATTAATGAAAAGCCTATCGGAATGTGAAAGTGTGTTACAAAACTTTAAAACACACCAAATAAGGCAAGGTTAAGATAAATTATGATTGAAATTATGTTTGTTATGCTTAGTTAATAGATAAAACCCTAGAAAAGTGTGAAACTGTGTCACAACACTTTACAACACCTTTGCAAGGTACCATTAAAATACATTAGTTCACAAGGGCCCAATATCTAATGTGGATGTGTTATCCACATTAAAATAGTAAATCAAGGCACCATTAAGCCAAAATCCACAAGGAGGACACAAACAAGCGTGAAAAATCCAAAGGACCATTTTTTCGATGCTACAAGTTACATCTCCTAAAAGAGAGAATATAATTTTCTATGTTTCAATATAATTATTATATTTTTTATGTTTCAAGTTTTTGAACTTGTAGTCACTTGTATTGCAATCATTCTAATTTCTTAGTATATCTTAGATTTAATTTTTCGTATTATATTATTATATGTTAGATTGGAAAACAAAACCAAAAATTCCCATTCTTCTATCATCTCATTAGTATATCTATCTTATCATCACCTTCTTTTATTCTTTACTTCATTGGGATATTTGTGCTTTTTGATGTGTCTTATTGAGTTTCATGTCATATTTTTCTAGATCTAAAATCCATGTGTGAGGAAGTGCTCAAATCATGCTCTCCTAAACACCTACTATTTCTAGTGTTAAGCTTGATATTTTGTTAACTCCTTTGGTCCATTGAATTATAGGATTTTATTCTCTTCCAATATTACTCATACCTCTTCTATATATTTTAGTTTTTCATAATTTGTTGACTATCTAGAGGAAAACGATTATTTCAAAAATCTTCCTAAGGTCTAAATTCAAAGGATATACAAGGATTTAGCTATTTTCCAACAATACTTGCACACAAAACACTTGGTTGGTGAAGTTATCCATCTTATAGAGAACCTTACAAAGTTATTTTGTAGTGACCCACAAAGTTTCAAGGTCTTACATGGTCTAACTCACACAATGAACATAAACATAATAATAATAGCTATTTATGTGGAGACTCTTTATTATATGACTCCTTAGACCCCCATGAGAATGTAGGTGTCGGTACCTATACATACATCATCTATATCTACATTAACTTATTTTATTATATCCACAACTATGTAGAATAGTAAGAATACTAACCTTGGTTTTGGAGTTTCAAGTGTTTTTATACTTGTATGTAGAAAAATATATCCTTTGACATTTTCATACTCGTTTGGGTCCTCCTTGTGGATTTTGGTTTAATGTTGCCTTGATTTAGTGTTGTAATGTGGATAACACATTCACATTAGGTCTTGGGCCCTTGTGAACTAATTAAATTTAATGGTGCCTTGCTAAAGCGTTGTGAAGTGTTGCAAGTCACTTTCACACTTTTCTAGGGTTTTGTCAATAAACCTTGCATAGAAACATAATATTAATCAAAATAAACCTTAATATTACCTTATTTAGAGTGTTGTAAAGTGTTGTAACACACTTCCACACATTTTTAGGCTTGACATTAATAATTGGGCTTTCTTATGCTTTAATTGGCCCTATTTTACATCCACAAGCCTCATTTATTTCATCTATTCAAGGGTAATATCGACACTAATCTATAACCAATCATAATTCAGGTGTTCTTGGCTTGTGTGGCCCAGATTTAGGGATCTAGGACTCATTCGCCACCTTGGGAAAATGGGTCCCACCAAGATCTTTTGGTCTTGAAACAAGTTTTACACCTTTCTAAGCACTTTTTAAAATATTCTAAAAAATTATGCCTCAGTGGATTCATTTGCCACCTTTGGTGAATGAGTCCTATGTGACCCAAATTCAAATTTGTGGTGGGATTTTATTCTCCTAGATCTAATGTTAGCTTGTAGTGTTGCAATTTTAGGAATTCTTGTATAATCAAGTATAAATACAAGGTTCATTCACTCATTTTCATCATAACAAGCAATCAAGTGACCTAGCATTCAAGATAATTCAAGCATTCACAAGAGAATTCAAAGGAATTCAAGGACAAATTATCAAGCATTTTAAATTATTCTTCAAGTGCCAACCATCATGTCAAAGATTGCATTCTTCATGTTTTGTATTGTGCTAACAATTGTGATGTAGAGTTGATGATTCAAGCAAGTGTTCCAAGAAATATCAACATCATTCAGGAAAGAGTCAAGAACCTAATCCATTGTAGCCATTTCAAGTATACTTGCAACACCTTATTTCTAGGGTTTTGTGAGTTGCAACATTGTTATTTTTTCATTCATCACTCTCCATTCATCTTTTATTTCATTTAAAGATTTAATTACCAACAAGGGGTTTAACAAAGGCAAACACCTATTCCCTAACCCCATAACATTTTTCCTCTTCTTGTGTGTGATTTGTAGGGCTAGGTTGTAAATTTTTCAAGAAGAAAAGTTAGAGAAAATTTGTCAAATCCCTAAAGTTGTCAAAGTTGTCATCAAGTCTAGGAGAATCATGGAGAATATCTACAGGTGGAAATTTATAGTTTTGGATCCAAAAACTAGTCAAAAGAGCAAAGCAGACTGAGAGACAAAATCAAGTCCTGAACTTTTGAAAAAGACAAAGTGGACTGATTCACCACAAGTGGAGAATGAGTCCCATTGTAAAGGCCAAGCAAATATTTTTACAGATCGAGATACTCTTTTGGCTTAAACCTATATCTACACATTTTCCCAGAAGCAGGAGTGATTCACCCATCTTGGCGAATGAGTCCAAGTCAGCATCAATAGTAGATTTTCTAGAATACTAGACCTCTATTTTTTCTTCTTCAACCTCCCAGGTGCACACTTTTTGTTGGCCTTATCGTTGCACCAAATGATCGACCTATCAATGCTTGATACAAGCGTCGGTTAAGATCCATGAGAGGCAATTAAACCATGTTGTGAACTCAAAGGGAGACGTTGGCAGTTAGTCCAACAATCCCCCCCTCAGCATCATCTGAGGGTTTCGAACCTATGAATTTCTCTAATACCAATTTTTGGCCTTGTCATTGCACCAAAATATTGACCTATCAATGCCCAATAGAAGCGTTAGTTAAGATCCACGAGAGGTGATTAAATTGTGTCGCGAACCCAAAGGGGATGCTAGCATTTAGTCCAACACTTTCTATTTCATAACTTTTTGTTGCATTTTGTTCACATTTCTAGGTCATTCAAGGTTTGGAACTTCATATTATATTGGATTATCTTTTCCAAGTCTAATCTTGGTGGTGAAACCCTCATCATATTTCATTCAGCCCCTAGGACAATCCCTTTGCAAGATTTCAATATCCTTTGAATTGAAATCTCAAGGGTTTGTTCTTCAGTGAAGTGTTTAAAGATTATATCTCTCCTTTTAGGTCCTAAACCCTAGAGTTGAAAGAGTCCCCAACAATTTTCTTCATTTCATTTTGGTGAATCTGCATATAGAGCATCATAATTCTGATTTGGAGTATGTTTACATCCTAGATTCAGATTGCATTAGAATTATATTATGTTTTGCATTGGTTAATTCAAATTCTAGGGTTTCAAATTTTGCATTAGTGAAAGATCATTTACCTTGCATTTTTTCATTTAATTTCATTGAAAATTAACCAAATTATGCATTTTCATCTTAGACATATATCAAAAAACATAAAAAGAACAAAATTCAATTTATAAATTGTGAAAAATTTCAAAAAACTCATCACTAGGACTCATTCGCCACCTTGGGCGAATCAACCCCTCTACACATTTTTTATTGCATTTTCTAGCATTTAATGTTCATTTTTTGAATTTTTGTTTGCTATTTATGCTTTTCTATTTCAGTTTCAAGAATTTCAATTATAAGAATTTCATTGTTCTTAGTTTCTATTGCATTTGGATTCACCTCGTATTTAGTAGCCTTTGCATGAGTGTTTGGTATCCTATTTCTAATACCATAGTGAGAATAAGTTTGATACTCATGCCATCCTGCAATAGCACAATCGTTGTGGTTCTTGGCTTGTCTAGATCTTCCACTCCTAGTATTGACACTAGTACACTAAGCATGGACAAAACCCTTAGAAACTCTTTGCCTCCAAGGAGTGTGATGCAATTTGAAAGAAGGAATGATAGTATTCCACAAGAAAACATAATTCAAATTCACGAGGATTTAGTAAACTTACAACATCAAATAACCCTTGAAAACATTTCAACTACTGCCATCCCTACCATATAAAACATTCACCGCATGCTTGAAAGTGAAGATGGCCTTGACCTTGTGAAAAACATATTTGAGATCTTTGGAAAACATCTTCCCTCAACCACTAGTTGTTCTTTTCCAACAAGCAATATTCCAAATCAAGGAGGAAACCAAATTCCTCCTCCCATAATAATAGGCTCCTCAATAGCTACCTAAACCAATCCTCAAGTCACAACAAAGTTGAAATAAGCTAGTAATGTGATTCCTTCCCTAGGTATTCCTATTAGCATCCCTAGTTCCTATGTGACATCATAAGTTATATCTCCTACCCTACCACCTATAATAATTCCATTAAATTTTGATACAAACACATACACTCCATCACCCCTTTCACTTCCATATCATAACACAAGTAACTACCCTCTCATAACACTACTTTTCAAAAATATTTCATCCATTCAAAAGAATATTTTCACCATAAACCAAAATCAAAATGGCCCACCCACATATTATGTCAAAATTAATCCACTTTCCTTGGAGATATTACTAACACTGGTTTCGCAAGGTGTAGAGGTGCCTATATTTTAAAAATATGGAGGGAAGGGAGATCCTTCTAACCATGTTAATTCTGAAACTACCTTATGTAGTGACTTTTTCCTTGATGATAAACTATTGGAAAAACTCTTTATTAGATCCTTGAAAGATACTACCTTGGAGTGGTTCTCTTCTTTACTAAACAACTCAATTTTTTCATTCAATTACTTGTTGAGGAATTTTTAAACCATTTCCAAGTGCATATAACTCCCAAGATGACCTTGGATAATTTGATGAGATACAAGAAAAATGAAGAAGAAAAGATAAACTGACTTTATCTCAAGCAATCAATCACTTTATTCCCAAATCGATGTCAAGGTTCCCGACCTACACCTTCAAAATATGTTCATAGAAAACTTGAAAAGTAAGATCCAAGACAAGCTTACCATGACGAAATTCCCATCCTTCATGCACTTGTGTACTTTCCTCTATGATTATCAAAATTCGGTTAGCAGTCAAGATACAAATTCCACTCCTAGTCAAATTGAGAGATCTAATCCCGCACATCAAAAAAATTCACAACCTTTTAGAAAACAAAATAAAGGGTTCCTTCAATTTAACCCCCCTCAACAAACAACTCAAAATGCCAATAACCAAGTAGTTGTTGTGTTAGAGAGACCCAAAAATATAATTCACTCCCCTACCCTATACCCTTCACAATACCATGTCCCAACTTCTAGACCAACAAATGATTAGCTTGCCTCCCTTCAGAACACCCGATCCTAATAAGCCTTTACCCCCGAGCTTTAGATCAAATGCATACTTTCATTATCATCGAAGAAATGGACATGACATAGAACACTGCAAGTGTCTTAAACATCTTATGCAAGACCTCATTGATTTCGGCCCTCTATTTGTTGCGGGTGTTAGTGATCAAAGAAACAAGTTTGTTCCCCTTCTGAACCAAAACTTGCAAACTTTCACCAACCCAATGCCCAAACATAATATTTCATTTGTCAAATCTAGTGAAACTACAAAGAATGATGTGATGAATGTTGATATAGATGATGAAAACAATAATTATGTTCTAAATAATGCTAATCATGCCAATCATACAGATGAAATGGTAGGGGTGATAGACATCATCCCTCATAAGGGCCGAACTAAGAGTCTTTTTGAAATTTATTTCTCCTCTAAGGATATAATTAAACATGCACCTAATGGTCTTCTCTACATAGCCGGTTGTATCTATGATAAGCCAACTAATAGGATATTAATAGATCTTGCTTGTGGAGAGAATGTGATCATCGCAAAATTTTTACTTTTGCATGAACTCTATCAAGATGAATATGATAAACCGAAAGAATGGATCAAGACACACAGTGGTTTTTCTTTCCCTATAATGGGATTGATCACCCTTCCATTACAAATAGGACCAAAAAACATTAGATGTCACATTCCCAATCATCCCACAGTCAGAACAATTTAGTGTGAAGATAGGCCACCCATGGCTTCGCTCCATGAAAGCTATCTCTTCAGTTGTGCATAAATTCTTAAAGTTTCCCTTTGACAATGAAGTATTCACTATTCACCATAGTGACTTTAACCCTTTATCATCCAAAGGAAACTTGTCCTTAGATTCCTTTTGCCCCAAGCCCATGGAACCTATAAAACCTCGAGAAGACTTCTTTTTCATATCCTACCAAAAATTCAAAGCAAAGAAAATAGCCAAAATATCTCTCCAAAAAATTTCCCCATCCACCTCCAAACCTCCCATCCTTGATGAAACTATGCTTCAACCTAAATAAGACCCAAACAACCTGTAGTGTCAAAAAAAGGGCCCTTAGCCTTTTTCACGCTTGTTTAGATCCTTCTTGCAAATTTTGGCTTAGTGTGGCCTTGATTTAGTGTTGTAATGTGGATAACACAATCACATTAGGTTTCAGGCCCTTGTGAACTAATGTATTTTAATGATTCCTTGTAAAGGTGTTGTAAAGTGTTGTAACACACTTTCACACTTTTCTAGGATTTCTAAGCATAATTAACATTCCTTCAATCAGAATTTATCTTAACCTTGCCTAATTTGGTGTGTTGTAAAGTGTTGCAGCACGCTTTCAAATTATTTTAGGCTTATCATTAATAATTGGGCTCTCTTATGCTTTAATTGTCCCCTATTTTCATCCACAAGAATTATTTATGTGTATTTTTTAGGATAATCCCAACAAAATGAATTTAAAACAATAAAATCCTAAAAAACCACCTCAAATTCCTAGGGTGGGACTCATTCGCCATTCTAGGTGAATGTGTCCCCTTAGGTGGGACACATTTACCTAAGGTGGTGAATGACTCCCCTTTAACTCAAAATCAGATTTAATTTAAATCTTTGGCGGGATTTTATTCTCCAAGATCCAATGTCAGCTTGTACTGTTGTAATTTTAGGAATTGTTGCATAATTTAGTATAAATACAAGATTATTTCTCTCATTTTTGCCCCAAGAATTCAAGTACTCGTCCTTATAGAAAATTGAGTTCACAAGAGCATTTGAGTAAGAGAATTCAAGGTTTTCAAGTGTAGATTATCAAGCTTTCAAGAGAATTCTGCAAGCATCAATCATCATGTCAAAGATTACATTATGTTTGTTATTGTTCTTACTATTGTGATGTAGAGTTTATGATCCAAGCAAGCACTGTATTCAAGATCTATCTCCTTCCAACAAGAATCAAGAACCACATCCATTGCATCCATTTCAAGCATAATTGCAACACTTTATTGCTAGGGTTTGGGGAGTTGCAACATTATCTTTTGTTCATTCATCAATCTCCTTTAAATTTGCTTTCATTTCAAGGTTTAATTACCAACAAGGGGTATGACCAAGGAAAACCCCTATTCTCTAACCCGACAACCATTTTTCCCTCTATTTAAATGTGATTTGTAGGTCTAGGTTGCAGATTTATCAAGGAGCTAGATTGGAGAAGTTGTCATCAAGTTTTCAAAGCAAGTAAAAGTTGTCAAAGTTGTGAACAAGCCTTGGACGAGTTTAGAGAAGACCTATAGGATGAATCTTGTAGTTTCGAACCTCGATCCGAATTAGGAAAAAAATACTAGACTAAGAGGTACAAGATCCAACTTTGAATTTCTAGAAATTTGGAAGTGGATTGATTCACCACTATTGGTGAATGAGTCCCACTATACCTATCTATCGAATACTTTTGCAGATCTGAGTACCCATTTGTTTGAAACTTGTTCTAGCACAATTTTTCCGAAACTATACTCATTCACCCAGCTTGGCGTATGAGTCTTAGTTGGCTTCAACAATAGATTTTTTAGGATTTTAGGCCTCCATTCTACCTTCTCCAGTTTCACAATTTTTTATTGTTGTTTTTTTACATTTCTAGTTCATTCTTTGAAGCATTGAATGAAACTAAGTTTTTTCATCTCATCATTAATTGCATTTTCCTTCCAAGTCTAAACTTGGTGGTGAACCCCTCATTTTACATCATTCAACCCCCTAGAACACTCCCTTTGCCATATTTCAATCTCCTTTGCATTGAAATCCCAAGGATTTGTTCTTGAATGAAGCATGGAATATTGTGGCCCTAGGTCCTAAAACCCTTGTCAAGACACCATAAAAAATTTTGATTCATTTTTGTGAACCTGCATTTTGAAAATCATAATTCTAATTTGGAGTGCATTTACATCATATATTTAGCTTGCATTAACATTGCATTAGGTTTTGCATTGCTTAATTTTCATTCTATGGTTTCAAATTTTGCATTAGTGAAAATCTCATTTAGCTTGCATTATTGCACTTAATTTCATTGAAAATTAGTTCAATTTTGTATTTGCAACTTATATTTGCATCAAAAAACATAAAAATTCATAAAATTCAATTCAAAAGTTTTGAAAATTTTCAAACAAAACAATACATGGACTCATTCGCCACCTTGGGCGAAGCAGTCCCTTTCCATATTTTGCATTGCATTTTTTCACATTTATAATTCATTTTTTGGGCTTTTGTTTGCTGCTTCTACATTTCAAGTTTACTTTCCAGAATTTCAATTATAAGCATTTCATTCTTATTAGTTTACATTTAATTTTCACCCACCCCACATTTAGTAGCTTTTGCATGAGTGTTTGGTGTCCTATTTCTAATACCATAGTGAGAAGAAGTTTGAGACTATTGTCATCCTGCGATAGCACAATCATTGTGGATCTTGGGTTATCTAGAGATTTCACTCCTAATATTGACACTAGTACACTAGGCATGGACAACACCCTTAGTAAATCATTACCTTCAAGTAGCATGCATGTTGAACCAAAGAATGATAGCATTCCACAAGAAAACCTAATCCACATTCATCAAGACCTAGTGAACTTACAACATCAAATTAGCCTTGAAAACATTTCAACAACTGCAATTCCTAAAATTGAAAACATTCATTGTATGCTTGAAACTAAAGATGGCCTTGACCTTGTGAAAAATATAGTGCAAATATTTGGCAAGCATCTTCCCTCAACCACTAGTTGTCCTTTTCCCACAAACAATGCTTCAAGTCAAGGAGGAACTCAAATTCCTCCTCCAACAAAAATACCCTCAATCCCTACATACACCCCTCCTCAAGTCACAAAAATGCAACAAGTTAGTAATGTGATTTATCCCTAGGTATTCCAGCTAACATCTCTAATTCCTATGTGGCATCACATATTATAGCTCCTACTACCTTACCACCTATAAGCATTCCATTCACTTGTTCCACAAACACATACACTCCATCACCACTTTCATTTCCATCTCATAACACAAGAAATGACCCTCTCATACATCAACTTTTATAAACCATGTCATCCTTTCAAAAATAACTTTCCACCATCAACCAAAATCAAAATTTCCCACCCACATATTATGTCAAAAGCAGTCCATTATCCTTGGAGATACTACAAACACCAATGCCAAAAGGTGTAGAGATGCCTAGATTTGATAAATATGGAGGGAAGGGATATCCTTCTAACCATGTGGTGGCACTCTCAAAGTTCACAAATTTGAAGTGCTCATATTGAAATTTTTTCCTTCACACTTTCAGAGGTACACCTAAAAAATATGCTTAAGTGCCTACTTTGGAGGGGCATATATTAGTGCCTATTGATTTTCGTGCCAAACCCCTTGGTGGACCCACTCACATGACATATGTGAATGTGAATGTCAGTTTTCAGCTTCCCATGATGAGCTTTGACAATATTTTAAAAAGTGAAGCTGGAAGGTTTTAGCACTGTTTTGCTATTTCATAACTTTTAGTTATGCAAAGTGGCCTCCTGTTCGAGCTGATATTTCACAAATGGGTGATTTTAATGAGAAAAGGATTGTTGCTCTCCATTCTCCCCACATTCATATGTTTGCCTATCAGTTTTTAGAGCTTCATGATCTGATTTGTTATTTTTTTTTAGATCAAAAGCAAAGGCAATTTGTTTAGTTTTGCACCTGCATTTTTTGAAACTTTTCAGAGAGGTCAACTTTGACCTTCAGTATCTCGTGAAGAATAATGATTCAAGTGGATCCCTCTTGAACATGTACTTAGTGTACCTAAATGAGCTTGTATGTCTAGTGGCAGCTCGCTAGGAGTTGATTTGATTTTTTTTTTGAAATGGCAATTTGGTGAGCTTGGATTGGTTCTGAACAAATGCAAATCCAGAAAATTCCAACTGAACAACTTTGGAATTTAATATCTTGCACTTGGAAACCTTTTTTTCTAAACCATCTTTTGCACTCCATTCTCAGGTCAAATTTCTACATGCCTACAAGTTTTCATAGTTCCGGGAGGTCGTTTGACCTGTTTGCCAAGGCGATTCCAGAGTCAACTTGACCAATTTTGACTATTCTGCAAAAATGCCTAAAAGCGGATTTTAATGATAAACTAGTTCATGTTTTCACTTTTGAAGAATTCAAAAGTTGTCTCAAATCAATGCAATGGAAAACTTCTTTGAAAACAAAAAAAAAAATAGCCAGGCCCACATGGGGACCCAACATGCTTCACATAGTTATGAAATTTCATAGTGAACAAGATCTTGAAGATAACCAAACAATGGGGTCATCATACATTGAATTGTTTTGAGGATTATCTTTGCTAAAAGATAAAAATTATAATTTGGTATGATCAACACAACATTTCATGGGCATCGAGTGCACTGAGTTCTCTTCAAACTCTAAGAATCATGGTTTTGAAGATGGATTACGAAACTCCTCTCCAACAAAGAAGAAAATGGTGTTTCATTCAGGGTCACCATGGAATTAATGTACAACACTATTACCCTTTCACGGATTTTTGAACAACTACCTGATGCAGAAAAAAAATTCTATATGCAAGCTAATGTTGTTGGGATTCCCCATTATGTGGATGCATATAGATATTGTAGCTATGGCTCAATGTGGAATGAAAATGGATAAATGGTTTTAAGTAAAAGAGACAGTTTCAAGATACAAGATGGTTTCCTGTGAAATGTAAATGAGATTCACAACTACTCCACCAAAACAATGATGCTAAGATTGTTTTGTTGGATGAAGATAAAGATACTCCAATGCATGCAAAGGATGATTTTGAGCAAGATTCACAGGCCAATTCAAAAACTAAAGATGGGGAGAGACATTGATCTGTTGTAAATGATTACAAATTAAAGACACCATCATAAGGGAAGTGACTTTAGTTGCTTAAAAGGAAAAACCAGGCATCGTTTGTGATGATAGGGTAGTGCATTGAAACATTTTTGTCCACCGCGTAGGGGGTCGACCCACAGAATGAAGGAAAATTCTTTGATCAAAGGCTCGATAGAGTGTGGATGAATATATAACACACGTCTACTGGACAAGAAATAATTGAAGACTCCCAGGGTGAATCGAAGGCACGAGAATCTTGTGGTTTTTCTTTCGTTGGAGGAATCGGGATTGTCTTGCAGTATACGCACAAAGTGGATTTGTTGAAAAGGCCTTAGAAACTTTCAAGCAAATGCAATTGGCAGTTGTGTTGCTGACTTCTACAACCTTTGATAGCATCCTCCCTGCCTTTCTTGTGCATGAGCTTGGGGGACATTTTGAAAATGATTAAGGGGTGTGCGGGCTTGGGGAAAGAGTGTGCGCAGTAGTGGGGGATCCTCTTGTGCTGGCAGAGGAATATTCATTGCAAGAGGAGCAACATAGACAAGGCATCAAAACCTTTAATCAAATGCAGTTGGCATGTATGAAGCTCGATGCAAATAGAAGATTTGCAGAAGAGAAGGACACTTAATGATATACAAAGTGAGTTTTGTGTGAGGCATTTTTCTGTTGACATTGTCCCTGGAAACAAGGGTTTGTTTGTAGTTTTTCAAAATAAAGAGAGGGATGTTTACACTGCAAAGGAGTGGCCATCGAGCCTGCTAAAAATAGAATCAATTTGATGGATTCTAAACGTAGGTACATAGGGCTTCGATGGAGGAAGCATGTGTGTTCGGTGTCTGCTCAAGCTCATGTTTTCCTTGCATGCGGGAAGGTGTGCGTTTACAGTAAAGATGTATCAAAACTGTTTGGGGGAATTTGTTAGAGTAACCACCTAGTCCCCATTTTCTCTCGGCTCGAGTATACCTTGTGAAACATAGCAGTGGCTCGACAAGAGTAAATGAACGTTGCATGGGTGACCCTCGTGATAGTTGAAAGAGGTCGTTTTGACATTGTAAGGTGGTTGAGACTTGCTGTGAGGTGCATCCAATTTTTGGGAGCCATCGTAATATTTGAAATTTTAGGATTTGAAGGACCCATTTAATGAAGAGAGGAGATCGAAACCATCATAAAGGGTCTGAAGAACATAGCCGCATACACCTTGGGAGAGCACGAACAATGGTGTAGCAGATATGTCACCACCATGGAAAGAGCACCAAGGGATGCAGAGGACGCTACAACATGATTTGAGATGGCTATGGAGCTGTATTGTGAACCATGGCATAGATCTTAGAAACATATACATTGTATGGGGCACCATTGAGCTCGCATAAAAGGGATAAATCACACTTGTTGAGGAAGCACTCTCAGCTTCGATGGAAGATTGGGATGCATGATGACCACTGTAAGTCTGTTGAAGCCGCCATTGATCAAACAGGAGAAGCCCACCAAGGAGAGGTTAGGGCAACAAAGATGAAATCCAACCGCCTATGACAGAGATGGCCAGGTGACTTTAGTGTGCGAACCGTGGAAGATTAAGGGTGACGTCAACCGGATGGGCCGTGCGGTGTGTGCATTCTCGACACGTGGAGTATGAGCCCCATTTAAATTTAAAGCACGGGAAAATGTTCAAAGGTCTTTTTTTAAAAAAGAGAGCATAAAATTAAATGTTGCCCTGAAAACCTTCATCAAATATTACAGTGTGCGATGGGCAAGCAAGTAGTGGGTTTTTTAAAATTAAAGGCCCGAAAATATAAGTTTGTGGCACAATAAAGGTAAATTCCCGATGGTGTTATTATTTAAAAGTCATCTTATTCTTAGTGAAATACTTTAAGGAGTGAGATAAATTCGCATGGGAAAATAATTTTAGAAAAAGGGGTGAATAAGGTAAAAGCATGGGGAAAAGGGCTTCACTAGATTTTTTAAAGGTAAAAGCTGTAAGTGATGTTGGGAAAACATTTGAATTAATGGTGAAAATATATAGGTGCAGGGAACAAATGTTATGCAACATAGTGATTTTAAATAAATCAATGTCTCCATATATTGAAGGATAGGTAAAAAAAAAAATTGCCTATGCAATTGTATTATTAAGACCTATACTATTAAAGTTGGAGAACTTTATTATTGGCTGGGAGGTGAAATATGAAATGCAGCATAACAAAAGATAAGTAAAGTGATTTTCATGGAGATATTTTTCTTCAAATACAATTCTAGGAAAATATTTTAACTGAAGGTGAAGGTGAAAGGTGAAGAGCATGGTTAAAGTGAATTTATTATTCACTTTATAAATTAAGACTATGTGTTGGGAACATAAATGTGAAATAATTTTTCAATACAGAAAAACAAAGGAGAATAAAGAGGAGATAAAAGTTTTCATGGGTAGCTCGGTATTTTGCACAACAAGGTAATTGGAGATGA
The DNA here is from genome assembly GCA_007115665.2 of Sequoiadendron giganteum. Classification (NCBI taxonomy): domain Eukaryota; kingdom Viridiplantae; phylum Streptophyta; class Pinopsida; order Cupressales; family Cupressaceae; genus Sequoiadendron; species Sequoiadendron giganteum. Next base: position 170,257,475 of record CM021106.1, on the reverse strand, counting down.
ATTTTTTCACTAAGGAGTGATAGCAAAATATGGAGGCAAACTTTGTTGCAAATGAAAAGAGAAAAGACAGGCTTTTCCAGATATTTTTGTTGCTGATTAATGGTGGATGAAGCTTCCAGATGTCATCAACAGATCAATTGTAGGGCTTCTTTTGTTTCTTCTTCCTTCTATATCTTCTCTTCTTCTCTCATTGATAAAAGGTTATGAATCTTTATATGGGGTTGGGTAGAATAGTGTTGAGTTTGAGTCATGCATTGAATATGTAGCTGTAATGTTTTAATTTTGTGAGTAAAAGTCAACCAGTTTGAGCAAGCAAAGCATAACTGTTATCAAGGTTGTCCCTAGTTTTGTACACTTTTAGTCATATGATTTTAATAATACAAGTATGTTGAATTTTTCATCTCAATTTCCTTGAGACTATATTATCTGTTCATGGTTCTATTTCAAAGAAATGGTTAAATTACTTTGAGCAGATAATTGTGATTTTAAGTGTGTAGGATAGATCTGTACGAACAATTTTGGTGATAATAAGAGTGGGTCTATCGGTGCAATGCATTAGTAGTTTGAATCCATTGGTTGCAATTTTTTTTCTGAGGAAATTGTCTTTATGGTTTTGTATTTGACTCCATGGCCTAGAATTAGGCACTGATTTGTCATTTAGCTTAATGCATTCTCAGAAACAATTTAAAATAAAAATCATTTTAATTCCTATTGTTTGGTTGAGGTTTAGTGTTGAATTTTGCTTCCCAATTGCTAAGTGAGTGTTGATATACTGAGAATTTAGCCAGATTTGAAGTTGTCAGTACTTTCTTTGGTGTAATTGAATTGGGAATTATCTACTATAAAAATAAATGTTTGTGTATAATTGAATTAAGTTTTTAGGCATTATAGAGGTTGACCCACCTTGGTCCTACAGAGCCAAAATTGTAGGAGATTTCAGCCCTTAACTGAATCTTTCCAGTTGGCCAATTCCCCCATTGAATTTGATCATTAGACAGTGGCTAGTCTATAGGATTCATTGGATTGATCGATTTGAAATACCAACACCATGTTAATGTCTATACTTCTTATTGATGATGATTTCACTCGCATCAAAAGAGAGAGTAAAAAAACCTTCACAAAAAAATGGTAAAGAAGCCTATTCTTCTTGAAAGATATGGAACAAGACAATCTCAAAGGGGAAATCTACCTAAATAGAACAAAATATTGAATCAGTTCAATCCCAAGTCTCTGATAACCACGTCATGATTGTACTAGGTTCACTTCAGGGTATGATGTGAATTTTTTATTAATCTCAAATGGAATATGTTGTTTCTTTTGACATATTTACTAGATACTAAGTTTTCAGTTTGAATTTCAAGAACAAGTATCATGAAATCAAAAGATTTGAAATAATATTTCATGAACACCAACAATTTCATTTGCTATCACTTAAGTAGATTTAGTGTTAAGCATTCAACAATTTTATATAATCGAAAGATTTTCAATAAATTTCCATCCATTTATCTATTTTTTGGAACGTTTTCAAAGAATTTAAACATCTATTCTAAAATAAAGCATAAAAGTACTAAAAATTAAAATTTCTCTTGATTATTCTCCATACATGCGCCAAAGAATCAATTAAATCAAAGAAAACTGCTTTATACTTCACCAGATTGCTTCACAACTACATATAAAATTGTGAGCTTTTAAAGAGAGGGTTTTAGTTTGGACACCAAGTAGTTTCTATATGCACCCTTAAACAACGCAACATACAGGCTTGTTCGACTAAACTAACAAAACCAGCTACAAAATATTGATGAGATAGGTAGCTATCAAATTATCTCTGATATTAATCAATGTCTACATGCATACAAGTTTTTAGACTAGAGTGATTCAAAAAATAGGAAAAAAGAACAAAACTTAAAGAATTTTTGGCTCTTCCGACATCCACAAATTTTGAACTTAACTTAAAAAAGAAATCCTTTGGCCTTTTATAGAACATAAGGCACATATAGGATAAGAAAAATACATGAGAGAGAATCTAAGGGACTAATCATATCAAGGCACGTGGAATATAGTGATTGACTAGGAAAGTACAATTGAAGTCCTTGGAAATTAACTTCAATTTCTCATTGAAGCTCTTTAGGTTTTAATCTTTTTTTATTATTGCCAAGATAATAACTTGAATCAAGATAGTGTTTTGGAACTCCCCAAACATTCAAAATGATCATGTTATTACTTAGTTCCAACACTCAGTCTTGCTTCGAATATGCTACTCTCAGGAATGGGATTCCCTTGAGATTGATGTTTTCTTCCACCATATGTATACTACCAGGATCCCCAACATTCTGGTGGACTCAAATCCATCTACATTACAACCTCCCAAAGTAAGTAATCTGATTTCGAGATGATTCTATCTGTGATTCAAATTTTCCTGACTGTCCATACCCGAACTTTGCATCACAATCTATATTTCCTAAAATCACAAATTCCACTCATTAAATCCCTTTAAAAAAAAAAATATAAACATCTCATGTAAATAAAACCATTATTCAAATGTCATAATATAAATTTCTATAAATAACACACTTTTCAAGTACATATAAATTCTTGTATGATTTTCCTGTACATATACCAGACCACTGGACTATCAGACTCATTAGATAATCACAAAATCTCAAAGTTGAATCGCAACCCGATACCTAGTACCCGGTATTCAGCTTTACCCATGAACTTTCCCTGGACTCCAATCTTACCGAAATTCCTTCTATCCTAGGCTTCAAGTATTAGAACGAAACACTTAGCTCATATCCTTATTAGCTTTTATGCCTTTCAAAAATCTTTGGCTCCCAGTATTTAATACCTGAAACACTTTATTACGAAGTAATCTTTTAATCAAAGATTTATTTACTTATTTTTTCATCTCGATGATATTCCAATTAGCTAGCTCATACCACAAGAGTTAGAAAATATAATTTGGGTTCCCCAAGCCTTACAATCTTGGCGTGTGTTGTGAGACCACAAAACAGTTCCCTATGTAGTGGCCTTGTCCTTGATGATAAATTTTTGGCAAAGCTCTTTCCTAGGACCTTGAAAGACACTGCCTTGGAGTGGTTCTCTTCTTTACCGAATAACTCGATTTTTTCATTTGATGAACTTGTGGAGGCATTTATAAATCATTTCCAAGTGTAGATGACTCCTAAGATGACCTTGGCCGAAATGATGAGATGTAAGCAAAAAGAGGATAAAAATATAATTGATTTTATCTCCCGATATCAATCACTTTATTCCCAAGTTGATTTCGAGACCCCCGACCCACACCTTCAATAAATGTTTATAGAAAACCTGCAAAAAAAAAATCCAAGAAAAGTTGACAATGATGAAATTTGCATCCTTCATGCACTTGCGCACTGCCCTTCGTGATTACCAAAATTTGGTTTCTAGTCGCGATAAAAAGTACACTTCTAGCCGAATTGAGAGATCCAAGCCTATACACCAAAACAATTCCCACTCCTTTACAAAAGCAAATAAAGGGTTACTTCAATTCAACCCTCCTCAACAACAAATTCAAAAAAATTTTAACCAAGTTGTTGTTGTCAAAGCCACAATGTCGTTTAGTTATGGAGATCCAAAAGCATAGTCCACTCCGCTAGCCGACACTCTTCATAATACCATGTCCCAACTTCTAAACCAAAAAATTATTACCTTACCTCCCATCAGAACATTTGACCCTAATAAGCCTTTTTCTCCAAGCTTTACAAAAAATGCTTACTTCTACTATCATCGACAAAAAGGACATGACACAAAATATTGTAAGCATCTTAAACATATTTTGCAAGACCTCATTGATTCTGATTATCTGTCTGTTGCAAGTACTAGTGTTCAAGGCAATAAGTCTATTGCCCCTCCAAACCAAAACTTGCAAATCTTTACCAATCCCATGCCAAAACATAATATTTCATTTTTCAAAGCTAGTGGCATGCCTATGAATGATGTGATGAATGTTGATACAAATGATGAACACATTGATTATTTTCCAAATAATGTTATCAATGTCAATCCTATAGATGAAATGATAGGGGCAATAGACATCATCCCTCGTAAGGGCCGAACTAAGAGTACTCCTTATATTTCTTTCTCCTCTAAGGATATACTTAAACATTTTCCCGATGGTACTCTTTACATAGCCAACCATATCTATGATAAGCCCACTAATGGGATATTAATAAATCCCACCTATGGAGAGAACATGATCACCGAGGAATTCCTACTCTTGCATGAGCTATATCAAGATGATTATGACAATATGAAAGTATGGATTAACACACACTATGGTCTTGCATTCCCTACTATTGGATTGATCACCCTACCATTACAAATAGGACCAAAAAAATTACATGTTACATTCTCCATCATCCCATAGTTAGACCAATTCCATGTGAAGCTAGGCCACCAATGGCTTCACTCCATGAAAGTTGTCCCTTTGGTTGTGCACAAATGCTTAAATCTCCTCTTTGACAATGAGATATTCATTGTTCACTATAGTGGCTTTAACCCCTTGTCATCTAAAGGAAACTTTTCCCTAGATGCCTTTTGGCCCGAGCCCATGGAACCTATCAAGCCAACATAGGATTTCTTTTTCTTGTCCTATCAAAAGTTCAAGGAAAAGAATATAACAAAGCTATCTCTTTGAAAAATTTCCTTGTCTACCTCTGAGCCTACCATCCTTGACAAAACCATGCTTGAACCTAAACAAGACCCAAAAAAAAAAGACCAACCTTGTCCTGAAACCTCACCTACCTCTTACAAGTGACCAAGAAATAATGAAACCAATCCTGCCACACCTCCAAGAATAAAAAAAGTTTACAAAGTCAAAGAGAAAGAAATTGAACAACCCCCCATGGTTCCTTTTGTTCCTTCCCTTAGGGAAGAAAAGAAACCTATGGTTGATCAACCTGCTCCTATGTACCTTGAAATCAGAACTAAATGAAATAGAGGTGCTAGGGAGCATAGACATAGACTTCGTGCCCTTGATCGCAAGTTTCATGATGAGTTAAAAGAAAATCAAGATCCAAACTTTACTGAAGCAATGCATGACGCTCTTTCTCCCTAGCCGCCACAAGAAACTTCCATGCATCCTCCATAATAAGATTTGAACTCTTATATGGATATTATCCTTCAACCTCCTATAGTGATCAACTTAGATGTTCATGATGAGGATGCCAAAATTGATGAAGAGGTACATAATCAACTGAACACATTATTTTCCTCTTCCATGAGCTTAAATGACAAATCTTCTATAAAGAGTATTGAACCTAGTGCTTCTCCTAGTTTGACACTTGCTCTTGTCCCTCTGGCTATTCATCCACCTTCGATATACATAGAACATTATTCGGAGGCGGATGACTTGTTCGTAGGTTGACTCACATTTTCCTTACTATTCTTTTTCACTATTTATTTTTCATTTACTTTTGTGTGATTGCATGTGTGTAATGTGATCCCCTGTAACATTTTATTTTCTCTCTCTTTGTGAAATTCCTCTATCTATACCTTCATTCTTCTCTATTTCATGCATCATTTTCACTTGTGTTTTCCTTTTGGGGATGATGCAAGGCATTGAGACATTCATGTCTTCTTCATGTTGACCCAAAAATCTTTCTTTCTTTTTCTTTTTCCTTTTCATTTCATCTTTATCTTCACTTGTGTTTTCCTTTTGGGGATGACGCAAAGCATCGAGACACCCTATGTCTCTTCCATGTTGACCCAATTTTTTTCCTTTTCTCTCTCTCTTTTTGTGTCATTCTTCTAGTTCTATGTGTATTTGAGGGATGATGACAGTTCCTAGCTCTCTAAAATCATTGTAGCAAAGAACATACTAACCCAAAATCCATAGATCCCTTATGTGTTTGGTATTTTCCTTTTGGGGACAACCCCTCTCTTTCCTTTATCTCTTGCATGATGTAGCCTTACTCAAAAACATATGAGTTGGCATAGGGCTTTGCAAGTTGGCTCTCATGTCTTTCTTCTTGTTAGCATAATTTTCATTTGCTACTTTAAATTAATTTCTCATAGTATGGTGTTTAGAAATTTCTTTAATGTGGGGGCATACATTGGAATTATTCCTTTTGAATTTTTATTTTTCATGGTTCTTAGTGCAACCTTCTTACTTCATACGATCTGTTTGTCGCTTTGTGGATGAAATTGGGTGTGATTTATTTCATGAGTGTGATCTCTCTTATCATATTACATTCCTCTTAGTGGCATGATGTGACACACTACATCCCCTAAGTTGTGAATTTTCTATTATTTGATTGTTTCTCTCTTGGAAATATTAGGCACATTGTTCCCTAAGTTAAAGACCTCGCATGAACTAAGCAAGACTCCTTTGAACATTTCTGCATGTTATATTTTTTTATATGGCCACCTTGTATAATAGATCTTGCATGCCTATGGAGGAATCATGTTTGTTCCTGAGCTCCAAGCATGCAAATTTTTGCTTGTCTCATGAAGCTCAAAAATAAAGTCATTTTTTTGTGGCACCTTATTAAAGTTATTAGGAGGTATAAATTTGTTATGGTTGAGCGAGAAGCCCAATCAGAAAAAGGACTTTCCCCATAGCCACTTGCATTTGTGTGTGAGTACATACCAGCCATGAGTGTATGTTTCTTAACCCTTCTAAGACTTCTCACTCAAAATATAGCCATGAGTTCCATCGCCTCAGAGTGAGTATGCATTTTTCTCTGACAAACAATCTAGATTTGATCCACATCGTGTTGGAAAAATGGTTGAATCTTGTTTCGGATTTCTCCTTCATTTGTTTTTCATCTTTGGCAGTGTATGATTGGCCCTATCACTATTATTTATATCACTCCAATGTGTTTTCATTTTTGTTTATGTTGGTTTGTCATAAGATCTTGATCTTGGGGGCTTGATCATCCCTCTTGATCTTTTTTGTCTCATCTTCCTAGCATTGGTACATTGGAACCCCTCTTGAAGCATGTTTGTGTACTTTAGTGAGAGTTTGAAGTTGGTTCATCCTCTCATTAAAGTGGGGGCTAAATGTAACATCAAAAAAAGGGTCCTTAGCCTTTTTTATGCTTGTTTAGCTCCTTCTTACATATTTTGGCTTAGTGTGGCCTTGATTTAGTGTTGTGATCTAGATAACACATTCACATTATGTCTTGGGCCCTTGTGAACTACTGTATTTTAATGATTCCTTGTAAAGGTGTTGTAAAGCATTGTAACACACTTTCACTCTTTTCTAGGATTTCTAACCATAACTAACATTCTTTCAATCAAAATTTCTCTTAACCTTGCCTTATTTGGTGTGTTGTAACACACTTTCACATTCCTTTAGGCTTTTCATTAATAATTGGGCTCTCTTATGCTTTAATTAGCCCCTTTTTGCATCCACAAGCCTTATTTATGTGTATTTTTTAGGATAATCTTGACAAAAGGTATTGAAAACATCAAAACCCCACCTCAAATTCCTAAGGTGGGACTCATTTGTAATTCTAGGCGAATGAGTCCCCTTAGATGGGACCCATTCACCCAAGGTGGAAAATGAGTCCCCTTTAACTCAAAATCAAATTTAATTTAAATCTTTGGCAGGATTTTCTTCTCCAAGATCCAATCTTAGCTTGTAGTATTGTAATTTCAGGAATTCTTGCATATTTGATTATAAATACAAGGTTCTTTATCTCATTTTCCCCCCAAGCATTCAAGTACTTATCCTTATAGAAAATTGAGTTCACAAGATAATTTGAGTAAGAGAATTCAAGGCTTTCAAAGGCATATTATCAAGCTTTCAAGAGCATTCTTCAAGCATCAATCATCATGTCAAAGACCGGATTATTTATGTTTGTTATTGTGCTTATAATTTTGATGTAGAGTTCATGATCCAAGAAAGCATTGCATTCAAGATCTATCTCCTTCAAGCAAGAATCAAGAACTACATCCATTGCAGCCATTTCAAGCATAATTGCAACACTTTATTGCTAGGATTTGGTGAGTTGCAATATCATCTTTTTTTCATTCATCAATCTCGTCTACATTTTCTTTCATTTCAATTTTTAATTACCAACAAGGGGTTTGATCAAGGAAAACCCCTATTCTCTAACCCCATAACCATTTTTCCCTCTCTTTGTATGTGATTTGTAGGTCTAGGTTGCAGATTTATCAAGGAGAAAGATTGGAAAAAAATTCATCAAGTTGTCAAAGCAAGTCAAAGTTGTCAAAGTTGTGAACAAGCCTTGGAGGAGTTTGGAGAAGATCTATAGGCTGAATCTTGTAGTTTCAGACCCAGATATGAATCAGGAACAAAAGAGCAGACTGAGAGCTATAGGATCCAAATTTGAATTTCCTGAAATCTAGAAGTGGATTGATTTTCCACTATTCAAAAATGTGTCCCACTGTACCTATTTGTTAGATATTTTTGTAGATTTGAATACCCATTTGTCTGAAACATGTTTTGGCAGAGTTTTCTCCAAACTGGACTGATTCGCCTAGCCTGGCATATGAGTCCTAGTTGGCTTCAATAGTGGATTTTATATGATTTTAGGCCTCCATTTTGCCTTCTCCAATTTCCCATGTGCACATTTCCAGTTTCATAGTTTTCTATTGTTGTTTGTTTACATTTTTAGGTCATTCTTTGAAGCATTGCATCAAACGAGGGTTTCGCATCTCATCCTTCACTACATTGTCTTTCCATGTCTAAAATTAGTGGTGAACCCCACATTTTATATCATTCAATCCCCTAGAAAACTCCCTTTGTTAGATTACAATTGAAATGTCAAGGATTTGTTCTTGAATGAAGTGTGGAAGATTGTGGCCCTAGGTCCTAAAACCCTAGTCGAGACACTAGAAAATTCTTCAATTCACAACCAAGACCAACCTAAAATAGAAACTTCACCTACCTCCTAAAAATGACCTAGAGACAATGAAACCAACCCCAGCACACCTCCTTGAATAAAACATGTTTACAAATTCAAAGAGAAAGTGGTTGAAAAATCTCTCGTGGTTCCTTCCATTCCTCCCCTTAGGGAAGAAAAGAAACCAATGGTTGATCAACCCGCTCCTCCACAAATGCAACTTGAAAACAAAAATAAATAAATAAAGGTTCTAGGGAGAATATGTGTAGATTTTGTGCCCTTGTTCACAAGGTACATGAATAATTAAACAAAGAAAATCGGGATGCAAACTTGACTAAAGCAAAGCATGATGACTCTACCCCTCACTCGAAACAAGACAACTCAATGCAACCTCCACAAAAATAATTGAACTCTTTCATGGACATTATCCTTTGAAATCATGTTTTAATAAACTTAGATGATGATGATGAGGTTTCCAAAATTGACAAAGAGGTGCATAATGAACTAAACACATTTTTTTCCTCTTCCATGAACTTAAATAAAAAATATCCTACAAAGAGTGTTGAACTTGGTGCTTCTCCAAGTTCAACACTTCCTCTTGTCCCTTTGGCTAGTTTCATGCCTTTGATATATAAAAAACATGATTGGGATGTGGATGACTTGCTCATAGGTTGAATCGCATTTTCCTTACTATTCTCTTGCATTATTTATTTTTCATTTTCTTTGATGTGATTGAATGTCCATGATGTGATCCCCCGTGATGTTATGTTTGATGTTCTCTCTCTTTGTGAGATTCCTCTATTTGTACCTTCACTCTTCTCTATGTCATGAATAATTTTTCACTTTTGCTCCTTTTCATTTGTCTTGTGTTTTCCTTTTGGGGATAATGCAAGGCATCAAGACATTCATGTCTCTTCCATGTTGACCCAAAAGGATTTCTTTTTCCGTTTTCCTCTTATGTTGATCCTTTTCATTTGTCTTGTGTTTTCCTTTTGTGGATGACACAAGGTGTCGAGACACCCTATGTATCTTCCATGTTGACCTAAAAGATTTTTCTTTGTTTTTGCTTTCTTTGCGTCATTCTTCTAATTCTATGTGTATTTGGGGAATGATGACACTTCCATCTCTATAATATCATTGCAGCAAAGAACATACTGACCCCAAATTCGTAGATCCCTTACGTTTTTGGTGTTTTCATTTTGGGCGGAACCCCTCTCTATTTTATTTTTCTCTCGCATGACACAACTTTACTCGGAAACATATGACTTGGCATAGGGCTTTCCAAGTTATCTCTCATGTCTTCTTCTTGTTTCCATTTCTCATTTGCTACTTTAAAGAATTTTCTCACAATATGGTTTTCAACAATTCCTTTAAAGTGGGGGGCATACGTTGGCATTATTCTTTCACATTTTCTTTTTCATGGTTCTTGGTGCAGCTCTCTTACTTCATACGATGAATTTTCAATTTGTGGATGACATTGGGTGTGATGTCCTTTAGGTGCATGATCTCTCTTAGCATATTATATTCCTCCTAGTGGCTTGATGTGACACACTGCATCCCCTGAGTTGCGAATATTCTGTTCTTTGATTGGTCCTCTCTTGGAGGCACTAGGAATAATGTTCCCAAAGTTAAATACCTTGCATGAAATAAGAAAAAATCCTTTGAAAATTTCCTATTTTTACATTTTGCATTTGTTTTTATATGGCCACCTTGCATAACACAACTTGCATGCTTGTGGACTATCATTTTTGTTCATGAGCTCCAAGCATACAAATTTTTTCTTGTCTCATGAAGCTCAAAAATTATTTTTGTGTGGTGTATTATTCAAATTATCAAGAGGTATAACTTTGGTATGGTTTGAGTGGGAAGCCTGATCTAAGGCATGGATTTCCCCATAGACACTTGCATGTGTTTGAGTGCATACCATCCATGAGTATATGTGTCTCACCTTTTAGGATTTCTTACCCAATGGACATCTAGGAGTTATGTCACCTCAAGGTGAGTATGCATTTTTTGGACAAACAACCTAGATCTAATCCACATCATGATGGAAAAATGGTCAAAGATTGTTCTGATTCTTTTATTTCACCTTTCCTTTTCTTTTCTTTGGCAATGTATGCTTGTTCCTTGTCATTGTTCTTTATATCATTCTCATGTGTGTTCTTTTGTGCCCTTGTGGATTCATCTTGGGATCTTCATCCTGGGGGCTTGACCACCCCTCTTGATTGTTTTTGTCCCATCCTATTTGAATTGGTGCATTTTAACCCATCTTAGTGCATGTTTGTCTACTTTAGTGTGAGTTTGAAGCAAATTCATCCTCTCACTAAAGCAGGGGCTAAATTTAGTGTAGAAAAATGTTCCTTTGACATTTTCACACTCATTTGGGTCCTCGTTGTGGATTTTGGCTTAATGTTGCTTTGATTTAGTGTTGTAATGTGGATAACACATTCAAATTAGGTCTTGGGACCTTGTGAACTAATGGAATTTAATGGTGCATTGCTAAATTGTTGTAACTCACTTTCACACTTTTTAAAGGTTTTATCAATAAACTAAGCATGATAAACATAATATTAATCAAAGTCAACTTTAATATTGCCTTATTTAGAGTGTTGTAAAGTGTTGTAACACACTTTCAAACTTCTCTAGGCTTTTCATTAATAATTGGGCTTTATTATGCTTTAATTGGCCTTATTTTGCATCTACAAGCCTCATTTATTGCATCTTTTTGAGAGTAATCCCAACACTAATCAGTAACCAATCATAATTTAGGTGTTCCTAGCTTATGTGGCCTAGATTTAGGGATCTGGGACTCATTCGCCACCTTGGGAAAATGGGTCCCACCTAGATCTTTTGGTCTCAAAACAAGTTTTACACCTTTCTAAGCACTTTTTAAAATAATCTAGAAAATTAGGCTTGAGTGGACTCATTTTCCACCTTGGGCGAATGAGTCCCATGTGGCCCAAATTCAAATTTCATTCAAATTTTTGGTGGTATGTTATTCTTCTAGATGTGATGCCGGCTTGTAGTGTTGCAGTTTCAAGAATTCTTGCAAAATGAAGTATAAATACAAGGTTCTTTCACTCATTTTCATCCTGACAAGAAATTAAGTGACCTAGAATTCCAGAGCATTCAAGCATTCACAAGAGCATTCAAATGTATTCAAGGGTAGATTATCAAGAATTTTAGAGCATTCTTCAAGTGACAATCATCATGTCAAAGATTGCATTCTTCATATTTTTTATTGTGCTAAAAATTGTTATGTAGAGTTGATGATTTAAGCAAGTGTTTCAAGCAAGATCAACATCAATCAACAAAGAGTCAAGAACCACATCCATTGCAGCCATTCCAAACATACTTGCAACACCTTCTTGCTAGGGTTTTGTGAGTTGCATCATTGTTATTTGTTCATTCATCATTCTCCATTCATATTTTCTTTCATTTCAATGTTTAATTATGAACAAGGCATTTGACCAAGGAAAACTCCTATTCACAAATGCCACAACATTTTTCCTCTTCTTGTGTGTGATTTGCATAGATAGGTTGCAGATTTTTCAAGAAGAAAAGTTAGAGAAAAGTTGTCCAATCCTTAAAGTTGTCAAAGTTGTCATCAAGTCTAGGAGAAGCTTGGAGAATATCTACAAGAGGTAATTTATAGTTTTGAATCCCATAACTAGTCAAAAGAGAAAAGAAGACAGAGAGACACGAAATCAAGTCCTGAACTTTCAAAAAAGAAAAAGTGGACTGATTTGCCACAAGTGGTGAATGAGTCCCACTATATAGGCTTGATAGATATTTTCACAAATCCGGATGTCCTTTTGGCTAAAAATTGTATCTGCACATTTTCCTAGAAGCATGATTGATTCACCCAGCTTGGTGAATGAGTTCCAGTCAACATCAACAATAGATTTTCTAGAATTAAAAACCTTTATTCTATCTTCTTTAGCCTCCCAAGTGCACACTTTATGTCTCATAACTTTTTGTTACATTTTTTTTACATTTCTATGTCATTCAAGGTTTGGCACTCCACATTGTATTGAATTGTCTTTCCCAAGTCTAAATTTTGTGGTGAAACCCTCATTAGATCTCATTCAACCCTAGGGCAATCCCTTCACAAGATTTCAATCGCATTTGCATTGAAATATAAAGGGTTTATTCTTGAGTGAAATGTGTGAAGATTGTCTCTCTCCTTTTAGGTCTTAAACCCTAGAGGTGAAAGAGCCCCCAACAATTTTCTTCATTTCAATACTATCTTCTTTTAGTCTTCTTAGGACTTATCAAAATATCCCTCCATTGCTTTCCAAAGAAGGTGATTTAATCATCTCCATTTAATACATATCATAATTCAACCTAGAGTACACATGTTGGTAACCTTATCTCTTTTCTTTCTTTCACCTCACCCTTTGATCATGTGTCATAATTTTTTTTTTATAAAATTTCACATCTTTACAACAATAAATAGCAACTACAAGTCAAAATCAATCCTACCTTACCATTCAACTATATTGCACCCATAGTCCATTATCTTATGTTTTCTTAAAAACACCTATTTCATCAAACATAGAGATGCACTATTTTGAGAAGTATAATGGAATGGGAAACCCTAAGAACCATGTATCAAACTTTACTACTCTATGCAATGATTTTATCCTTGAAGATACTCTTCTTGCAAAACTCTTTCCTTGATCATTGAAAGGCACAACCTTTGACTGGTTTTGTTCTCTACCTAATAATTCAATCTATTTTTTTCTCAACTTGTCGATCCGTTTTTAAAATATTTTTAGGTGAACGTTGGACCCCAAGTCACTTTGATTGATTTGGTTCATTGTAAGTAGGGAGTGAAGGAGAAAGTGATTGATTTTATATGAAATTATCAAGCCCTCTTCTATCAAATATTGTCCACTCTCCTAGATGTTGATGTGTAGTGAGTTTTCATTTATAGCTTACAACCACACATTATGGATAAGATCTTTTCAATGTGATATCCTTCTTTCTAAAATGACAAAAATAATTGTTCTATGTTTTGGGAGATAGAAAAACTATTTTCCTCAAGTTTCATTCAAGGAAACTCTAGATATCTCAATCTAAGGATGGAATTGGTAAAATAGATCTGCAATAGGGTGTCCTAGGGGTATTATTAAAGACTAAAAGAGGGTTCTCCACCAAGCAAGGCTTGGAAAGACAAGAAATGTAAATGATATGGAAAACCTAATGATAATGACCAAGAAAATGAACTTAAATTAGAATAACAAATTGAAGATAAACAAAGCTACACTTGGAAACTAAAGAGGCTTGAATAAAAGTCTAAAATCTCAAAAATTCTCTTTTAATGCAAATTGGGACTCATACACCAGTAGGGGCGATTTAGTCCTAGTTTAGGGTTTCTAAGTAGAAACTGGAATTTTACAGTGACTAGTCTAAATCCTCTAAAATATAAAAAAAGTATTATACCAGGACTTATACACCACAAGTGCTGTATCATTCCCATTCTACTTTTTCAGAAAGTTAAGATGTGAATCTATTCTTCTATCTCCTCTTTTCCTTCCAAACTTGGTTTCTCGATTTGAACCTGCTAAAAAGACTTGCAAAAAAGAATATTGTATTGATTTGCTTATGGGGGGTTTACCTTGGTCAAATCCCTAGTTTAGTAATTAAACCTTGATAGAAATAATAGATTTTGAAAGAAAATGTGAATGCATGTCCTAATCTTAAGAGCATCTAAGATTAGGAGATCTAAAGTGTAATGAAACCCTATTCTAATGTGCTAGAATAAGATGCATGAATGAAACATAAAGATGGAGATTCACTTTTGGAGATCTATAATCACCCTAATAAGCCATAATAATGCATGTACCTTCCTTTAGGTAGAAATTAGAGTGATAATGGGGGATGGAATCACTTAGGAAACAAGTCATTAGGCTTGGTTTGATGGCTAGTTGCATCTCTCCAACCTAGAATCCATCATGATTCTCCATAGGAAACCATCATCAATCCTTGACAATTTTAGATCTTAAATTAAAGTGAGCTCGAAGACCTATAAAAACAATATAATGCTACTCCAAGACTTCAACTTTATTTTCTCCTTGTTCTTGAATGCTTGAAAATCTCTCTTGAATGCTCTTCCTTTCAAAACTCTAGGATTTCTTAGCTCTTAAATCACTTTTCTAGATGAAAATGGTGATTTAAAACCTAGTTTATATAGTAAATTCATCTAATTTACTATTTATTAGATTCAAAATTTTGACATTATGCAAAAATTTGAATCAAAAACCTTAATTTCCCACTCAAACCCTAAAAAAGGGGCACATGGGACTCATACACCACTTGTGGTGTATGGGTCCCACCTAGGGGGACTCATACACCCAAGGTGGTGTATGAGTCCCACCCTAGCTTTTTGAGGTGAGAAAATGTCAGGGTTTAGAAAATTGAATGCCTTGATTGATTTTGTTGGAAATTTACTTTAAATAAGCCATGGGATCTGAAATAAAGGGTCTTAGGGGCATATTAATGATGATTTAAAGTGTCATAAATGCAAGGGAACTAAAATAGGCACAAATTATCTATGAAATTGTACCATCTCTAAGAAGGGTATACGATTTTCTACACTACACTTTCAAACATATTTGCATAGCTCCTCATGGCTATCATCTACTAGCTAGTCAATATGAGCATTCCTCTTCATCGACTCCTATTAGTAAATTTGATGTTTTTGCTCCTAATTTTTAACCTTAAAAAAAAAATCATCAAAATTAATTCTCCTTCTTCTAATAATATTCAATTACAAGTTATGGCCATAACACCTTCTGTTACAACCCTTATCAGTATAAATTGAGAGCTCAACAATTTTCATAGCTTTCTAAATCCTTGCATTCCATTATGTTATAGCTTCTTAATAATAACCTGGAAACCATCTTCCTAATAAATATCCTCTTGATATATCTAAGAATTCTCCTCCTTCATTTTACTTTATGGCCTTTTGTCAGTATCATTGTATGCTTGGCCCTTATACAAAGTGATGTATGTATCTTAAGCAACAAGTGAAAGACCTCATTAATTCTATCAACATCTAGTTGTTTGGTGTAAATAATTAAAGGAATAAGTCTATAAATCATCCTAACTAGAATTTATAAATCTATACCAATCCTCTTCCATCTCATTTTGATAACCCTATAGATTCATCTATAGATATTGTTGCCATTTTTTTAACCTACAAGTCAAATTGGTAGAGCTGAAGCAGTTTATTTCATTTTAAGGTGAAATTTTCCTAACTCATTTCTTCTTTGCTTAACCATTGCATATATTAAAGTTTAAAAGAAAGAGTTATGTTTTTATTGTGCAATGTGTTTCAACAAAAAGAAAGTATCCATTTTTCCATTCAATTCTTTGTAGTATAATGGATAATACATGGATTATAAGATGTTGCTTTCATTCAATTATGTACTGATTTATTCATTTCACTATGTTGCATTCCTTTTGCAAAAGAAGTATAGACAAAATTTTACAAATGTTGCATTCATATTCATTGGAAAGAAAGAAGTAATAAAATTTCCCACAAAAGTCGTGGGAGTAGTTGAGCTAAGGCAACATATAACATATCCTATATATCTGAAGATGAAAGTAACAAAGGTGCATATAATAAAAGGCATATCCATCATTGTGTATAGGTGTTTTGAGTTTTTCTTCATTGTTTCTAGCTCCTCCTTGCTCCTGATCTTCAAGTGAACCTACATAATGATAAGATAGGATAGTTGGTTAGAGCTCTGGATATGAATATCACTATGTGCCCTATCAACATAAATATAGCACATGTTTATGATGCATTAGATCAAAAAACATCAGATGAATACAAGAGAGCCTAAAAAATAAAATATTATAGGAGCATTGAGCTTCACTATTTTTATCTAACATGTTTTTTCACTGTGCAGGTACAGGTGAAATCATGTTGCTGATTCATTTTTCAAGACATCATAGCATGTGGTGCAAATGGGCTCCCACAAGGGTTGAGCTCAGCATGTTGCCCCTAATCTCAAGAGGGGAGGGAGATAGGGAAACACATTTATATTTCTCAAACCAAAGCATTTCAACTGAGGGTATAATTCATAAGAGGCTATAATAACAAAACTCATTTCCCATTCAGGACAGTTAAGTCAAAAGGGCATGAGGTAGCCTGTTGAATTGTGAGTCATAAATGAGCAATGGACTCATACAAAATTCTTAAGTATTATGTAAAATTGAGTGAAAGTGTATCATTTACATCATGGTTTCACATGGCCTACTGGCCATCTCATAATAATTTCATGTTGCTTGTATTAAGTAAACTGCATACATTAATAGTACAACCTAGTCTTTAAGTGACAAAAGGAGCAATTGACAAGGGTACAAGCATAGTAATGAAAGAACAGTTCACTTTAACTTTAGTAATTGCTCTTGATTATAAATGACATGGGAAAGTATAGTGTTGTTATGAAGTAAGTGTTATTTTGTGTTGCAATAAGAGGATAGCCAGTTGGTAAATACACAGTCCAATCAAACATAAGGTGATTATTCTAAAGAAGTAGTGATAAGATAACTATAAATGTCATTATAAAGGAGTTCATTGGTTAGGTGCTAGCTAGATGGAAGATTTAGAAATGACAATAGAGAGCCTATCAATCCACATAAATACAAAGTTAAGGATTATTGGCTTAGATTTAGGGACATTATGACTATGCACATGCAAGTGCAAGGATAGTAACCTTGTTTGCAATACTAAGGACAGGTGGCATAGAGGAGAACAAAAAATTGTAAATAATGCATTTTCATAAACTAACATCAAGATATTCATAGACATGTTGAAGATATCATTAGGGTGGTGTTAAAACTAGCATGAAAAGCTTTGCCTTGAAGTGACAGTGAAGGGTAAATGTAAAGAGAATCAAGGGTGGTGCATTCGATTGTATAGAAATTCAATGTGGTGATAGGGACTGTGTTTTTTAATGCAAGAAAACATTCATGACTTTAGTGCCTTATCACTGTGTTTTGCATTCCTCACAAAGACATTAAACTTTAATGACAACTATATCTAGGACTAAAGGTAGATATGAGGGTCTTTTAACTGAAATAAAATCTACAAATAGCCTTGCAAGCACATAAGCAATCAATCATTTATGATAATCCAAGGTTTCAATTGATACCAAATTGTTTAAGGTTCATGTTTTTTTGAGGATAGGATTTCTAGAAGCCTTGGTGGTTGATCAAGTTACAGAGTATGGTTTCATTGTTAATGAAAACATATTCTTCATGGTCAATGAAACACAAAGGAAAGATAATAGTACCATGAAATGAAAAATATAAGGATGAAAATGACAATGACATCAAGCCCTAACATTAGATCTTAATGAAGCTAGTGTTTTAGGGACAAAAACCATGTGTGGAGAAAATGTAAAATACCCAGAATTTGTGAGGTTGCGGCTTGAAGGTCTCATTCTTTCTTTGTTTCTAAAATTGCATAAACTCACAAGGGTTTTCCATATTGAGAAATATTGCATAAATATAGGAGGAACTAATTTAAATGCTTGGTGAAGCCATGAATTTAAATCACAAGAAGCTTTCATTTAATGGGACCCATAAGGTTTTTCTTTCCAAATGTACTCAAAACACATAGAGAAAGAAAATATATTCATAATTTGAAATCATTGGAGCTCGAATGGAGCATATATTTTGTACAAATAAAGAGGAAATGTAAAGCTTGACTGGTAGGAAAACTCACCCAAGTTTTGTTGTAGAAAACACATTCGAATACCACGTTTAGAAATTATTCCATGGAAACCTTAGAAATAAAGAGAGCACCACCAGATTTTGAGGAATAAAAGGTGCATCATAAATATGAGCGAGGTCGTGACTGTAAGACAAGATTTGCATCCAAAATGGGAGAAATAAAGAAATCTTCAAAATGTTCGTAGAATGGGAGGCTTACCACATGATTTTCCTACAGATAATTTCCATTAGAAAACTCAAATTTTGAAACCATAATGGTGGCACTTGTGTAGAGCCTAAACTATTTGAAATAGCAAGGTGCAAAATCAGGCCAAAAAGTTAGGGTTTGAAAGTTTTTCTTAGAGTTTTCATGCTTTACCCTAATTCGAGTTATGATTTTTATCACATCAAATTAAAAATCAAAATTCTTTCATTAATATCTCCATATTATTATGTGTTTCCTTGCATATGTGGTATAAACCTAGGTAATATGCCTTATACTTTTTTTTATGATTTTGAGAAAATCATAGGATTGCACCTTATTTCATTTTATGATTTTTATAGAAAATAAAGTGCCTAGACATTGAATGCCTTTAGTATACCTTAGTTTTTACTTATTCTTTTTTTGAATAAAATAAAATGTCAAGGAGGGATATTATATGCTTTGTATGAAATTAAGTTTAAGTTAAGTCCATGCCTTCTAGTGATTTTTTGCAAAGTTTCCAAAATCAAGTATGAGTCCCTTTCTTTTATGAACATTAAAACTGCATAAATTGTAAAACATTTTTTAAGCAATGTTTCTATAAATTGCTTAATTAATTGAAATGAAAATGTAGTTAAATGGTGCACCTAAGTTCTCCTAGGAACTTTATATTTTGAGTTTGAGTCTTCTTGGGAGAAAATGGAAAAATCAATCAAACTGAAGTTTCTATTTCAGTTTTCAATCAGTTTGGGGCTGATTTTTGAGTCCTTTCTGGATTGAATCACTTGAGATGGAAACTTTCCATCTATTGCATCCATTTTTGAGGCAATGATTTTGGATTCTTTTCTTCTGAGCTCAAAAATCACATTGTAGTTTCTATTCTGGAGATCAGTTCAACCAAATATTTCTATTCTCACTACTAGAGACACTTTGGAGGCATAAGTTGGAGAAAAACTTAGTATTTTCAATTCATATTATTGCTTCTTCCTCTCTTGATCATTGACAAAGAGTTTGTAAGCATTTTTGTACTTAGTTCTTGATAGATTTTGCATACTCCTTCAGTTTTAATAAAATAACATAGCATTCCTATATTATTTCTTGTCTCATATTTGTAGTAGTAATTTGATATTGATTGTGATTCAAAATACTGAATCCTTTTTATGTCTTGTTATAGTGAATTAGTGTGCAAGAGTTTCATATGATTCAGGTTGTATGATGTATTTAGTCTTTTGAGCCTTCATACAAATTACTGTTGAGTTGTATGTTCTAGGTGAGGTTATGAAAGTTCTAGTTTTGAGAGACTGATTGTCAATAAAATTTATTAAAAATAATTAAATTTATAGTGTATCACCATTAAGTTTAGGATTTTCATTTTTAGTTATCTTCCTAAACCCTTTTCCTCGAAAAGTTTTATAGTTGAGGTGATATACCAAGGGAACCAACCCATCTAGAAATTCTTTCTCATCATAGGTCACCCATAACCTAAGAGTGTTTCCATTTTTCAACAAGATAGTTAAGTTTATCTTGGCTAGGGTGCAATCCTAGTTGTTAATAGTGTTTGGAACGCTCGGTGGGACTCTAAAACTTTTTTTTGTAGAATATTTTCAAGTTTTAAGCTATTGTTCTAGTATAAATAGCAGTGTTTCTAACCTTTTTAAAGTTATAAGCTATACTTGGTTACTCCATTATCTAGTTTTACATCCAGATCTAGTGTGAACAACACATGAGAAGTGTACCTACTAAAGGATCTAGTGTCTTCTTCAGTATTACCAGCCTTTGGAGGCAAACTGACCAAACACCATGATGAGTCTGAGCATATATCAGTTGGTTTCAGTAGCCCAAGAATCAATATTGAATGAAGTTGGTGGTGATGTTTTGACTACCATATGATTCAGACCTGCTATGCAAAATGGAAAGACAATTACCTTTTGTTACATTTAATGTTGGCAACCTATTACTATTTTCACAACACAATGATATTCTAGTAGCAACCTTGAGAGACTTTCCATAGTTCACTGGAGAAGATCATACCACCCCTGTTGAGAATATTCAATATGTGGCTAAATTATGTTGAATCTGTCATATTACATAGGAGAATGTTGCAGTGAGGCTTATGGTCGCATCTCTTAAGGGTAAGGAAATTCTTTTTTTTAGAATATTGGTTGTAGGTTCAACTACTTCATGAGATCAGTTAGGTGAAGCTCTAAATAAATGGTTTGAAGATAATTCAAACAATCTATCATTATTGGAGTAGCTATGTACTATCAAAAGAGCTCCTCATGAGCACATGTTAGATTTCAACCATTTTCAAAGGACTTATGATTGAATACCAGCAATGGTAAGGCCTACTTCTAATCATGAATTTTTGTACTTTCTAAAGGCCTTAAATAATGAAATTTCTTTGATGGTTCAATCCCTAGGTGGGTTTATGCTCCCTAATGCTTATGATATTGCTATTATAGTGGGAAACTATCTTATTCAAGATAGTAGAATAGACCCAAGGCCTCCTATGACCATTTTATTTGAATTAAAACCACCTATTCATATGTCTTTACCCCATTTTGTTGTTGTCCCACTCGTTCCATCAATGGGATATCAGGTTGCATCTTAAGAAATTATTGTTCCAGCCTAATATTGAGAACTTTAAGAGATTAGAAATATATTGAAAACTTTTGGGAATGATTTAGTGAGTATTAATAAGCAAGTTGGCCAAGATAATAAGCCCTATCAAGCTCCATATCAGCCTAATCAGTCAAATAGACCTCCTTTTCAAGCTGACTCACAAGGCCAAAAGAGAAATTTTCAATCCTAGATCCTTTCAACCCTATAATCCTAATGTTGCGAGCTCTTCAAAAGAACTCATTCCTATACAAAACTATATGGCACAAGAGTATGATTTGTGTCACCTATGTAACCAACCACACAGCCAACCAATTTGCTTGAATGACATGATAAATCAAGCCTTAATGGTGCAAAATAATATTGTTGTTCAATAAGATGCAACACAAGAAGTTTCAGAACAACATAGTTCTCATCCTAAATATGGATACCATGATGTAGCACTAATGAATTTGCAAGGTGGGGATTTTTGTAGGGTTAATTAGCAAGTTGATAAAAATAAAGAAAGGGGTGGTGAGAAGTAAGAGTCTATATTCTAGTTTGATAAGCTTCCTTCTTTGGTGGACCAAGATGAAGAAATCATGCTCATACCCATGGTAGCTGCAAGGCAGGGGAAAGAGAAAATTTTGGAAAATGAAGATCAACTAAAACAATAGGATATTGACAACTATTTTGAGGTATCCAGTTGGTATAGTGATGAGGAAGATCTAGAAAATTAGGAACAACTAGCTGTAGAAATGGAGAAGAATATTGAAGTGCATGTTTGAACTAATTTATTTGAAGAGCTTCCTTTATTTGTTCCTATTGATGAAGAAAATATATGTGAGCTAACAAATTGGCAAGTTGTGATCAGTAAGAGCATAAAGATCAAATTGATGAAGATTTGATCCGTGAATAAATGAGTGACGATATCATTGCTAAGGAAGTTCAAGAGTGTGGTATGCATGACAACATGCCTAAAATGGAGCATAATTAAGAGAATGAAGGCATGGTTTAGATGGAAAACAAAATGGGTAATGGTTGATGAGTCAATTGACAAAGGAGAAGCTAACATAGATACATTGGAGGTGGTCTCCCTTGAAGAAAAATTGAGAGAATTGATTGAAGAGAGTTAGTCCTTCCAAGACACTTCAATTCTTGAGTGTCAAGACCTTACTTGTTCAACTTGTAGATAAATTTCTACTTTACTAAACTAAATTCTTGTAGTGAACAAAAGCCCAAGCCAGTGAATGATGAGGACAACAAGAGTAATAAGGCAACAAAGCAGTATATCAGCCTTTATATTTTTCCCATTAGTTTTTCAAGGGTATGTCACATTCAACATCTAGCCTAGCCAGAAAAGAGGAAGGAGAAATAATTTGATGAAAAACAAGGAGAGGAGAGATAGATAACCTGTCCACCTTAGAATGTCTATACTTTCAGTCAAAACTAATGGGTATGTCTATTTTTTTCTATTTCTTGTAAAGGTATTACCTAAGTTCATTAAATTCCCACCCTTTCCACAACCTTGGTTGGCTGCATACAAGTAGGAAAGGCATATTCATTTGATCAAGAAAGGAAACTACTTTCCAAATCAAATTAATGGTTTCATCTAGAAGGCCTATTCATTTTTTTAGTGTAGGTTTTGTTAGTTTTGTTGCTAACAAGTGCTTAAGGAAAATTTATTTTAGTTGTTTTCTCTCCCTAAGTGTTGTTGCACATGTTTGTTGTCCACTAGGGCCTTTTTAGTTAGCTTTCGGGTTGGTTTTGTTTGGTTTTTTGCTACTATTTGGGGTTGTTTGCAATTGAGTTTTATAATTTTATGAGTATGAGAAGGGGCAGATTTGACTTCGTGGCCAAATGAATTGTTGAAGGAAACTGGTCTATATGCATAGAAGACAAGCATTCATCAAAAATTGCCTGAAATTTTTCCAATTTTCACCTACAACTCAATTAGCAAAGCCGAAGTAGTTTATTTCGTTTGAAGGTGAAAAGTTCTTAAATCATTTCTGCTTTTCTTAACCATTGCATTTATTAAATTTTAAAATAAAAATTTTAGTTATTATTATGCACCATGTTTCAACAAAAAAAAAGTATTCGGTTTTCCATTCAAGGCTTTGCAGTATAAAGGAGAATACATGGATTATAAGATAATGCTTTCATTAAATTTTGTAATGATTTATTCATTTCACAATGTTGCATTCATTTTAGAAAATAAGTATACACATAATTGTACATGTGTTGCATTCATATTCATTGGAAATAAAGGAGCAATCAAATGTCCCACACAAGTCATGGGAGTAGCTGAACTAAGGCAACATATAACATATCATATACATCTAAAGATGAAAGTAACAAAGGAGCATATAATAAAAGACATATCCATCATTTCTTGTTGGTGTCTTGAGTTGGTCATCATTGCTGCTAGCTCCTCCTCACTCCTAATCTTCAAGTGAAGTTGCATCATGATAAGATAGGAGAGTTGGTTAGAGCTCTAGATATGAATCTCACTATGTGCCCTATCAACAGAAATATAACACATTTTTATGATGAATTAGATTGAAAAACATTAGATGAATGTAAGAGAATCTAAAAAATAAAATATCACAAGATCATTGAGCTTCACTATTTTTTATCTAACATGTTTGTTCACTGTGTAGGTATAGATGAAATGATGTTTCTGATTAATTTCTGAAGACATCATAACTTGTGGTGAAAAAATGGGCTCCCATAAGGTTTGAGCTCGGCATGCTGCCCCTAAGTCTTAAGAGGGGAGGGAGATAGGAAAACACATTTACATTTCTCAAACCAAAGAATTTCAGCTAAGGGATTAATTCATAAGAGGCTATAAGAATCAAACTCATTGCCTATTCAAGACAACCATGTCAAAAGGGCATGAGGCAGACCTTTGAATTAGGAGGCATAAATGAGCAATGGGCTCATACAAAATGCTTAAGTAATGCGTAAAATTGAGTGAAAGTGCATCATTTACATCATGGTTTCACATGGCCTACTAGTTGTCTCATCATCATTTCATGTTGCTTGTATTAAGTAAAGTGCATACATTAATAGTACAACCCAATATTTAAGTGAAAAAGGAGTAATAGATAAGGGCACAAGCATAGTAATGAAACAATAGTGCACTTTAACTTCAGCCAGTGTTCTTGATTAAAAATGACATGAGCAAGTATAGTGTTGTTACGAAGTAAGTGTTAGTCTATGTTGCAATAAGAGGACATCCACTTGGTAAATACATAGTACAATCAAACATGTATGTGTAGGATCATGATGGGCCAAAAAGTGGCGATATGTAAGTGATATGATGGCTCATGTGGCTGATGACTTTTTTTACCCAAAATTGATGAAACGAAAAGGGTTTTTAAAGGAGATTCTCAGCTTTCCACCAATATAAATTATGCTTTACTTTGAATTTAATAAATTATTATTATTCATTTTTATTGGAATTACAACTAAAGTCCTTATTGATAGGTTGATTGAAAAACATCTATATATTTCAAATGGTATCACATTTTTTGAATCTGAAACATGCATCACATTCTATGCTTCACATACTACAAGATTTTAAAAAAATGAATTTCATGAAGTTTTGACCAAGTTAAGGTGGTTAGACATATGAGTTTTCATATTTTTTAAAAGTTGTAATAAAAAATTCATAAGTAATTATTTACTTGGAAAAAAATTACAAAAAATATGCATCAGATTGGGACATGAGTCATCTACTTATATCTAAAATCTTATAAAAATTTATTATCAATTTATTGTGGTTAGGGTGGTCAAACACAAACCTATTTCTTATTTTTTCCTTGAAATTTAAGTACTACTGCATTGAAATTTCAATTTTCACCAAATATATATATATATATATATATATATATATACCTAGTATACATGCTAACTTATTCAAATTTTTACATCAAGTTGCCTAGCTATGATGTTTTGAATTTTCATCACCACTTAAGGGCCTATTTTTTCCATGATGATCCTGCACATACCCAAACATAAGGTTATTATGCTAAAGAAGCAGTGATAAGATAACTATAAATTTCATTATAAAGGAGTTTGTTGGTTAGGTACTGGCTAGATGGTAGATTTCAAAATGACAATAGAGAGCCTATCAATCCACATACATACAAAGTAAAGGATTATTGGCTCATATTAAGAGACATTATGACTATGCACATGAAAAGTGCAAGGACAATAACCTTATTTGCAATACCAAAGACAGGTGGCATAGAGGAGAACAACAAATTGCAAATAATGCATTTTGATAAACTAACATCAAGTTGTTCATAGACATGTTGAAGATATCATCAGGGTGGTGTTGAAACTAGCATGGAAATATTTTCCTTGAAGTGATAGTGAAGGATACATGTAAAGACAATCAATGGAGGTGCCTTTGATGGTATAACAATCCAATGTGGTGATAGGGACAATTTTTCTTAATACAATAAAATGTTCATGAATTTAGTGCCTTATCATTGTGTTTTACATTCGTCACAAAGACATTGAACTTTATTGATAGCTAGATCTAGGACTAAGGGCAGATATGAGGGTCTTTTAACTGAAATAAAATATGAAAACAGCCTTGAAAGAATAGAATAAATCAATCATTGATGATGATCCAAGGTTTCAATTTTCATCGACTTGTTTATGGTGCATGCTATTTCGAGGATAGGATGTATAGAAGCTTGGGGGGTGTTGATCAAGTTTCAAAGTATGGTTTCATTGTTAATGGTACCATATTCTTCATGGTCAATGAAGCACAGAGGAAAGATTATAAATGAAAGGTAACAGTACCATGAAATACAAAATATAATGATGAAAATGACAATGACATGAAGCAATAACATTAGATCTTAATGAAGCTAGGGTTTCAGGGACAAAAACCATGTGTGGAGAGAATATAAAATACCCAGAAGTTGTGAGGTCATGGCCTAAAGGACTCATTATTTCTTTGTTTTTGAAAGTGCATAAACTCACAAGGGTTTTCCATATTGAGAAATGTTGCATAAATGAAGGAGGAAATAATTCAAATGCTTGGTGAAGCCACGACTTTAAATCACAAGAAGCTTTCATTTAATGGGAGCCATAAGGTTTTTCTTTCCAAATGTACTCAGAACGCATAGGGAAATCAAACATATTCATCATTTGCAATCATTGGAGCTCAAATAGAGCATATATTTTGTAGAAATAAAGAGTAAATGTAAATCTTGACTGGTAGGAAAACTCACCCAATTTTTGTTGTAGAAAACGCATTTGAATACCACATTAAAAAATTATTCCATGGCAGCCTCAGAAATAAAGAGAGCGTTAACATATATTGAAGAATAAAAGGTGCATCAAAAATATGGGTGAGGCCGCAACTACAAGACAAAATTCTCTTCCAAAATAGAGGAAATAAAGAAATCTTCAAAATTTTTGTAGAATGGGAGGCTTACCACATGATTTTCCTATAGAGAAACTCCATGAGAAATATCTAAGATTGAAACCCTGATGGTGGCACTTTTGCAGAGCCAAAACAATTTGAAATAGCAAGGTACAAAATGAGGCTGAAAAGTTAGGGCTTGAAAGTTTTGCTTAGGGTTTTCATGGTTTACCCTAATTTGAGTTATAATTTTTATCATATGAAATTAAAAATAAAAATTCTTTCATTAATATCTCCATATTATTATGTGTTTCCTTCCATATGTTTTATAAACCTAGGTAATATGCCTTAGACTATTTTTTTACGAGTTTGAGAAAATCATAGGATTGCACCTTAATTTCATTCTATTATTTTTTATAGAAAATCAAGTGCCTAGACCTTGAACGCCTTTAGTATGCACCTTAGTTTTTTTTTTAATTTTTGAAGAAAATCAAATGTCAAGGAGGGATATTATCTATTTTGTAAAAAATTGACTTTAAGTTATGTCCATGCCTTCTAGTGATTTATTGTAGTTTCCAAAATCAAGTCTGAGTCCCTTTCTTTTTCAAAAATTAAAACTGCATAAATTGTAAAACATTATTTAAGCAATATTTCTATAAATTTATTAATTAATTCTTATCAAAATTCCATTAAATGGTGCACTTGATTTCTCCTAGGAAATTTTTTGGATTTTTAGTCTTCTTAGGCGAAATTGGAAAAAATCAATCAAATTGATGTTTCTATTTCAGTTTTCAGTCAGCTTGGGGTTGACTTTTTAGTCCTGTCTGGATAGACTCACTTGAGATAGAAACTTTCCATATTTTGCATCCAATTTTGAGGCACTTTAAGAACTGATTTTGGAGGCCTTTCTTTTGAGCTCGAAAATCACATTGAAGTTTCTATTTTGGAGATTAGTTCAACCATATTTTTCTATTCTCACTACTAGAGACACTTTGGAGGCATAAGTTGGAGAAAAACTTAGTTTTTTCCAATTTAGATTATTGCTTCTTCCTCTCTTGATCATTGGCAAAGATTTTGTAAATATTTTTGTAATTAGTTCTTGATAGATTTTGCATACTCCTTCAGTTTTAATAAAACAATAGAACATTCCTATCTCATTTCTTGTCTCATATTTGTAGTAGTAATTTGATGTTTAGTGTGATTCAAAATATTGAATCATTTTTATGTCTTGTTATTGTGAATTAATGTGCAAGAGTTTCATATGATTCAGGTTGTATGATGTGTTTAGTCTTTTGAGCCTTCATACAAATTATTGTTGAGTTGTTTGTTCTAGGTGAGGTTGTGAAAGTGAAGGTTTTGAGAGACTGCTTGTGAGTAAAAGTTATTAAAAATAAGTAAATTTCTGGTGTATTGCCATTAAGTTTAGGATTTTCATTTTTAGTTATCTTCCTAAACCCTTTTCCTCAATTTTTTTTGTAGTTTAGGTGATTTACCAAGGGAATCGACCCATTTGGAGATTCATTCTAGCAATAGGTCACCCACAACCTAAGAGTGTTTCCATGTTTCAATAGGATAGTTAAATTTATATTGGCTAGGGTGTAATCTTGATTGTTAACAGATACCATTCCCACTTTAGGTAGCCTAGACCATAAAATCCAAGCCTTTGACCATGATGTTTCCATGATAGATGTTAGTTGTGAACCTATTGTACCTAATCTTGATGTTACCTTTTACGCATATTGATTCCTCTATTCATGAACTTGATGGACCTCTCTACATTCCCAATAGAATAAGAATAAACCCAAGTAGGGAGTACTCATTGATCCTATTTTCTTAGTGAATATGGCTACTAAATATTTCCTTTATATACATTAATACTATCAAGAAAATAACAAAAAATTGAAATTCTTGGTTATATTGTTTGATGGTTTCATCAGCCCTATCATAGGAGTATTGACCCTTTATGTGCAAATCGAACCCAAAATCCCATGTATGACCTTTGGCATAATTCCAACCTTAGACCAATTTCACCTAAAGTTGGATCATCCATGGGTCACTTCAATGAATGCAGTCTCATCCATATTTTAAAAGTGTCTAAAGCTTCCATTAGAAGGTGTAATAACATGAATTTGCACCCCTAGGAAAATTCCACATTTACATTACCCTCTACCTTAGAGAATTAAATTTGATGATGCAATCTCTCCACCTACCACCTTTCCCTATCTAGTTGGAAACTCGGTTATGTGTTGGTGGATAAATTCTTGCCTAGGATGCTAGCATGGCACATAGACATCTATGTAGCACATTTACATCCTGACAAGATTCTTGCCTCTATAATTTGTAGAGTTACAATCCTCCATTGTCTGCAAAGTGTAATTTTTGTTACTCCCTTGACCAACTTCAAATGGGATTTTTTCCTACCTTTCCTTCAAATTATCTAACTCTTTATTCCATCCATTTTCTTCAAAGCTTCATAAAACTCCTTCACACTTTTTGAGAAACTCCTTAGCTTCTACACACTCACTTTCAAGCATCACCACCACCATTGTAGTTACAAGTTATTTTTTTGGATCCTCATCTCCATTGTTGTGAAAAAATTGGATTTGGAGAGCTTGCAATCTTGCTCCTTCCTCCATTTACCTTGAGGGAATTTTGTAGAGAAGGTGATATCCACCATTTTCATTCAACTTTACATTATCATACTTATATTGCAGTATATTGTCATTTGTGTATTGCTTGGTATTTCCATCTCTATACTCTCTTTATGATCTTTCTATAAAATCATTTCTATTTGGCTATCCATGGAGGTGGAAACACCAAAATGAGGGAATGACTGAGGCGGTCCCCTAAACACAACCCCAAAATTTTAAGTTCTCTTGTGTGTATGTACTTCTTGGTTGGATTTATTTGAAGAATCAAGTTGCACAAGGGTTGGTATCATTTCCTTATCTGTGTTTGTCAATTTAGAGATAGACTAGTTAAAGTATTCTTCTTGTTGTACTCTATTTTTGTACTTTATTTATGGTTTGTTATAACATAAATTATTTGAGTCAAATTTTTAGCTTGTCACCTAGTGTTTTTGTCTATTCCTCACACTTTTTATTTGTATGGTTCCAATGCTCCCACTGAGATGCCAATGCACCACACTAGATTCTATGTCTTCTATCATCATCCTAAGGTAATGAGTTGTTTGAGTCGTACATTGAACTCTAGGAATTGACTCATTTGACTTCTTGAAATATTTAGGTTAGCAAAAGGATAATAATAACCAAATTTTTCTTCCTTTTTGACCCTATCCTATTCTAGGCATGTTATAGGGCACATAGCCTTTCAACCCAATGTATGACCTCT
Source organism: Sequoiadendron giganteum (assembly GCA_007115665.2). Classification (NCBI taxonomy): domain Eukaryota; kingdom Viridiplantae; phylum Streptophyta; class Pinopsida; order Cupressales; family Cupressaceae; genus Sequoiadendron; species Sequoiadendron giganteum. The sequence continues at coordinate 170,227,354 of CM021106.1, read as the reverse complement.
AGCACCATAGTTAGAAGGATCCCTAGACATTGTGAAGAAAAATTTACATAGGTCACTATCTAATTGCCAAACCTTTGGGATATCCTAAGGAAGTCCTTTTGAATTACGTAAATATGGCCTCTTTTATGCATCTTCCTATTCCTTTTGCCCAACCTATAAATGGATCACCTGGCATAACTTACATTTTAGGACCTACATATGTACATGAATAGAGAGCCTTATCCTCTATACATTCCCACTCACATCAATAGGAAAATTTTGATTGGTGTTCTCGTTGATTGCATGTGTCATGTGAATGTCATAATAGAGGAGATTGCTAATAAATTTCATTCATAAGGATGGGTATGATGAATCAAAGAGCACAATATGTACACACAATGGAATCTCAATCACTCGAATTAGCTCCATCACTCTCTTAGTCCTAGTAGGACATAAGACTATAAATTCTCCCTTTGATATCATCTCAGAGTTGGAATTGTTTAGAGTGAAGCTAGGCATCCTATGGTTAGTTTCCATGAATGTAGTTGCTTCAATAATTCAAAGTGTTTAAGGTTTTCTCATGAGGGATTTGTGCACATTATGGATGACACTGGATATAAACCTTTGGTGTTGCATGGGGGCTATTCATTAGATCATTTTTGGCCTGCTCCTATTTGTCCACTTCCTCCAAGGATGGACTTGTTGTATCAAACCTATGTCAAATACAAGAATGGGGGCATAGTGTCAAAGGTGACATACCCTATCTCCCTTTACACCATTGCAATGAAATGCTAAATGATCATGCAATAGTAGACTACCTCCTCCTCCTCCCTAAAGGGGAATGGGAAGTCTACTCATGCCTAGGAGCATTCCTCTTCTTCTATCTAATTTGTTTTTTCCTCTCACCTTATTGTGGCACCTTCAACCTATATCCCCATGCCTCGCATGGGGAGTCTGATGGTTCCTACTTGGAGGAAGGGCAAGTTTCAAGTATTCAAACATCCTATATTACACATGATGCCAAGGCCCATTGTCTATGGTAAGGGGAAGGTTCTTCATGCAATTTCCCCTACATCTTGGCCTATGTGCCCTCCTACTGCTCCTACCCCTTAGGTAGTGAATGGGAAGAGGCTCGATGCAAAGGTTCCTAAGTATGCTTCTCCACATGTTACATTTTTCTCTCCTCTACTTCCTACTCCTGCTCCCATCTAGGAGGCTACCCTTCCACCAAAAAATATTGTGGAGGACACACCTATGGAATAATAGGTTTCTCTTGTTCCTTCTCAAGCAGTGAGATCTAGTTCCCAAAGCTGACGAAATTGACTTGCACATGAGTGAAAATGTTGGAGGAAGGCTTTGGCTGCTGAGTAGGCTACCAAGTGTAAAAGGTAGAAGAGGAACTAGAAAATCCCATTTGGTCATCTCCTGGTGGGCCTCCCCCTTCTGTTCCTTTCACTTTAGTTCCTATCGCCTTGGTTTTTCTTTAAGCTACTCCCATGTGTGCTAGTGACCCTTACCCCAAAAGGGTGTAGGTGTTCATTGCTACCTCAGTGAATCCTCCTCTTTTGATGTCCCTTCCAAACATCCCTCAATTCCCTCAACCTATAGACATTTTGAACACCATGGTGGTGTCCATTGCAAACTTGTCCTATTCCTCCTAACCTTCCTATTCCTTTGCAAGGATTATACATCCTATGATGAATCATAAGTTAGAGGATGAACTCAATTCTAATGGAGGTCAGAAGAAGGGATCACCTGCTTCTGGAGAGGTTTATTCTTTGGCTTGCATCATCCTAGTGATAGAGGCAACCCCATCATCTCTTGAGTTTGTCACCATCTCTCTTGACAAGATTGATTGTGGATCTTGGGTGCCTCCTACTCAGTTGACACATGGAACTCTTGTTAAGTGTGTGGTCAACTTGGTGGATGATTTCTTGGCTCTATTAGTAATATTTACAAGGTTAATGAATTTTACCTCATAAGATTTGACTAAAAAAGACCTTGAGGGGCCTTCTTCCTTAGCTCTTTTCATAGGAGAGTCATAGGGTGCTCCCCTTCCTATCCCTCCCTTGTAGGATCATCTACCCCCCCTTATAGTTATCTAGATTGGGAGAATGATGACCTCTTGGTTGATGAGGACTAGGGGAGTACATATTCTTTATCTGTAGATTAGATTTTTGTGTGTTCCTTGAGGACCCTTTCCACCCTCATAGATGCTTAGATATAAAAGTGAAATTGTGTCATAAACTCCCTCTATGTGTTGCATCATTCTTCTATATGTTGTATCTTGATTTTTAAAAATTGGGGATGATGCAAAGAGTTGGGGGCATTTAGGCCCTCTTCCATGTTGACCCAATGTTTTTATATTTTTTTTAACTTTTTCGTCATGTGCTATTCTTCAAATTTGGGAATTCTTGGGATTGATGATATTTCACTCATATACTATGTGTTACCTATTTTGTTGAGCTGATCTAGCCCCAGATTCTCAACTCCCCCTATCCTTTTTTTTTTTTCTTATTTATCTTGATCCCTTGGTTTCTATTCATATTTATCTCTTATTTTCTTTCTTGTTGATGTTGTGGAGCCTATGTGCTTTCCATTACATGTGCAAAAACATTTCCATGTCTACATCTTGTCATGTGTCATGGGCCATGTCACCTCTATATTTTCTTCCTTTCCTTAGGATGCCACGTAATCCTTTAGTTTGTACACACCATCCTAATGGGGGATCATACTTCTATAGTCTTTAATAAGGTGTATTTGGTGGCCAACGAATCCCTTGTTGAAGATTTTTGCATTTCTCAAAAATCACATTCTTCAATAAGGATTCCCTTAGCAAGATTTTCTTTTGAAAACAAATTCGTAGCTAAAAGAATCAGAAAGCTTCCCTTCGAGGAGGCCATTTTTTTGGATTCCTTAATGAAAGAGAATCTTTCAAAAGGATTCCTTGATGAGAGTATCATTTGCAAAAATGCTATTTTTTAAATGGAGTGTCCCTTTGAATGGATCCCTTGCTATTTTGAAGGGTTTCTGAGGGACCCCTTTGAAAAATTCTCCTTTAATTACTTATTTTGTGATATGACTATCTATTCTTCTATTTGCATGACTTTTTCTTGCCTAACATGTTTTTTCTGTAGATTAACATGTTTCTTTGTAAGATCGAGCACCTTGTCAAGATTACCTTATAGTACCGAGCACCTGTAAGGGTCAATCAGACTCTATAGAGCCTTTCATTTTCAACCCCCTAGGACCAAGCATCTATGGCACCTCCTTTGCAGGATTGAGCACCTATGAAGCATTTTAATTATGTAGGACCAAGCACCTGTAGAACCTTTGTTCAACTTCTATAGGAAAAAGCACTTGTGGATCCAATTTTGTAGGACTGAGCACCTACAAAGATTTTGTTCACCTTTTGTAGGATTGAGTACCTATTGAGCCATCTTCCCTACATGTCTGAGCATGTCATATTGTGGTGTGCTTCCTTGATGATTTAGGTATATTTTTTTTCAGCTCTTTCTCTACTTTACCTTGCATTCACTGACACATATTCTCACTTAAGTGGGGGAAAAATTTAATGGCATGAATTTTCACCCCTAGGAAAATTTCACATTACATTACCTTCTACCTTAGATAATTAAATTTGATGATGCAATCCCTCTACCCATCACCTTTCCTTGTCAACTTTGAAACTCATTTGTGTGTTGATAGAGGAATTTTTGCTTGGAATGCTAGCATGGGATGTGGATGTCCACATGACACACTTTTGTCTTGATATAATTCCTTCCTCTAGAATATACAGAGGTGTTACCCTTCTCCATTGGATGAAAAGTGTAACATTTATTTCTCACTTGATTGACTTCAAATAGGATTTTCGCCTCCTTTTCCTTTAAATTATCTAACTCTTCATTCCATCCATCTTTTTCAAATATTTTTTAGTGCTTCTTCCAACTCCTTCACTTTTTCAACAACTCCTTAGCTTCTACACACTCACTTTCAAGCATCATGACCACCATTGTAGTTGTAAGATATTTTTTTGGATCCTCCTCTTCATTGGTACGACACCATTTTCTTTTGAGATATTGCAAGATCGTTCCCTCCACCATTTACATTGAGAACGTGTTGTTGATAAGGTGATATAAACCATTTTCATACTTATATAACAACATGTTGGTGTTTGTGTATTGCTTGGTATTTCCATTTCTATACTCTTTATCATATTTCTATACAATCGTTTCTATTTGGTTGTTTGTGGAGGTAGAAACACCAAAGTAGGGGACTAACTGAGGAATTACTCTAAACACAACCCCAACATTTTTTAGTTCTTCTCAGTTGGAGATATTCAAATAATCATGTTGCACAAAGCTCGATATCACTTCCTTATCTTTCTTTGTTAATTCAAAGATAAAATAGTTAAAGTATTCTTCTTCTTGTACTTCATTTTTGTACTTTCTTTGTGTTGTGTTATAGTATAAAATATTTTAGTCAACCTATTAGTTTTTCTCCTATTTTTTGTCTGTTCCTCACACTCTTTGTCCATTCAAATGCCAATGCATTACACTGGAGTTTGTGTCTTGCATAGTCATCCTCAAGTAGTGAATTGTCTAAGTCATAGATTGAACTCTGAGAATAGGCTCAATTGACTTCCTAAAATGTTTAGGTTAGTAGAAGGAAAATAGTAACCAAATTTTTCTTCCTTTTCGACCCTAAACACGGAGCTGTACCAATCAAATAGAAAATATTGAGGTAGATTAGGGTATCCTATTTCTTAGGACCCTCCCATGACCTAGGGTCTCGAAGAATTTGGGCCCCCTCCTTTGTAGAAGGATAGGTGCACATTGTTCATCATAGTGGGTTTAATCATTTTTCCCTTTGTTGGAATATTTGACTTGACTACTTTTGGCCCTAACCAATTGAGCCTATTTGGCCCTATGAGGATTAATTTTTCCCCTATTTTCAAAATTTCAAATCTAACTGAATTAATTATTTGTTTGTTCTTACATCTCACAACCCCCCTCCAATTTCTTTTCTTAAGGCTCCTTCATCCTATGATGGAATGATTTTAGTTCCTCCTCTTACAAAAGTAGTGAAGGAATCACACCCTAGATGAGGTATCCTTCCTCTACTGCAAAGGACTAGTTTCTACATTTTGGTTCTACCTTTGTCATCCTTCCAAGATTATGAGGCAAGTGCCAAGTGCCATTTTCCCTTCCTTTTCATAAGGGAATTATTATTTTTAGAATTTTGAGTGAAGAAATATATTATTTGAGAACCTTCCCCTCTTGTTGTCTCCCAGCTACTTGAGGTTTATTCTATTCTTCCTCTATTTCCTAGAATAGAGGAAGAAAAGGAACCGATGCTGGGAAACAACCTTTTTCCTTCTACACAAGTTTTGATTCATACATGGAAAAATTATAATATGAAAGAACACATGAGATGGTGTAATTATAGTAACATCTAGCTTGCGGTAGGTCTTGTGAAAATTTACCTAATGAGCCATCTCCCTTATAGTTCCTTCCTTCCTCAATCTCACTTTCTTTTCCTATTGAGTCTTCATCATCTAAGCTTGATCCTTTCCTTCCTCCACCTATCCAAAAGATTAAGCTTTCACCATATTCATTATCATGGAGTCTGAGGAATTCTTCTATTCCAATTTTTTTTTCTTCCTCGTCTTCTATGATTGGTAGTTCTCACAAACATTTCAATAACACTACCATATCACCCATTATGGATTGTTCAGATTTTGATTCAAATGTGATGATAAATTCAATGGAAAAGCATTTGGAGTTATCCTTAATTTTTGAGAATTCTATGAATTTAGGTTTTAAGGGCATGCACAATGATCCCCCTTTACTAAGTGAGAGATCATGTATAGAACTAGGTGCCTCTACTTTTACTAAACTTGTTGTACTCCGTTTAGCATCTTTCCCGACATATATTTATGATGAGGAATTTTGGGATGTAGATAAATTTCTTTAGACTAGCTCACAAGTGCAGTATCCTTGTTGTTTTTTATGTTGTATTGCATATACTATTATCCCCATAATTTGTTTCTTGGTATATATTTGTGCATGTTTAGTTATCTTTGGAAGACCCCTACCACTCTTGTAGGAATATCGATACAAAGGTAATAAACTTGTTGTGACATTCCTCTATTTTTATCATCATTCTACTATTTTTTGTAAACAATTTTGTTTGCATATTTTAGAGGTGGCACAAAGTGTTGATAATTTTAGGTTTCCTCCATGGTGACCCAAAATCATCTTTGTTTCATTTTTTTTATGAGCTCTTCATCCTTTGTACTCATAGTTCCAATATATTTGGGTAATGATGACAATTAAATAATTATTAATGCAATTTATTTATCATAAATTTATACTAACCCCAAATCCTTAGATTTTTATGTGCTTTTGTGCACTCTTGTTGATGTATCATTATTTCTACCTTAAAGGGAAATTTATCCTACTTAGCATTAGAAATTACTTTAAGGTGGGTGCATACATCCTACCTTATGGTTCAATTATCTCTTCTATCATGAAATTGGTTCTACTCTTGCAACACCCATATTTGGATTGCCCCTACAAGACATTTCAATCAAGTTTACCTGATAAACAATAGGCTTTCCTTAGCTTGTAATCTCTATTATCTTAAGCATGAAACTCACCTAGTAAATATTGGATGTTACTAGAATATGATGTTTTTCATCTTCTTCCCATCAAAATGACCTAGTAAGTATTGAAATTTACTAGCCTATGATGTTTTCAACCACTTCTTGTAGAGCTCAACTAGCAAATATTGGACTTTTATTGCATGTGTTGTCTTCACTTGTTCATTATTCAGCTAGAAATATACAAATTTCCTATCATGTGACTTATGAAATCCTTTTTGTATTGCTAATAATAAGATCCAACAAATCTTGTTAGTCCAGAGATTCCATACCCTACTTTTTATGTATGTTTGTGTATGTTACGTATATGCTTTGTGTATGATTTTTATAGTCTTTGTATATTCTTACTGTATGCTTTGTGTTTTCCTTTTGTATCAATTTGTGTCTTTGTTTTCAAGTGTTTTATTTATGCCTTATGTGTTTGGTTAGTATTATTACTTAAGTCACAACCCTAATTCGGGAGGCTTGTTTGCATCCTTTGACTTGGTGTTCTTATACCTTTATGATGCCCTTTAGTTTTCTCCATACTTTATTGACTGTATGGACATAAGACCATATACCCATTAAATTGGGGGCTAAATATGACATTGGAAATTATATCCACTTACTATTTTACATTTCACCTTGTGCATACTTTTATCTTTTCCTATTTAGTGCTTATTTAGGGAATTTTTGACGAGTTTTATTATGCTCTTGTTCCTAGGCATCTACCTTAAGGAAAATTAGAGGCAAGAAACTAGCATCGCACTAGTTTTTGGGCCCATTTTCCCTTTAAATTTGAAATTGAGGTTGGTCCTTATGTGATTTTGGATGCAACCTTCTTGGTGCCCTTGTTACAAGTGTGAAGGTATTTTTATTGATTTTTTAACTATGTAAAAAATTTAGGTTATCATAAAATAAAATTCATAAAAAGAAACCCTAGCTAAATAATGAAGCACAAAGGAGGAAAATAACATAAATAAAAGGAAGATTTCACCAAACAGCCTTCATTCCCTCCATGATTGACCTTCATTTCCCTTCTCCATTTTTTGTAAAATGATGTTTTCTCTCATATTTTGAAGAGCAACTAAGACCTATGACAAAGACTCAAGCAAATATTGAAGGATTTCCAAATTAGGCAAGTTTTTGAAAGATGCTAAGAGATTCAAGATGCCAAGAGATGTCCAAATGAGGCTACAAAAGCCTTTTTTAAGACTTTCCTTTTTTGGATGAATGGCCAAGATTGAAATTTGAAAAATCCCTGAGATCAAAGGCTGAAATTGCATGTGACAACTAGAAATTAGGGTTAGGGAAAACTTAGGTCATAATTTTAAGTGAAGGGTTTAGATTTGATTTTGTGAAAATAAAATTAAGGGTCAAGAATGCATGTGACAAGGGGATATTGGGAACAAAAAAGAGGTTAGTGGAGAATCAAATAAGAATTTTAAATTATTTGATTCAAGAGGTGATGTTGAAATCTTGAATTAAAAAATAAATTTAACTCAAAAGTGGTGGGGTCATGTGACAACAAATAATTATTTTCAATTATTTACTTGGTAGGAAATTAGGAAATGAGAAATTTAAATAAATGACTTTACTTAAATTTAGGGAAAATTCAATAAGACAATTAAATAATTAATAATTATTATTTAATTGTGGATAAAATGGACAAGGTGGACAATAATTAAATAAATCATAGGAAAAATTACATGTTGATGAATTGGATGACACACGTGTGAAGGGAGGTTTGCAATCCTATGACCCTCATGGTCATGACCTACATGTAATATTTCTTGCTTGCATGCATTTGGAGGTTCAGATGGAGTGTTGGTGAGTAGGTGAGCTTGAGTGGGGTGGATCTTTTTTTTGCTACTCGGGGGGGGGGGGGAGGATTTTCTCTGGTCATTTTATTTTGTACTTCATGGGTTTCATCTTCTATTTTTGGTTTTTGGCTACACGTGGTGGTGCTTGGTTTCGGGGATTTTCCCTCTTGTATCTGCTGCAATGTCTTTCTTGAATTCCAATATGGGGGTTGGGTCTATTCCATCTGGTGAAACCATGGCTAAGAGTTCAAAATTGTTTATTTCTAATGTTGTCAATCCTTCACGTGGGGGCTTTTCTCAAAGTCCAAAAGTGAATGGTTTCTTGTTGAGGAGTGAGACTCAGCTGGTGTTGGCTATCTAGATCGATTCAATAGTTGAGGATGTCAAATATTGGAAGAATCATGCTCTAATTTTTAAATTCATGGGTATAAGGGTTTCTCTCCCATTTCTTGAAGGTTGGGCACACCATACCTAGAACCCGAAGGGAGACATGGACATTTTTTAATCTACAAATAGCTATTTCATGGTTGTGTTTTCATGTATTGCGGATCACAATAAGGGTTTTGAAGGAGGGCCTTACTTCTACAATCAAGTGGGTTTGATCCTAAAGCCCTAGCACATGGGTTTTAATCTTGTTGAAGATCTTTCATTGAGGGTTCTGGTTTGGGTTCAATTTCCTTGGCTTTTGGTTGAGTACTAGAGAAATGAAATTTTGCATAGTATTGCTCTTTTGCTTGGTAAGTCGGTGGGTCCTTCACAACAGACTCTAGGCGGGAGGGTTCTATCTTTGGATCGTATTTGTGTTGAGATTGATTTGAACAACCCACTACTATATTTGTTGGAACTTAAGGTTGGGACTTCTTCATGGATTCAACAACTGGACTACAAGACTTTGCCTTTCCAATGAAATTTTTTACATGCTTATGGTCACCTTCAATGAATGTTTCCTAAACTTAAAGTCTCTGATTCTTCCTTTGGTGGGGGTTCTACTAGGGTACCTCTGTGACCAGTTTCATCAAAGGAGAAAGGTAAAGCCCCTATTTCTGAAGGGAAAACTGACAAGGACAGGTTTATTTCAGTAAAATCTTGTAACAAGGGTAGGGGCAAAAAAATAACCCTTAAGGACAAACAAGAGGATGTAAGTTTTAACCATTTTGAGGCCCTTGAAGATCTATACCAACAAGAGTTGCTTCAAAATAATGTTATTTCCATTGATAATGTTTGTGGGGGGGAGTTTTTGGATTCGCATATGATTGGGAATGGTATTCCTGGTGGGGATTCTAGTGCTTTAGTTCCTCTTGATTAGGTCATGGAATCCTCTATGTTACTAACCATCCCAATAGGTTTGGAGGGTGATCCTAATCCTCCTAGAAATTTTATGGTTTTAGAGGCTTTGGGTTCAATTCAAGATCTAGGTAAGGGTATTTCTTCTTCTTCTCCTTTGGGCCTGCATTAGAAAAACATCAAGAAGGGGAACCTAGAGAAGCCTTCCAAGGTTGGAAGGAAGAAATACCAATACCATATCAAGATGGCGGGTGATAATTTGGTGGATTCAGGCTCTGTTAAGCCTCTTAACTCCCACTTTTCTAAACCCCATAAATGATTTTTCTATCCTAGAATGTGAGGGGTTTGAAAAAAATCCCTCAACAAAAGGATGTTCGAGAAATTATTAACGCACATTCCCCTAATATGGTTTTAATTCAAGAATCTAAGTTATTTGTTCATGGTATGGATAATATTTCTTCCAAACTTTGGTGGGATGGTCGTTGCCAATGCATTGGTTCTCAGGGTAGTGTTGGTGGGATTATTTGCTTCTGGGACACATGAAATATCTCTCCTTTATGGTGGATTGCAGGTAGATCTTATTTATCCATGGTTGTTTTGAGATTTGACTCAGGTGAAATTTTTCTATTCATCATTTAAGGTATGTGAGATCTTTGGCTCCTATGGTTCCTCAAATTTTAGTTGGGGACTTTAATTCTATTCTCAATCTTGAGGAGAAGCGAGGAGGTTTGGATCGTTTGGAGCCCTCCTCATCACTTTTTAACAATAGCATTAACCATCTGAATTTGATTGATATTAATCCTCTTAATGGTATATTCACTTGGATTAATAGGATATGTGGTGTAGATTCTATCTCTAAAAGATTGGATAGGTTTTTAGTTTCTATTTTTTGGGTTGTAAATCAATGGAGTTCCAACTCTAAAATTCTTTACTGGTGTGGTTCGGACCATTGGCCAATAATTTTTTTTGCTCATGGTTGTGAAAGTGCCAAGATTCCTTCTTTCAAATTTTAGTTAATGTGATTGTTTGATCCATCTCTGCAAGACCTTGTCAAGGTGTGGTGGGTGGATGGTTTACCTTCACATGGGACAACTATGTACACTTTTGTTAAAAGTCTCCAATTTGTGAAATTTCAGCTGAAAAAGTGGAACAAGGAATGATTTGGTAATGTCTTTAAGGGAAAATCAATAGCTTAGGATTATTTGAATTTAATCTCTAGGAAAAATAGAGACCATGGAATTACTCAAGAGTCCCTTAAGGTGGAAGTAGATGCTTTGGAGAAGTTTTATGAATGAGAATTGTGTGAGGAGTTATTTTGGAAGAAAAAATCAAGGATTGATTGGTTGCAGGAAGGAGAGAGGAATACTGCCTTCTTTTTCAACTATGTCAAAGCCAGGGGACATGACAATCTAATCTCCTTTATTGTGTCTTCTCAGGGTGATCAACTATCTTCCTTTTGGGATATCTCCCTCAAGTTTGTTAGGTACTTCTCTTCTTTATTCTTTGAGGATGGTCCTAAGGATTTGGAAGCTATGAATTAGGTTATGGCTTGTATTCCCTCTATTGTTTCCTATGAAGCTACTATTGATCTCTCCTAGAAAATTTCTCTTGAGGACCTTGAGGAGGTTATTTTCAGTATGAAAATGGAAAGGTCCCAGACCCAGATGGTTTTCCTATTGAGGTTTTTAAGAAATACTGGGAGATTATCAAATGGATCTTTTGGAGGTGGTGCATGTATCCCAGGTTACCAAACAAATGTTGAAAGCTATGAACTCGACCTTCTTGTCTCTTATCCCCAAGTGTGAGGGGGTTAATTCTTTTGATCTTTTTCAGCCAATTTCTCTATGAAATGTCATCTATAAGATCATTGCCAAGCTAGTTGCTGAGAGATTGAAGCCATGGTTGAATAATATCATCTTTGAGGAGCACAGGGTTTTGTTGCTAGCAGAAACATTCAGGATGGTGTTGTGATTTCAGTAGAGGCAATTCATTTCATGGAGGTGTCTAAAGAGAAGGCCATGTTTATCAAACTAGACATGGCTAAGGCTAATGATTAGGTCAGTTGGTCCTTTTTGTGCAATATCCTATGTGCATTTGGGTTTGGTGAGGATTGGATTAATTGGGTGATGAGTTATGCCATGTCAGTTTTATACTCTATTATGATTGATGGTGTTCCTTCTTCTTTGTTTGGGGATTCTAGGGTCCTTATATAGGGTGATCCCTTGTCTCCTTATCTCTTCATTATTATGGTTGAAGGCTTGGGTATGCTTCTTAAGGTTCATTGGAGTCAAGGTTTGATTCATGGTTGGCCTTGGGGTGATGGTCTGGATCTGCACACACATCTCCAATTTATGGATGATATTGCTCTTATGGGGTTGGCCAAAATCAAGGAAGCAAACAACTTCAAGAAAACTTTGGATACTTATCTTACAGCATCAGGGAAAATGATTAATTAAGGGAAATCTTCTATTTTTTTCTTCAATACTCCTCCTCATATTCAAGCAAGGATTGCTTGCATTATCATATTTCAGATTGTTAACCTTCCTCTAATATATTTGGGTGTTCCTCTCTCTATTTCCCCTTTGCCAAGGAGGTCTTGGGAGCTTATTCTGAACAATTTCAAGAATTATGTTAGTCACTTGACTTTTCAGTGGTTGTCTTTTGCTAGGAGGATTATGCTCCTCAAGGTTGTGGTTTAGGCTCTTCACCTCTATAGGTGTATGGTTCAAGTTGATTTGGTAGGCTTCATCAAAGATCGTGATACACTTTCTAGACAATTTATTTGGTCGAGAAGCTTGGATTCTAGGAAGTAGAGTCTGGCTAGGTGGGAGACTATCTCTAGGCCTACTCATCAGGGTGGTTTGGGCCTTTGTCAAGCATCCCTTATTGGTCAAGCTTTACTGGCCAAGCTTTACTGGCGTTGGTGTGTTTTTCAAGATCAAAGTTGGGCCAAGATCCTTAAGGTAAAATATTGGAGAGGGGCCATGGAAAGGGAAATCCCCTAGTACCCTCTAGAGGGTAAGGTGTCCATGATTTGGGACACTCTTAAACAAGGTGCCAGTTTGATTAATTAGGGTCTCTTCTGGATTTTTCACAAGGGGGGTGATGCTATTTTTTGGCTTGATTCTTGGTATGGTTATCCCTCTTTATTATCCTCTCATTCCCATCTTCCTGAAGTGGGTTCTCAATTCCTGGAAGTTGGATGGTTGAAAGTTAGTTATTTTCAATGTGTTGAGCGGTTGGTTCAAGTGAAGGTGCTCAGATGGAAAGGTGTCACCTTTGGCCTCCTAGGGGCTCGGTTGGGGACCGTGCAGAGTTGGGTAAGATTTTAGCTGGAAGATTTTGTTTCTCTTTACAACAAGATGATGTATTGGCTTGGGCTCCAGATCCTAAAGGGGTTTTCTTCGTGGTTTTTAGGTATCAAGAATTGGATTGGAGAAAGTATGGGGAGGTTGAAATTCCTTGGTGGAAATATGTGTGGAACAAGTTTTTTTGGCCTAAGTGCAACTTATTTCTCTAGCTAGTGGATCGAGATAGATGTCTTACTTGGGAAAATCTTATGAAGAGGGGATTTCAGGGGCCTTCTATTTATTTTTTATGCTAGAATTGTGAGGAGTCTTCTTCACATTTTTTCTTCTAGTGTGCTTTTTTCAGACTTATTTGGAATTTGTGGTGGACTATTTGGAGACACCCCTATTTGCATGACTCATACCTTCTAGAATTTTAGAGGTCTTTGGGGAGACCCCCTTCCCTTTCATTCCCTTTCCAGATGGCTTCGATTGTGCAGACTTCATGCATTGTTTGGTAGATTTGGCTGGAGCGGAACTATAGGATCTTCCAATATAAAAAGTTGGTGGTAGATCAAGTTTGGAAACATATTCTTGGTATGCTTTAGGAGACTATTTATACTAAATATGATGTTGGTGCTCCTCTGATTGTTGAGGAGGTTAATGTGATTTTGGGGTTTGGGTTTGACTAGTGTTAGTTTGAACAATTCTTACCCCATTGGAAGAAGGAATCCCAAAAGGAAAATGAAAAGAGAAGGTAGGTGGTCCCTGAATCCGGTTGGAATTGTGAAAATTAATACTATAGGCTCTTTGAGGGGAAATCCTAGTTTTTCTGGTGTGGGGGTTTTGGAAAGAGATAGTTCTAGTGTTGTCCTTTTCCTCTTCTCCAGATATTATGGAATCTAGTCTAATAATATTATGGAGGCTCTAGTTATTCTTGTTGCTTTGGAAAAATCTCATGCACTAGGATGGCGCAGAATCATTTGTGAATCTAACTCAAAAATTGTGATTAACTTGTTAAATGGGTAGTATGTTAATGGGGTGAACTGGAAATTGTCCTCTTTGGTGCGGTAGATTCACCAGCTTTGTAGCTCCCTTGGGATGGTGGCTTTTGTTCACGTTCCCGGGGAATGGAATAATGTTGTTGATAGTCTTTCTAAATGGGCTTTGGAGTTTAGGGATGAGTGGGAGAAGCTTCCTAGGGATTGTGCCCAAAAATACCAAAAGCTTGCTTCAAGAGGATATGGTTGATACTTGATTGGGATTTGTGTTGATGGTCAAAATAACACAACATAAAATAGAATATTCCTACTCTATTTCTCCTGAAAAAGAAAGACAACATATAGTAGTCTAACTTCCAAGGTCCTAGTAGTTGGTTCTCAACTATGTTGATGTCACTCAATTGGCCAATGCAACTGTAATATTCAAGGGGCCTTTGTTGGTGATAAGGAATACAAACTATATCAGATTCATCAATCTATGTTTAATGGGGGGGATTTAAATGAACATAAAAAGATAGATCAAGGCGTAGATCAATAAAACATGAACAAAATTCCTTAACATCTAGACATATATTCTCAACAACGAGTGTTTCTTAATAGATCAAAATCATAACATGATGCAACTCACAGAAAAATCCATACCATTGCATACATTCATAGTGCTTAATTTAATCATCACAACTATTCATCAAAATACTACAAGATTGAAAACAAACTCCTCATTTGTTGCCAATAATATAGATCAAACAAAAATAACAGTAATTTCATTCACAGATAATCTAATGAAATAATCTTTAAAATTTGGTTTCCCCTATTGATTTGCATCAAATAAGAAACATTTATGCACATAAAACTCACTAAAATACGGACTGATTATGGTTCATTAACCTCATCCAAGAAGTTCAACTCCAACATAAAAATTGTAGAAAAAGTGTATCTAAATTAAACATAAACTTAAAAGTGTGTTTGCTCAAAGCTCTAAAATTCTATCTGCTATCATCAGGTGGCTAATCTTACTTCAATTAGCCGACCTTTAAAAAAATGAACCTCAAAGTACATATAGGCATGCTACACATAAATCCCTCTCAATATGAAATTGAGATCCACTAATCAAGTAACCAAAACTACATCAAGAAACTAGACTTGCTGATCTTCAGTTCAAAGGTTGATTTCCTTGTTCTAAAAAATCTGACTCCCAAGGAGAATCATAGCACCAATGGATGAGAACCTTCAGTTCAACATATGTCAAAATCTTCCAAAGTAGGAGGGAAAAGGGGAAGTCATGTGCCAAAAATAGAACAATTTTCTACCAACTCACTCCTGCATTGTTCGCTCAAGAAGATATTCATTATAGCTGGAGAACACTTGTTGAAGGATGTCCACATAAGGCCCATCGACCTAGTTGTCTTCAAATTTGATTTTTTTTAACTCTTCTGAGGTGAATTCCTACATATCTTTGAATCTGGTCAACTCCCTCCTAGCAGCTTTCACCTCTTTAATATCCATTAGTCTATCCAACAATAAATCCTCTCCATCATCTTCTTTTTTCATGACCTCCTAGAATTTATTGTTCCATTTCTCCTTCAATTGATCCAAAGGCATGCCTTCTTTAATCGGTCTGTCTACATTGACTAAAATATCTATTACAACTTCTAATTCATCAAGTTGCTCATTCAAGTCTTTACTAGCGTCTTGAACTTCATTTCTATGCTTATATATGAATTCGGACCTAAATTGGATTATGCTTGAGGCATTTTCCAAGAAATGTGCATTATTTTCTTCAAGGATTGATTGTTCCAAGAGAGTTGACTTTGGCACTTTGCAGATGTCCTTCATCTTCTAAGCATATTCTCTATATTCATCTTCCTCATTCCCTAGGTCCTCAACATGATGATTCATTTCCTCTATCAAATCAAGTGCCTTCATATGGATTTCAAAACCATTTATTAGTACTTCTCTAGCCTCTTGATTTAGTTTGCCAATCCATCGGTCCAACATCCCCATTTTATTTCTCATTTGCATCAAATCATTAGCTTCTTTCTTACTGAGTAGAACTGGATTTTCCAAGGTAGCAAATTGTTGGGACATGGGAGTGGAAATATCTTTTAAGAAACTATGCAATTGATCTAATTGAGCCTTAAGCTCATCCTTTCTTTGTTTATCCTTGATCATCCTAGACTTTGTGGAGGAAGCTACAATATCAATGAGATTCATTTTTTGCTTCCTTGTAGGCCTCCCTAAGTTGACTATGCCCAACTGATAATAAGTTACTTGCATGTCTTCCTTGTCCTTATCTACCATTGGAATTGCACATTCCACAATGATTTCTCCCACATCTGTAAGTTTGGTAGAATGTAGAACCTTGGACTTTTTCTTAGGTCTCTCCTTTTCTATCTCATTCATCATTTCATCCTAGTTGAGAGGTTGAGGTTGAGCTATTTTCTTCTTTTCCAAGTTGAGCTTCAGCCATAGGGGAGCATTTGGGGTAGTAAACACTTGTGCTGAAGAAGAAGTAGCAATGGCAATAGATATGGGTGATAACATGGTTGCCTTAGGCTGAGAGTTAACTTCATGTATCCTTTGTTGTTATTTTTGTGCTTCTTCTTGTGCAATCATATCAGCCTCTTCCCTATCATTCTGCTCCTGTAGCCTTTTATCTTCTTGTTCCTTCTTCAAACATTCTTCCTCTAACCTCTTTTCTTCAAGCAATTGATCTCTTTGTCTCTCCAAGTCTTTGAGCTTGTCCCATACTTCCTTCTCCTTTTGTTGTTTCTTAGAAAGCTCTTCTGCCTCTTTTTCCTTTTGTAAGCATTCTTCTTCTTCCATTTTATTATAGGCCTCCTCAAAAATTTTAAATTTAGCCTCAAGGGATTATTTTTCTCTTCTTTGTCTAGCCTTTTCTTCTTCAAGATCATGTATCTTTTGCAAAATTTTTGACTTTTCATTCTCCTCCTTTATTCTGAGCTCCTGCTCCTTTTGTTGTTGTTTTTTGGCCAACTCATCAGCTTTATATTTGGCCTCTAATTGTTGTTGCTAGAGTAATGCATTAGTTTGGGCTTTTGCTTCTAATTCATGTTGTTTTGATAATGCTTCAGCTTGGGCTTTTGCATCTGATTCCCTCTTAGCTTCTTCAAATAGCTTCCATTGATCCTCCTCTGTCAAAACATGCTCAATTCCTACATCCTCAATTTCATCAAGAGGTGTCTCCTCCAGTGTCTCCTTGTCCAAAAGAGTATTTTCACAGTTTGTATCAATGTCATGAATTTCAAACTCAAGACCCTTTCCCTTCAAAGTTTTAGCTTCCTTATGGAGAGTTCCCCTAGGAATTTCTTCACTTGGTTGCTCTATAGGATGGGGTTGAGTAGAAGAATCACCTACAACTGATGTTGAGGCCCCAGGTCCTATTAGGACTTCTTCTTCATGTGCTTCAGGTATATCTTGAGCTGGAACTTCAAGTTCAAATTCCTCTATATCAAGAGGGAAGAATTCCAAGGGCTCCTTAGGAGGCATTCTTCTTTTGGTCCACTTGTACCCTTGAGTGGTACCTACACCTTTCCTTTTCTTGGAATTTTGACCACTAGGTTCCTTTGTTCTTAGCACAACCCATTGGATGCTTCTATCCAACACCGACCTTGCTATCTATTTAATATCTATGGTCTCCTCTGCACCCCAATCTATAGGACCCAAGTTCTTGGTACCTATATTTTGTGCCTCATATTGGGGATCCAAAACTACCCCATCATCTGATAATGTTTTGGGAATGTCCACTTTCACCCCAAACTCCACCATGAGTGGGATAGGCAACCTTTCATAATTTATTTTCCTCAAGTCATAATAATCTTGAAGATCACTCCAAAAGTCCTCTAATAGGTTGAAATGTTTGTCAAAAATAGAAGCAAAGAAAGCGTTCATTTTATTCTCTGGATCAAAGTGCTTCCTAGCAGTGTACAAGCCCAACTTCAGATGCATCAATTCATTTCAAACTACCTTGGCTCCCACAAGGTGTGGACAACTATATTCACCCAAATTCATGGGGAACTTATGACAACCAAGCTTATGCTTTATACCAAATTTAGAATTAACCCCCAAATCTTGATAAACAAACTCCATTAAAACAATCCTATTGTTGCAGCATCTAGGGAGTAGGTGAGGGTGACCATCAAATCTAGCCAATCTTAAATAAGTAAACTTGGGGTGTTGGATAAACCAACATCCCAACTCTGTTATGAATTCCATGGCCTCCTAGCTCAATTTGTATCTTGCATCTCTCGTAAGCTGGTTAATAATGGCATATAGAAATGTATCATTAACCCTCCTATAATGTAGTTCAGAATTTTGCAAGGTGAGCTGATCATAATGATTCCACACCTTATTCTATCGATCAGCTTCTCCCAAAATCCCCACTCTATTTAATCTAGGAAAGATGCCTCTTCTTTCTGCTGCATGAATCACATAAGAGGTCATGAAGAAACTTTAAGTTTCTCTCACTCTAATCATTTGGTTGTGTATGCATTCAGACACAATCATGGGCCAATCAAACTATTGCCTACCATCTACGATAGTATGAATGAATGGAAACATCCATTCTTTAAAGTGAAAAGCATCCCTTTTTACAAATACTCTGGACAACATCATTATCAGGTCCCCAATATCCTTGTAGAATTTTTCCCTTTTAGGCTTATCTAGAAGATTAAGAAAATATTTTTTCTTAATTCTCATCCATCTCTTGTTTAGATGAGTTATGTTAGTATCCTTGTTATTAATATATATTTTCAAGGCCTCTGCCTCATTGAGTTGCCTAGGATTTTGTGGGGTGGGAACATTGAACATGAACTGAAACATTTGTGGAGTTAGATCAATAATAATATTGTGTGGTCAATCCACATATGGACACTGGACTGATAGAGGAAATACAACTATACGCGCCAATCCTGATTCAACAACTCTTTTAGTCCTCCCTATTACTTCCTCCGCAAATACATCCAAACACAAATCCTCATAATGGATGGGCCTAGGTTGGTATCAGTTATATCTGCCCAATTAGAATCCACCTTACTAGCAGTGATGGTAGGACCCTGATGTTTGTACCTCAAAGTATAAGAGAGTTGTTATGGCTTTACGTTTTTAGGCTCACCCAATGCTCCTGACATCTCTTAATTTCTACAATAAAACCCAATATTAGATTCATAAGAAGCATAAAAACCTGAATCAAAGATCACACCTTTCATATACTTAATTCACACTTAGTCAAAATTACATACTCATCGGAGGTGGAACCAGGCAAAAGAACAACCCTAGAAGGATTTAAAGCATTGTCGGGGTTGGGACCAGAATGGAAATTGGAATTATAACAAACAATATAGCGAGATCATAATCAAAATGAAAATGGTCATCAGAACCAGGATCGGACTAGAAATCAGACTCGGTACAATGAAGAAGTTTAAAATTTTATATCCTAGTCCACTTCCGCTTTTTGAAAAGTGAAAGAATTTTGATACTTCATAATTCATCAGAAGTGGGCTTAGGAATGCATTTAACATGCCTTGCAAACAAAGGTTCGTAAGCAAAATTAATCTTGGATTTGCCTCTGGTTAAGATCAAACATGATGTCATTAATAGAAGTTTCTCTATAGAAAAAATTGCATTACGACCTTAGCATAAGGTCATCAGATAAGCCAAGGAGGCTTAAAGTAATAGTGCAAAACTATCCCCATATGACCAAAGGGGAAAACCTGCAACTAGGGAATAACTTTTAAATTAAACATGGATGCGCAAAACCCTAGATTATTAAAACTGTCGACTTAAGAAATTAGGGCATCCATTAACCCTACTTAACATCAATGAGTTGAGATGTGAAAAGGATAGGCAGGCAAATCGATGGATCGAAGAACAGCATGAAACCAAGAGAACAATGGTATGGGTGCAAAGAAAATGTGAAAACGACCATTGTAAAGGAAAAACAAATGAGAAAATGACAAACAGTAAGTAAAATAAAAATAGAGAAAGAACCAAAGACAAGGAAAACAAAACAAAACAAAACAAAATAAAACAAGCAAGGATTCGAAGGAAAAGAGTCATGAACCCCGCGAAGAATGATAGACCAAACAAACACAATGAAAGCAGCAAAGAAAAGAAAGAAAAGAAACCCTACCTCGAAATGCAATCCAACATGTCGACTCTTGATGCAATTTTTTGCATAAATACTTGACCTGTGATTCAATCATGCTCCCAAATGCTCTACCTCGACTCTAGTTTGATATTACTACTCACAATGGTAATAATAAGTAGTAAATAAACCCTAATTAAGATTAAAAATCAATTCCACGCATGTAAAAAGGTCTGCAATTAATGTCAGTAGGTCGGAAGCCCAATCGTAGTGAGAATAGGCACAAAACATCACACAACCGAAGTAAAGTTAGAAAGAAACAAGAAAGGTGAGAGTGGAATGAGAACCAGGTTTGAAATCTTTGTCCAAGTTCTGAGTTTGGTTCTAGTTCCAGTTTCAGTTCTGCCAATGATGAAGAAAAGGAAAGAAAGAACTAAAAAGAAGACATCGAGATCGAGACAAGGTAAACTGCATCAATCCTAAGTCCAAACAAACAAACCACAAAGGAGGAGGTGTAGGCGGGATGGAAACAAAGTTTGGAACATTTTATAAATCCTGAACTTAATATCCATTCTGGTTTCGGTTTTGCGAAAGGAAAACAAGACAGACTGAAGAGACAAACAAAGACATGAGCAGGATACGAATCAGAAAGGATTTACGAAATGAAACTCAAAATGAGTTTCAAATCCAAATTTTGTTCCGGTTTCGGTTCTGACATAACAAAAGAAATAAAAACAAAGTGTTGGAAGAAAGAACAATGCAAACTTTGTTGAAAAAGACCCAAGGACAGAAAATAAAAGAGGGGGACCCATTTTGACCAAGGAAAAATATGGGGTGGTTATGCAAGGCATAAAAATTTGTCTCGTGGTTGGTTGGCTCATGCTTATTTGTATTCTAGTGGGTAGATGTCTTTTGATGTCCCTACCTTCCTCTTTTTTAACTGATTGTATTCTAGTTCTTTCTTTGGTGGAATAAATTTTTACCCTCTCATAAAAATAAATCATAGGAATTTATTTAATTATAAGAAGACATAAGGAATTAATGATGCATTTAAGTAAATAAATAAAATTTATTTATTTAAATAATTAGGAAGAAATAATAGATAAATGATAATCAAATAAATTTAGGAATTTATTTAATTACAGAGAGACATAAGAAATTAGCAACATATTTAAACAGAATAAATGTAATTTATTTATTTAAATAGTCAGGAGGAATAAAATATATGAATTAATTAAATAATTAAGAATTATTTAATTAATAGTTGAATTTGGACCATAGGACATAACTAAGTATTGTAATTATGTTGAGAAGAAATATGGAAAGATAAAGTTTGCAGGCCTAGGTCAATTTTTTGTGTCTACATTTTTCCACTCTTTGGCATAATGCAGTTTATCACATTGTGACAAAGAAAATTTAGTTCAAGACATGCCCCAGTGAAGGTATAGAGTATCTATGCCCCCTCAGGAAAATTTGCAAATTTTCACTAAGTGTCAGAAAAATTTGGAAAGTGTCCCAATA
This sequence comes from Sequoiadendron giganteum, assembly GCA_007115665.2. Classification (NCBI taxonomy): domain Eukaryota; kingdom Viridiplantae; phylum Streptophyta; class Pinopsida; order Cupressales; family Cupressaceae; genus Sequoiadendron; species Sequoiadendron giganteum. The sequence goes on along the minus strand of CM021106.1, from coordinate 170,205,710 downwards.
AGCTAATTTGATGACCAAAAAAATAATGTCACAATCGATTTCAAATTTTGGAAAGATTAATGTAGTTAAAAGGGCATTTGAAAAGCGGGAAAAAGTGCATCCAATTATGAACCCTAGGGGAAACCCTAATTTTCACCCTATAAATAGGCTTGAGGAGGGTAAAAAGCTAATTCATTTTAACCATTTCCCATAGGAGATTCAAAGCTCAGAGTGAGAGGACATTGCACAAAGATGACTATTCTAGAGGAAAATCACCATGGATATTAAGTACGGACCTACCAATGACCAGAGGGCTCAAGACCCATGGTATGTACCCTATACCCACTTTGTGATTTTGTCATTTTTGGGTAGTTTTAGGGCCTCGAAAATCAGAAAAGAATACGCATCTAACTGACATTTGTTGCATCTACGTGTGCAAAGAACATAAATTATTTCATGTTGCATGCATCTATTGTGTCACAACACAACTACAATGGGAGGGTAGGGTTTAAGTTCAATCAACAAAATCACTAATTGGTGTAATGCAAGTTCCAAAACAAACCACAAGTGTCGGGTCATGTAGTGGAATCGCTAGATTGTGACGCAAAAGTGGGTTGATTCAATGAATATGATCAAAATCGGTGCAACTGATGGGGGGAATGACACAATCTCCTTAGCGAGAAACATCTATGGGATGAAATGACACATGTGATTCCCATGACGCAAATGCAAGGCAAAATGATGCAACTGACTATGGCTAAAGTTCATTTGGTTTAGGCTCATTTTACTTGTCCATTATTGATTAATTAGATGATAGGGATGATATTCAGTGATGTGATAACATTTTTTTGTGTGTGCAGAGATGATTACTGCCTATATATACATGAGAGTTTCAACTGACCACCTATGCATTCAAGGATCAATTGAGGAAAGGTGAGAAGAGGTGATTGATGCACCTAAGATTGCTCCATGTGACCTATATGCCCATTATCCGGGAAAATAAGGGTCTCTTGATAGTGTTGGTGGAGAGATGGAACTCCAAGACATGTTCGTTTTAGTTGTTGATAGGGGAGTCCACAATTACACTTGAAGATGTTTACAGGTTGTATATGATCCTCAATGGGGACTTCAGGCCATTACTGATTATTATGAGCATGAGGATGTAGTGCAGTTGGGAATCCATGGTTACGAGATTAGCTCGGAGTTCTTAGCCAAGAATTATGGCCAATGGGAGTATATGGTGTGCACTTTGATAGTTGGGGTATTGATACTAGATCATCGGGGCCATGGTTTTCTGAACGGATGGGGAGATGTATTGATCTGAATGATGCAGGACATCAAATTTTTTGCTTAGGGGCTATTCTTGTTAGGGATGTTATATCATTAGCTGCATGTTGTTGTATATAGGGAGTCTACCAGCATCAACTGTGGGACCACACTCCTTGTGATATGGGCATGGGAGCATATTACAGTATTTCAGCCACCAGTATAGAGGCAGTTGGGTGAGAGGATTCCCTATGTGTATATGAATGTATGATCAGTGACATAGACTCGGGTGGGAGATATAGCGTACTAGTGCCATGCTATTTATACTTTGGCTGAGTTTCTATGGAGGCCATATAGGGACTGTGGACAATGTCCAAGAGAGGAGGAGAATCTCTCATTTTGTAGACAGTTCAGGTAGTTGATTGGGCAGTCGGTGCATTCCCAACTCATTATAGAGATGTACCTATCCCAATGGGTATTTTGATAGTTTGGTGAGTGACAAGATATAATTTAAGGAATTGTAGAGTATGCACGGTCATCGCAAGAGTCAATGTGGGGACCACCTATAGTAGTGACAATGGTTGAGCAACACATTTATGGCCTGGTGGCTTAGTATGGGGGTGGAGCGGTGGACCAAAAAATGTAGGGAACACCCTTGAGTTTGATGCATGGTAGATGATACATAGGCCACTTCCCTTGATAGATCTGGATTAGTCAGTACTAGTGGATTGACAAGCAGTGTTACCATAGGTGCATCTAGTAGGGTGAGGAGGAAAAAATGGTCGAAGGGGGAGAGGGAGGGATGGTAGTAGAGGAGATGGTGGAAGTGATGTAGGGCATGTGGGAGATGGATCAAGAGGTGGGGATGATGGAGGAGATGGATGAGGAGGGGGAGGGGTTGGAGGTAAGCTAGGAGAGTGTGGAAATCAGTCACATGAGAGTAGCTATCACCTATCTAAGAGTTAGGTGAGGGAGAGGAGGAGGAGAGGGAGAGTAGCCAAAGTGACCTCAACAAGAGGTAAAGCAACTGGATGTAGAGTAGCCAAAGATGGAGATAGAGGTGGAGGTGGCCAGGGAGGAGGATGTGGACATTAGTGGGGAGGAGGAGGTAGGGGGAGAGGACAAGGAGATGGATGACACAAAGAGGTGGATCAAAGATCAAATGGTGGAGGGGGAGGAGGTTCCAATGCAGAGTCCACCATTGCCTCGAGATGTGATATTTGATCAACGACTATCAGATATGTAGAGCAAGTTGGATGAGGCCCTCTCCTAGATTAGGACATTAGAGGCATAGCTAGAGGTGATGAGGCTGGAGAGGGATCAGGCGGTGGTGCGGCAGTAGGAGGCACAACAGTGGTGCTTCAATTTTGTAGAGTTGTGTTTTGGGTCAGTGGGAGAGGTGGCTAGAGATTTGGTGAGGGTGAGTGTTGGCCATGAGTACTATAGAGGACTATATGAGAGGGTCATGCCAGTAGAGATATGGAAGCCGAGTTTTACTTAGTCTCAGAGTGGTATAGGCAATGGGTCTAGCAGCAAGAGCCACAATAGTAGGAGCCATAGAAGTGTGAGCCCATCCACTTCCACAAGGAATTCATTAGGACATAGGTCATCACAAAAACCATAGAAACTCATCAAAGCATAGGTCCAGCCACAACCATGTGTCATCAAGGCACAAATCCCACCATAGCTAGCCACAAGTCACTATTATAGTATCATCACAGAGATAGTCGACAGTGTCTGAGCAAATATCATCAGCTCTAGAGAGGCAGCATTAGTCACCCTGTCCCTCACCCCGAGGGGATGAGGATAGCACTAGCTAGGGCGTATGATTTTGTATTGTTATTATGTTGAGAAATTTTGATATATTGACCATCGAGCCTGCAAGATCTATTTTTGGGATTCCTTGAGACTCTATCATGTGACATTATTTTGAGATTATTATATATATGATGCAGTTTTGGTGCAGACTCTATGTTATGTGTTGTGTTATAATGCATTATGATTTTATTGTGTTCATGTGATGTGATCTATGTTATGATTCCTATGATGCATTATATGCTATGTGATATATGTATTTATGATGGTAATTTATGATGAGATGCCTTAATACTATTGATGATGTTACCTTATGTATGATGGTTACTTTATGATGATGATGATGATAATCTTTCTATATATTCATAGTGTTTTAACTTAATGGATTCCATGCTTAAGATTATGAATGCATTGATGTATGATGGTTTATGTATGGATTGTATGATATATAAAGCTTTATGTTATGACATGAAATTATGTGCATTAATGACATGGATGATGTATGCAATGAAATGATGTACTTATATGCTATGTTAATGCAAAGGAAATGATTCCAATGATGTATTTATGCTAGTGATGTAAGTGCAAATATGGAAATGGATTTATGTAAATGTGCAATGTATTAATGCAATTTCTATATATGAGCATGTATGCAATTATATTTTTGTATGTCACAGGATATCATCAGGAGATGAAAGAGGATAGATTATCTTATGGAAGGAGATGGATGTTAGTGTGGAGAAAGAATCCTTCAATATATTTCCCAAGTACTAATAGGTGTTGCAATAATCATCATTGGGTGGGTTATTGCAATTGCTAAAAAAAACCATGATATGCATGGTTTCACCATCACATTGAACAAGTAGTCACAGACAAGGATGATCATGATGCATACTAAGAACTCAATTTCCCTACTCTTTTGTCACAACAAACTGCAAACAAGAAAGAAAGGTCATGAAACATTGTTGTTCCTCTAAATCCTATGTAGGACATCCTTAAGGAACTAGTGACATGCCAACTTTGAAAAGATAATACAATCATCATGATACATCATTGCTCCTCTAAATCTTGGTGTTAGGAAATCCTTGAGGAACTAGTAGCATGACAAAAAATCAAATGACAAGTGTTTTACAGATAGTTTTTTCCAAGTGTTTGCCAAGTATGTTTGGATGTCAAGTGTATTGATGTCGAGATGCCAAGTGTGACGAAGCCTAGGTTTATGTTGCATAAGATAATGTATCAGGTAATGACAAGTTTAGGAAGGACACATCCTGAATGATGTTGATGTCAAGAGGATTGATCTCTGAATGCCTAGAGAATCCCTTGAAATGCCATATGACAGTGTCAATGCTCAGGAAAGACATATCCTAAAGCATAAATAAATGACAGGGGTTGTTCCTCAAAAATATGTATCCAAGGAGTAATCGAGAGTTGATAGGTTGACTTTGTTATTATAGTTTGACCAAGGTTGACTAGGTGATTGAATTGACCGCATGTCAAGGTTGACATGCCAATTGAGTTGAAATGTCGATTAACTTATTTCCAAGGTTTGTTTAAGAGTTGCCTGATTTTGGAAATTTGTGAGAAGAGAACAATTGACTCAATAGACCCTAAGGGACTGACCCTTGGGGGCCTCGGGGGCTCATCAATGATGGTCTTTCGTACGTCATACACTTAGAGACCACGTAGTTTGATAGAGATAGGATGTGATTTTCCTCTTATTGAAGACTAATTGGCATGCCTTAACTTTACTCGATGAGCCTCAAAAGACTAAACTAAGGGGGTCCTTGGGGGCTCATCGATAGATGGACTTACCTACGTAGAAAATGCATAGAGACCTGATATTTTGACATGAAATTACCTTGTTTTAAGAGACAAAGGATCTTATAATGATTTTATTTTGACAAACTAAAGGACTGATGCAATTCCTTGGGGGCAAATCGACAGATGGCCTTGCCTATGTTGAGTCGTAGAGGCAACGTAGCTCGACACTAACATAACTGACACAACAAACCTTGACTCTATTTTTAGGATCTTTGAGAATTATTTGGATGCTTTTGTGTTTCCATGATTTTTTATTTTTTTGGATTTTTTATGGATATTTGATTTTTTTGGGTTTTTTTAGGACATTTTATGATTTTTAGGGATTTTTTGAATATACGAGACCATGTGAAATATCCATTGTAGTCAAATTATAAAGGTGTTTCCCCCAGTCACGTCAGGGATGAACCAAGATGGACAAGAAAGAAAGGGATGAAAGGCAGTTGATGTGTGAGGCATGTTGTCAACCATTATCGACCATAGCAAGAAATAGGGCTTTATGATAGATGGGATGTCGATTATTTATTATGGACGAAGGTAGATGAAGTAATAGTAGATGGTGAAGCAAAGACTTCTTATCATGGCATGGAACCTATTTTCTAGGTTTTCACCATGATACTTATCCAAAGCACCTTCGAAGTGGTTTTCACTATTGGACGAATTATTTTTCTTTAATTTTTTTATATTTTCAGATATTTTTGGTGTCACCAAGATGCCTGTTTGCCAGGTTTTCATCAAGGCAATGATTTTTTTTGTAGTTTTCAATTTTTTTATATTTTTGTGGTTTTTGACCAAGCTCTCTAATGTTATGTGTAGAGCTTGCGTAGATGCAAACTATTGATAGGTTTTGTCAATTGTTCCCCATTTGGAGTAGCTAACCAGTAAGCACCAAAATTGAATTAAGTAGTGATGATGTATGGACCCAACCAATTATTCTCAAACTTTCTGAGCTTCTCACGGTCAGCTTGATTCTTTGGATTCTGCATTAAAACCAAGTTTCCAATGTAAAACTTGTAGACCATAACCCTTTTGGTGTAGCTTTGGAAAATGTGATTTTGATATGCCTACAAATGCATCAAGGAATTTTGTCTACATTCTTCTAACAATTCTAGGTCATACAATCTAGACTGATGGTATTCTTCGTCATCAATCAATCCCTTCACAAAGCTCTAGGACATCCTAATTTTTGAAAGGATGACTGTTGTCTGTGATGATGGATTGAGGAAAACCATACAAGAAGATGATGTAGTTGAGGAGGAGTTTGGAAATTTTCTTGTCAGTTATGTATGTGAGGGGAATGGCTTCTATCCATTTGGTGAAATATTCGGTGGTCGTGATAATGAACTTATAGCTATTGGATGAAGTGGGATGGATTTTTCCCACGAGGTTGAGTCCCCTTTGTGTGAAGGGCCAAGGAGAAGTAATTGGTCAAAGATCTTGTGTGGGCACATGAATGAGATCATTGTGCACCTGAAATTGATGACATGTTCTCATGAATAGAAGGGCATCCATTTCCATAGTGGGCCAATATTACCCAAGTCTCATAACTTTCTTAGCTAAGGTTGGGCCACTCGAATGAGATCCGCATATATCCCCATGTACCTCATGTAAGTTTTTTTGTGCTTCATATGTGTCGAAACATCGAAGAAGGGTATTGTCAAAGTTGCATCTGTATATGGTGTCATTGATGATGGTATAGTGGGAGAATTTGTGAATAAAGGAATTATGTTGGTTACTGGAAAGGTTCTGCAAGAGATTCTGGGAATCTAGGTAATCATATATGTCTTGCTACCAAGGGAAATTGGGACCAACAATCTCACAAACCATTTCAAACTTCGAAATATCATAAGTGGGAACCAAAAACTGTTCCACTAAGAAATCAAATTGTGTCACATTACTAAGAATATCTAAGAGAGATTTGTGGCCATAGAATTTGTTGCCTTGTTCTGTGTCCTAGGAATCTACTCCAAAGTGATCATATGGAAATATGTTGTGAAAATATCCACTATGCATTTATAAGGCATCAATTTCTCATCCTTGGTGCCATACTCATTGTTGAATTTGTTCATAACTAACTGAGAATCTTAAAAGACCAGGAGTGTTTTGATCTTCCACTTGATGGCCATTTGAAGTATTGTTACCAGTATTTCATATTCAACTACATTATCAGTGCAAGGGAAGTAAATTCAAAATGACTTGGGAATAGAATCTACTAATGGTGTAATGAATAATATGCCTACTTGTGAGCCATGACCTATATGGGACACATTAAAAATAGAATTTCCACAGTAACTTAGGGCCTATATGGAAGATGGATTCATTTGGGAAGTTAGCCACCAAAGGGTCATCACCTTGCATGGGTGCATCAGTGAGTTGATCTACTATGACCTGAAATTTTATTGCCTTACATTCCACATACTGTATGTCATACTCACTAAGTGTCATTACCCACTTTGTCAACCATCCTGTCAATGCTACCTGATTAAGATCTTCAACATATTTATCTTTGCCACTAACTGTGTCTTATGATCCAGCATATAATGTCTTAAATTTTTAGCAGCAAAGACCACTGTGAGGCAGGCATGTTCAATGGGAGTGTATTTGAGTTCATACCCAACCAAGGTGTGACTAATTTAATATATGGATCTTTTTTTCTCATCATGGTTGTTTTGTGTGAGTAATGCCCCTAGTGTGAAATTGGTTGCAAAGATGTACAAGATCAATCATTTTTCATCAATGGGAAGCATTAGGACTAGTGGTGTGAGAAGATAGTTCTTGATTTTTTCAAAATCCTTTGACATTTATCGATCCACACAAAGGGGATGCCCTTGCATAGGAGATATTGGAAAGGTTGACATTTGTTGGCTAACTATGCAATGAAGCATCTGATGGACTAAAGTCTTCCCTATAATGTTATGAGCTAATTGATTCCTTTCAATGAAGGCATGTCCAAGATTTATTTACTTTAGTTGGGTCAACTTTGATGTCCTGATGAGAAACTTTGTACCTTAGGAGTTTACCCGAAGTCACATCGAAAACACTATTCTTAGGGTTGAGACATACTTTATACTCTTCTAGCCTTTTAAAGACTTTTTCCACCACTTTTAGGTGATCATGGAATGTTAAGGACCTTTTCAGCAGGTCATCAACATAGTCCTCCATCAAAGTATGTATCAGATCATGAAATATTGTGGTCATGGCTTGTTGATACGTAGCATCTACGTTCTTTAGGCCAAAAAGGAATAACATTCCAACAATACATACCCCAGGGACAAGTGAATGTTGTTTTGTTTTTATCTTCTAGGGTGATGAAAATCTGATTATATCTTGAGAAACCATCCATGAGGGATAACATCTCATACCCTCTTGTGAGATCTAATATGATGTCTATGTTTGGAAGCAAAAAATCATCTTTTGGACATGCTTTGTTCAAATACTGAAAGTCAGTACCTATGCGTATTTTCCCATTTGGTTTTGTGATAGGTACTAGATTGGAAATCCATTCTATATAATATATTAATCTTATGAATCCTGCATCTAGTAACTTCTTAAGTTTAGATTTGATGAGTAAGGTAATTTGCAAGTGCATCTTTCATAGTTTTTGTTTGATAGGTTTAACCTCTAGAAGCAAGGGTAGAGGGTGTAAGACTAATGTTGGATCTAATCTTGGAATATCAGCATAGGACCATGTGAAGTTGACCTTTCGTTCTATGAATAACTCTCTAAATTTACATTTTTCCTCTTCCGTCAATGAGGCTGCAAAGATAATCATCTTGGTATTTTTCAGGTGTGGCTATATTGACTTCTATCGTATCCTCAATGAGCATGGTTGATTTCTCTTCAGTCAAGGGAAGAAATTTCAATCCTCCCTCCTTGGGAACCTCAGAGAGGTTTTTGCCTCAGATACATCCTTTCTTTTTAATTTTGTATCATCAAAAGGTGCCTTGCATTTTTCACCTAAAGACGTGTCTTTTTTTATTTTATTTTTACTTTTGTGACTAAAGGATTGAAAAATCTCCCCGAAGTATGCTGAAAAATCAATATGTATAGTGAATCTAGATTTATGGTTTCCACTCGGTATTCCTTCATGGAGTCCCATGAATTTTCCAATAGCCTTGTCATTCTCAAAGATGTCCATGATAGGTGAGTTGTGTTGGTCCCAATCAATGAGTTGTGGATACATAACGATCAGTGTTGGTGAAAGGTGGAGATGATATAGAAAGCATACAAATAGAGGTTGAAAGGGTAAAGATGAAAGTTTCTTCAAAGTCCTAGGAGGATTCCATCCAATTTTCATCTTCATTAGACTCAAGCAAATTGGATTCATGATCAAAATAAGGGACAAACTCAGGTAAATTGGAATCCTCGTGAAAATAGGGGGAAAATGAGTTGGAATCATGGAAAATAGGTTTAGGTGGTGGTTTAGGTTCGTCATCATCATGAGGCCAAAAGAGTTGTACCCAAGCTTCCCTTTTCAGTTGGAATTTAGGAGGGCCTTTAGAAGGTTAAATGCTATTTTTTTTACAAAATTAATTGTCGAAAGAAGGTTCACATGGTTCTCAAAACATTTCATCAAGCTCATAGTCACTTAGGGATCTTGCAGAACCAAATTCCCACTTGTGCGAGTCAATTTTAGTATAGGATTCCCCGATTGTTTCCAAAAATTTAGAAGCACTTACAAAATCACTTGAAAGTACATGAGTATGTTGACCATCAACCTCGATTGGCTCAAACCCTAACCCCAAATTCTATGGTCTTGTAGATAGCATTATGGGTTCTCTTCTTCTAGTTTTTTTAATGCCAAGGCCACTAGTTTCGTCATAGCCTTTTTCCTTCATCATCTCATAGCCTTTTCCATACTATTGTATTGATAGTTGGGGTAGATATTTCATGTCTTTGTAAATCTAGGTTGAAACATCTTCAATGTATTCATTATTTAAATCTCCCCAGTTTGTGAATGTCATTGTAGGAAGAAATTTAAAGACCACTTTGGGCTCTAGTATGAGACAAGGCCTACCATAATATTTTAGAGACTTGGGTATCGAAGTGATACAGTAGGTAGTGTGTAATTTGTACATGCCACAACCTTCATCCTGGATCTTGATGTTTGGGTCAACACTTGGGGTGGTGGAAGTAGATGGTATGGTAGGGTTCGAAGGGGTGGACATGGATGGCTTGGAAAGTGTAGATGGATCGATGAATTTGGAAGAGGTGGATGTCGAAGCTTCATGATTAATAGAAACTTGTTGTTCAAGAATTCCCCTCAAGTTGGTGCAATATTGAAAGGGGTCAAGATCACGAGGTATGGTAATCTTAGTACCATCAAAAGGAAACTTCAAATATTGGTGATTGGTGGATGGTATGGTCTTTAATGCATGAATCCAAGGTCGACCAAGTTGGATGTTGTAAGGAAACTCAAGATCCAAGACCTATCATGTGGTATCTTCAATTATTGGCCCCACATAGATAGGGATCATGATAATTCATTTAGAAGAGAATTCCTCATCATCGTACGCCTTTATAACTATGATTTTGGTGGCATCTACACACACATCAGAGAAACCCAAAGCCTTGACAAATTTTAGAGAGAATATATTCAATCCTACTCCACCATCTACTAAGACTCGTCTGACCTTGTGTTTATGGATGAAGACTTCAATATGTAGTACATCATTATGAGATGGTTTAGGTGAAGAGTAGTCTTGGTATAAAAAGGTGACATGATGGGAAGTGGTCAAATACCCAATCATGGCTTCAATGTTGGTAGGAATGGAAGACTCCTTTAAACCCTTATCAAGGATAGCTTTATGGGCGGGTGAGATGCACAACAACTCAAGTATGGAGATTTGTGCAGGAATTTTACCCAATTGGTCCACAAGGTTGAACTTCCCTTTAGGTTTTCATTGTTTAACAGAAGGACCCGGTATTGTGGTTTTGCCTCGGGGAGTGGTGACATTACACTCTAGCATCTTTCTAATGGTGATGGTTTTTGTATCAATGGGTTATTTTTAGATTAATGGATTTAGCATGATTAGATTAAATAAAACCCAAAGAAGATTATGAAGAAAAAAGAAAGTATAAAACAATAATAGTTATACCAAATATCTATCGAAGCTTCCATGATTCACCTCCATAACACCTCCTAGTTTGCAGCACATTTATTGCCCTCAGATCTGTATGAGCAAATTGACTATGCCTTTGTCCTATGCAAGTTTTGAAGGATTTAGAAGACTATGAAAAATGAATATGCCTAAAATGCAGAGTAAATTCTATATTAATGAAGTGTTTATAATAATGAAGTGGTCCCCTAAATTGTGATCAAAATTGACATTTTATAAAAAATGTAATTTTGCACGGACAAACAAGATTAAAAGTTGTCAAAGCCTAAAATCAGTGGATGAGATTTCATGTGACAATCCCTAATTAGGGTTAGGGAAAGATTGTTAATGAGTGTCCAAGATGTGACTTGATAAAATCAAATCGACAGTCGAGAATAAATGTGATAATTAGCCAAAAAGATAAAGATTTTAGAAAATCAAGAAGATAAGAGTTGAATTGAAAAGCAGACTTTTGGAAAATCAAGAATTTGCTCAATTACTTGATTTTTGGAAGAAGAATACCATTTTGAATTAAATTAATTCAAAATAAGGGTTTTATGTGACAATAAATAATCTTTTTCAGATTATTTACTAAAATGAAGAGATGGTTAATAAAACAAAATAAAACGAAATCATTTTAAATAATTTCATTTATTTAAAATGAGAGAAATATGAAATTAGGTAATTAAATAATTAAAGATAATTATTTAATTTAGAGGATTATAACCGATAATTAAATAAATTAATAAATTCATTCAATTATGAGAATTAGTGATATATTAAATAAACAAATAAAGTTCATTTATTTCATAATCAAGAAGAATAAATGAATAAGGGTAACTAAATAAATTAATAGATTTATTTAATTGTAAGAAGATAATAGATAATTAATGATGTATTGAATAACTAAATATAATTTATTTATTTAATAATCATGAAGAATACAATAGAAATGAATTAAATAAATAGTAATGAATTACTTAATTAATAGTCGAATGTGGACCAAGGACATAATTAAATATTATAATTATGTTAGGATGAAAGTGGTAAAATAGAGCTTGTGGGCCTAGGTCATTTTTATGTGTCTACATTTGCCCCTCTTTGTCATAATGCAGCTTGTCACATTGTGGCAAAGAAAATAAGTCAAAAAAATATGCCCCAGTGCAAAATAGGATGAGAAAGAATGATGAGGAGGGTTGTGGTATGCCCCCTCGAGAGGACAGACGGGTTCTGAGGATATGAGTGTGCTCTCAAAATTAATGAGAAGACTAGAATATGAAGAGACAAATAAATGTTAATGTAAAAGATATGGATGATGATATGGATGCAATGCCTATATGAAATGAGCCAGAGAATATGACAAGACAAAAGGAGATGCATGTTAATTCCTAGACCAAATTCTTCAACACCTTACCATAGGACTTTAATATTTATTGCTCTTTAATCATCATTGGGAAGATTGTTGTGATGGCCAACAAACACCATGATATGACATAAATCAAGATGTACAAGGTTGTACCATCACATAAGGCAAGCAGTCGTAGACAAGGATGATCATGACTCATACTAAGAGCGCCATTGCCCCAGTCTTTTTGTCATAACCAACAACAAGCAGAAAAAGACAAGAAGGACAAATCATGAAACATTGTTGCTTCTCTAAATCCTATTTCCAGGACATCCTCGAGAAACTAGAAAAATGATTGCCAAAAGCTCAAAAATAAAACCATCATCATGAGACATCGCTATTTTTCTAAATCTTATTTTCAGGATCTCGCTAAAAAACTAGTAACATGATGAAAAAGCCAAAGTACAATAGACATGAAATAAGGACAAGCCATGAAACATCGTTGCTTCTCTAAATCCTATTTCCAGGACATCCTTGAGAAACTAGCAACATGATTGCCAAAAGAACAAAAATAAAACCATTGTCATGATACATTGTTGTTTTTCTAAATCCCGTTTGTTGGGATCTCACTGAAAAACTAGTATCATGAGGAAAAAGACATTATCATGATACGCCATTTTTTTTCTAAATCTCATTGTCGGGATCTCGTTGAAAAACTAGTAACATGATGAAAAAGACAAGACAAACATCATGAGACGTCACTATTTTTCTAAATCCTATTGTCGGGATCTCGCTGAAAAACTAGTAACATGAGTGTCAAAAGACAAGACAAACATCATGAGACATCATTGTTTTTATAAATCTTGTTGTCGAGATCTCATTGAAAAACTAGTAACATGATTGTCAAAAGATAAGACAAACATCATGAGATGTTGATGTTTTTCTAAATCTTGTTGTCGGGATCTCGTTGTAAAACTAGTAGCATGATGAAAAAGATAAGAGAAACATCATGAGACGTCACTATTTTTCTAAATCCTGCGGTTGGGATCTTGCTAAAAAGCTAGTAACATGATAAAAAGGCCAAAGACAAGGGCCAAATGTTTTTCAAGTGTGTCTGAATTCCAAGTGTTTTATTTGATGATGCTAAGATGACGAGCGATATCAAATTCAGGAAGGACACATCCTGAATGACGTTGATATCTAGGAGACCAATTCTTGGAGTTTAGGAGAATCCATCAAATTGCCAGATGATGAGGACAATTCTTAGGAAGGACACATCCAAAAGTATAAAGAAATGATGAGAGTTGCTCTTCAGAAGGACACATCTTGAAGAGGAATCCAAAAAAATTCTAGGTTAAATTGTCTCGATAGAATTTGATTACATGTCATCGCTGGATTGACCAAAATTGCTGATGAAATAGATTGTGTATAGATTGCTTGCTCGGGATTGATGGAATATTTTCTTGATTTGAAGAAAGTTTGACGTGTGTGAAAATGTTGTTCCATGAACCCTAATGGACTAACCTAGTGCGGCCTCAGGGGCTCATCGATTGATTGCCTTTCCTACGTCGTGCACTCAGAGACCTTGTAGTTCGACACGACCAATGACCTTGTCAAAAGGATAGAAGTTTGATTCATGATTTTATTTTAAAAAACCTAGAAATACTGACCTGATGTCTTGGGGATTCGAAGATGAATCTTGCCTACGTAGCAAATGCACAGAGACCATGTAGTTTGGACATGGACAAAAGACACTGATTGATGGGACTGATTGCATTGACCAGACAGACATTGACTTTGACTATGTTTTTGGGATTTTGGCATTGATTTCGATATTTTTGTGTTTTCTCAAGACATTTTCAATTGTTTAGGTCCTTTTTTTACAGGACTTTTTCAAATTTTTAGGACTTTTTTCGAGACTTTTTAAAGTTAAGACTTTTTCAAATTTTTAGGACTTTTTCAGGACTTTTTCAAAAGTTTAGGACTTTTTTCAGGACTTTTTCAAAATTTTAGGACTTTTTTTGAGGACTTTTTAAGGATGCGGGAGCATGTGCGATACCCTACTGCAGTTACATGAAAAAGGTCTTGCTCCTAGATAGATTGGGTATTAACTGAGTCCAATGATATGGAGATAGGTAGACACAAGGAAAAAGGCAAGGATATGCAAGGGATGATGTCAAGCAAATGCTAACCATGGCTGGAATTGACAGGATGTATGACGAAGGTCATGAATGTGTTAGGTTGTCATGAGTATGCAAAGTGGATAAGGGTCGATTAGAGTAATAGTAGTGTTATGCCTTGCATAACCACCCCATATTTTTCCTTGGTCAAAATGGGTCCTCCTTTGTTAGATTTGTACTTAGTTGTTTTTGAAACAAAGTTTGGAGTCTTGTTTTGCCAGTACTTTGTTTTTCTCTGTTTGAGTCTGTTAGAATCGAAACCAGATATGAATCGGGTTCTGAAAGTTCTTTTCAAACTTGTTTTGGTTCCCATCCTGACGGTCTTTCTTTTTTGTCTTTTTGTCTTTAGCGGACCCGGAGCCGGAGTGGTAGTTAAGTTGGTCCTTATCAAAAATTGCAAAATCATAATCGATTTCAGTTCCGCCTCCACTATTTTGACTTTTGGTTTTAGTCTTAGTCCTTTTTGTTTTGTTTATTAAGTTGGTCGTTTGTTTACTTTTTGTGTTTGGTTTTGTTTTGTGTCTAGTTGGCGGACCCGGAACCAGAATTGGAATGAAGTTTTGAAGTTTCTATTCATTTGGGAATCAGTTTCTATTTTGGTTCCACCTCTACAGTTTTTGGGATCGTTGACTTTTTGACTAAAGTCACACTGTTGTGAAGTGTTGGTTCTCTTTCAGTTCCGACTCCGCCTTAACTACGGTTTAATGCATTAATGACAGTTCCTCATGTAGGTAGAAATCAACATGTTTACCTTCATTAAGGGTTAAATGAATCACTGTTATTATTATAAAGAGATCAAAGAATGGGAAAAGTAGGAGCGAAGTTTGTTTGAGCAAATTGATCAAAGGAGAGGAAGGATATTGTGTGTGAATCAGTTTGGAAGGTTAGCTCGGTTCTTTTGGAGTTTGAGGTAGGTTTTCTTATTGTTGTTCTTTTTTTTATTTACTGTTGCATTTTTTTTGTATATATTTTCCCGTGTTCTAAATCATGTCGTTTTCAAATGATTTCATGTTTCTTGGCGTGTTTGTTTGAATGAGTGCTTTATTTTGTTTATCAGGTTATTTTCTTTGTTTCTTTTATTTTTTTATTTTTAGTTCTTTCTATTTTAGGGCACGGTCACTTTCACGTTAGAATCGTGATTGCATCGTGCTATTTTGGATTTGCAGTGAGTTAGATTAAGTTTAGGTTTTAAATGGTAGTTAGTTTAGATTATAAATTTACAGTGAGGTAGATTAGATATTTATAGTGAGCTAGGGTAAATTGGTTCATCATTTTTTACTTAGGGTTTTGTCACGTTTGGTTTGGTAAAATGGCAAGGTCTAAAATCTGTGCCCTAGTTTTTATCATGTTTATTAGATTAGGGTTTCATTGGTCTCTGTGATCACTTTTAAATGATTAAAATATGATATCCTAGGATTCAATCGTTCCCCATGGTCATATGAGTATATTGTTTTAAAGCCCCTTTTTCATTTTTATATGACCTTGGTTTTAGTCATGGAGTTATAGGTTAAATCGATAAAATCTTTGATGATGTCATGGTCAACATAGGCGGAGATGGGATCGGAATCGATCTTGAAATTGAAAAATCTTTTTTGCAAAAGGTATTGATTCCATTTCCATCTCGTATCCGGCTCCGCGCATAATGAGGAAATCTTCTTTCAAAATAACGATGACCAAATCAGAAGTGGAGGCGGAATGAAAATAGAATACGGAAAATTGAAAATCTAAAGAAAACGAAGTTCATTTTTCATTCCGATCCTGGTTCCGATAACCTCCCCGATTCTGACTCTGAGCCCATTCTTTATTAGTGAAATATCTATATCGGGTTTAGCTCTGAGTCTGACGGTGTTGTAAGGAGATTGTTTTAGGTTCTATTTCTTCCTAGTTCTACCTCCGGTACATATGTGAAAGGTAGGGGTGTTAAATCATGTTTTATAAATGATATCTAAAGATCTAATTAGAGGTTTTTGCTTGCAGGAAAATTGAAGGATGTCAAGAACATCAGGGCAAGCTGCTCGGAGAAACCAGCCTGTAAAAACATCAAAGGCAGCACCAAAACCAAAGAAGTTGAAGCTAGAACAGGTGCCTTATACCTATAGGTATAAGCACAGGAGTCCTATGATAAAAGTGAGCAAAGTAGAATTAGATTGGGCAGATATCACTGATACCAATTTAGGTCCATACAATTTTGAGGAGTGGAATTCAGAAGCATTTGACAAAGATATTACATTTACTACGGAAAGAATTGTCAGCTTTGGGTTAGCTCATATTACCTTGTTTCCTATATCCATCCAGTGCCCGGAGTTAATCATGACAGTAGCTAGTGCTTACAATCCTACTACTAGACTATGCATGGATTCACAAGAAAATGTGATCCTTAATCTCACTCCTCAAGCATTTCAAAGTATATTTAATGTTCCAGATCCAAAGAAATTGGTGCAATTGAATGAGGTAGAGGCCTTGAAGCAATATAGTAAGTATAAGGACTCCAATAAGTCTCACTTGAACAAGTGGTTGAGGACAGAAAAGAAATCTTTAATCAAGCTTGCAGACCAGCCAAAGAGGACTGATTTCTATGAAGAGGTATCAAGGTTGATTGTGATGTTGTCTAGGGTGTTTGGGAAGAGGGATGCATTTTACTTCAAGGAGTGGATGTTTCCTTTCATCCAAACAATTTTAAAGGGAGACCAGCAATTTGATTGGCTAATGATCGTATCTAATGCTATTCATGATCAACTGACTAATATCAGAAACACTAAGTGTTTCTTTATGACTTCTCACAATGTATATGAAGCAGCAAGAGTGGGTATTTTCCCAGGTTTGAATAGAGTGGGCATAATAGGAGCCTTGGATGGACAGAAGAAGGTATGGGAGCAATAAGATCAATTGTCTCTTCAAGTTGTTGAGACTCATTTCAAAAGAGTCAATGATGCAATTTTATATGTGATCATCAACCAGTTGAATGGAGATGCAGGATACCGGTTGAGTCAAGAAGCCATGGCATTCATTGCTGAATGGGGATGTTGGTACATCCAATACCCCAAATTCACATACTTCAGTTTATTTGGTTTTGAAGGCCACCCGCATTTACTTCCAAGGTGTAGTAATAATAGGATAGTGCTAATGGAGTTTGTATATCAAGCTATTGGAGTTAATGCTCGGTTTGGGATTAAGCATAAAAATGGATGTCACAAATTTCCCATGAAGTTGGGTGAATATGGTTGTCAACACTTGAAGGGAGCAAAGGTAGTTTGTAATGAGTTGATTAATTTGAAATTGGGATTGTATACAACTCGTAAGTATTTTGATCCAAAGGGTAAGATGTATGCCTTATTACCTTCAGTGTTCACTAGACATTTTAATTTGTTAGAAGACTTTTGGAGTGATCGGCAGGATGAGTATGATTTGAGAAAGAAGAACTATAAAAGATTGTCAGTCACACTCATGGTAGAATTAGGTGTTAAAGAAAGCATTCCTAACACATTGGTGGATGATGGAATTGTGTTGGACTCATCCTATGAAGCTTTGAAAATTGGCACCAAGAGCTTGGATCCAATTGATTGGGATGTTGAAGAAATGATTGACATCAAGAAGATAGGAAGGACAATATTGGATAGGAGCGTGCAATGGTTAATGTTGAGAACTCAAGCTCCTCAAGGACCAGTTCTTAAAAAGGGTAAAGGATACAAGAGGATTAAGAGAAAGACACATTCCAAAGAGCCATTATAATTCCTTCCTCTAGACATTGAAGAAATAGAACTTGAGGTGGTAGATGATGAAGAAGAAGCACTAGAGGGAGATGTTCCGGTAGTATCTTTTGTTTCAGCACCTACATTAGCTGAATCATTCGCCCAAGTCCCACTTACAAGGAAAAAGAGTAAAGAAATTCAGGAAGGAGCTCTTCATAGCATGGCTGAGACTGCTAAGGGAAAAGAAGTGGAGGAAGAAATTCTAGAGATCGGGACCGATTCGGATGAAACCGAGTCAGGTAAAGATATGCAAGAAAACATGCCTCTAGAGGAAGATATTGAGCAGACTTTGACACAAGAAGATCAATGGAAGCTATTTGAAGATGTGACAAGGGATTCTAATGCAAAGGCTGCAATGGATAAACAAAAGGAAATGGAGGCCAAGGTGCAAGCTAATGCTCTACTTCATCAGCAACAATTGAAAGTGAAGCAAGTTAAAGAAAAGGCAGCAGTTGATGAAGAAGAGAAACAAAGAAGGCAGCAAGAACATGAGCTCAAAGTTAAAGCAGAGAATGACAAGCTAGAGTTAATATAGAAGATTCATGACCTTGAGGAAGAGAAAGAAAGGAACCAGAGGGAAAAGGAAATCCTAGTTGCCAAGCTAAAACTTGCAGAAGAAGCTCACCAAAAAGAAGAAGAAGCAAAGGTAAGAAAACATAAAGCTTTAGAGACAGAGAGATTAGAAAAGGAAAGACAAGAGGCTCAATAGAAACAAAAATTAGAAGAAGAAAAACTAGAAAAGGAAAAATTGGAAAAAGAAAGGCTAGAGGCTTTGGTAAAAGAGAAATTGGAAAGGGAAGCTCTAGAGAAAGAAAGAATAGAGAAGGAAAGAGTGGAGAAGGATCGGTTGGAAGAAGAGAGTAAGAGGAAAGAAGAGGAAGAAAGGAAAGAACAAAGAGATAGAGAAGAGGCTGAGAAGTTGGTGCAGATGCATATACTATAAGAGCAACAAGAGAAGACAAGGGTTGGCTCTCAACCTCAAGTAAACATTCAGCCACCTTCTACAGTTGTTGCTTCCTCTTCTATGATGACTACTGCTCTAGGTACTCCTACTTGGCTAAAACTAGACCTACAGAAGAGAACAATAACACCCCCACAACCTCTCAATTGGGAGGATATGATGAAGGGAATTGAGCAGGAGAGGCCTAAAAAGAAGGCTAAGATTCTACATTCTACCCAACTCGCAAAAAAAGGAGAAATTGTTGCTGAATGTGCCATGCCAATGACAGAAAAGGAGCTAGGGGACATGCAGCTAATAGATTATCAGTTGAGTACGGTCAATTTGCGAAGGCCCACTAGGAATCAACAAATGAATTTGATTGATGTAGTGGCTTCAACGACCAAATCAAGAATGATCAAGGATAAGAAAAAGAAGGATGAGTTTAAGGCTCAGTTAGATCAACTACATTTATTCTTGAAGAGTGTCTCCTCTCTGAGGTCACAACAAGTAGCAGCCATTGAGACTCCTATTTTGTTAAGCAAAAAGGAGGTAGATGATTTGGTGTAGGTTAGAGGCAAGGAAAAGATGGTAGACCGGTGGATAGACAAATTGAATCGAGAGGTAGCTGAAGTTTTAGTTAAAGGTTTTGAAGCCTACAAGGACATAGAAGGGTTAATAAAAGAGATGCATCAATAAATTTAGGCATCAGAAAAACAAGAAGAAGAGTACAAAGAGTACAGTCAGAAGTTAGAAAAGGTAAGTGCATTGCCTTTAGCTACTCTTCTGGAGCAATCGATACTTGAGGAGGACAACAAGGATTTTGTGGAGAAAACCTCTCGTATACTCCGATTTAGAATTGACTTTTTGTGTAAGCATAGGAATGAAATTCATGAGGCTGTTAGTAATTTGACTGAGCAGTTGGAAGAATTAGAAGTAGTCATTGCTATAATTTTAGATGTAAATGTGTTGAAAAAAGATGGAATGCCTTTGAGTCAAATTAAAGAGAAGTGGGATGAAAGGTTCATGCAGGAAAGGGAGGATGGAGAGTTGATAATAGATCGACTAGTAGAGGTCAAAGAAGAGATAAAAGCTGCTGGGAGAGAATTAATAAAAATAAGACGTATGAGGGAGTTTGTTGCAGTAGAAATGGATTGGATCAAATTTGAAGATAGCTGGATTGATGGGCCAAAGATAGATGCATTACAACAAGTCATCACCAGTTATGATGAGTTCAATGCAGATCCAGCTTCGCATGCATGAGTCCCTACATGCATAATTTTCTTCTTCTTTGCATGTTGCATGCAACACTGACGGCTTTTTGAGCGCATGATGTCTTCTTCTCTTCTATTTTCTATTTTTTAGGTAAAGTGGATGTCTAAATGTAAGAACTCAAGATCAAATCGATCTAGTTCCTAAAAGGGCGGATAGCCTAAAATAGAAGTAGAGTTCGTGGTTTTGTATATCTATAAATACTCGATGGGTATCATATTGTAAGGGTCGGCTAATTGAGAATAGGATTGGCTTACCTAAGATTAGGAGATAGAATTTTGTTAGTGATTTACAGAGATACATTGTACTTGATCTTTTGACAGTTAATAGAATTACAAATTTACACAATTATGGAGTTAGAATTGAGTTGTTTTGTGTGATAAGGTTGATAAGTTATAATCTATCTATATGTAGTGATTGTGCTGAACATAAGAGTTTCTTGAGTGATGAAAGTCATTTGAAGGAATCAGATTTAAGAATTATCTTATTAGATTATCATTGAGTTAAAGTTATTTAAAAGTATGTTGATCTGTGACCTTAGCAATGAATGGATGTGTGTTTTGAAATCTTGGAGATAGTTGTGATAAAGCGAAAAGTGGTATTGAATTAAGCACCTTAGATGCATGCAATGGTATAGTTTATGCTATAGATTGTGTCATGCTTTGGTTTTATGATCTATTAGGAAACATTCATTATTGAAAGTATATGTCTGGATATTAGATAAGTTGGATTCATACTTACTGATTTACCCTTTGACCTATCTTTTTTCTTTTATTTGAAACCCCACTGATTTACTAAAACAGTTCGATAAAATGAGTCATCGCTTGAATCTTTTATTACTAGCACAGGCCCCTTGAACATTATAGTTGCATGAACCGATTGAATGACACCAAACAGTTGAGAACCAACTACCAGGACCTTGGAAGTTAGGCTACTATATGTTGTCTTTCTTTTTCAGGAGAAATAGAGTAGAAATATTTTGTTTTAATGTTGTTTGTGTCATTTTCACCATCAACAAGTAGATGGTGAAGCAATGATCGACTACGCATGGCACCTATTTGCCAGGTTTTCACCATGGTACTTATCCAAAGTGCCTGTTTGCCAGGTTTTCACTATTGGACGAATTCATTTCTTTTTATGGTTTTTGTAATTTTTTGATTTTTTTGGTGTCACCAAGATGCCTATTGGCTAGATTTTCATCAAGGGATGATTTTTTCTTTATTTTTCAATTTTTTTGTATTTTTAGGTTTTTAGCCAAGCTCTCTGATGCTATGTGTAAAAATTTCATAGATATAGGCTATTGATGGGTTCTTTCAACTGTTCTCCATCAGGTGTGCCAACTGATAAGATCTAGAACTAAATGTTGTAGAAATAATATAAGGACTGAGCCAATTGGCCTCAAAATTTCTAGGTTTTTCATGATCAACCCAATTTCTTGGGTTCTACATGAGGACCAAGTCACCGATTTAAAATTTTCTCACCATTACTCTTTTGATATAGCTCCTACAAAGATAATTTTGATATGCCTATAAGTGATTCAAGGCATTTTTTCATCTTTCTTGTAACGTTTCTAATTCATGTAGGTGAGACTTTTTGTACTCTTCATCATCGATCATTCCTTTCAAGGATACTCAAATAGAAGGAATTTCAACCTTGATGGGCAATATGGCCTCAAATCTGTAGACAAGGTAAAATGGAGTGGCTCCAATGGGTGTACGAATGCTGGTACGATAGGCCCATAAGGCAGGATTGAGTTGTAAATGCCAATCGCGGCCAACGTCATTGACGGTCTTCTTAATAATGAGAAGAATTATTTTATTTGATGCCTTAGCTTGACTGTTACCTTGCGGATAATATGGGGTGGAGAAGTGATGTTGGATGTGGAATCGCTCACAGAGTTCACGAACGTCCTGATTTTTGAATGGACTCACATTATCTATGATGATGGACTACAGAACACCATACTGAAAGATGATTTAATTAAGGATAAACTGTGATATTTGTTTTTCGATGATGTAAGTGAGGGGGATGACTTCAATCCACTTAGTAAAGTACTTAGTGGCGGTGATTATGAATTTATGGTCATTAGAGGAGGATGGATGGATCTTGCCCACAAGGTCAAGTCCCCATTGTGCGAAGGGCCATGGAGAAGTGATCGGTCTCAGCTCCTATGCAGGTGCATGGATTAGGTCACTATGCACTTGGCATTTCAATCATGTTCTAACAAACTGAAGAGCATTGTTTTCTAGTGTCGGCCAATAGTATCCAATTTTGGTGACCTTCCTAGCTAAAGTTGGACCACTCGAATAAGATCCGCATATACCCTCATGTACTTCTCGTAAAGTTGTTTGGGATTCATCAATGTTGAGACAACGAAGAAGGGTGTTATCAAATCCACGGTGGTATAGAGTGTCACTGACGATGGTGTGTCAAGTGGCTTTTCGGATAAAGGACTTTCTTTGGTTATTGGAAAGGTTGGGGGGTAGGGTTTGGGACCTAATATAATCATAGATGTCCTAATACCAAGGCGAACTGGGACCAACAATTTTGCAAACCATTTCCAACTCTGGAATGTCATATGCAGGCATCAACAACTGTTCCACTAAGAATTCAAGTTGTGACACATTTTTGGTTATTTCTAAGATAGATCCAATAGTAGACATTACATCAGCTGCCTTATTCTATGTTCTTGGGATTTGTTCAAAAGAAATAATTTTGAAATATGTCATGAAGCTATCCACCATTCGCTTGTAAGGGAGAAAATTTTCATCTTTCATGTCATAATCATCATTCACTTGGTTGATAATTAATTGAGAATCCCCGAATACTAGCAATGCCTAAATTTTCCATTTAATTGCAATTTTGAGTCATGTGGCCAATGCTTCGTATTCTGCAATGTTATTAGTATAAGGGAAGGCAATCCTAAATGCCTTAGGAATGGAATCCCCTTGTGGTGTGATGAACAAAATGCCAGCTCGAGAACCGTGACCAGTGTGGGACCCATCAAAATACAGCTTCCAAGGTAAGATAGGTTTTGCATGAAAGATAGACTCAGTGGGAAAATTAGTTATCAGTGGATGAGTATCCAAGATGGGTGCATTTGCAAGCTGATCTGCTATTACCTACCCTTTTATTTCCTTGCACTCAACATATTATATGTCATACTATCTCAATATCGTGAACCACTTTGCAAAACGACCTGTCAATGCTACCCAACTTAGAAGATACTTTAATGGATCAATCTTAGCTACCAGGTGTGTTTGGTGATTCAGCATGTAATGTCTAAGTTTATATGCTACAAAGATAACTGCCAAACATGCACATTCAATGGTTGTATAGTTCAATTCATATCCTATCAGTGTGCGATTGATATAGTATATGGCTCTTTCTTTTTCCTCATAGCCATTTTGTGCTAATAATGCCCCCAGTGCATTTGTAGTTGTAGAGACATACATGATCAGTGGCTTGCCTTCAATCAGGGGCATCAGGACTGGTTGTGTCAAGAGATATTCTTTAATTTGTTCGAAGGTTGTGTGGCATTTTTCTATCCATACAAAGGGAATACTTTTGTGTAACAGATATTGAAATGGTTGACACTTGTCTGCCAACTGTGAGATGAAGCATCAGATGGACTACAGTCTGCCCTGAAGTGTTCTCAACTCGCTGATTCCTTTTGGTGGTGGCATGTCTAGGATTTCTTTCAGTTTAGTAGGATCAACTTCGATGCCTCTTCATGGAACTATGTAGCCCAACATTTTGTCCGAAGTGACCCCAAAAACACATTTTTTTGTGTTTAAACAAACCTTGTAATCTTCTAGCCATCTAAAAATTTTGTCCAGGACCTTGAGATGGTCTTCCCATGTCAAAGATTTGGCCAAAAGGTCATCTACATAATCCTCCATGAGGATATCCATCATGTAATGAAATATTGTTGTCATAGCTCTCTAGTATGTGGCCCTTGCTTTCTTTAAGCCAAAAGGCATGACACTCCAATAGTATGTTCCCCATGGGCAGGTGAATGTTATTTTGTGCTGGTCATTTGTTGCAATATGAATTTGGTTATAGCCTAAGAAAACATCCATCAGAGATATCTCGTACCCAACTGTGAGATCCACAATCATGTCTATGTTCGGCAATGAGAAATCATCTTTTGGAAAAGCCTTATTTAGATCTTTGAAATATGTACAGATACAAATTTTTCCATTTGGCTTTGTGATAGGAACAATGTTGGATATCCAGTCGACATAATCTATTGATCTTATGAATCGGACATCTAGTAATTTCTTTAATTCAGCCTTTACAAGTAGTGCAATCTGTGGATACATTTTCCATAATTTTTGTTTGACTGGCTTGATTCTCAGGATTAGAGGAATATGATGCAATACCAATTCTGGATCAAGGCTCGACATGTCAACATATGACCATGTGAAGTTAATTTTCGTGTCTATGAAAAATTGTTGAAATTCAAGTTTTTCTTCCTCTGGAAATAATGCGGCCAAGAGAACCATTTTAGGATTCTCTAGCATAGCTATGTTAACTTCCATTATTTCTTCAATATAATAGCTAATTTTTCCTATGTTATGGGAAGAAAGTCCAATCCTCCATCCTTAGGCGCCTCAAAGAGGTTTTCACCTTCGGATATGTCCTTTTTTTTTACTATTGTGTTGTTAGAAGGTGCCTTGCAGTTTTCATCTAAAGACATTTCTTTTTTTATTTTAATCTTTGTACTTTTGCAACTGGAGGATTGCACAATCTCCCCAAAGTAAGCCACACAATGTAGGTCAATAGTGAATCCGGCTTTTTGATCACCCCACGGTATGCCTTCCCGGAGTCCCATGAATTTTGCTATTGCCTCATCATTCTGAAAGATATCCATCACTAGTGGTTCTTGTTGGTCCCTGTCAATCAGTTGTGGGTAAACAAGGGAAATCCCATCATCACTGTTGGTAAAAGATGGAGAAGATACAAAAAGTGTGCAAATTGAAGCCTCAAGTGTGAAGGCAAAGTTGTCAATTTCAACTTTCATGTGAGATGCAATGGATGGACCAATATTAGAGTCAAATGAGTCAAATTCATAGTCATAATAGGGGATAAAATTATCAGCATCATGACTAGTGGCTAGCATTTCAGAGGCATGCACAGTAGGTTCAAACATTTTAGATTCTTGGGTGGGCTCGAGAAAGGGGTGGGATGATCCAAATGTTGCCATCGATAATTTATGTTCTTTTGGATCCCAAGGGATACTTACCCATTCCGTATCTTTAGAATGATGGTCAATAGGATCAATTTTGTATTCTAGTCAGAATATTTCTTCAAAGGGGGGTTGGATAGGTTCTAGGTATAGTTCATCAATATCATAGTTGCTAAGGGTTTTCTCAGATCCCCATTCCCATTCATTAGAGTCAGTTTTGGTAAGGGATTTTTCACGTGTCTCGACACTTTCTGAAGCTGTTATATGCTCACTTGAAAGTTCAGAGGTATGTCAATCATCAGTTTCGAGTTGGTCAAACCTTAGCCCCATGTACCTTAGTCGTGTAAAAATAATAACAGGTTCTCGACTTCCATTGTTGGCTTTTCCCAGGCCACTTGTGTCCTCAAAACCTAGTGCCTTGCATACGTCATAGCCTTTTCCATAGAGATGCACTGGTAGTGGAGGTAATCCTTTTGGTTCTATGTAGATTGAATTGGCTATGTCGATAATGACTTCATTACCCAAATCTCCCCATAGGGTGAATATTGTTTTTGGTGGAACATTGAAAGTTGTTTTAGGCTCGACTACAAAAAATGATCTACCATAGACTTTAGGTGGCTTAGGTATTGTGGTGATAGAATATGCTATATTTAGTTTGAATTCTCCATAGCCAAAGTCTTGGATTTGAAGGTCTTTACTTCGTATGGAGGCTGAGGAAGATAGTGTGGTAGAAGTTGATGGAATGGATGATTTGGTGAGTGCGGACGGGTCAATGTATTTGGAAGAGGCAGAAGTTGAGGCCTCCCGATTAATGGGTACTTGGTGCTCAACAATGGCTCTCATATTGGTACAGTATTGGAATGGATCAGGATCTCCTGGGATAGTAATTTTAGTACCATCAAAAGGGAACTTTAGGCATTGGTGGTATGCGGAAGGGATGGCCTTTAGGGCATGAATCCATGGGCAACTAAGTAAGATATTGTAATGTATGTCATGATCCAAGACCTGGCATTTTGTATTGACAATAATTGGTCCCACACGAAGTGGAGTTGTAATGATGCCTTTAGAAGTGAGTTCTTCATCACCATATGCCTTGATGACAATGCTCTTGGTAGCATCCACACATGCATCAGAGAAGCCAAGATCTTTAACCAATTTTAAAGAGCAGATGTTCAATCTTGCTCTGCCATCTACTAAGACTCATCTAACCTTATGTTTATGGACAAAAACCTCGATGTGAAGGGCGTCATTATGAGATGGTTTAGGTGAGGAACAATCAGTGTTCAAAAATGAAATGTGGTGAGGTGAAATCAAATAACTGACCATGGTTTTAAAATTATTGACATCAATGTTGTTTGGGATGAAAGATTCTTGTAGGACTTTATCCAAGATGGCCTTATGTGTGGGTGAGATGAGAAGCAACTCAAGAATGGATATTTGAGTGGGTGTTTTATTCAATTTCTCAATAAGGTTGAACTTTGGTTTAGGGTTTGACAGCTTGGCAGATGGACTAGGTATGGTAATTTTAGGCTGACGAGCAGAGGGACCTAGGATAGTGACTTTTCCCTTACGCGTGGTGACATTGCATTCTGGGGCCTTTTTAATGGTAATAGTATTGACACACTTATTTTCATCAACATGAATATTGTTAATGATGGGGCTACCAGAATAGTTATAGGCATGACGAACGTTATTGTAGGTCAGACAGACATGATTGGATTGATTATTGTTATTCTTCAAGCCAGATGAGAAGGGATTACCAGAAACATGATCCTACAGTGGGTTTTTGTGGATCATATGATCTGCATTAGATGCAAATGGTTGACCACCTAACTCAATGGTGCAATTTTCAATAACGTCTTGCACAAGATTTTGTAACTGACAACAAGAAGGAGTTTTGTGCCCTTTGACATGGTGGTAATCACAAAATGCATTATCATCCCACCATGATGGCTTGAACTCACTAGGATCATATGGTCTAGGGTCTTCCAAAGTTATCACACCATTTTGGATAAGTTTCTTTAAGATAATTTGGTAGGCTCACCCAAGGGAGTGTATGTGCATTTTTGAAATTGTCGTAGTTGACGCAACTGCCTTTGATTAAATTGAGCAGGATTATTTTGAATAGCATTGGCAGTTGGTGTGGGTGTGGTCATAGGTGTATTTTTATTTTGAACTCCTTTGATGGTGAGGACATGACCTATTGCTTTAACGGTTTTGGCATCGACCACACCATCATTGGTGATGTGTTTGTTTTTGACCTAGTACTTATTTTTGTCAATTGGAGGATTTGCGTTTGTGTTTTTAGGACCCTATTTTAGTTCTCCCTTTGCAATAAGGGCTTTCTCAATTTGGACACATTTTTCAACTAGGTCCATGAAATTTGTACAACAATGCACTTGCACTACATATGTCAAGGGACATAGAATTTTTTGTATGAACATGTCAACCTTTTTCATTTTTGGTATGTCAATGTGACAACGACTAGCTAGACTTCTCCATCTTTGGAAGAATGGGATGAACGTTTCTCTAGCATCCTCTTGCGTGAGATTGCATAAGCTAGTAATAGAGGTGTTTGTATTAATGTTGTACGCGTAATTTTTTATGAATTTGTGGCTAAGTTCATCCCATGTTTGGATATCCTTTTGAGTGGAGAACCATTCAAGTTCGGGACCTGCATGACTTTTAGAAAAGAGTCTCATCAAGTATGTTTGTTCATAGGCAACATCCATACAGTTGGTCGTAAATTCTCAAACATGTTCGATAGGGTTTATCTTTCCTCTATATTTGATAAAATTAGGTGACACATATCTCAGAGGAAATGGTGGCATGCATAATTTTATGTCAAAGGGATATACGAATAAATCATATGACACTTTTAATTTCTTGCCGAATATTTGCATATCTTTTATAGTCTTCTCTAGACCCATGAGTTGAGCTTGGAAGGCATCAAATATGGGGACATTTGTGGCACCATATAGTGGATTGATTGGTACACTATGGTTCCCCATTTGTTGTGAGTGGATGTTGGTGCATTGTTGAGGGATATGTTGTTGTGACATGTATGATGTTTTTTGCTTTGTGTGTTGGTACTAAAAGCTTGGATGGGGGATGTGTTCATGGGTATGAACATGGGATGAATATGTCAGAATGTGTCCCCCAACCATTTGGGTCAATATTTGGGGAATATGGTGACCAGGAATATTTTGGTGTCCAATAGATGCCAATGGTTGTGAGTTTTGATTGCCTTGTTAGGGTTGTTGGAAGTATCCTTGGGAGGGGTTGGTATTAAACTGTGTTGACATGTAAACATTTGGTTGTGGTCCTTAAGGAAATAGATGTTGTTTACCTCCACCCAAAGGATTTACTGAGGTACCAATGAGAGGATGTGATGAGGATGCACTCATTGTACTAGATGTAGTCATCAATGGAGGATTTGTATGGCTTAATGTTTCCCCTAAGAAATTTACCGAAGTGGTAAATAAAGGATTGGCATAACTTGCCCACATTGCAGAGGACGTAAAAGTGGATCCAACCAATTGTGGCGATGTTTTGGATAGTGTAGGCAATGGGATAGATTGTGTTCCTCCAATGGATGTAGCATTGATCGAATTGGAATTGTTTGGAATGTTGGAGGTAGCACTCATGGTCATTGTGACAGTTTGTGAGGTAGCATAAAAAAAGGTATTGTTTGTGTTGTTTGGAGGTTGACCACTATTGGATGTGTTATTCGTATTGGTGAAATTAGGGTCAGGAGATGGCGGTCTCAAAGTATTAATGTCGAACCCACAAGGTAATCTAGCTCCTTGACTTAAAAGTATGGCTAAATATTTGTCTATGTCATATAAGACCATTTGTTCTACAAAGTAGGCCGCCTCGGGATCTTCTGATGCTTCCTCTAGGTTTTCTTCAAGTAGTTTTCCATATTCATCCTTACATAAGAGTGATTCAAAAGTGTTGTTTGATGAGGATGGTATGGTCGTAAGCGATTGAGTAGTTGTGTTGCTAAATGGGTCTTCAAAATTCCAATTTGGGTCATAAGTAGGATTAGTGACATTGGACTGAGAATTTGGTCCAAAGTTTTCCATTTGTCTTTTTTGTCTTTGGAGTCTAGTTTCCACCATAAAAGGTAATTGCTCAAATGAGAGTGATGACAACTAAATGCAAGGATGACACTAGCCTATGTTTTTGTATTTTTGGATAAAGGATGATAATGCAATACTATGATTTTGGATTTTCGATAAAGGACTAGGTTTGAAATGAGGACTTTGGATGATATTTGGAGAAAGGTTTTCCTAACCACTCTAAGCTTGACTTTTGTCTCAATTTTGGATATCAAAAGGGACTTGCTAAAGGGATTAAAATGACAAGGTCGAAATGACAAGTGAACCTGCCTAACTAGACTGTTGAGTTGGAGGTTCTCACAAAAAGGACAATGACCAAAAAGAGGAATAATGACTAAGTCCCATGATAACCTAGTTTTGAAAACAATAGTTTTTGCAAAGTGTGGAGATTAGACCTAATCCAAAGTTTGCCAAGATGAAACCTAAGGACAAATTTAGGCTAAAAAATGATGATTATGATGCCTAGGGAATGTGACTAAAATTTGAAAATTTTAAACCTATGGTTAAAATGCAAGCTAATGAGAGTAAATGATGGATGTTTTGAACAATCTCAATTCCGGTTTCTGACAGAGACTTTCTAAAAAATATTTTTGACAGTAGGCAAGGATGTCTAGACTTGAATTCTGATCTAAGACAATGTTTGGTTTTATGTCAGGCGAATGCATCGCTATAGACAAAAACTTCTTTGCAGCTCTGGAAATGTCAAATGCGGTGTTGTTTTGCAAATGCAGATTTTTAGATGTCAAATGTGGTTTTGTATTGCACATGTGGTGATTTGACTAAAACTGGTTTCAAATTTTTAACAAGCAAATACGGTTTTCAGATAGATGCAGCTTACTGTATAGTAGATGTGACTCATAGATACACATGCGACTCAAGATAACAATTGTGGCTCAGAAACTAAATTGGACTAAAAACTGTTGACAGACACATGTGGCGTTTAAACTAACATTTGCGACACTTCAAGAAAGATGCAGTTTTTAAAACAACAGTTGCGACTCTGTTTGACAGTTGTGGTTTTCTGAAGATGTTGTTTGGACTGACTATGTTTTGATGATCAATTTGTTTGACGAAAACAACAAAAACAAGCATATAATACAATGTGTTTTCATTTTGTATGTGATGGATCTATTAAAATCGGAGAAAAATTACACCCTAGGCTATGTTGGACAATATTTACTAAGTTCTTACTTGGATAAATCCAGCTATGCATATTCAAGGTAGATGACTAGTAGCTTGACCCCATTGGCTCCCCTCCACGACACTCACTTATACGGGGCAGCCAAGATATTGTACCCATGAAACTCCCATGGCATACATCTCATCTCAACACATGAATCGTAAATATGTAAGATGGCTTCATAGGTACGAACCTACTGCACCAGCAAATAGAAAGGATTTTGGAAAAAACTACAACATGGCTTTTAGTAAGGGCATTTTGTTTGTGCGGCACCATCCAGTATGTTGAAAGACCATTTTTACCCTTCTCATCAGAATAGTGAGTGTGACTTTTGGGGTTTCCCCAAAAAATCCACTTTTATATACCAGTTGGAAGTCGCTTGGCTTTAGCGTGTTACCGGTCTGAGTCATCTTGGGGTGAGTACTTTTTCTAGCCAAGACAGGCTCAAGTTCTAGAGTCAGCAACCATTTCTCTTACACCCAGGATCGCATGAATGCTCAAGGGGAGAGGATAGTTCAATATACAGAATCATGGGGTTCTAGACTAACATGAATAGGCACAAAAAACACTGGTTAATTTTTAAGCCCAAATGACAATTTTTTATCTACCAAACAAAAAGCTTTAAAAAAAATCAATGTCTTCATAAGGTTTTGCATGCAAATGGTTAGTATTTTCGATTTTTTCTTTGGCTTTTGTCTTGCAGAAAAAAGTTTTTTTTTGTGGTTTTCTCGTTGGTCTTCTAAGCTTTGTCCTACACAAACTAAGTTATCCCCCTAAACACAGCTGCAAACAAAACAAGCCAAAAAATGACAAATCAAAACATGAAAGTATGGGAATAATAAAAAACAACAAATCAAATTACAGGGAAGATATGGCTTTTGAACCCATAGATGCATCATGGTTTTGATGGGCAGATGCGACTTTTGAACCCACAAATGCGTCGCTATGTTGATAGGCGACTGTGGTTTGTTGTTGATAGTCGGATGTGGCACAAAACGTAGCAGATGTGGCTCGTATTGTCAGATACGTCGTGGGATCTAGAAAATGTGGTTCGCTAGATAGATGTGTCATTTCATCAAGCAAATGCAGGTTTTCATACCTGTACCAACAAAAAAA
The DNA here is from genome assembly GCA_007115665.2 of Sequoiadendron giganteum. Classification (NCBI taxonomy): domain Eukaryota; kingdom Viridiplantae; phylum Streptophyta; class Pinopsida; order Cupressales; family Cupressaceae; genus Sequoiadendron; species Sequoiadendron giganteum. The sequence continues at coordinate 170,173,637 of CM021106.1, read as the reverse complement.
AAACCAGAAAAAAAAACGAAAAAGAAAAAACTGAAAACCGTACGAAAACTATAGAAAAAATAAGTGCGTCAGGTTCACTAATGTATCGATGGGTTATTTTCGAGTTAATGGATTTAGCATGATTAGATTAAATAAAACCCAAAGAAGATTATGAAGAACAAAGAAAGCATAAAACAATAACAGTTATAAAAGATATTCGTCGAAGCTTTCTTGATTCACCTCCATAACACCTCCTAGCTTGTAGAGCATGATTGTTGCCCTCAGATTTGTATGAGCACTATGCAAGATTTTAAGCATTTAGAAGACTATGAAAAATGAATATGCCTAAAATGCAGAGTAAATTCTATATTAATGAAGTGGTTATAATAACGAAGTGGTCCCCTAAATTGTGAGAAAATTTGACATTTTATAAAGAATGTAATTTTGCATGGACGAATGAGATTAAAAGTTGTCAAAGCCTAAAATTAGTGGATGAGATTTCATGTGACAATCCCTAATTAGGGTTAGCGAAAGATTGTTAAATGAGTGGCCAAGATGTGATTTGATAAAATCAAATCTACGGTCGAGAATAAATGTGATAATTAGCCAAAAAGATAAAGATTTTAGAAAATCAAGAAGATAAGAGTTGAACTGAAAAGCAGATTTTTGGAAAATCAAGAATTTGCTCAATTACTTGATTTTTGGAACAAGATTACCATTTTGAATTAAATTAATTCAAAATAAGGGTTTTATGTGACAATAAATAATCTTTTTTAGATTATTTACTAAAATGAAGAGATGGTTAATAAAACAAAATAAAACGAAATCATTGTAAATAATTTCATTTATTTAAAATGAGAGAAATATGAAATTAGGTAATTAAATAATTAAAGATAATTATTTAATTTAGAGGATTATAACCAATAATTAAATAAATTAATAAATTCATTCAATTATGAGAATTAGTGACATATTAAATAAACAAATAAAGTTCATTTATTTATTAATAAGGAAGAATAAATGAATAAGGGTAATTAAATAAATTAATAGATTTATTTAATTGTAAGAAGACAATAGATAATTAATGACGTATTGGATAAATAAATATAATTTATTTATTTAATAATCATGAAGAATACAATAGACATCAATCAATTAAATAATAATGAACTACTTAATTAATAGTCGAATGTAGACCAAGGACATAATTAAATGTTATAATTATGTTAGGATAAAAGTGGTAAAATAGAGCTTGCGGGCCTAGGTCATTTTTATGTGTCTACAATTTTAAGATGTTCCTCAGTAGCTCAGAGGTGATTAATTGTAAATCCACTTGAGTAGTCAAATGCAACACAGGTGTAATTGGCTCTATTGTTAGTCTTTTGTCCTGACAAAGAGGGATTACCTGAACCATGATCCTATAGTAGATTTTTATGAATGGTATGGTCCAAGTTAGAAGAGAATTGTTGTCCTCTAAGTTCAATGACATGACTCTCAATAAGGTCTTGTATGAGATTCCTCAATTGTCTATAGGAAGAGGTTTCATGTCCTTTTATCTAATGATAATCATAGAAAGAATTATCATCCCACCATGGTGGTTTGAACTTCCTCGGGTCATATAGTTTAGTGTCTTGCAATGTGATGACGTTAGACTGAAAAAATTTCTTGATGAAAACTTCAACTAGTTCTCCCAAGTGGGTGTATGTGTGTTTCTTAGGAAATTGTCGAATTGGTCGATGTTGTCCTTGGTCCTGATTGTTTTGAATGGCATTTGTTGTCAATGTCAGAGTGGTCAAAGGAATGTTTTGTGTTTGAGATCCCCTAAGTGTGACAACATGACCCGTTGTATTAACTTCTTTAGCATCAACAACTCCATCATTGGTAATATGTTTGATCTTCACCTAGTATTTTCTCTTATCATTATTTGGGTTTGTATTTGTGTTCTTGATAGCATATTTAAGCTCACCTTTTGCAATGAGATTTTTTTCTAGTTGAAATCCTTTTTCAACTAGGTGTTTGAAGGTGGTGCAATAATGGACTTGCAAGTTGTATTTCAATGGTCCAACAAGATTTTGAACAAACATGTTTACTTTCTCCTTTTCAGGTATCTCAAGGGGACATCAACTTTCTAGACCTTTCCATGTTTGGAAGAATGGAATGAATGTTTAACTTGTGTCCTCTTGAGTGGTCTTACATAATGTGGCAGTAGTAATGTCAATTTCAATGTTGTAGGCATAATTTTCCACAAATTTATTAGTGAGTTCATCCCAATATTTTATCCCTTTGGGTAAGAGAGAAAACCAATCAAGTATAGGGCTTGTGAGACTCCTAGGAAAGAGTCTCATCAAGTAAGTGTTTTTGTATGTGATGTCTACATAATTGGTCATAAATTCTCTTATATGCTCAATGGGGTTGGTCTTTCCTTTGTAATTGGAGAAATTCGTTACCGCATATCTTGGAGGGAATGGTGGCATGTTTAATCTTGTACTAAATGGATATGGACATAAATTAAAGGATGTGTATGGCTTCTTTTTTGATATTTTCATGTCCTCTACCTATTTTTGCAAGGAAAAAAGTTGAGTCTTTAGTGCATCCACTATAGGATTATTGGTGGAATCACACATGCTAGTGATGGATATCCCTTGGGTTATTTCTTGTTGAGATCGTATGTTCTGATTTGAAATGGATTGATGTTGAGCATTTTGAGTGGGAATTTGTGATTGTGTATGAATATGGGATGTGTATGTGGGAATGTGTGTTCCAATAATATTAGATTGCATTTGAGGAACTTATTGCCCAAGAAAATTTTGTTGACCAAGTGGATTCATGTGTTGTGGCATTTGGTTTCCTTGCCCAATTGATAGAAATAGCCATGTTGGAAATTTGTTTTTATCTTGTGGTTTCCACTAGCATTGGTATTGACTTGAGGGCCTTGTGATGAAGTACTAGTGTTGGGTGTAGGTCCTTGAATGGTAATTTGTCTTTTGTTTCTCCCAAAAGGGTTTGATGGAATTGTCATCATAGCATTGGAGGAGGACACAAATGTGGACCCAACAATTTGTGACACATTTTATGATACTTGTGGCATTGATTGTGATGAGGTATGTGCTATGATTGATGCCCCAAAAGCAGATGTGGTGTTGACTCTATTGGTTCTTTTTTGAGTTGTAGCACCAATGGAAGTAGTATTGATTATGTTTGTGGCATTTTAGGTTGTTGCACCAATGGAGGTATTGCTAGCATTATGTGGTGGTGTTGAAGCAGGTTAACTATTTTGGGCATCATGGCTAGGTGATGTTTCTCTTAAGGTATTAACATCAAATCCTTTTGGAAATTTAGCTCCTTCATGTATAAGAATGGCTAAATACTGTTATGGATCTTGTAAGAGAAATTCTTCTACAAAGGAAGCCACTTCCCGGTTTTGGGCAGTAGCTTCTATGTCTTCCATGCACACTTGTCCATTTTCATCTCTATGCATGAATTGTTCAAAGGGGTTGTGGCATGATGAAGAGACAATGTTTGTGTCACTAAAAGGATTGTTAGAAGTTTTCCCCATTTTGGTGTTATTTTGAATGATGTTTAAGTCACTATGATAGTTGTAAGGATTGTTTTCTTGTCCAAAGGGGCCCATTTCTCTTCTCTTTCTTTGTAGCCTAGTCTCAACCATGTAAGATTTTCTCAAATAAAAGAGGGATAATGTGAATGATATGGATGATATGACACTAAATCTATGTTTTTTGATTGTTGGTTATGTTGATGTAGAATTTTGCATGTAGCAGCAGTCTTATGAGAAACTTAGCTATTGGGGGACATTGTGCGCTAGCTAAGTGACCTCCAGAATTTTATCGAAGCCGGATCTTCGTTTAGTGGGTGGAATTAAAAGGTTAAGGGGATAGCAGGAATATAAAGTTTACACTACAGGAAATGCGCCAAATTCTTAGATGAATTTTAGTAGAGCACAGTGCAAAATGCAAAGGCTCGAACCACTAAAATGCTATTAATTAAGTCTATTTTTCCCACAAGCATTTACCATGTATAAATACTCTCTAATTTGTATAATGTAATCAAGCATAACTTTATCTTAATATAGAAGAGTCGAAGAAACATGGTCTGTATTCATTTCAGCTATGAAAAGTTACAGAAACTGAAGAACAGGCATTCATACAAAAATAAAGATAACAACACAGGTCAATAGTTCTAACAAATGCTTGAAAACAGAAAGGCCAAATTTATTTGGCATAGTCCGAAGTCTTCGAATTGAAAGCAACTATTACAAAAGACTTACTTCCCAGTTCTTGGGAGTTTTGCAAAACTTAATCAACAACAATAAAAGAAAACATGGCCCTATTTATTGGCCAATCCACCACCTAGAGATGCATCAAGAGCAGATCAAACCACGCGTAGTGAACGATGGCCCAGATCAACTCGAACCGCCACAACAAACATCAATTGGTCAGCAACATGTCAGCAAGGCCACGACATATAATGGAAAACCATTTAGTAGTAGGAGAGAACACACGGCAGCAGGGAAGTACAAAAGATCCAGTGGCATTTCCAAGGTAACTGGTGAAAAAACAAAATTGCCATGTGTCGCTCGGACGGAGCTCGACAGAAAGTTGAAAAGGTGCCCAGAAGAAATCCGTGAGAGAGAGCCACATGGAGAGCTCCAAGAAAAATAAAGAATGAGGTGGGCCCAGCTCAGAAAACAACCAGAGTGAGCCACGCAACACGTAGATGGAGACTGCCAAAAAGCGAAGCGAAGGAAAAATGGAAAGCTTCATGAGGAAGCCATGTGGAGCGCTCCGAGGGTAGTGAGCATTTGAAAAATAAGGCATAGCCGCAAAGGTAAATATAAAACTGTAAAGGCTTCAGTAATTTTTGTTAAACAGTTTGACGACTCATAGGGGTTTTCGCTCACGAAAAGGAGAAGCCCATAAACTTTGGCTCAGCATAAAAAATGCTCACAACCTTGAGAGGGCGGCATGCAGATTGGTCCATACTTCATTTTTCGGTGTAGAGAAAGCTCACAGATGCTCATGAGCCAGCCTAAGATCAATAATTGCTTTGAAGGGAAATTCGCTTGATACTTTTGTTTCCAATTCCAATTGGAAGAAAAGTTGCACTAGTTGATGCACGATTCCCTCGATCTCTTCAACAATCGAAGATTGATCAAAGGTCTAGAAGACAGAAAGGTCCTAGTTCTTCTCTTCGATCATTGCAATAATATGCTCCACACCCACTACTGTTTGGTCCGCAATGAAAGGTGAAGGGAGGCCTCTTTGAGTCAAACGGGAAAACTTCGCCCGCATGTCGTTGGTAACTTGGTTTAATTGAGCTCTGCAATCCACTACCTATTGAACAACCTCATGCATGGAGATGAGGCTACTTGTGCCCAAAGCCACTATCGTTTAGTCATTGATGTCCATGCCACTCAATGCTTCATATGAAGCAGTATACAACTTACCCAATAAAATTATAGCCTCTCGAACCTTGTCAGAAGTTAACTCCTGAACCTGTTGTATCGATTCACTCACTATCCCATAGAGGCTAGCCGCTTGCACCATAAAATTTAAGGTAGGTTGAAGAATAAGGCACAAAGCCTTCACCTTGTCCCAGTATGATGCATGCAACTCTTTGGAAATTTCCAACGAGCTCATCCGGGGTGCAAGGGGTTGGGTCTTTAGGATAGCCAATTTTGTCTCTCTGCTACTTAAACTTGCCTTTAGTTCTGACAAGCTTCTGTCCAATGTAGACATCTGCTCCCTCAGGGTGAGAACTTCCTTTTCCTTTTCTGCCAAGGCCAATTTGGCCTGCTTAGTCTTTTGAATTTCCAACTCTAGGTTGGCATTCACTTCAGTAATTTTGGCACTGGTGCTCTGCCGGAGCTCTTTCATTCCCTCAGTTAGCAGGTTAGACTCAGCGCAGAGTTCTTTCTCCTTTTCTCAGAGTTTTTTTTCACTTGCTCAGAGTAGCTCAACCTCCTACTCGAGAGTCGGAATGACCTCCTCACCCAAATTCTGAAACTATTTGATCTTAATTTCCAAGGTACCCCTCTCCTTCTCCAACAAATTTATTTTGTTCTCCTAGGCTTTAAACTTGTTTACCCAGATGTCGACCTTACTTTTGAGCTCCGCTATTTGATCATCCTTCTTCTTCACCTATCGGGTGAGTTTGAGAAAATCAGTGGTTACTATTTTTTGGGTCTCCTCCATCAGCTCAACTTTATCTCGTGGGTGAGCCTACTGCAAATCTAACCCGACAGCATTCACAGAATAATCACTGGGCTACATCATGCCTACTACCTTGATCACATTAGGAGTGATCTTCGCAAACATCAAGGAATTCTAACTTTCATCGAATATGGTTTGCAAGTGGGGCTTCGCCTGTGTGGTTGCGTCTTCCTATCTTTTTTGTTGATCCGGTTGGCATGGACGCTTTTATTTGCGTCAACCTGCAAAAAATATTTTTTGGCCAGAATACCCAGTCTGCCTACAAAAGGATACTCCTAAGGGACGGCCAACGAGAAAGATAGCGTATCTGACACATTGGAAGTCTTGCTAGGTCGTGTTATAATAGTCGGGGAGAATGGGAAAATGAATTGGCCACTCAGAGGGGATGGATATGAGGTGATAATGTAAGGGAAGATTGGAGATGCACCAACAATAGGGCTGGACCCTGGAGATAAAAATTGTTGGCCCATGAGCCCAGTACTTACACCAAATTGCGTTCTAGGCAAGGTATGGAAAGCGGAGGATAAAGGTGGGAAAACAAGAGGGGTGAGACTGGAATGCCCAACAAATCGAGTGGCAGGGATAATTAACGCAGATGAAAAAGCAGGGGCAGACGAAGGCGAGACTAGAGACATAGATGAGAGAGAAGAGGGAGGAAAAGTTACCTGATGCTCATGTGGAGCCATAGACATTTCGACTGCTCCCTTCATTAACTGTTCCTCCTCCACACCGGCCTCTTTGGTTCATTGTCGCTTCTCCTCCAGAAAATCCTCAAGGTCAAAAATGACTCATCTCCTACCACTGGTAGTCCTTGCCCGCTTCTGTGTTGATTTAGAGGAGGCAATTGACTCCGATGTTTGTGTGTGCTGCTCTTCCTCCTACATAGGTTGTTTACCAGTATTCTTCTCATGTATTGGACTCCTGGCAATGGCAGGGGGATTCTGAGTTATCTCCTCCTCAGATTTCACGGTAGCCTCCTCTCTTCTATATTGCTACACGGATGTTGAGCAGTTCAAAGAATTTTCAACATCTAGATGTTCATTTTCCCAAATTTCATCAAATCTCTCATCAAGGGCTACTTCGTTATGCAGCTTTCCAGTAGCCAAAATCTTTTGCCAGTATACCCAGAAGGCTTCCATCTTCTCGGGCGCCCAACCGAGCTTCTTCAATTGGGTGACGAGGGAGGGGTCGACTTGTAGCTTTGGGTTGACCCTCCCCACAATGTGATAAAAATTCATCCATGGTGGTTGACCATCCACTGTAGGAAAATACTCAAGGCCTACATATCTACTTAAATTTCCCTCCTCGAGATTCCTCCGGAGGTCTCAAAATGGCCAAGGCGAATGTAGGATTTTGATGCCAATTCTTGATAAATTATTGTCAAGGTTGTAATCCCAGGGATCATCTATTAATAACAACTCAAGGTGACCCAAGCGTGAAAGTAGAATCACTGAGGTATCAATCTTCGAGGTCCTCTTCTTAACCAGTGACATGGAACCAAACATGATTGGTAGCAGCAAATAGGAGGTTAAGTGTTTTCCCCCCCAGTAATCATCATCAAGAGTACATAGCTGCCTCATTGCCTTCAGGGTCAACACTCTGTCGGAGAGAAAATGGGGAAGTTGGAAAGGCTCCCGGATGAAACCTGGTATGTGGAGCATGGTGAAATCCACACCAAAAAACCAGTTACAGGGCGAAGTTAGCTTTCCCAACCAGGACCTCTATCAAGGCAATATGCATTCGGTCATATTTAGGCCAGCCTTATCCAAAGCCCTTATAGCCGAGGCTATGAATGAATCCAAAAATGCATAATAATCAAAGTTTTTTGACATGATAGGGGTCCATGTCGAAATCGGCTTTCTTAAGCCACCCTCATAAAAAATAAACAGTAACATGGACGTTGAAAAGTAATCCGGGTTTTCGTGCAAAATTAAGTAAGCTAGGAAAGACGAATACCTGAACTTAGAGCCGACCCCAAATTCCTATAATTGCTGCCAAATTCCATCACTAACAACTCTTGCAAAGTCTAGGAGTGGAGCCTCGTGATTCCTTTTTAGCATAAAGCTGAGGCTCATTTGAAATTGAGAAACGCTCTTGTCCGGGTCTAAGCCACAAACCAGTGCCAGAATAGAAGCGATAGAGGAAAACCCACCTTTCAGAGCTTTCAAATTGAAAGGGAATTTGGGTGGCATCGAATTATCTGTTGGCTGGTTGATCTCGGAGCGATAAAATTATGGCCCTGACTGGAGCTCTTCCCACTTTTGTTGCATTCCTTCCACATCAAAATTCTCAACCTCATTACCCAAGGGAAGCGGGATGCACAACATATCTTGAATAGCCACAGGGCTAATGACTACCCCAAAATCCTTGCCGTTGATTACCCCTATGCTCAAGTCAAAACATGCCACGCATTTTGCCACAACCTCTAGGCAAGGGTGCACCAAATGAACCATGTACTGTGCGAGCCCACAGAACCATAGCCGTTTGTGAAATTGGTCTGTCATATGCTTCATTATTTTGCATGCAGCCTCCCTAAGGCTCTTAGGATTGCAAGATAATTCAGGATCAAAGACATTATCCCAATCCTCCAAGACCACTACCTGATCTTTGTGAGGAACTGTGCTCAATAACTTCTGGTTCACTAGGTGAGTGAAAGGCCAGCTAGGCTTCGCAAGTATTCCTGGAGTGGCATAAGACTCTCCATCCTAAAGCTACATGCGGGGTGCATTCCACATTTGCTCGCTTAGACTTACTGGAGCTTGGATATGTGAAGGGTTTTCTTCAATTTTGGCCATTTTTATATTCAAAGAGTTTTTCTGCAAACCTTTTCGCAAATGGCATAGCTTTTCTGAAAACTTCTTTCTTCTTGCGAATGCCTTAATTGTTCAATCCTTTGTAACTTTTGCAATAAATATGTTTCTCTGCATGCCATAACTTGCCTTTTTGATTTCTTGAGAAAGCCAGTTGAAAAAGGGTACGTGCCAGCCATTCATACCAAGTTTCTATTATGCATTACTGGTTTTATTCGTGTGAAAATATTGCCAGCTAGCCAAACTGCTCAAGCATTTAATTGACAGTCTTTCTTGTGTGAAAAAAATAGATTTTTCCTTGAAAGATGAACCAAGGCAACTTTGTGAATATCCCCTCGCCGGCATTTGCATTAACTGATTTTCCTTGCTCGTACTTGGGTGCACTACCCAACAGCCTTTTCAAACGATTTTGCTTTGATATGGAATAGACGGCAGTTCTTTGGTGCTGACACCTAGCCTATTTGATTGAATGTGGCAACTTATCAAGGAAAGTTGCAAAACTTGTACCTGCACCTTCCCATGACCTCGCATGCTGTAATGTTGAAAACTGAGGCAATGCGACACACTTACGCTCAGTCGATAATTATGATTTATTCGGCTAGTGAACCTTAGCTAGTCCATAAATAAGACCCTATCTGCAACATTTCAAATCAAAACATTTTCTAGCCTTCCTAGCTTAGTAAGCTCTCGCTGCCTTAGCAATTTCATTTTTTAGCTAGAAAAATTGACGATATGGAAACACCAGTGAGACTTGTCTACAAAAAGACCCAAGCTGCCTTTCTTGGAAAAATTAGATGCAGGTGCTTAAAGTGCATGAGAGGTGTGAAGAACCTGTTGTATGTGAAGGCAATCAAGTGGGTCCTTGGGAAAGACTGCATGGAGTATGGAGAATAGTATCGGGTGAACACCAGCATTTTCTCCCACTTTGTCGCCTCGCTGTTGGACATTAGCATTTCCAAATGCAAGATTTTGAAGCTGAAAAAGTGGGTCTTCCTACGACGCTACCTCAGAGGTTTGGAGCAGATTGTGAGCGCGGCCCAATTCGATCATGGGATTCCCTCAGTTCGTAACATTCTCCTGCAGTAGCTACGTGGAGACATTATTCCAACCAGGCCTTTCCTTTCCAGGTTCAAGTGGAAACTCAAGAGGAGCATCGTGCCAAGGTCTGCGTAGGCTGCTACTTCATGATGCGTGTGCACCACATAGAACCATTTCAAAATCTTCAGTGGTACAAAGATTTCGAAAGAATGGTGTTTCCTGATCTTCGCGCTGCCTGCTGCCATGATCGTTGGTCCTTCCCACTGATGTCTTGAGAACGAAAATGATTACAAATTTTTCTTTTCTATGCTTCAAGCTCTGCTCTAGCAATCCTATGTAAATGTTAATACGAGGCCTCTGACCCAAAATATATATTGTAAATCTCCAACTCCTATGAATATAATATATATCTTTTTAGAACACTTAGCCCATTTACAAATTTCTTTCAAATGTTTGTATCATTGTTGTGTTTCATTTCATTTCTTGCACTGAAAGGATCCAAAACTTAAAGCAGGGAAGAGTAATTACATATATACAAATGTACAAAAACATCACATAGGTAGAATTAATAAAATATTTTAAGATGTATTCCATTGACTGGAATACTCAAGGCATTACCTTCCATATCTTCCAACTCGAAGGAGTTGAACTGTTTACACTAGTAAATCTTGAATGGCCCTTCCCAGAGATTGTCAAATTTGCTATGTTGTCTGGGCTTGGCTCCGCGCTCATTAAATTTAAGAACCAAATCTTCAAATTACAACCCTTGATATGAAGCCTTCTTGTCGAACAATTTCTTTACCAGCTACTGGAGGCTATTCATTGCTTCCAGGGCGTGTTCTCTTTTCTCTTGCACTTCGAGCAACTCAAAAAATCGCACCTCCATCGCTCTGTTTTGTTCAATTTCTAGGGACTTGAGCAATTGTAGGGCAGGAATCTCTATGGCAATAGGCAACAATGCTTCCTTCCCGTACACCATCTCATAAGGAGATGTCTTCAATATCTACTTAGGCGTGATTTGGTTTTCCCACAGTGTTGTCCGGAGGTTCCTATGCCACTCTTTTTGATGTTCTGAGCCTATCCTTTTGATCAACTTGATAAGGTTTTTGTTAGTAGACTCTACGAGACGATTTCCCTTGGGATAGTAGTTAGAGGAGGTTTTTAGGAACACTCCATATTTGAGTGTGAACTGACTCATCTTTGATCCGAGAAAAGCTTTAGCATTATTAGATATGATTGTTTTAGGCGGGCCAAATCTGGCCACGAGCTCTTCAAGGAAATTAACAATCTCCATTTTTGTTACATTTTTTAATGGCACTGCCTCTGCCCACCTGGTAAAATAGTCAGTTGCTGTTAATATCCATCTATGTCCAGCTGAAGAGAAAGGGTTAATCATCCCAATGAATTCTAAACCCCATTGAGCAAAAGGTTTTTCTACCACTATAGGCCTTAAAGGAATAGCATCATTTTGTGTCTTTCTGACATAAAACTAACATTCCTTGCAAGAATTAATCAATGAAAACACATCATTAAAAAGTGTTGGCCAAAAAAAACCAGCACATATAATTTTAATTGTCATGGTTCTTGCAGAAAAATGTCCTCCAGCACGGCTATTATAGTATTGCTCTAAAATTTTCTTGGCTTGCTCCTCATTCACACATCTTAGCAGGATGCCATTAAAATTTCTTTTAAACAAGACACCCTCCAAAAGAACATAATTGCTATTCTGTAGGCGATAGAAACATTTTTTAAAGGATGGGAGATCAATCGAATACCTTCTTGTCTGCATAAAATTTATTCTATCATTGAGCCAATCACCTTGAGAATTTTCTTTGTTTATTAACATAGGCTCTGGAGTTCCAAGCTTTGTCGTTGTTTCACTATTTTTAGTGATATACTCGCACAGTCCTTTTCCCTTGACGTTCTTGACAGGTTTGACTTCAATATCGTCTTCTAGGATCTTGGTGATCCAATTAGCTCTCTTCTCAGTGATTTCTCCCTCCATGATATACTCTCGCACACTAGGATGTAGCATGCAAACAATCACCTTATGATATGATATCAAATGCCCGAACTTCTTAAGCCCCTTAACAATGGCAAATGCCTTCTTTTCTACAAAGTTATACTTTACTTCGTACTCTTTCAAAGTTCATGAGTAGAAAGCAATAGGGGACTCCCTTGTATCTTACTCATCCTTCTGCATAAGCACCATGGCAATACTATTTCAACCACCAAAAACATACATAATAAAATATTTTGACAGGTCCGGGTTAACCAACACAGGGGCAGAAGAAATAGCCTCTTTTACAAGCTCAAAAGCTTTTCTAGCTTCTATCGTCCATTTGAAAATCTGATCCTTCTTGAGCATTAAGGTAATAGGATGAACAATGCCTACAAAATCTGTAATAAATTGGCTAATAAAGTTGACCTTACCCAGGAAAGACTGCACACCCTTTTTGTTGATAGGTAATAGAAGTTCTCAGATCGCATCAACTCTTTCTGGATCAATAGCAATGCCCTCCTTAGAGACGACATATCCCAATAGCTTCCCTTGGGGAACTCCGAACACACATTTCTTTAGATTCAAAGAGATTCTGAATTCCTGGCATTTTTGGAAAACAAGCTCCAAATGATCAAAATGATTGTCAGCATATTTTGAGAATACTATCAAGTCATCCAGGTAAATCAGTATAATCTTGTGGATCAAATCCTCAAAGGCAATATCCATGGCCTGCTGAAAAGTGGCTCCAGCATTTGAGAGCCCGAAAGACATTTTAGCATATGCATACGTTCCCCATTTTGTGGTGAACGTTGTTTTGTATTGGTCCTCTTCCTTTACCCGAATCTGGTTACAGCCCAAAAAACCATCCAACATAGAAAACATTTCGAAGCCAGCTACAGTCTGCAGAATTACCTCCATTGAAGGTAGGGGATAATGGTCCTTTAAGGATGCTTTATTTAAATCTCGGAAGTCTATGCACAGGTGTATATCCCCATTTTTCTTTTGGGTTGGCACCAGGTTTGACACCCAAGTGTTGTGTTTGATTGGGAACACTATTTGGGATGTGATCAACTTGTTCAACTCCTATGACATGAGAGATTCTATCTTTGGGTTCACAGGTCTATTTTTGATGAATTGGCTTCGCCCCCTCCATCAGCTCAATAGTATGCTCGATGATCCTACGATCATATCCTTTAAGATCATCATATGACCAGACAACTACACTCGGATATTCCTTGTAGAAGTGTCTTAGTCTATCTTTATTCTTTTGTGACACCTCTTTCCCAACTTTGAGCTTTCTATCTTCCTCGATATGAAAATTGGTATAATCGCCTTTGTCAACCACGAGCTTCCTTTTATCTCTCGTTATATCATCAAAATTGAACAAGCTTTCTAGAGTGACTAGCCCCCTTAGGAGCTTGTTGGATTTCAATTGGATGATTTGATCTTCGTAAGCTTCAGTGATCTTCGGTTGCAGCTAATCAGCGAATTCTCCAGATGACTGGAGGAATGATGCAATATGAGCATCGCTATCAAATACTTGCCAATTTTGATTGTTATTTGGGACAATGGGTCTTACAATTCCCTTCACCACATGTTTATTTTTTAATAATTCAGAGGCCGGCTCGAACTGAGCCTCAATAGTTTCCATCCTATCAGCTTTGGAATTCATTTCCCTTACAATAGTTTGAATATTGAATGACTCAAAGTTGTCGATTAGATCCCAGACCCTATGCCGATAAGATCGCATATGGATATTCTTTGTGGTCGAAGTTCTATGGATTTGGCTAACCACCAGCTCTGAATCTCCAAAGACACTTATCTACTTTGCACCCATTTGCTCCGCAAAGCTTAAACCATGGACAAGACCTTCATATTCAGCTTCATTGTTCAAACAGGCAAACTGGAAGTGGTAAGACCTCAACGTCTTTTTGTTGGACAGGGATATCAAACAAATCCTCGCCCCAGCTCCTACTTTACATCTGGCTCCATCAAAGTATAACGTCCATATTTTCGGAGACTCTTCACCCTCAGGTTCTTTAGTAACTTTGGGCATGATCTGCCCTTCTTCATGTATAACATAGGTTCCGAGGCTAGTTGCATGGTAATTTCTAAAAGGGTCTATATCAATAAATTCTTCCAACAGTTTCTCTTCATCCTGTGTCCAGGAGCTAGTAGCCTCCTCTTCTTCAAGAAATTTCACATTGCACCTTTCTTTCTAAGAGATTGAAGTGTGTGCTACTTCAAAATTTAGCAGAGCTTCATCAGCAACATGTTTGGAATGCAGAGTTTCTAAAAATAGTTTCATCTTAGCCCTATGCTTAGTCCTCAGAATCAGGTATGAGCAGTCTAGCGCCAAATATCCTCCTACATTTGCAGTGAACTCTCAGGATAAACAGATCCCGAACAGAGGAGGGATATCGATGAGTACAGTATCCTGATTTACAGTGATTCTAGGGCAAGCAAACAAAGTCATAGGTAATCCCTTGATTATCCCAACAGTATCAACCTTGTTTCCATTTAGTTGCATGACTCCCTTATTTAGAGGCTCATATTTTAGTCCCAAAGCATCGGCTACTTGCTTTGGCATGACAGTGGTGTTAGCACCAGATTCAATCATACAGTTATGTAGCAACTTCTCACCAATGATGAGTGTTAGAAAGAAAGGCTTAGGTTTAGGCCTACTTTCCTTTTCGAATTTGAGCTTCTCCTTCGGTTGAATTGTTAGCACTTTGTCCTGGTTGGGCCTGGATACTTTCTCTTCATTAGATTGAGTAGAGACCTTTGCCTCATCTTCTCCAGATAAAGCCTTCTACAATAGTACTTTCTGCTCCAGAATAGCCAAGACATCCCACAGAGAAGCGTTTGCAAATGACTTCTTCAGTTGTTCCACTACGTTGAATTGCACTCATGACTAGTGAGTTGCAGTGGCTTGCTCCTTTAGTTTGACAGTCGATATAGGCCTGATGACCGGTGCGTCTGGTTGTTTAACAACAAAAGAAGTGATCAAGGGAGCCTTTTCCTTCAAAGGAAGTGGATTCAAAGAGCTAAGAATAGTCATTTCTGACTGTGGTGGGATTGGAAATAGGCATGTTGCAGGGCTAGGTTCCAGTGGCGCTGACGCATTGGTAGGCAAGGATGTGAAATCTCTGGTAAATCTACACTTTGATTGCATGTTGTAGTTAGATTACACTCGGGGTACCTTATCCATAGGGATGTCATTTGAAAATGCTGACTCTTCTCCTTCCATCCAAGAAAAGAGAGCCTGGTCTGGAACAATATCCAACTCTTGCTAGATAGACATCCCCTGCATTTGCGCGGTGAGGACTGCATTGTCCATTTGTTAAGAGGCATATGGTGGGTTACCAGAAACGGATGTGTTGCCTTGGCTACATTGATCTGCGATTTGGTGTTGCAAATTTCCCCGTGAACAATTTCACGGCATATGTGCATCGTTGCATAGAAAACATCATGAATTGGCGTCTTCAGCTAAATTGTTTTGTCCTGCTACCAGCTCCTTATTCGAGCTAGGATGAACAGTTTGCATCAGCAGGGTTATCGGAACCATCTAGTTACTTGGCTGAGCCGAGGTATTACCATGTGATATATCCTGCCACTGATTTGATTGGTACGGAGGTTTTTCGCCTTGGTAATTTTGGTATGCAGACTTTTGATAGCTATATTGTTGCCACTTCAAAGTAGTCAATTCATTAGTCATAGCCCACATCTGCTCTTTCATCTCATTCATCTCGGTAGCCATGAGATTAGGCACAAGAGCTACCACGGGACCTGCCATCGGGGTCGTGCTTAGAACACTTTCGGGTTAGATGTACATAGATTAGGGTGGAGCCATAGGTGCACTGGTAGAAGGGACTTCGGCTTCTGGAGCATTACACTCGGGGAACAATGACATGATGGGTCTCGGTGCCAATTTTCCTACAGCAATCAGATTATTTTTTGCAGTGACAACTAGGGCGTAAGCATCAGGAAGAGTATCTCCACCCAGAGCTTGTAACATTATGGAGATATTTGTGTTGATCAACTTCAAGTAGAACATAAATGCTAGATCCGGAGGTGGTCAACTGCCAATAGGCACTCTCTACCAGGTCGAATGGAACCTCGCATTGAAATCAGCTAGAGCTTCATGGGGGGCTCACTTTATGTTTTCCAATTGATGGTACAATGATGATCTATCACCAGTGTTGGAGAAACGTTCATAAAACGGACTTCTGAGTTGATCCCAAGTTGCAATAGTACTAGCCTTGATAGTCCGGTACCAGTTCAGCGCCTTTCCTCGGAAGGAGGCGATGAGTAACCTAACAGGCACATTTTCGTTAGATATGCCATGTACCAGACATACGTCTGCTACATCTTGTAGATGTTTTGTTGGTGTATTTGATTCATCCCCAAAATATTTAGGGATAGATTTTAGGGCGGAAGCAGGGATGGGGGCCTATACTGCAGGAGGCACAGGTGCTACCAATGGACTGTCGGAGTCCCAGACTACATAGTTTGTAGCAGCCATGGGCGTAGGTGGATTAGGTGATGTCAGAGAAGGAGGAGATGAAGGAGGTGAAGGGCTACCTCAGTGACCTCTTCGGTGCATAGAAACTAAAGGCGGTACAAGCTGGCCAGGAACTCTTGCAATTTGCGACCTAGTTACAGGTCGATGGCTCATACACACTTATAAAGATTAGGTGAATGTGCTAGTTCGCAGTCCCACTGGGCGTGCCAGAAAAAGAACCGTTGATGTAAAATTTTGCATGTAGCAATAGTCTTATGGGAAACTTAGCTATTGGGGGAGATTGTGCGCTAGCTAAGTGACCTCCAGGATTTTATTGAAGCCAACTCTTCATTTGGTGGGTGGAAGTAAAAGGTTAAGGGGATAGCAGGAATATAAAGTTTACACTACAGGCAATGTGCCAAAGTCTTAGACGAATTTCAACAGAGCAGAGTGCAAAATGAAAAGGCTCGAACCACTAAAATGCTATTAATTAAGTCTATTTTTCCCACAAGCATTTACCATGTATAAATACTCTCTAATTTGTATAATGTAATCAAGCATAACTTTATCTTAATATAGAAGATTCGAAGAAACATGGTCTGTATTCATTTCAACTATGAAAGGTTATAAAAATTGAAGAATAGGTATTCATACAAAAATAAAGATAACAACACAGGTCAATAGTTCTAACAAATGCTTGAAAATAGAAAGGCCGAATTTATTTGGCATAGTTTGAAGTCTTCGAATTGAAAGCAACTATTACAAAAGGCTTACTTCCCAGTGCTTGGGAGTTTTGCAAAACTTAATCAACAACAATAAAAGAAAACATGGCCCTATTTATTGGCCAGTCCACTACCTGGAGATGCATCAAGAGTAGAGAAAACCACGCACAGTGACCGACGGCCGAGATCAACTCGAGCCACCATAGAAAACATCAATTGGTTAGCAACATGCCAGCGAGGCCACAACATATAATAGAAAACCATGCAGCAGCAGGAGAGAACACGCGGTAGCAGGGAAGTACAAAAGATTCAGTGGCATTTCCAAGGTAACTGGCTCAGAAACAAAACCACCACGTGTTGCTTAGATGGAGTCTGACAAAAAGTTGAAAAGGTGCCCAACAGAAAGCCGCGAGAGAGAGCAACGTGGAGAGCTCCGAGCAAAATAAAGAACGAGGCGGGCCCAACTCAGAAAACAACCAGAGAGAGCCACACGGCACGCAGACAAAGACTGCTGAAAAGCGAACAGAAGGAAAAGTGGAAAGTTTCGCGAGGAAGCCACGTGGAGCGCTCCGAGGGTAGTGAGCATTTGAAAAATAAGGCATAGCTGCAAAGGTAAATATAAAACTGCAAAGGCTTTGGCAGTTTTTGTTGAATAGGTTATTAGGAGACAATGCTAATGCAACTATGTTTTCTATATTTTTATATTTTTGGGAATAAGGAGTGCAATAAGGTATGATGCAAAGTGACAATGAAAAGTTATAAAGAGGACTAAAAGGAATCTCTAATGAAAAATAATGAGAGAATAAAGTATGCTATGACAATGGAAATGCAAGGCCTAAGCAAGCTCTAGAAGATGATCAACTTTGGGAGAATTTTAAAAGAGGTTTCCTAACCATCCAATGTTTGGCCAATGTTTCAATTTTTATTGTCAAAGGAATTTTTGTAAGATTAGGTGAAATGAAAAAGTGACAAGGTGAGCTTCCAAACTAGACTTATGAGCTGGAAATATTTCACATAAAACAACAAAGACTAAAAGAGTGATTTTTGAATTATCCCAATGACAATTTACTTTTGATGCAATGGTTTCACAAATGTATGGGAAGTTTACCTATTCTAAAGTCTGTAAAGATGAAAATCTAAGAGCTTTTCTATGCTGAAAATGATGGTGGGTCCTAAGATACAACTAAGCTTTTGCAATGGTAAGCCTATGGTAAAACAAAATGCCAACTAAAAGATGTAAAGATGTGAGATTTGAACAAATATTTTCTTCTTTTTGCACAAAGACCACTGAGAAAAGATGTGTAGAGACAAACTCAAAATGTTTGATATCAGGCTAGGACCATAATAGTTATCTTCCAAAGTGATGGGTGGATGCACTGTTTTAGATAACAGTTGTGTTCTAGATGGAAAATGTGTTGTTTCAGATAGTAAATGCATTGTAGAGTTATCAAATGCATTTTTGTAGACAGTGAATGTTGTTTACAAAGGCATATGCATTGTTGTAGGTATCAAATGCATTCCAAAATAGTTAGATGCATGTTACAGAGTCTCAATCACATTATAGTTTGAACAAGGTCTAGTTTTCTTGTAATTTTGATAAATTTATGAAGTTGTTTCACTTTGATTATGGTTTTCTAGATCTAAAAAAGGTGTTTTTATGTTTTCATTAGATTAGCAAACATTTGGAAAACACTTGGTTTTGTCTTGAATTTTTGGAGACAAGCACATTGAAAACAAGCACAAATCCTATGGTTGGCAAGGACTATATTCATTCGATTCCCACTTTGATTAACCAGTCGTGCTTATTCTTAGCGGATGACTTAGAAGCTTGGCCACAATGGCCCCCCCTTACACGAAACTCACTTCTCAGTTCAACTAAGCTTTGAGTTCTCATGAATATCCCATGAAAAACTCCCCACCTCTACTAAGAACCACAAAAATGTGGGATAGCTTGAGAGGTCCGATCTCTTGAACCAACAAATAGAGGGATTTTGGCAATCTAGAAAAAAGGGTTTTAGTGAATACTTGGGGACATGAAACCTCGCATGCATCCAACAAGCCACTTAAGGTTTTCATCACTCTACTAAGGGCTCTTATATGTTTTATGGTAGGTACCCTTTTTTGAGTGACATAGTATGACTAAGGCCTACATACCATGAGGACTTGACAATTTAGTCTTGTTCTTTTATATACTAGCCTAAGCAGAAAACTGGTAGGAGTCGTTCTGTCTTTCGAGGTAGACCCCTCTAAAGATAACAGAAAAGAAACATGAAAAGTTTTTTTTTATCATCCAAGATGGCACTAAGGTGTGAGGAGAGTGCATACACAAATCTTTCATTCCACACTCAAAAGATTGTTCATTTTAATGCCCAGATTGAAATATGTGGGTGGTAAAGGAACAACCCCTAAGTGTTTTTGATTCTCAAGATCCTAGCAAGGCACAAGAGAAGTGCATACACACTAAGGAATTATCACTACACCACAAGACACCTCAAACATACATTAATTTTATCCCAACTTATTATGAGACAAGCAAAGTTCTATTTAAGCCAATGTTATGAGAATGCAAGTAAATTTTTAGCCTTGATGAGTGTATATGCCAGTTGTGTTCATTTTAATCAGGATAAGTGTGAATACAAGTTAATTTCAAACCATGAAGTGTGATATGCAATTTTTTTTTTTGTTTGTTTGTTTCTTTAGGATTAAAAATATTTGTAAAAACCAACAAAAAAATAAGGGTTAGTATCTCCTTCCAACTTGCCACATCCTTCCAACAATAGATTAGTAACCCAAAATCCCTTACCTACTAAAAAAGAAAGGAGAAATCTAGAAAATGATGTCAAAAATTGAAAGTAAACTTGTAATAGGCAGATGTGTTGCTTTGTTGATCAAATGTAGCTCGAAAAAAATGTGTCATTCAATCTGACAAATGCACTGTAAAATATTATATGCATCTCTTTGAATGTCAAATGTGTCTTTTTATTGTAGATGTATCATTCTCGAACATAGATGTGTTGCAACACATCAAATGCAGCCTAGAAAATGGCATCTACGACATTTTGTACTTATACCTATAATAAAATGATGAAAAATTCATACGAAAACTACAAACTATGTTCTTTGCATCAGGTTCACCAATGTAACTAAGGCAAAAATTCAAGTTAGCATAAAATAAAATGCACAAAAGAAACCCTAGCTAAACAATGAAGCATAAAGGAGGAAAATAGCATAAATAAAACGAAGATTTCACCAAACTGCCTTCATGCCCTCCATGATTGAACTTCATTGCCCTTCTCCATTTGCTATAAAATGATGTTTGCCCTCAGATTTTTAAGAGCAACTAAGACCTATGACAAAGACTCAAGCAAATATTGAAGGATTTCCACATTAGGCAAGTTTTTGCAAAATGCTAAGAGATTCAAGATGCCAAGAGATGTCCAAATGAGGCTACCAAAACCTTTTTAAAGACTTTCCATTTTTGGATGAATGGACAAGATTGAAAGTTGAGAAAGCCCTAAGATCAAAGGTTGAAATTACATGTGACAACTAGCAATTAGGATTAGGGAAAACTTAGGTCAAAATTTGAAGTGAAGGGTTCAAATTTGATTTTGTGAAAATCAAATCAAGGGTCAAGAATGCATGTGAGAAGGGGATATTAGGAATGGAAAAAGAGGTTAGTGGAGAATAAAATAAGAATTTAAAACTATTTGATTCAAGAGGTGATGTTGACCTTTTGAATTAAAAAATAAATTTAATTGAAATGTGGTGGGGTCATGTGATAGTAAATAATTATTATAAATTATTTACTTGGTGGGAAATTAGTGTTAAAAAAAAACTACCGAAGGCCTTTGCAGATTTATATTTACCTTTGCGGTTGCGCCTTATTTTCCAAATGCTAACTGCCCTCGGAGCGCTCCATGTGGCTCCCTCGTGTTCACTTCGCTTTTCGGCAGTCTCTATCTGCATGCCGCATGGTTTACAGTGGTTGTCTTCCGAGTTGGGTCTGCCTCATACTTTATTTTGCTCGAAGTGCTACACATGGATCTCTCTCGTGGCTTTCTGCTGGGTGGCTTTGTTGTTTTATGCCGTGCTCCGTCTGGGTGACACGTGGCAATTTTGTTTCTGTGCCGGTTACCTTGGAACTACTGCTAGATCTTTTGTACTTCCTTCCTGCCGCATTTCTTCCTTGCTTTCGCATGTTCTCTCCTGGTGCTGCATGGTTTTCTGTTATGTGTTGTGGCCTCACTGGCGTATTGCTAGCCGGCTAATGATTGTTGTGGAGGCTCGAGATGATCTGGGTCGTTGATCACTGTGCATGGTTTATTCTATTTCTCATGCATCTTCAGGCGGTGGATTGGCCAATAAATAGGGCCTTGTTTTCTTTTGTTAATGTTGACTAAGTTTTGCAAAAACTCCCAAGCACTGGGAAGTAAGCCTCTTGTAATAATTGCTTTCAATTAAAAGACTTCGGACTATGCCAAATAAATTATGCCTTTCTATTTTCAAGCTTTTGTTAGAACTATTGACCTGTGCTATTATCTTTATTTTGTATGAATGCCCGTTCTTCAGTTTCTATAACCTTTCATAGCTGAAATAAATACAGATCATGTTCCTTCGACTCTTCTATGTTGAGATAAAGTTATGCTTGATTATATTATACAAATTAGAGGGTATTTTTGCATGATAAATACTTGTGGGTTAAAATAGACTTAATTAACAACATTTAGTGGTTCGGGTCTTTGCATTCTTGCATTGTGCTCTGTTGAAATTCATCTAAGACTTTGGCACATCACCTGTAGTGTAAAATTTACATTCACGCTATACTCCTCACCTTTTACCTCCACCCACTAAGCGAAGAGCCGGCTTCGGTAAAATCTTAGAGGTCACTTAGCTAGCGCACCATGTCCCCCAATAGCTAAGTTTCCCATAAGACTGTTGCTACATGCATAATTCTGCGTTAACAGTTCTTTTTCTGGCACACCCGATGGGATCATGAACTAGCACGTTTGCCTGATCTTTATAGGTGTGTATGAGCCATCGACCTGTCACTAGGTCACAAACTATGAGATTCCCTAGCTAGTTTGTACCGCCTTTAGTTTTTGTGCATCTAAGAGGTCGTCGAGTGCATCCGAGAGGTCGTCGAGGTAGCCCTTCACCTCCTTCATCTCCTCCTTCTCCAACATCACCTAATCCACCTATGCCCATGGCTGCTAGAAATTATGTAACCTAGGACTCCAATAGTCCATCGGTAGCACCTATTCCTCCTGTAGTATGGGCCCCCATCCTTGTTTCGGCCCTAAAAACTATTCCTAAATATTCTGGGGATGAATCGAAAACACCCACAAAGCATCTGCAAGATGTAGCAGACATATGTCTGGTACATGGCGTATCAAATGAAAATGTAGCCCTCAGATTGTTGGTCGCCTCATTCCGAGGAAAGGCACTGAACTAGTACCGGACCATCGAAGCAGGCACTATAGGTACTTGGGACCAGCTCGTAACCCCATTTTATGAACTTTTCTCCAATATTGGTGATAGATCATCACTATACCATCAATTGGCTAACATAAAGCAGGCTCCTCATGAAGCTCTGCTTGATTTCAATGCAAGGTTCCATTCGACCTGGCAGAGAGTGCCTGTTGGCAGCCGACCACCTTCGGATCTGACTTTTATATTCTACCTAAAGTCGATAAATGTTGATATCTCCATGATGTTACAAGCTTTGGTCAGAGAGACTCTTCCTGATGCTTACGCTCTAACTGTTGCTGCAGAAAATAATCTGATCGTTGCTGAGAAATTGGCACCAAGACCCATCATGCCATTATTCCCCAAGTGCAATGCTCCAGAAGTTGAAGTCCCTTCAACTAGCGCACCTATGGCTCCTCCCCAATCTATGTACATCTATCCCAGAAGTGCTCCAAGCATGACCCCATTGGCAGCTCCCATGATTGCTCATGTGCCTAATCCCATGGTTGCTGAGATGAACAAGATGAGAGAACAGATGCGGGCTATGACTAATGAGTTGACTACTTTGAAGTGGCAGCAATACAACTATCAAAAGCTGGCATATCAAAATTACCAAGGCGGAAAGCCTCTGTACCAATCAAATCAGTGGTAGGATAGGTCATGTGGGAATACCTCGGCTCAGTCAAATAACCAGGTGGTTCTAGTAACCCTGCCGATGTAGACTATTCATCCTAATTCGAACAAGGAGCTGGTAGTGGGACAAAATAATTTCGCTGAAGATGCTAACTCATGGTGTTTTCCTTGCAATGATGCATATATTCCACGAAACTGTCCATGAGGAAATTTGCAACAAAAAATCACAGATCAATGTAGCCAAGGGAGCGCATCCGTTTTCGGTAACACACCATACACCTCTCAACAAATGAACAATGATGTCCTTGCAACTCAAATGCAAGGGATGCCCATTCAACAAGAGTCGAACATTGTCCCAGACCAGGCTCTCTTTTCTTTGATGGAAGGAGAAGATTCAGTGTTTCCAAATGACATCCCTATGGATAAAATACCCCGAGTGCAATCTGATTACAACACGCATTCAAAGTGAAGACTCACCGGAGAGTTCGTAACCTCACCTACTCAAGCGTCAGCACCACTGGCACCTAGCCCTGTAGCAGGCCTATTGTCAATCCCACCATGGTTTGAAGTGGCTACTCTTGGCTCTCCGAACCCACTTCCTTCAAAGGCGATGACCCCTATAGTCACCCCTACTATTGTCAAACAACTAGATGCACCGGCCGTCAGGCCTGTATTGACTATCAAACTGAAAGAGCAAGCCACTGCAATTCACTAGTCCCGAGCATAATTCAACATAGTGGAACAACTAAAAAAATCATCTGCCAATGCTTCTCTATGGGATGTCCTGGCTATTCTGGAGCAGAAGGTGCTGCTACAAAAGGTGTTATCAGGTGAAGAAGATGCGAGAATTCCTATTCAATCCAATGAGGAGAAGGTATCCAGGCCCGACCTAGACAAAGTGCTAACAATTCAACATGAGGAGAAGCTCGAATCCGGAAAGGAAAGTAAGCCTAAAACTAAGCCTTTCTTTCTAACATTGATTATTGGTTAGAAATTACTACACAACTGTATGATTGACTCTGGTGCTAGCACCACTGTCATGCCAAAGCAAGTAGTTGATGCTTTGGGACTAAAGTATGAGCCACTAAATAAAGGAGTCATGTAGCTTGATGGAACCAAGGTTGATACTGTTGGGATAATCAAGGGATTACCTATGACTTTGTTTGCCTGCCCTAGTATCACTATAAATTAGGATACTGTACTCATTGATATCCCTCCTTTATTCAGGATCTGCTTATGCTGAGAGTTCACTGCAAATGTAGGAGGATATCTAGCTTTAGACTAGTCACACCTGATTCTAAGGACGAAGCACGGTGCTAAGATGAAACTATTGTCAGAAACCCTACATTCCGAACATGTTGCTGATGAAGCTCTACTAAATTTTGAAGCAGCACACACCTCGATTTCTTAGGAAGAAAGGTGCAATGTGGAATTCCTTGAAGAAGAGGAGGCTACTAGCTCCTGAACAAAAGATGAAGAGAGGTTGTTGGAAGAATTTATTGATACAGATCCTTTTGAAAATTACCATGTAATTGGCCTTAGAACCTATGTTATACATGAAGAAGGGCAGATCATGCCCAAAGTTACTAAGGAACCTGAGGGTGAAGAGTCTTCGGAAATATGGACATTATACTTTGATGGAGCCTGATGTAAAGTAGGAACTGGAGCAGGGATTTGTTTGATATCCCCAACTGATGAAAAGACATTGAGGTCTTACCGCTTCTAGTTTGCATGTTCCAACAATGGAGCTGAATATGAAGGTCTCGTCCATGGTTTAAGCCTTGCGGAGAAAATGGGTGCAAAGTAGATAAGTGTCTTCAGAGATTCTAAGCTGGTGGTTAACCAAATCCACAGAACATCAACTGCAAAAAATATCTGTATGCAATCTTATCGACATAGGGTCTGGGATCTGATTGACAACTTTGAGGCATTCAATATTCAGGCAATTTTGAGAGAAATGAACTTCGAAACTGATAAGATGGTAGCTATTGGGGCTCAGTTCGAGCTAGCTTCCGAGCTGTTAAAAAATAAACATGTTGTGAAGGTAATTATAAGACTTGTTGTCCCAAATAACAAGTAAGATTGGCAAGTATTTCATAGTGATGCTCATATTGCATCATTCCTTGAGTCATCTGGAGAGTTCGTCGATTAGCTACAGTCGAAGATCATTGAAGCTTACCGAGATCAAATCATCTAGCTAAAATCCAACAAGCTCCTGAGGGGTCTAGTCACTCTAGAAAGCCTGTTCGATTTTGATGATGCAACAAGAGATAAAAAGAAGCTCGTGGCTGACAAGGGCGATTATACCGATTTGCATATCGGGGAAGATAGGAAGCTCAAAGTTGGAAAAGAAGTGTTACAAAAGAATAAACATAGACTAAGATATTTCTACGAGGAATATCTGACTGTAGTTTCCTGGTGATACGATGATCTAAAAGGATATGATCCTGGGATCATTGAGCATACTATTGAGCTGACAGAGGGGGCAAAGCCAATTCATCAAAATCAAAGACCTGTGAACCCAAAAATAGAATCCCTAATGTCACAAGAGCTGAACAATTTGATCGCATCACGAATAGTGTTTCCAATCAAGCATAGCACTTGGGTGTCAAACCTGGTGCCAGTCCGCAAGAAAAATGAGGATATATGCCTATGCGTAGACTTTCAAGACTTAAATAAAGCATCCTTAAAAGATCATTACCCCCTACCTTCAATGGAGGTAATTTTGCAGACTATAGCTAGCTCCAAAATGTTTTCAATGCTAGATGGTTTTTCAGGCTATAACCAGATTCGGGTAAAAGAAAAAGACCAATACAAGACAACTTTCACCACAAAGTGGGGAACGTATGTATATGCTAAAATTCCTTTCGGGCTCTCGAACATCGGAGCCACGTTTCAGCGAGTTATGGACATTGCTTTTAAGGATTTGATCCATAAGATTATACTCATCTATCTGGATGACTTAACAATATTCTCAAAATCTGCTAATGATCATTTTGATCATCTGGAGCTTGTTTTCCAGAAATGCCAGGAGTTCAGGATCTCCTTGAATCCGAAGAAGTGCGTGTTCGAAATTCTCCAAGGGAAACTATTGGGATATGCCATCTCTAAGGAGGGCATTGCTATTGATCCAGAAAGAGTCGATGCAATCCGGGAACTTCCGTTCCCTATCAACAAAAAGGGTGTGCAGTCTTTTCTGGGAAAGGTCAATTTTATTAGCTGATTTATTGCAGATTTTGCAGGCATTGTTCATCCTATTACCTTAATGCTCAAGAAGGACCATATTTTCAAATGGACGATGGAAGCTAGAAGAGCCTTCAAACTTGTAAAAGAGGCTATTTCTTCCACCCCTGTGTTGGTTAACCCGGACCTGTCAAAATATTTTATTATGTATGTTTTTTGTCATGGAAATAGTATTGCCATGGTGCTTATGTAGAAGGACGATAAAGATACAAGCGAGTGTCCTGTTGCTTTCTACTCTCAAAGTTTGAAAGAATATGAAGTAAAGTATAACTTTGTAGAGAAGCAGGCCTTCACCATTGTTAAAGGGCTTAAGAAGTTCCGACATTTGATATCATATAATAAGGTGATTGTTTGCGTTCCGCATCCTAATGTGTGAGAATATATCATGGAGGGAGAAATCACTGAGAAAAGAGCCAATTGGATCACCAAGATCCTAGAATATGACATTGAAGTCAAACCTGTCAAGACCATCAAGGGAAAAGGACTATGTGAATATATCACCAAAAACAATGAAACAACGACAGAGTTTGAAGCTCTGAAACCTGTGTTAATAAATGAAGAGAATTCTCAGAGCAACAGGCTTAATGATAGGATAAATTTCATGCTGATAGGAAGGTATCCGATTGATCTCCCATCTTTTAAAAGGTGTTTCTATCGCCTACAGAATAGCAATTTTGTTCTTTTGGAGGGTGTCTTGTTTAAAAGAAATTTTAACGGAATCCTGCTAAGATGTGTCAATGAGGAGCAAGCCCAAAAGATATTAGATCAATATCATAATAGCCTTGCCGGACGACATTTTTCTGCAAGAACCACAACAATTAAAATTATATGTGCCGGTTATTTTTGGCCTACACTTTTTAATTAATTAAGTCTTGCAAGGAATGTCAGTTCTATCTTGGAAAGAGACAAAATGTTGCTATGCCTTTAACGCCTATAGTGGTAGAAGAACCTTTTGTTCAATGGGGTTTAGACTTCATTGGAATGATCAACCCTTTCTCTTCAGCTAGGCATAAATGGATATTAACAACAACTGACTATTTCACCAGGTGGGCAGAGGTAGTACCATTAAAAAATGCAACGAAGATGGAGATTGTTAATTTTCTTGAAGAGCTAGTGGCCAGATTCGGCCCGCCTAAAAAAATCACCTCTGATAATGCTAAGGATTTTATCGGCTCAAAGATGAGCCAGTTCGCTCTAAAATATGGAGTGTTCCTGAAGACTTCTTCTAACTACTATCCCCAAGGAAATGGTATAGCAGAGTCTACTAACAAAAACCTCATCAGGTTGATCAAAAGGATAGGCTCGGAGCATCAAAAGGAATGGCATAGGAACCTCCAGACAACACTTTAGGTAGTTCGAATCACACCCAAGAAAATATTGAAGACATCTCCTTAAGAGATGGTGTACGGAAATGAGGCATTGCGATTTTTTGAGTTGCTCAAGGTGCAAGAGAAAAGAGAACACACCCTGGAAGTGATGAATAGCTGCCAGAAGGTGGTAAAGAAATGGTTCGACAAGAAGGCTTCGGACCAAGGGCTGCAATGCGGAGACCTGGTGCTTAATTTTAATGAGCATGGAGCAAAGCCCGAACAGCACAGCAAGTTTGACATTCTCTGGGAAGGGCCGTTCAAGATTTACCAGTGTAAACAGTTCAACTCTTCCGAGTTAGAAGATATGGAAGGTAACGCCCTAAGTATTCCAGTCAATGGGATACATCTTAAAAGATTCTATTAGGTCTTCCCACATAATGTTTTGTACATTTGTATATATATGTAATTGCTTTTCCCTACTTTAAATTTTGGATCCTCTCAGTGCAAGAAATGAAGGAAAACATAGCAATAATGCAAACATTTGAAAAAAATTTGTAAATGGGATGCATATTCAGGAAAGATATATTTTATATTCATAGTAGCCAAAGATTTACAATATATATTTGAGGCCAAAGGCCTAGTATTAATATTTACATAAGTCCACTACATGCGGAGCTTAAAGGCTAGAAAAGCAAAAAGTTTGTTATCATCATTATTCTCAATAACATTCAGTGGGAAGGACCAACGATCATTGCAATAGGCGGCTCAGGCTCAAGGAAAACCATCCTCTTGAAATCTTCATACCATTGAATATTCTGGAAGGGTTCAATGTAGTGTATACGCATGAGGAAGTAGCAACCCACGCGAATCTTTGCACGGAACTCCTCATGTGTCTCCAGCTCGAAGTTGAACAAGAAAGGGCCTAGTTGGGACAATGCCTCCATGCAACTATTGTAGGAAATTTTTTCAAACCGAGGGAACCCCATGATCGAATTGGGCCGCATGCATAGTCTGCTCCAAGCCTCTGAGGTAGCGCTACGGGAAGACCCGCTTCGGCAACTTTAAAATCTTGTGTTTTGAAATGCTAATGTCCAGTAGCGAGGTGACGAAGTGGGAACAAATGCTGGTATTCACTCGATACTGCTCTTCATAATGCATGCAGTCCTTCCCAAGAACCCATTTCATGGCCTTCATATACAACAGGTTATTTACGTTTGTCATACGCTTTAGGCGCCTGCATCTAATTTTGCTAAGAAAGGCAGCCTAGGTCTTTTTGCAGACAAGCCTCACGGGTGTTTCCATCTTGTCGGCTTTCCTAGCTAAAATGAAATTACTAAGGCAACAAGAGCTTACTAAGCTAGTCAGGCTAGAAGATGTTGTGATTAGCAAAGCTACAGTAGGGCCTTATTTATAGATTGGCTAGATTTCGCTAGCCGAAAGAGATCATAATTATCGACTGAGCCCAAGTGTGTCACATTGCCTCAATTTTCAATATTGCAGCGTGCAAGGTGATGGGAAAATATAGGCACAATTTGCAACTTGCTTTGCTGAGTTGCCATGGTCATTCAGTGATGGGCTAGCTATCGATACAGAACACCGCTGTCCTTTCCAAATTAGGATGAAATCAATTTAAAAAGCTCTATTGGGCGACGCGCCCTGTATGGATAGGGAAATCAGTTAATGCAAATGTCAACAAGCGGATGCTCGCAGGGTTTCCTTGGTTCATCTTTCGAGAAAGGTCCATTTTCATCACATGCGAAGGACTATCAATTAAATGCTCGAGCAAGTAGTTAGGCTGGTTGGCGATCTTTTCGCATGAATAAACTGGTAACGCATAATGTAATTTAGCATGAATGGCTGGCACGTATCCTTTTTTGGCCACCTTTCTCGAGAAAGCAAAAAAGGAAAGTTATGGCATGCAGGGAAACATATTTATTGCAAAAATTACCAAGGATTAAGAAATTAAAGCATTTGCAAGAAGAAAGAAGTTTTTAGAAAAGCTAAAGGTTTGCACATAAACTCCTGCGAATATCAAAATGGCTGAAATTACAGAGAACCCTTCTTAGAGCCTAGCTATAGTAAGTCTAAGCAAATAGATGAGGAATGCCCCCTACGTGCGATTTTATGATGAAGAGTCTTATGCCACTCCAAGCATACCTGTGAAGCCTAGCTGGCCTTTCACTCACCTAGTGAACTAGAAGTTATTGAGCACGGTTCCTCACAAAGACTAGGTAGTGGTCTTGGAGGATTGGGATAATGTCTTTGACCCTGAGCTATCTAGCAATCCTAAGAGCCTTAGGGAGGCTGCATGTGCAAAAATGAAGTAGATTTTGGACTCATTTTATAAACGGCTATGGTATTGTGGGCTCACACAGTACATGGTCCCTTTGGTGCACCCTTGCCCAAAGGTTGTGGCAGTATGCGCGACACGTTTCGATCCGAGCACAGGAGTAATCAGCAGCAAGAATTTATGGGTAGTCATTAGCCCCATGGCTATTCAAGATATGTTGTGCATCCCGTTTCCTTTGGGTAAGGAGGTTGACAATTTTGATGTGGAAAGAATGCAACAAAAGTGGGGAGAGCTCCAATTGGGGCCACAGTTTTATCGCTCTGAGTTGAACTAGCCAATAGATAATTCGACCCCACCCAAATTCCCTTTCAGTTTGAAGGCTCTAAAGGGTGGTTCTTTCTCTATCGCTTCTATGCTGGCACTGGTTTGTGGCTTAGACTCAGATAAGAGCATTTCTCAATTTCGAATGAGCCTCAACTTTATGTTGAAAAATAATCACAAAGACCCGCTTTTTGACTTTGCAAGAGTTGTTAGCAATGGCATTTGGCTGCAGCTGCAGGAATTTGGGGTTGGGTCTAAGTTCAGGTATTCCTCTTTCCCAGCTTACTTAATTTTGCACCAAAACCTGGATTACTTTTCAAGGTTCATGTCCTTATCTATTTTTGATGAGAGTGGTTTACGGAAGCCGGTTTCAACATGGACCCCTGTCATGTCAAAATCCTATGATTATTATGCATTCTTAGATTCATTCATAGCCCCTGCTATAAGGGTTTTGGATAAGGCTGGCCTAAATATATCCGAATGCATATCGCCCCAACAGAAGTCCTTGTTGGGGAAGTTAACTCTGCCCTGCAACTGGTTCTTTGGTGTAGATTTCACCATGCTGCGCTTGCCAGGTTTCGTCTGGAAGCCATTCTGACTTCCCCATTTTCTCTCTGACAAGGTGTTAGCATTGGAGGCAATGAGACAACTATGTACCCTCGACGATGATTACTGGGGAGGAAAACACTTAACTTCCTATTTGTTATTGCCGATCATGTTTGGTTTTGTGTCGCTGGTAGAGAAGAGGACCGCAAAGATTGATACCTCAGTAATCCTAATTTCAAAGTTGGGTCACCTCGGGTTGGTACTAATAGATGATCCATGGGATTACAACCTCGAAAATAATTTACTAGGAATCGACATAAAGACCCCGCATTCGCCTCGGCCATTTTGGGACCTCCAGAGAAATCCCGAGGAGGAAAATTTGAGTAGATATGTAGGCCTTGAATATTTCCCTATAGTGGATGATCAACCACCATGGCTGAATTTTTATCACATCGTCAAGAGGGTCAACCCAAAGCTGATGATCGACCCTTCCTTGGTCACCTAATTAAAAAAGCTCAGTTGGGCACCCGAGAAGATGTAAGCTTTCTGGGCTTACCGGCAGGAGATTCTGGCAGCTGGCAAGCTGCATAACGAAATAGGCCTCTATGAAAGATTCGATGACATTTGGGAAAATGAACATCCAGATGTTGAAAATTCTCTTAACCACTCAACATCTATGGAACAATATCGAAGAGAGGAGGCTACCACAGAATCTGAGGAGGAGGTAACTCAAAATTCTCTTGCCATTGCGAAGAGTCTAATACCTGAGAGGAGTACTGGTAAATTGTCTGTGCAGGAGGAAGAGCCATACCAACAAGTATCAAAGCCAACTGCCTCATCTAAGTCAAAATGAAAGTGGATAAGAACTACCAGTGGTAAGAAACGGGTCATTCTTGATCTTGAGGAGTTTCCAAAAGAGAAGCGACAACAAGCCGAAGAGGCTAGTGCAGAGCAAGAATAGTCAATGGAGGGAGTGTTCGAGATGTCTATGGCTCCGCATGAGCAACAGGTAACTTTTTCTCCCTCTTCTCTCTCATCTATGTCTCTGGTCTCGCCTTCCTCTGCCCCTACGTGTTCATCCGTGCCATTTTTTTCCGCCACTAGATTTGCTAGGCATTCCAGTCTCACCCCTCCTGGTTTCCTACCTTCAACCTTCGCTTTCCATACCTTACCCGGAACGTAGTTTGGTGTAAGTTCTAGGCTCGTGGGCCAACAATTTTTATCTCCAAGGCCTAGCCCTGCGGTTGGTGCGTCTCCAGCCTTCCCTTACACTATCACCTCATATCCATCCCCTCTAAGTGGCCAATTCATTCTACCATTCTCCCCGGTTATTATAACGTGACCCATCAAGACTTCCAATACATCGAATATGCTATCTTTCCCCCTGGCCGTCCCTCAGGAGTATCCTTTTGCTGGCGGACTGGGTATCCTGACCCAGGAATATTTCTTGCAAGTTGAAGCAAATAAAAGCGTCTGCACCAACTAGATCAACAAAAGAAGAGCCAAGGACGCAACCAGGCAGGTAGAGCCCAACCTGCAAATCGTATTCAATGAAAGTCAGAATTCCTTGATGTTTGCGAAGATCACTCCTAATGTGATTAAGGTAGTAGGTGAGATGCAACCCAGTGATTATTCTATGAATACTGTCGGGTTGGATTTGCTATAGGCTCGCCTGCGAGATAAGGTTGAGCTGATGGAGGAGACCCAAAAAGTAGTGACCACTAATTTCCTCAAGCTTAGTTGGCAGGAAAAGAAGAAGGATGATAAAATCGTGGAGCTAAAAAATAAGGTCAACATCTGGGTAAATAAGTTTAAAGCCCAAGAGAACAAAATAAGTCAGCTGGAGAAGGAGAAGGGTACCTTTGAAAGTAAGATCAAAGAGTTGTAGAATTTGGGTGAGGAGGTCGTTTTGACTCTCCAATAGGAGGTTGAGCTACTCCAAGAAAATGAAGAGCTGCTCCGGGCCAGTGAGGAGAAACTCCGAGCAAAGGAGAAGGAGCTCCGCGCTGAGTTTGACCTGCTAATTGAAGGAATGAAAGAGCTCCAACAGAACACAACTACTAAAATTACTGAAGTGAATGCCAACCTGGAGTTGGAAGTTCAAAGGACTAAGTAGGCCGAATCAGCCTTGGCGAAAAAGGAAAAGGAGGTTTTCACCCTGAAGGATCAAATGTCTACATTGAACAAAAGCTTGTCAGAGCTAAAGGCAAGCTTAGGTAGCAGAGAGGCAGAATTGGCTACCCTATAGACCCAAACTCTTGCGCCCCGAATGAGCTCATTGAAAATTGCCAAAGAGTTGCATACATCATACTGGGACAAGGTGAAGGCTAGCCTCTACAAGACAGTGAGTGAATCGATACAATAGGTCTAGGAGTTAACTTCTAACAAGGTTCCAGAGGCTAGAATTTTATTGGGTAAGTTGTATACCACTTTAGATGAAGCATTGAGTAGCGTGGGCATCAATGACCGAATGACGATAGCTTTGGGCACAAGTAGCCTCATCTCCATGCATGAGGTCGTTCAATAGGTAGCGGATTGCAGAGCTCGGTTAAACCAGGTTACCAGCGACATGCGGGTGAAGTTTTCCCATTTGACTCAGAGAGGCCTCCCTTTGCCTTTCATTGCGGACCAGGAAGTAGCAGGTGTGGAGCATATTGTTGAAATGATCGAGGAGAAGAAGCAGGACCTTTCTGTCTTCCATACTTTTGATCAATCTCTAACTATTGAAGAGATCAAGGGAATCGTACATCAACTGGCGTAACTTTTCTTCCAATTGGAATTGGAAACAAAAGTATCAAGCGGATTGCCCTTCAAAGCAATTATTGATCTCAAACTGCCTCATGAGCATCTGTGAACTCTCTCTGCACTGACATACGAAGTATGGACCAATCTATAGCCCGCCCTATCGAGGTTGTGAGCATTTTTAGTGCTAAGCCAAAGGTTTTTGGGGTTCTCCTTTCCACAAGCGAAAAGCCCCTATGAGTTGCCAAACTATTCAACAAAAACTGTCAAAGGCCTTTGCAGTTTTATATTTACCTTTGCGGCTGCACCTTATTTTCCAAATGCTAACTTCCCTCGGATCGCTCCACGTGGCTCCCTCGTGAAGCTCTTCAGCTTTCCTTCACTTCGCTTTTCGGCAGTCTCCATCTGTGTGTCGCGTGGCTCACTTTGGCTGTCTTCTGAGTTGGGCCCGCCTCGTACGCTATTTCGCTCAGAGCACTACACATGGATCTCTCTCACGGCTTTCTGTTGGGTGCCTTTGCTATTTTCTATCGGGCTCCATCTGGGCAACATGTGGTGATTTTGTTTCTATGCCGGTTACCTTGGAACTACCGCTAGATCTTTTGTACTTCATTCCCACCGTGTTTCTTCCTTGTTTCCGTGTGTTCTCTCCTAGTGCTGCATGGTTTTTTGTTATGTGTCGTGGCCTTGCTGGCGTATTGCTAGCCGTCCGATGATTGTTGTGGCGGCTCAAGATGATCTAGGTCGTTGATCACTGCGTATGGTTTGTTCTATTTCTGATGCATCTTCAGGTGGTAGATTGGCCAATAAATAGGGCCTTGTTTTCTTTTATTAATGTTGACTAAGTTTTGCAAAAACTCCCAAGCACTAGGAAGTAAGCCTCTTGTAATAGTTGCTTTCAATTAAAATACTTTGGACTATGCCAAATAAATTCTGCCTTTCTATTTTCAAGCTTTTGTTAAAACTATTGACCTGTGCTATTATCTTTATTTTGTATGAATGCCTGTTCTTCAGTTTCTGTAACCTTTCATAGCTGAAATAAATATAGATCATGTTCCTTCGACTCTTCTATGTTGAGATAAAGTTATGTTTGATCATATTATACAAATTAGAGGGTATTTTTTCATGATAAATACTTGTGGGTTAAAATAGACTTAATTAACAACATTTAGTGGTTTGGGCCTTTGCATTCTTGTACTGTGCTTTGTTGAAATTCGTCTAAGACTTTGGCGCATCGCCTGTAATGTAAAATTTACATTCATGCTATACTCCTCACCTTTTACCTCCACCCACTAAGCGAAGAGTTGGCTTCGGTAAAATCCCGGAGGTCACTTAGCTAGTGCACCATGTCCCCCAATAGCTAAGCTTCCCATAAGACTGCTGCTACATGCATAATTCTGTGTGAACAATTAGTAAGTGAGAAATTTAAATAAATGACTTTATTTAAATTTAGGGAAAAGTCAATAAGACAATTAAATAATTAATAATAACTATTTAATTATGGAGAAAATGGACAAGGTGGACAATAATTAAATAAATCATAGGAATTTATTTAATTATAATAAGACATAAGGAATTAATGATGTATTTAAGTAAATAAATAAAATTTATTTGCTTAAATAATCAAGAAGAAATAATAGATAAATGATAATCAAATAAATTTAGGAATTTATTTAATTATAGAGAGACATAAGAAATTAGCGACATATTTAAACAAAATAAATGTAATTTATTTATTTAAATAGTGAGGAGGAATAAAATATCTAAATTAATTAAGAACTATTTAAGGGTATGTGCAGGATCACGATGGGCAAAAAAGAGGTGATATGTAAGTGATATGATGGCCCATGTGGCTGACGACTATTTTTTACCCAAAATTGATGAAATGAAAAGGGTTTTTAAAAGATATTCTCAGCATTCCACCAATATAAATTATGCTTTACTTTGAATTTAATAAATTATTATTTTTCATTTTCTATTTGAATTATGACTAAAGTCTTAATTGATAGGTTGATTGAAAAACATCTATATCTTTCAAAGAGTATCACATTTTTTGAATTTGAAACATGTGTCACATTCTATGCTTCACACACTATAGGGTTAAAAAAAATTGAATTTCATGAAGTTTTGACCAAGTTAAGGTGGTCAGACATACAAGTGTTTAAATTTTAAAAATATTGTAATTAAAAATTCACAATTAATTATTTACTTGGAAAAAATTACAAAAAAATATGCATCACATCGGGACATGAGTCATCTACTTATATCTAAAATCTTATAAAAACATATTATCATTTTATTGTGGTTAGGGTGGTTAGACAAACACCTACTTCTTCTTTTTTTCCTTGACATTTAATTACTACTGCATAGAAATTTCAATTTTTCATGAACTAGATTTTTTTCTTTTTAAATAAACCTAGTAGTTTAGAAACTACATTCAATTTGGTACAAATTCTATTCTTACATATTTTTGACATAATATAGATAACTTATTCAAACTTTTATGTCAAGTTTCCTAACTCTAATTTTCTGAATTTTCATCACCACTTAAGGGCCTCTTTTTTCCATGATGATCTTGCACATACCCTTAATTAATAGTTGAATTTGGACCATAGGACATAATTAATTATTTTAATTATGCTGAGAAGAAATATGGAAAGATAAAGTTTGTAGACATAGGTCAATTTTATGTGTCTACATATTTCAATAGGATGTCTGCTAATTGGTGTTTTCATGGATGTCAACTATGTTGTTACATGAGGAAACTATCAAGGATATTGAGAAAATTGAGAAGAAAATGAAAATAGGTTGTTGAAGGTTATGCGTGTGTAGTTGGGATATTGAGGAAGTGTTGTGAGTAAATGGAGCTCTCTTTTTGTTGTAGTATCTAGTGATGATTTGGAATGAAGTAATGGGATGAGATGATGTCTTCGATACTTGGTTTTCAAGTTCTATAGAGAAAATTTGGTAAACAAAGAAAATAGTGTTGTTCAAGTGCTTAGAATGTTCTATAGATTGTCCGCCATGTTTCTTTTGTATTGGTGTTATGCTTGTGTGGATTTAGTATTATGTTTGAGGTTGTTAGAGGTTTCTATATTCAAATTTCTAGATTATGGATCGTTGATAAGAGGAATTTGTGTAACTTACCGGTATGAGAATTCATTTTGCCGTGTTGTACAAAGGTGTCAGGGAGAAATGTATTTGCTCCAACTTTCTCTGCAATTTCTTTTCAGGACTTATGGTTTTGAAGGAGAGTTAATGGTGTTGTTATCTTGTTTGTGTCAAGAGGATTTGTGGTTAGGAGTATCAAAAGTTTAGGGAGCATGTACTTAATGTTCAAATGTGTTTTCATGCATAACGACCAACCTAGTGTCTAGACTACATACAAATATGTTCAAGTATTAATGGACATGTAGTGCTAGCATGTGGGAATTAATTTTTGGTCTTGGTTATGTATTATTTTGGTCCCCTTTCATTCATATTCACCGTGGGAATGTTTAGGTTCTTACATAATTTGAATTTGTAAAGACAATAGATAGAATGCTAACCTTGGAGAAGATGTTTAAGGTTGAAGTTGATATAAATAAGTGGAGTTGACTTCTGCAATAAAGAAGTGTGAAGCAAGATAGATGTGAGATCAATGCAAGTGTTGTGTGTGATGTGAATTTGAGTAGAGTAGTGTGAATTTCAAGTGTTAGGGTTCTTGAAGGCAGTGAGATGAAGGCATCTGAGATCATTCAAGCAAGGCTTCAAAAGTGTTGGAGCATTGTGGTGGATTCCTTGTTGCACTGAGAAAGTGTGCTCTATGTAAAATTTCTCTTCTATCTTCTTGTATTTTTTTTTTGTGGTAGTGAGCTCTAGCTATGAGCCCTTTTGGATAGTGTGTCCTATTGTAGCAATGAGCCAATTTGTGCCAGTTTTGCAATTACTTATATTGTGAGCTAATCCTCACTGTGGTTTTTCCCTCATTGAGTTTTTCACATAAATCTTGTATTCTCTTGTGTATTGTGTTATTATTTTAGTTTATGTTATATGCATTTCTTGATTAAATATTATAACATAATAAGGGTTTAATGAATGCATGTTGATCTGATACTATTGAGGGTTTTCGATGTTTTGATTAGATACAATGGATTCACCCCCTCCTCATAGTTTTCTTATTCATTCAATAATTGGAATTAGAGCAAGGTTCCTTGGAGAAGAGATTAATTACTTGAAGTAGATGCAAGATGGTGAACAAGGTTACTTTGGAATGACTTAGATTCAATGGCACTGATTATGCATTCTGGAAGACAAAGATGGAAGGATATATATTTTCTTAGGGATTTGAGGTTGAGAATTCTTATCATACTACATATACTCCACTTCTGAATGGCCCAAGAACAAGTGCAAAGATTAAGATGCATGAGATTAATTCTAATGAAAGATTTATTATTGTGAATTGTCTTTCAAATATTGAATTGGTAAAAGTTATGAGTTTGAAGATTGCTAAAGAAGTTTGGGATAAGATGGAAATCTTATATGAAGGAGAGATGAGAAATTCAAGCAAGAAAAGTAGCATAATCAGAAGGTACAATTTGAGACCTTGTATATGTCTGAAGATGAAACAATAAAAATCTACATGCAAAGAGTTGATGAGATGTTGATCGCAATTAGAGGTCTTAGTGTACAAGTGAAATAATATGATGGCACTCTCAAATTTTGCAAATTTGAGATGCCCATTTCGTGAATTTTACCTCTGCACTTTCAGAAGTACACCTGACGAATTAGTCTGAGTGACCCACTTTGGAGGGTCGGAATTTGAAGCTTGTTGATTTTTGTGCAAAACCCATTTGCAAACATATTCAATTGACATATGTCAACATGCATGTCAATTTTCAGCTTCCTACGATGACTTTTGGTAGAGTTTCAAAAAGTGAAGCTGGAGGGTTTTGATACTTTTATGTTGTTTGCAAACTTTCAGTTTTGCAAAGTGGCTTCCCATTTGAGTTTGTATTTTGCAACCAGTTGATTATCATGTCAAAATGACTGTTAATCTGTATTCTCCCCACCTAAATGAGCTTGTATGTTAGGTTTCAATTTTTTATGAGCTGATTTGCTATTTTTAGCAGATCAAAACCAAATGCAGTTTGTTCAGTTTTGCATTTGTATTCCTAATAGCATTTCAAAAAGGTCAACTTCGACCATTAGTATCTTTTGATGGATGATGATTCAGGAAAATTCCTTTTGAACACGTGCTTAGTGTACCTAACTTATCTTTTGTGTCCAGTGGCCGCCTCCCATGAGTTGATTTGTTATTTGTTCAAAATGGCAATTGGGTGAGTTTTAATTGGTTTAGAACAAGTTGTTGCAGAAAGTTGGAGTAAGAAACTTTGATAGTTAATAAATTTTACCTTGTGATATTTTTCTCCGAGCCATCTGATGCACAATATTCTTGGGTCAAATGACTACGTGCCTACAAGATTTCATAGCTCCAGGAGGTCGTTTGCCCAGTTTTTAAAGCCGATTCCATAGCCAACTTGGCCAGTTTTGATCATTTTTCAAATTTGCTAGAAAACAATTTTCAATGGCAACCCAGTTCATCATTTCACTCCAGATGCATTCAAAAGGCAGTGTCAGATCATTGAGCATAAAATTTGTTTGAAATTATTATTTTTTAGCCGGGTCCACTTGAGGGCCCAACGTGCATCACACAGTTATGAGGTTCTTAGGCTCAATTGGGATGCCCTTAAGGTGGATAAGAAAAATCTCAAATGCTTCAAGCATACTTAGCATCATGGAATTGAAAGTAGTGATGACTCAAAGCAAGGATACAGTCAAGGCTGCACTAAATGAATCAGATGCTAGGAATTCTTGTATTGACAATTCACTTGCAAATTGGAATTATCTTGGAAATTTTTCTTCATGATTAAATGGAAACACAAGATTAGATTTGATTGGGGAATTAATTCAGTGTGCATTTATTTAAAGACATAAAATAAGCCTATCTTCAACAAAGTGACTTGATTACCAAATGTCAAGTATGAGCAAAAGTTCAAAGTCATGAATATAGGCAATTTCAGGAAACAAATACATGTATCTGAAGCATCACTACATTGAACCTAAAGGATTTGCCTAATCATCATGTTTCTATTTTCCAATTGTATCCTTCAAGAATATGTGTTCAGTAAGTTTATAAAAGCCTTGACGGAGAAAGAGTTTGGGGTCGTATCAACTATCAATGAAGAAAATTGTTAAGGCTATTTACATCCCTTCTCAGTTACTCTCCAAGGGAATCTATAGAATGCCAATTTGATAGCTTGAAGAGACTCTTGAACTATTTTTTCAAATGTTTGTGCAGAGATAAGGGAGTGGTTATACTACACATTGGGATAATCACTCATACACATTAAAGGGAGGCATTCATTGAGTGTGTTAACATCAAAAATAGGGCACATGATATGTTTGATAGAGTGGCTTGGACAAAATGACCTCATTGAATGTCATGGTTGTTTGACATATTTCACATGACTTCATGCTATTAGCAATGTGTCTGTTCCAAAGGCCATTGTAGCATCAACTGAGTTGTAATAAGCTTAATGGATGGTAATGTTGGAACAAGTTAGACATCCATCAAAATGCAGAAACTAGATGGCCTTGAAAGGTGGACATACCATATAGCAAAGAATAAGAATGTTACGCATCAGAAGAGGTTTCAATCCAAAAGAAATGAAGACAACCTGTTCACTCATTATGGAGCCAATGCCATGGGGTATGCGCCAGAGCATTCACATAATGAACATGTCAAAAAGACCTTAGAGAATTCCTTGCAAATGCATTTGGCAAGAGGATGAAGTGAATGGCTGCGTACAAAATGGATGAATTGAGAAGGCTTCAAAAACTTTCTAGCATGTAAAGCACCGCGCCTAGCGTGTTGTTGGAGGGGACTTGAACCAAAGATGCCCTTGTTTTTGGTGCAGTGGGAGTTTGAAAAGGATCCAGTGTGCATGAAAGAGGGATGCCAGGATTGCATGATATGCATAATGGATTTGTTGAAAAGGCTTTGGTAACTTTAAAGCAAATAAATAGGGTGTTGGATGCAAAGTGGAACGCCATGAGCTGCAAATGCAATTAGTAGCTGAAATGTTGCATTCCTTGAATGCAATGACCATGCTTCAAGTCTTCGCTAGATAAATGGAGGTAGCATATGACATATGAACCTATTTGATAGAATTCTCAAATAAATATGGTCTCTTGCAATGCCATGATTGCGATGAGCTATAAATGGTTTTTTGTGGAAAATATTTGAACAAATTTCAAGTGAATGCATGAGAGGGAGACCCACGACAAGCGAGGAGAAATCCATGGAGCAGAGGGTATGGAGATCCATCGAAGCATTAAGAGAATTGTAGTGTGTCATTGCCAGTGAAAATGTATCAAAATTGTTTGAGGAAATTCTATTAGAATGTTGCACCCAGTTTCCTGCTCGAATGCACCATGAAAGGGAGATGCTCCATGTTGCACATGTGAAACCACTATACTTCCATGGAAATGACCTTGCTGCTATGGTGTAACTAGAACATTTCTTAGAGAGGCTCTTCTATTCAGATTGAGATGGGCGCCCTTAAAATAGAGGGTGTCTAAATCAAACACTGAGGTGACCACAGATCGATGCAATCAGAGAGGAGTTCAATGGCTGCTCAGCCAACACTAACATTGAAATATAAAAAGAGTTTTTCTTGCAATTTATCTATAGCATGGGAATCCATGGAACAAACAACACAATTTGAGAAGTGTTCGCCTTTACCCATGAGATGCAGAGCTCAAGAGAACAAGATGGAGATTAGGGCAACAGAGGGGTAGAATGAGATCAACGGTGGATAGAAGGAATGGCGACTTGGATGCATCTCGTAGACCTCACGGGAGGAAGGATGATGCAAGAAAAAAAATTGTCAGGTGTGCGGGATTAAGGCATGTGGCATAGGTGGGCCCAGGGCATGTTAAATGCACGGGTAAAATTTTTAAATAAGCCCAATGGTTTTTATTTAAATTTTTTTCATTTTAAATAAAACTTTAGTGTGTGGGTTAACTATGGCTGGGTAAAGTGATTTTACCAAGTTTTTCAGAAAATGTGAATAAAAGCATGGGCAAAGTGAATATTCTATGACTGGGCATTAAAATATAAAAAATGTGGCTATGAGATATTTTTATAAGAGATAAGTAAAGTGAATTTTATATTCATTTTAATTTGAGGACATGTGGGTATTGTATAAAGTGAATTTATTCACTTTATAAGGAAATATGTTTGTTGGGAAGTAAAATAAAGTGCTGCAAATAAAATGAATAGAAATGTGAAACTTCCATGGGAGTTTTCATGAATAGAGGATATTTTCCAATTGGGTGAATTTGGCGATTCTCCACATGGGCATGTTTTCAGTTACTGAACAACAGATTGCAAAGGCAAAATTGGAGGCAAAGATTTTGTTGCATGAGAGAAGAGAAATTTTTTTCTTTTTGCAAGTTAAAGGAGGATGAAGCTGCCAATTGTCAACTGTGGATGCATTTTAGTGTTGCTCTTCGTTTCTTCTGTTCTCTATATCTTTTCTTCTTCTCTCATTTGTGAAGGGTTCCAATTTTTGAAACCTCTGCAAGTCAGGCAGTAGC
Source organism: Sequoiadendron giganteum (assembly GCA_007115665.2). NCBI lineage: Eukaryota > Viridiplantae > Streptophyta > Pinopsida > Cupressales > Cupressaceae > Sequoiadendron > Sequoiadendron giganteum. The sequence goes on along the minus strand of CM021106.1, from coordinate 170,131,158 downwards.
TATGGGTAGATTGTAAAGCTAGGGAGAAATGTGACTGTTAGTCAATTCATCTTAAAGTGTGTGTTCTGAATTATGCTTTTATGTTCATATTTTAACTGATAGTTGTCTCCATTGTTGGAATGTAATGCTCTTTTGGATTCAATAAAAAAATATTATTTGAGTATTTTCATGCATAGTTGTTGCATTTGAGTTTCAATAGTCGTTGCCTTCTATTTTTTGAGTGATGTAATTTCTTTAATAGATATCAGCTGCATTTATCATTGCCTATTGTTTAGGGAATAGTGTAATTGCTTCAACAAATGTGATAGGAGTGTTGTGTTTCAGGTGGATTTTTAAGAATGATTATCAAATAAAGCTACAATGGTCTTGTTGTCAAAATTTGATAACAATTACAGAGATCTTCAGAACATGTTCCACATTGTAGGATGAGAGGCTGGTTATATGACTCCATGGCCCATTTCTTGGCACAAGTCAATTATTATGCTTATGCTATTTTCAGCTTGGTCTCAATTCTTTAAATCATAAATCATTTCAATTCGGTGTGTTGAGTTATGTGTTTGCCTTGTTCTCCATGCTGGTTAGTGAAATTCACTCAAAGTGTTAGCCAATTTTGAGTGATATTTTAGGTTTCTTAGCAATTCTGTGAGAGGATTATTTATTAAGCAATATCCTATTACTTGTGTGTCTATATTTTTAGATGTTGCTGAAGGGTTACCTCACTAGGTCTGACAGAACCTGAAGTGCAAGGGAAATGTGTGTCAATTCCACTTCCTGTCAATTGGCCACTAGCCTTTGTGATTCTTGAATATAGAGGTTAGCTACCTCTTAGAGAGTTTCAAAGCCTAGATGGAAAAATAAAACATCAATAGAATGGTGACTCTACTGGGGAGAATTTGTGAAAATTGTAATTGTAGAATCTAGCCTTAAGAGTCATTGCATAGAGTCATACCATTTTCCATTCTAAATTTAGTTCAAATTCTGAAGGATTTCAAATCTGGAAGAAAATTTGTTGTAGTGGACCTGAAAGTTTTGTAATTTGTGGTGCTTTGCTGGTGGAAGGAACTCAAAAACAAAATTACTTGTGAAATAATTTCATATTACTTGAAGTTCAGTCCTTTATGAAGAGAGGTGGTGACTCTGTTAAAAGAACCTAATGAAGAGGTGAATACAGTTCCAAATCTACAATATTTCTAGAACAATTTGTAGTAGCTGCAATGTTTCAAAGTATTCTTCACATATTTGAGTCCTAAAAAACTTTGGTTCCCTTATTTAGTGAAGTTAAGCACTACAAGCAAGGGAGATTGAATATTGTAATTGAATAGTTGTAAGGGGGAATCATTTTCATTTTCAAAATGCATTGTTGTCCTAATTCTCCCTCTACAAGCTATAATATCATGCTTAGAACACAACCTTGTCCTCAAAGGAAGGTCTTCAATAATGAAAGATACAACCCTTTAGATTTTAGTAAAATCCAAGGTTACCCAAATTTTGTCCCAAGAAGAATTAATGAATGTTTGCCTAAGTTTAGAGATGATTTTGAAGAATCAACATCAAGACATGTACAGTGTTTCATTGCTTTGATGGAAGATTGTCAGATTGAAGAAGATGTTATTATGAATTTTTTTGTAAGAACTTTAGAAGGTATGGCTAAAGGTTTGTTTACTTGCAGACCATTGCATTCCATAGATTCATGGCATGAGCTCAGAACATGTTTCCTTGATAATTTTAAAAAAATGAGTCAATAGTGAATGATGAATGCTTGTCTAAAGAAAGAAATATGCATACTCAAGAAGAAATTGAAGAAAAAAATTCAAACAAGGTTGAGTCCATATCATATATTGATGCACTATGTGATATAGAAATATTGGAGGATGAATATATCTATGATTTTCATGATAGATTTATGAAATTTTTGCTTGCTATACCAGAATTGGAAAGACCTAATGAATCATTTTGCATTGATTTATTATGTGAGAATTATAAGTCAGGTATGAGTACCATGCCAGTTCACTTGTGGACCCCTAGCCTTGGATTTTTTTATCAATGGATTTCAATAATTGAGGAAATGATAGATAAATGTGGAAGCCATCTCTTAACTCAATTGTGTGATGGTACTTTTTCAAGACTCGGTCCAATGGATGCAAATGCTATAGTAGAAGACAAGAATGATATTGCATCATACAGTGATAAGGATGTTGTTTTTGAAGAACCTACAGAAGAAATACGTCTAGAAGAATATTGCAGCCATGATGGTCATCAAGAGATAGATGAAACATGTGAAGTATCTTGCATTTTCTTTCAAAATATAGAAATCGAGAGCAGATTTTCTATAGCAAATGAAGGTTGCAATGATGTAGATGATACTGAGATTGTTTTCTCCTCTATGGAATTTGAATATACAGTTGAAGATCATGTTGATTCTAATGTTTTAAGACTTCCTGATGAGAAAAATGGTGTTGTAGATTGAAGTTTACAATTAGATGAAAAGCATTCTTGTGTAGGTGATCAAGAGGATTTCAACTTTATTTACAGTCCTAGTAATTTTGATTCCTTTCAAAAGCAGGAAGTGGAATTAATCCTCTTGAATGAAAAGTACCCTAATCAAGATGATGAAAATGTTTCTGAAGGCTCACAAGAACAAGGATATGATGGATATTATTTGAAAATCTTGTTTGAAGATGACATGTGTAATCAACAGTACTACAATACACTTGGTTATACCAATATTTTGAGTGTATGTAGCATTGATGAGAGCTTTCATGATGAGATAAAGGAGCCTGTAGATTTGAAGACTACTTTTCAGAGCATTGGTGTATCACCTGCAAATGATAGAGTATGGAAGGATTTTCAGTTAGAGCAGTCACCTGTGAGAAGTTTCCATGAAGAAACAAATGATGATTTTCACTTTGACAGTGAGGAATGCAGCCCTGTTGATTGTTGCAGCAGTGTGAACAAAGAGAAGGATATGCATGAAGGAGATGTATTGAATGAATCAGTACAAGAAATTGATAATGATGAACAAGGAACCCTTGTTTTGCTTAATGTTTTACCTTCTTCTATTCCTTTTGCTTCCTTTGAAGCCATTACTGAATGTTTGCATGAGGAAAGAATCTATATAGTTGTACATGAAAGTGAAAATGTAGAGATAAACATTGGTACAACTAATGACAACTTTCATGATGAGTTTGCACATGAGGAACATGATTGTGTCTATCATATTGATGCATATGAGGACCTTTTTTTTTGGATTTGCAATTCATATTTCCTCTCATGAGCAGTATGTTTCAGATTTTCATTTTGAAGCAACAAGAGATGATGTTGATTTCAATACACCTTGCATTGGTGAATGTGTCTTTGACACTCACTATGATGAATTTGTTGCAAATGAAAGTTCTGATTCATATGAACCTATACTTGAGGTTTCACTTTGTGGTAACATGTTGAATGTTGATGATCTTGTCTATGAACATGAGGTGGAGAACATTGTTTGGGATTTTGGAATTTATTCTAAATGCCATGATTTGAATGAAGATGAATGTATTGTGGGTGTTGATAAACCTGATTTTTAGAATCTTGCAACACATGGGAGTGTGTTTGGGTTGTGTTGTTCGGATGATGATACACTGACTTGTGATGCAATCCAAGTAGAAGAGTTAGAAATGAGTGAACAATATTTTCTCAATACACAAGAGGATTGCATTTTTTTTTTTTCAGATATGATATTTTATTTGAGCATGATCATTATGAAGGGATTAGTAAATGTGATAAGACCATGTTTCCATGTGGTTTTGATCACTACCCTCTCATGTTGCCACTTAATGCAAAATCAAAAAATGAAGAGAGTGGTAATGATGTGGCCTATTTGATTTGGTTGCCACTTGATGACAAAGATAAACAGAGAACCAGTTTCCACTTGTGTGAAGGCATCCTGATACTTGTTTTTGTAGAATTATTGTCACTCATGTTGTTGTGGCATGACAAGAGCAAGCATGATTTGAGGGAGATCAAATATTTTTGTAGATTGGTGTTTGATAGGGGTAAATGTTGACTCCCCTTTTTCATTTGGTGGCCTAGGGTCACCAGATGAAGTTGAAAAAGAAAGATTGAATAAAGGAGCAGTTTGAGGACACCTGATGGACACAACTTTTGGTCTACTCCCCAAACATCTGGAATCTTGCTATGCTCACAAGGGGCATACATGCCCAGTTAGACCTACTGATGGTACTCTCTAATTTTTCAAATTTGAGATGCCCATTTTGTGAATTTTGTCTTTGCACTTTCAAAAGTACACCTGATGAATCAGTCTGAGTGACCCACTTTGGAGGGTCAAAATTTGAAGCCTGTCAATTTTTGTACAAAACCCATTTGTAGATATATTCAATTGACATATGTGAACATGTATGTCAATTTTTAGCTTCCTATGATGAGTTTTGTCAGAGTTTCGAAAAGCGAAGCTAGAGGGTTTTGATACTTTTTTGCTATTTGCAAACTTTCAGTTTTTCAAAGTGGCTTCTCGTTTGAGTTTGTATTTTGCAACCAGTTGACTTTCATGTCAAAATTATTGTTGCTCTACATTCTCCCCACCTAAATGAGCTTGTATGTCAGGTTTCAAAGTCTTATGAGATGATTTGCTATTTTTAGCATATCAAAACTAAATGCAGTTTGTTCAGTTTTGCATCTGCATTCCTGATAGCATTTCAGAAAGGTTAACTTTGACTATTAGTATCTTTTGATGGATGATGATTCAGGAAAATTCATTTTGAACACGTGCTCAATGTACCTAAGTAATCTACTGTGTCCAGTGGCTGCCTCCCATGAGTTGATTTGCTATTTGTTCAAAATGGCAATTGGGTGAATTTTAATTGGTTCATAACAAGTTGTAGAAAGTTGGAGTAAGCAACTTTGACAGTTAATAAATTTTACCTTGTGATATGTTTCTCTAAGGTTGTCTGATGCACTATATTCTTAGGTCAAGTGACTACGTGCTTACAACTTTCCATAGCTCCAAGAGGCCGTTTGCCCAATTTTCAAAGCCGATTCTAGAGCCAACTTGGCTAGTTTTGCTCATTTTTCAAATGTACCAAAAAACAATTTTCAATGGCAACCCAGTTCATATTTTCACTCCAGATGCATTCAGAAGGCAATGTTAGATCATTTGAGCATAAAATTTGTTTGAAAACAAAAAAAAATTAGTCAGGCCCACCTGAGGGCCCAGCGTGCATCACACAGTTATGAGGTTCTTAGGCTGAATTGGGATGCCCTTAAGGTGGATAAGAAACATCTCAAATTCTTCAAGCATACTTGGCATCATGGAATTGAAATTAGTGACGACTCAAAGAAAGGATACAGTCAAGGCTGCAATAAATGAATCAGATGCTAGGAATTCATATATTTACAATTCACTTGCAAATTGGAATTATCTTGGAAATTTTCCTTCATGAGTCAATGGAAACACAAGATTAGATTTGATTGGGAAATTAATTCAGTGTGCATTTATTTAAAGACATAAAAGAAGCATATCTTCAAGAAAGCGACTTGATTACCAAATTTCAAGTATGAGCAAAAGTTCAAAGTCATGAATATGATGAACATATAGGCAATTTCAGGCAACAAATACATGTATCTAAAGCGTCACTACATTGAACTTGAAGGATTTGCATAATCATCATGTTTCTATTTTCCAATTGTATCCTTCAAGAATATGTGTTCAGTAAGTTTATAAAAGTCTTGATGGAGGAAGAGTTTGGGGCTGTATCGACTATCAATGAAGAAAATTGTTAAGGCTATTTACATCCCTTCTCAATTACTCTCCAAGGGAATTTGTAGAACACCAATTTGATAGCTTGAAGAGACTAGTGAACTGTGTTTTCAAATGTTTGTGCAGAGATAAGGGAGTGGTTATACAAACTAAAGGGAGGAGTTCATTGAGTGTGTTAACATCAAAAACATGGCACATGATATGTTTGATAGAGTGGCTTGGAGAAATAACTTCGTTGAATGTTGTGGTTTTCTGACATATATCACATGACTTCATGCTATTAGCAATGTGTCTATTCCAAAGGTTGCTACAACATCAACTGAGTTGTAATAAGCTTAATGAATGGTAATGTTGGAACAAGCTAGACATCCATCAAAATGGAGAAACTAGATGGCCTCGAAAGGTGGGCATACAATATAACAAAGAATAAGAATGTTACACATCAAAAGAGATTTCTATCCAAAAGAAATGAAGACAATCTGTTCACTCATTGAGGAGCCAATGCCATGGGGTATGTGCCAGAGCATTCACATAATGAATATGTCAAAAAGACCTTAGAGACTTCCTTGCAAATGCATTTGGTAGAACGATGAAGTGCATGGCTGTGTACAAAATAGATGAATTGAGAAGGCTTCAGAAACTTTCTAGCATGTAAAGCACCACGCCCAGCATGTTGTTGGAGGGGACTTGAACCAGAGAGGGCCCTGTGTTTGGTGTGATGGGAGTTTGAAAAGGATCTAGTGCACATGAAAGAGGGATGCCAAGATTGCATGATATGTACAATGGATTTGTTGAAAAGGCTTCGATAACTTTCAAGCAAATAAATTGGGTGTTGGTTGCAAAGTGGAATGCCACGAGTTGCAAATGCAATTAGCAGTTGAAATGTTACATTCCTTGAATGCCATTACCATGCTTCAAGCCCATGCTAGATCAATGGATGTAGCATATGACATATGAACCTATTTGACATAATTATCAAATAAATATGGTATCTTGCAATGCCATGATTGCGATGAGCTATAAATGGTTTTTATGCAAAGTATTTTAACATCTTTCAAGCGAACGCATGAGAGGGAAACTCATGCCAAGTGATGAGAAATACATGGAGCAGAGGGTATGGAGATCCATCGAAGCATTAGGAGAAAAAAAGTGTGTGATTGCCAGTGAAAATGTATCGAAATTATTTGAGGAAATTCTATTAGAATGTTGCACCTAGTTTCTTGCTCAAACACACCATGAAAGGGAGATGCTCCATGTTGCACATGCGCAGCCACTGTACTTCCATGGAATTGACCTTGCTGCTATGGTGTAACTAGTACATTGCTTAGAGAGGCTCTTCTATTGAGATTGATATGGGCGCCATTAAAATAGAGGGTGTCCAAATCAAACACTGAGGTGACCACAGATCAATGCAATCAGAGAGGAGTTCAATGGTTGCTCAGCCAACACTAACATTGAAATATACAAATATTTTTGCTTGCAAGCTATCTATGGCATGGGAATCCATGGAGAAAACAACACATTTTGATAAATGGCCACCATTACCCATGAGATGCAAAGCTTGAGCGAACAAGATGGAGATTAGGGCAACAGAGGGGCAGAATGGCGACGTGGATGCATCTCGCAGACCTCGCGGGAGGAAGGATGATGCAAGCCAAAACATTGTGATGTGTGTGAGATTAAGGCACGTGGCATAGGTGGGCCCAAGGCATGTTGAACGCATGGGTAAATTTTTTAAATAAGCACGATGGTTTTTATTTAAAAAAATTTCATTTTAAATTAAACTTTAGTGTGTGGGTTAACTATGGTTGGGTAAAGTGATTTCACCAAGTTTTTCAGAAAATATGAATAAAAGCATGGGCAGAGTGAATATTTTATGATTGGACATTAAAATATAAAAAATGTGGCTATGAGATATCTTAATAAGAGATAAGTAAAGTGAATTTTATATTCATTTTATATTTGAGGGCATGTGGGTATTGTATAAAGTGAATTTATTCACTTTATAAGAAAATATATTTGTTGGGAAGTAAAATAAAGTACTGCAAATAAAATGAATAGAAATGTGAAACTTCCATGAGAGTTTTCATGAATAGAGGATATTTTCCAACTGGGTGAATTTGGTGATTCTCCACATGGGCATGTTTTCAATTACTGAACAACAAATTGGAAAGGAAAAATTGGAGGCAAAGAGTTTGTTGGATGAGAGAAGAGAATTTGTTTTCTTTTTGTAGGTTAACAGAGGATGAAACTACTAGTTGTCAACTGTGGATGCATTTTAGGGCTGCTCTTGGTTTCTTCTATTCTCTATATCTTTTCTTCTTCTCTCATTTGTGAAGGGTTCCAATTTTTGAAAGCTCTACAAGTCAGGCATAAGCTATGGGTAGATTGTAAAGCTAGGGGGAAATATGACTGTTAGTCAATTAATCTGAAAGTGTGTGTTCTGAATAATGCTTTTATGTTCACATTTTAACTGATAGTTGTCTCTGTAAGTGTGAAATAAGTAAATAAGTAAATAACACTTCTTAATGAAACATTATATCAAGAGAATCTATAATTAAACTAATGAAAAGCAAGAAACTTGAAAGCATCTCATTGTCTCCTATCTCCAAAGATTTATCAAGTCAAGAAGCTCTCAAATTTAATAAGACACTATGACTGTTAAAATAACAATTGAAAGAACAAAATGATGTTGATACAATGATGTAATCTTGTATGATAATATCTAAATGATAAAAGGAAGCTAATTTAATCTATGCTTGACATGAAACTGATGGATGAAAGCTACAATATGCAGCCACGATTATGATTCTAAAATACTATGATGCTATGATTGCTTGATGCTATTGCAGCAGAGTAAGTTTGCATAAAGTTGGGATCCTTTCTTTGTTGTACAGGGTTGTATTTATAGATTTTCAGGCAGCAGATTTGCATAGGGGCAGCAAATAGAGGTCTTGATTCAATCTGGAGGATTGAATGGTGAGAGATGAAGAAGCTAGAGAAGATTTTGGGAATGGTTCCTCCCCATGAAAACACCAAGAAAGATTATAGGAAGGATTGATTGAAGATGATGAAGGAGTTGCTTGTAAATCTATCTTCAATTTGTCTCCAAATTTTCCCATGAAGATTGAGTCAATTAATTTAGACATAAATTAGACATATAATATCTAATTTGATTTGTGCAACTTTTGAGTGAAAATAGGAAATAGTTGTAGAATGCATTTCCATTGAATATTTGGATTTATTCAATTTAGGCAAGAAGATATTTAATTTAATAAAACAAACTATAGAAGTCTATTTATTAATTAGATAAATATGGAGGATGTGTGATAATTAAATAAAACAAAGTCAGAAATTTGTTTATTTAATTTAGATGATGATGTGATTAAGATAATAGAAGAATATAATAATGATAATTAAATAAATTTGTTTATTTAATTAAGAAGAAATAATGTAATAAAGATACAAGAAATAAAAGGTGAACTATATAAACAAATATTTCTAATTATTTAATAGTAGAAGAATTTAGGGTAATTAATCAAATAAGTCCTATTTAATTAATAAGATTCTCCAGACCAATTTTAGGTGTATACATTTTTCCCTTCTTTGAAGTGATGTGTTTACACATTGCTTCAAAGAAAATTTTGTTGTTGCTGCTAGTATCTACAGAAAAAAAAAAATCAGTATGCCCTAGACATGCCCCAGACATTGATTTTAGGTGATTGATGATAATATGCCCCCTCAGGAGATAAATTTATGTTTTTTTTTTTTCGAAAATTTTCAATTTTGTTGATGTTTTTCAATGATTTGATGAAGATTCATTGGTGAAATAATTTATCTCGAGAAAAAATGTAGAAATTTTAGCCCTAGATGAATTTGTATTAAGCCTCCTTATGTTTGATGATTTTCGATCATGTCAGCCTTTGATTCGATATTGATTGATGATCCTAATATATTAGAAGATTATTGATCTCATGATAGGTGAGATTCAATGATTGATTGATTGATTGACCTCATGATAGGAGAGGATCAATGATAGATTGATGATTGACCTCATGATAGGCGAGGATCAATAATTGATTGATTGATTGAACTCATGATAGGCGAGGTTCAATAATATATTGATTGACTGACCTCATGATAGGTGAGGTTCAATAATAGATTGATTGACTGACCTCATGATAGGTGAGGTTCAATGATAGTCGCTAATGATATTTGTTTAAAGTCTCACCAGAGCCGATTAGATTGATAGGCTGATTGATTGATAATATTGCTGATTTGCGATATGTTATGATCATAGGAGGATTTTAGAGTTCTTCCCAAAGATGTGGGACATGATTTTGCATCTGGTGTAGGCCGATATAGATATCATCAGTCGATGTTGTTTATCAAATTTGATTGATATTCCCTAGTATAGGATTGATTAATGTACTAAGACTTGATGATGCACACTTATTCAGTTAGAGATTTTATGATTGCTCCATCATGTTATTGATTCACTAGCCTTTGGAATCAATTATTCTGCAAAAAACTAAAATAAATGCAATCTAATTTAACCATGCAAAACTACATGCAAACATTTGCATCTTAACAATCCATGTATATGTTATTTTTATCATCATTGAGCCTTTTAAAATGTTGAAAGCGAGTACAAACATCGATGGTATGAGTTAGACCATGATGACCTGAGTACTACTTCCATGATTTTTGATATTGCAAGTGAGCACAAAAATTGAGGTATAATTAAACTGAGATGACCTGAGCATTTCTTTTGTAAACAAACAAAAATCAATCATTTTCTTATGTGAATTGGAATGTCATCCATGATACTTTGTAGAGATCTTCCCGTGATAATTCACATAGTAATTATGATTAATTCTCAAACAACAGACAAAGAAAATATCATTCTCCTTCCTAGCTTCTCTAGTTCAATACATCATCAAGTTGCTCCAAAGAAATGATAACAAAGATCAAAGTAAAACAATTTAACTTTTTCTTAAAGTATTTCAACCATTGTTCAGATTAGATCATCCATATTGATACTTATTTTATGTTCGATTTTGATTTTTTTGAGTTTTTGGATCAAACCTAACCTAAAGACCTATCGTAGGGGCCTTGGGGGCTGATCAAATATTAGCCCTGCCTACATTATACATGCATAGACCATGTAGTTTGACTGGATGACTCTTTTTTTTTACTTTTTGAGTGATTGACTCTTTTTGACTTGTTTTTGTATTTTCTATTCTGATACTAATGTCCAATGTGTTCTGATGGTGACTTGATGTTCCAAGTTGGGTTGTGCTTCTATCATGGCATTTGTTGTATTTTTTTCATGTTATTTGTCTATTCGAAGTTTTATTGCCCCTAGCAAGATTAGTATTTTCCCCCCAAGCTAGGGTGAGACATGCCCATATTACAATGATATGTACTTGAGATTGTATTGCACCTTTTTCAGATTTTATGATTTTTTTTGTATTTTTTAGGATATTTTAAGATGAAATGAGATGATATGCTTGATTGAAGTAATAAGATGCCCCACAATAGGGGTAATACAACCATGGATAAATGATAGATCAAAATGAAATATTCACTGCAAAACATGTCACACAAGCAACATATCTCTTGTCAAAAGATGATAATGGTTGATTGATTAAGATGTCAGGAATGATTGATTCCATAAGACATGATGATGATAAGATTGATGATTTTTGATGATTGATTGACAAAAGATATAAGGTTTGGATAATGTTTTGTATCTAGGCTTAAATATGATTTGCGTGATAAGATTCAAGGTTGCAAAGGGACATGGTGACATGGATTTTGATAAGCTAGGAGATATGGAATGGAAGAAAGCAAGGATAAAAATAATGAATGGTATGATCAAGATAAACTAGATAAGATACAGACATAAGGCCCAAGTATTTTCCCCCTATTCCTCATCAAGACCAAGGAAAGGAAGAAATGATGTATTTAGTAAGAATGATGGAATATGGATAATATGAAAGATATGGTATGGAAGATATGGATAAAGCATATAGGATAAGATACATGATGTTCAAGAAGATCCTTAACCTTGTCAAGATCAAAGGTGGAAATGTAAGAAATGAGCATAGAAAGAATAATGACCATGAATGGTAAGATGGATGAAACTTTTCCCTAAGTTGTAGAGTGCAAGATGAATATGGAAGATAGGATAGGGATGATAGGGAAATGGAGGAAGGACTTAAGCATCAAGTTTCACAACCAAATATCCCTCTAATAAACCATGGAAATGGGAATTAGACTTCTAAATGTTGGCATATATGATGGAAGAATCTAAGGACTTATGAAAAGGTTTGGATTAAAGGAGAATGATGGGGGATGGATGTTGGATAATGGATAGGAGGTTGGAAGTCCTGTTGATGGATACACGGAAAGGATGGAAAGATCAACATTGGCACACACCTTCAAGGGTGGTGGAGTGATGGAGGAAAAATGGATTTGGAAGGTGATAAGTTATTAGATGGAAAATTGGAGGAAGCTTTTGGATTAGAAAATTTGGATGCCAATTTAGATCTTATTAATTCTAAGAGACTTTTAGGAATCCACATGACTTTTGACTTTGTTTTTTTCTTTCTGGGCCTTTGTGGCCTTTGACATTTTCCTTTTGATTTATGGACCTTTGTGGTCTTTGAAAATTTCCTTTTTGCTTTGATGGGCCTTTGTGGCCTTTTGAAAATTTCTTTTGATTTATTGACCTTTGTGGTCTTTGATATTTTTTCTTTGTTGGGCCTTTGTATCCTTTTAGATTTTTCTTTTGATTTTGGATTAATTTTTCTTTTATTTTTGCATGTCTCTTCGAGGAGACATGTTGATCCTTTGATACATGTGGATTTTGATATAGAAGCTTTTGATATTTGGCACCCAAATTGCTTCCAAGAGAAATGGGAGGGGTGGATTGAGATGAATGATTTGGAAGTATTATGGATGAGTTAATGTGGGTATAATTTTGAAATGGCATTAAGGATGTGTGCCTTTGCTTTTTTGAGAAATAGGATAGAGGGAAAGTTTGATGGACTAGGATGAAGACCTAGGATAGATGGTATGTTTGGTGGATTAGGATGAGGACATAAGATAGATGGTAGGTTTGATGAACTAGGACACTTAGGTATATAACCAAGGCCATGGTGATATGGGTTTCTTTGAAAAAAAAGGTGTTCTAGGATACCTTATTCATGAAGGCCTAATCCTTTTCCTTTGTAATTCATACTTTGACACATTTGTTTACCAATGGGATATGTATTGTTTGTGAAACAAGATAAGTGTACATTTTGGGGAGGATATGATATGGGTGAGAGGATAGGTGTTGGAAGTAAACTAGAATGGATAAAGGTGGAGGATCCCAATTTATAGGTGTGGGGTTCATGGATAGATTGAATAGGTGTGATAGGCTCTTGACATAGGGATGATGGGGTGTTTTGATCTTGACTTGGAAAATAATTATGAAGTGGTATGAAAGGCATATCTTGATCATGATAAGGATAAAAATATTCATGTGATGAAAGGGTATCCTTGAATGGAAGCATATCTTGATCTTGATGAGGAAGGGAATCATGAGATTTTGTAGAAAGCATGTCTTGATCATCAGTTGGTAAGACATCATTGGATAGGATTGAAAAACTATCATGCTCTTGTGATGCAATAGAATCATGAGATGGTATGGATTGATGAGTAATGTGGAAGAAGAACCTGGAAGGATATTTGTCTCTTGAGATGGAAGGGAATTATTTTGGATGAAAAGTGAAAGGAGGGGATCATCATAAGTTTCTTGAGAAATGGGATCTTGATCAAATATTGGAAGAATTTGTTCAATGTTGATATCATTGGATGGAGTGGAAAGAATATTTTGATCTTGATGTGGAGGGGATTCTATGCTAGCATGCTTTGGATTGAGAGATTGACATGAATCATTGGATGTTGAAGATATGATAGAAGAGGATGATTGGATGGAACTGTTAACTTGAGTGAAAGAATCTTGAGGTTTATTTTGGCTTATGGTGGATGGAGATGAATGCATGACATGATAGCATTTCTCAATATCATTTGTGTTTGAGGACTGAGATTTGGGCTTTTGATTTGATTTTTTCAAAAATTCAAAGATATTGAACTTGGATGATGTAGTTGTTGGTGGAGAGGGTGTTCTATCAAGATTTTTGTCAGAGGAATAAGAACAAATGTCTAGCAAAAAAAATCTCTATGTGGTTGTTTCCCTTTTCATATCCCAGATTTATTGTTGAAGGTTTTTCATTTGATGAGCTAAAGCATTCAATTGATTCTCATCTATTTCAGCCATGGTGGTTTGAGTTTCAATTTCCCATTCTTTGGATTTTCAGTCTTTGTGACCTTGTTAAAATGGGCATACAACTGTTATTGTTTTCAATAAAATTTTGATCTTAGTTTGGTATAGTGTCAAGGATATTAGCTCAATTCAAATAGAATGATAGATTCTATTGATTAGACTAAGTTGATAAGTTTGATTATATGGTTTAGTTTCTTTGATTTAGGATGACTGATCCTGAAACTTAACGTAATAATCAAATGTGTTTTATTGAGACACTTTTGGATGGTAGATCTTGGTTTGGTTTTAACAAATTCAATTATAAAGTCTAGTTTATGCAAGTTTAAGACTCTGTTTTGATTTAGGAAAGTCTATGTTCTGATAAAAATCCAAATTTTGATGTCAACTGTTTGACAGGGGTTTCCAATATCTTTATGTTTTCTTGTATTTTTCAGGATGATTTTATCTGATTTAATGTTTTGAAAAAACAACAAGCATTTGTAAAACAGTTGTTTCTTTAAGACCTAGAGTCTAAACAATAAGTGTATGTTCAAGAATCAAACATGATCCTCCTTGATTTCCACTAGTTTGTTTAACAAAAATACACTTCAGACAGACTCACTATTAAGGTCAAAAAGATCATTGTTACACTCAACAACCCACATCTTAAAATTGCATTGACTCACATAGCCGTGTAACCCCCTAGAGGGCGCTCGTGTTTTTTTCTTTTCCAGGTGCATACTCAAGGTTAGATTTCTCGATCCCTTGAGGAAATGGTCCTTGGAAATTATATGGTGAGTGTCTTGGGGGAAGATTCTTCCCTCCCCTTGCACTCTGAGTATTACAATGTTTGGTTACCGACTCAACTAGATTCTACACTATGGTTTGTAGATAGGGTTTCCATTCAGAGTGGAAAATGATAAACTCCCTCAAGAGACCTCCCAATCTTTAGAACAAAGATTTTGGGGATGGTTATGTTGCACACTTCTGTCGAGTTGGACTTTCATCAACAACTCACTTTTGATTATAGTGGGTTGGAATCCTTGGCTTTAGGCATTCCCACTTAGGTCGTTCCCGTAGGGTGAGTACTTTTTCCCACTACGACAGGCCTTCTAAAGGATTTAATAAAGCATGAATTGCACGAAATCAAAGGATGATTATGGAATTTTGATCACCCAATTATGGGGAGAGCATAAGCCCATTCACCACACAAGCACAATAAGCAATGTTTGATTTTAAAACCCAAATAAACAATTTGCTATTCTACGTGAAGATTTTGCTTCACAAAAGTCATGATGTTAATTTTAACTAATATAGAAAAATGTGTGATGCCTATGCTAGAATTGATAAATTTTAAACCAAATGGCTACCCTAGGATTGATAAATTTTAAACCAAGTGACTATCTTAAGATTGGTTCATTTTAATCCAAATCCAAAAACTAGTGAGTTTCTAATGTTTTTTTAACAAACTTTGACAAAGCTTGTGTAGATGGTTAATTTTAAGCCCAAACTAATGCTAGTTGGTCCTAAAGCATGAATGAAACATAACATATGATGGGTTATTTTCCCATGAGTTTTTGAAAACACTATTACAATGGATATCAAATGTTTCTTTTTTTCAATTCAATGCTCCATATTCCTCTTAAAACCTGCAATAAATGCTCAAAATGTTAGATGAGATCAAGAAATAAAAATATATAAGGGTTAGATGAATGATTAAGCATAAAACCCTTAAAAGTTAGACCAAGTTACAATGTGATTTGACTTCAAATGTAAAATTGAAAATTTTAACTCTACAAAAAGTGAGAAATACCTACACCATTGCATAGCTTATAAAATTCTACCCCATTTCAAAAATTTTTTTTTGAAAAATACCTCAATATGACCAAGATATGGCCATTTTAAGATTGACTATCAAAGTCCTAAAATAGAGGTTAGAAGCACTAAAACAGAAGTGCTATTTCATTAAAAGCGCTAAAACACAGGTCAAAAGCGCTAAAACAAAAGCGCTATATCATTAAAAGCACTAAAACAAAGGTCAGAAGTGCTACAAAATTTATCATAAGTGTTAAAGGTTTTGTCAAAGCGCTAAAACAGACCTCTAAAGCACTAAAAGAAGTGTCATATGCGCTATAGTTTCTATCGAAGCACTGAAATAGACCTCCAAAGCGCTAAAAGAAGTGTCGGATGCACTATAGTTTTTGCTGAAGTACTGAAACAGATCTTTGAAGCACTATGGTTTTCCTTGGAAGCGCTATAGTTTTCATCGGAAGAGCCGAAAAATTTCTCGCTCGTGCTAAACTAAACAGGCCAAAACCCTTTGCGACATTTTTCAAAAAAAAATTGTAAAATATGGGGTTATGCGCCATGGTGGGTGCCAAATTGTAAGTGTGAAATAAGTAAATAAGTAAATAACACTTCTTAATGAAACATTATATCAAGAGAATCTATAATTAAACTAATTAAAAACAAGAAACTTGAAAGCGTCTCATTGTCTCCTATCTCCAAAGATTTATCAAGTCAAGAAGCTCTCAGATTTAACAAGACACTATGACTGTTAAAATGACAATTTAAAGACCAGAATGATGTTGATCCAATGATCTAATCCTGTATGATAATATCTAAATTATAAAAGGAAGCTAATTCAATCTATGCTTGACATGAAATTGATGGATGAAAGCTACAGTATGCAACCATGATTATGATTCTAAAATGCTATGATGCTATGATTTCTTGATGCTATTTCTAAAAAGTAAGTTTGCATAAAGTTGGGATCCTTTCTTTGTTGTACAGGGCTGTATTTATAGATTTCCAGGCAGCATATTTGCACAGGGGCAGCAAACAGAGGTCTGGATTCAATTTGGAGGATTGAATGGTGAAAGATGAAGAAGTTGGAGAAGATTTTGGGAATGGTTCCTCCCCATGAAAAAACCAAGCAAGATTATAGGAAGAATTGATGGAAGAGGATGAAGGAGTTTCCTGTAAATTTATCTTCAATTTGTCTCCAAATTTTCTCGTGAAGATTGAGTTAATTAATTTAGACATAAATTAGACATATAATATCTAATTTGATTTGTACAATTTTTGAGTGAAAATAGGAAATAGTTGTAGAATGGATTTCCATTGAATATTTGGATTTATTCAATTTAGGCAAGAAGATATTTAATTTAATAAAACAAACTATAGAAGTCTATTTATTAATTAAATAAATGTGGAGGAAGTGTGATAATTACAGAAAACAAAGTCAAAAATTTGCTTATTTAATTTAGATGATGATGTGATTAAGATAATATAAGAATTTAATAATGATAATTAAATAAATTTGTTTATTTAATTAAGAAGAAATAATGTAATAAAGATACAAGAAATAAAAGATGAACTATATAAACAAATATTTCTATTTATTTAATAGTAGAAGAATTTAGGGTAATTAATCGAATAAGTCGTATTTAATTAATCGGATTCTCCAGACCAATTTTAGGTGTATACATTTTTCCCCTCTTTGAACTTGGATGATGTAGTTGTTGGTGGAGAGGGTGTTATGTCAAGATTTTTGTCAGAGGAATAAGAACAAATGTCTGTTAGAAAACATCTCTCTGTGGTTGTTTCCCTTTGCATATCCCAGATTTGTTGTTGAAGTTTTTTCATTTGATGAGCTAAAGCATTCAATTGATCCTCATCTATTTCATCCATGGTGGTTTGAGTTTCAATTTCACGTTCTTTGGATTTTTAGTCTTCGTGACCTTGTTAAAATGGGCATACAAACGTTATTGTTTTCAATAAACTGTTGATCTTAGTTTGGTATAGTGTCAAGGATATTAAGTCAAAAATTCAAAGATATTGAACTTGGATGATGTAGTTGTTGGTGGAGAGGGTTTTATATCAATATTTTTGTTAGAGGAATAAGAACAAATGTTTGGAAAAAAACATCTCTTTGTGGTTGCTTCCCTTTGCATATCCCAAATTTGTTGTTGAAGGTTTCTCATTTGATGAGCTAAAGCATTCAATTGATCCTCATCTATTTCAGCCATGGTGGTTTGAGTTTCAATTTCCTGTTCTTTGGATTTTTAGTCTTCATGACCTTGTAATGCTCTTTTGGATTCAATAATAAAAGATTATCTGAGTCTTTTCATGCACAATTGTTGCATTTCAGTTGTAATATTTGTTGCCTTCTATTTTCTGAGTGATGTAATTGCTTTAATAGATATGAGTTGCATTTATTATTTCCTATTGTTCAGGGAATAGTGTAATTACTTCAACAACTATGACAAGAGTGTTGTGTTTTAGGTGGATTTTTAAGAATGATTATTAGATAAAGCTACAGTGGTCTTGTTGTCAAAATTTGATAACAATTACAAAGATATTTAGAACATGTTCCACATTGTAGGATGAGAGGCTATTTATATGACTACATGGCCCATTTCTTGGCACTAGTCAATTATTATGCTTCTATTATTTTTTAGCTTGGTCCCAATTCTTTAAATCATAAATCATTTCAATTTAGTGTGTTGAGTTATGTGTTTTCCTTGTTCTCCATGTTGGTTAGTGAAATTCACTCAAGGTGTTAGCCAATTTTGAGTGATATTTTAGGTTTCTCAACAATTATGTGAGAGCATTATCTGTTAAGCAATATCCTATTACTTGTGTGTCTATATTTTTAGATGTTATTGAAGGGTTACCCCCCTAGGTCTGACAAAGCTTGAAGTGTAGGGGAAATGTGTGTCAATTCCATTTCCTGTCAGTTGGTCACTAGCCTTTTTTATTCTTGAATATAGAGGTTGGCTACCTCTTGGAGAGTTTCAAAGCCTAGATGGAAAAATAAAACACCAACATAATCTAAAGTGGTAAAGAAAGTTCTCAGATATATTCCTGATTCTTATAGTGAAAAGGTGTCTACTACTAAGGAAATTGCAAATCTTGATACTTACTCTATATATAAGATGATTGGTTTACTAACTTCTTTTGAAATGAGAAAAAAAAGTTTGAAAATGGTACAACTGTAGAGACTAATTTCAAAGTTTGAGTATCAAAAAAGGTTAAAGATTCAGATAAGGAAGATCTTGACAATGTGGAAGCTAACTCTATAAGAAGAATGAAGAAGAGCACTTGTAAGCACAAAGTTAAACTAACTTTCAAATTTTTTAGTTGTGGTGGTATAGGTCATTATGCTTCTAGATGTCCAAGGAGAGTTGTAAACAATAAGAACAAGGAGAATAAAGGAAAGATGATTGAGAAATATTATTATGTTAGAGAAGATGCTATTATTTATGATGATGAGTTTGATTATGGGGATTTTTATGACAATGAATGCTTGTTCTTGGCTATTAAAGAAGGATCTAGTTCTACTAACTTTGAAATTTGTGTGAAGGAAGGTATTCTAGAGAAGAAGGATACAGTTGAAGCTACCTTGGTATCTTATTTTCATGTTAAAGAGGATAAGAATTAATAGGTTGTTGATAGTGGTTACTTTAAACACATGACCAAAGACAAGATTAATTTCGCTAAACTTGAGAAATATGATAGATGACTAGTTAAATTTGGAGATTATTTAGGAGCTAGGATTTGTGGAATAGGATCAATCAGTTTTGATGGCAAGCATAACATTCATAATGTTCATTACGCTAAGGTTTTAAGGCATAATGTTTTGAGTGTTGGAAAAATGTGTAGCAAGGAATAAAATTTTGTGTTTCAAGAAGAAACATGTGATATTAGAAAAGGGTTTTAAACTTTGATTATTGTTGGTAAGAGACGAGATGGAAATATTTATCAGCTTAAGGGTGCTTATGGACATTAACTTATTTCATTTATTAGTCATAGTTGGCTATGGCACCAAAGGATGTGTAATATAAATTTTGATAATTTGGTGAGGATCAGTTCAGTTTATGTAGTGAGAGACCTACCTAGAACCATAAAGTCTATCAATGTTGTCTACAAAGATTTTTAGGTTGGAAAGCAAGTAAGGAGTTGTTTCAAGGGAAAGGAACAATCTACTATCAAACTAATTGAATTAGTTCATACAAACCTTTTTGGTCCTACAAGAGTGATAAGTCTACAAGGTGATGGGAACTTTATGATTTTGATTCATGATTATTCTAGAATGACATGGGTTACCTTTCTTAGAGAAAAATATGATGCACTAAAATTCAAGGCATATAAAGCGATGGTTGAGAATGAAATGGATGTAAAAATAAAATGCTTAAGGTCCGACAGAGGTGATAAATATACCTACAATATGCTTAACATGCTTTGTGAAGTTCAGGGAATAAAGAGACATTTGTCTACCCCTAGAACTCCTCAATAGAATGGAGTTGTTGAAAGTAAAAACCATATGATTCAAGAAGCTACTAAGACTGTGATAAAAGAGGAAAATCTATCAAAATTTTACTAGAGAGAATCTATTCATACTATTGCTTACATACTTAACATAGTTCAAGCTAAAGCTAACAACACAAAGACTCCCTGTGAGTTATGGTTTGGAAGGATTCCTACTATGAAGTACTTTAGAGTATTTGGAAGAAAAGGTTATATCAAAAGAGAAGAAGAAAACTTAGGAAAGTTTGATGCAAGGTCTGATGAAGGTATCTTCCTTGGGTATTCTACCAAAATAAAATCTTATAGATGTTACAAAAAGGGCTGAGAAATAGAGTTGAAAGTGAAAATGATGTAAGGTTGATGAAAAATTCTAGAATTCAATTGTTGTGGATGGATATGTGTCAAATGAACCTAATTGTAGAATAGAATAAGAAAATTTTGTTGAAGAAGTGTATAATGAAGAGAAAGAAGATTTGGAGAAGAGCCCTAAACCTCTAAGTATGTGCAAACGAATCATTCCAAAGAATAAATCATTGGAGACAAAAGGAAAGGTGTATTGACAAGAAGAAAAGCTACTGAAGCTAAGGTAAATCTATTTTTACTTTCTAAAGTTGAACCTAAAATAGTGAGTGAAGCATGCGAGGATGAACATTGGATGAAAAAAAAAACATATGTAGATAGAAAAGAATCGGTCTTTGGAATTGGTCCCTAGACTTGAAAACAAGAATAGTTGGAACTAAATGGGTTTTCAAAAACAAGTTGAATGAGAATGGAGAAGTGGTAAGAAATAAGGCAATACTTGTGTGTACGGGTTACTCACAAGTGGAAGGAATAGATTTTGAGGAGATGTTTTCTCTTGTGGTTATAATGGAAGCTATCAAATTTTTTTTAGAATTTATAGTATAAAAATACTTTAAATTTTATCAGATGGATGTGAAGTCAACTTTTTTAAATGGAAAATTGGTAGAAGTTTACATGGAACAACCAGAAGGATTTCAATTATTAGATCAACTAGATATGGTATGTAAATTGAATAAGGAACTATATGGACTGAAACAATCTCCCAAAGCTTGGTATGCAAGATTGGAAAAGTACTTGATACAACAAGGGTTCAATAAGGGTACCTTAGATAGCAATGTTTATTTCAAAATTGAGGAAGACAAAATATTGATAGTGTTTGTATATGTGGATGATAGTACATTTGGAGGAAATGAAGCGATGTGTAAGAAATTTGTTGAAGAGATGCATAAAGAGTTTGAAATGTCAATGTTTTAGAGAGATTAATTTCTTCCTTGGGCTAGAAATCAATCAAATAGATAAAGAGATTTTCATTTCACAATCTAAGTATGTCAAAGAGATGTTGAAGATGTTTGGAATGGATGACTCCAAAATGGTATGTACTCCTATGGTGACAAGTTTTAAATTGAACAAATATGATAACTTACCTAAGGTTGATTAGAGAAAATATAGATCTATGATTGGTGGAATAGTATATCTAACTACTACTAGACCGAATATCATGCATGTAGTTTATCCTATGGCTAGATTTCAAGAAGATCCTAGAGAAACACATGTTGCAACAATGAAGAGGATATTCATATATTTAAGAGGAACTCTAAATTATGGCTTATGGTATCCTAAGGATACCCATTTTATATTAAGTGCTTATAAAAATGATGATTGGGCTGGTTGTGTTGATTACTAAAAAAGTAGAAGTGGTGGTGCATTCTTTCTTGGATGTAGATTGGTGTCATGGTTGAGAAAGAGTTAGGATTTAGTTTCTTTATCTATTGTAGAGGCTGAGTATATTGTAGGAACATCTGTCGTACATAGGTGTTGTGGATGAGATAGACATCAAAGGATATCAAAGTTGTGTATGATGAGCCTATATCTATATTTTTTGACAATACAAGTGTAATTAAAATTTCAAAAAATCTATTGACGCATTCAAGGACAAAACATATATCTATTGCATATCAATTTTTGAGAGAAAAGGTTATAGAGAACAAGGTGAAGCTTCAATATGTACCTACAAAGGATCAAAGTGTTGACATATTTACTAAGGCTCTTCCTAAGGATACTTTTGTGTATCTTTGAGAGAGGTTAGGGGTTATTACCCTTGCTTCATTGAATTAGATGCATAAAGAGTTGTATCATTCTAGTTGATCTATGAGTCTATTCGTTGTTTGGACTGATGCTAGTGGCTACCTCTCAGGGGGAGTAGGTAGTGTCATGTGTTGTCATTGGGTTGTTGATTTGACTAGGTGCACTCCTAAGGCAGAGTATTTAGAGAAAGCATGTTGGTTCAGTATCAAAGGGGAGAATAATGAAAAAAATTTATCATTTGCCATTGATGTCAAAGGGGGAGAAAGTATCATGTGAAAAAATTTTAAGGTAGTAGTGGAGAAAGATGTCAAATAATTCAGGGAGAAAAGAAAATTGTGTAGATTTGTGTTGTCTTTGATGGCTTTTCACATCATGTGTTGCCATCAATTACAAAGGGGGATATTTTTTCAACTATGAAGGTGTTTTCATTGATTTCAACAAGATGTATACTAACTAGTATTGTCATTTATTTCAAATTTGTCGTTACATGAGGAAAATTTCTAAGATATTGAGAAAATGGAGAAGATTATGAAAATAGGTTATTAAAGGTTGTGCATGTTTAGTTGAGATATTGAGAAATTTTTGTGAGTACATGGAGCTATATTTTTGTTTTAGTATTTGGATATGACTTGGGATGAACTAATTATGTAAGATGATGTCTTTGGTACTTGATTTCCAAGTGCTTTTGAGAAAATTTGATAAATAGAGAAAATTTTGTTGTGGAAATGCTTAGAATGTGCTTCAGATTGTGCTCTACATTTCCTCTTTATTGATTCTATACCTATGGAGCTTTAGTATGTTGTTTGAGGTTGTTAGAGGTTTTTATATTCATAATTTTTGGTTCTAGATCATTTATAAGAGGAAGTTGTTTTTACCAGTATGAGAATTGGTTTTATAGTATTGTACAAAGGTGTCATGGAGAAATGTATTTGCTCCACATTTCTCGGTAGTTTCCTTTTAGGACTTGTGGTTTTGAATGAGAGTTAATGGTGGTGTTCTCTTGTTAATTTCAGGAGGATTCATACTTAGGAGTATCATTTTTTTTTAAAGTGTGTACTTAATTTTCAAATGTGTTTCCATGGGTAATGGTCGACTTGGTGTCTACACTACATCTGGATATGTTCAAGTATTAATGGATATGTAGCATCACATGTGGGACTTAATTTTGGGTCTTAGTGAAGTGTTGTTTTGCTAATATTTCTCTCCTATCCACCACAAGAATTTTTAGGTGCCAACCTAATTTGAATTTGTAAATACAACGGATAGAATATTGACCTTGGAGAAGATGTTTAAGGTTGAGGTTGATATGAATATAAGTTGAGTTGTTGTGAATTTTGTCAGAAAGAAGTGTGAAGAAAGATAAATGGAAGATCAATGAAAGTGTTTTGTGTGATGCAAATTTGAGCAGAGTAGTGCAAATTTCAAGTGTTAGGGTTCCTTGAAGGCAGTTAGCTGAAGGCATCAAAAATTATTCAAGAAAGGATGCAATTTTTTTGAATAATTGTTGTGGATTCCTTGTTGCACTAAGAAATATTTCTTTGTGTAACATTTCTCTTCTATTTTCTTGTATTCTTTTTATGTTAGTGATCCTTAGTTGTGAACCCTTTTGGACAGTGTGTCCTATTCTTGAAGTGATCCCCTTTATACTAGTTTTTCAATTACCTATATTGGGAGCTAATCTTCATCATGGTTTTTCCCTCATTGGGTTTTCCACATAAATATGGTTTTCTCTTGTGTATGGTGTTGTTATTTTAGTTTCTGTTATCTTCATTTGATGATTAAAAATTATAAGAGAATAAGGGTTGAATGAATGCACGTGGATCTCATTATTGTTGAGGGTTTTTGATGTTTTCATTTCATACAACTAATTCACCTTCTTCTTAGTTGTCTTGTTCATTCAATGGGCCTTTCTCAAATGGCCACTTCTATTCACGAGTATATGCATATATAATTTAATTTTATCATTCAAAAAGAAGAAAAAAGGAGAACAAAAATAAAGAGAAATTTTGGAGATTATTAGGTTGAACATAATAGATATTGAGAGGGGAGTGAATTAGTATCTACAAAAACATAAAACTATCTAGAACTTGAACCTTTTTATAACAATACCAAATTATTAACCAAATCAAAATCATTAACCAAGAAGGATATAGCAATTTAAACCCTCAAAAAGTTTAACAATCTTCAAAAACAAAATATATACCAATTCTATCCTTAATTAGATCAATAGTAATGAAAATAAAACAAGAAACACACATCCATAAGATAGCACTCGATTCTAGAAGAAACCTCGATGAGACAAAAACCATATAGTGAGATTTAACTCATAATATAAAGTATTATTGCCAAGAAGGACTTGCAAACTAAAGCATACTACCTTAGAGAAAGATACAAAGGTCTTGAAGAATTGACACACATACAACTTCACAGGAAAGATACAAGGACCTAATGAAACTCACTATCTAAAAGTAGGATATAAAGGTTTATAGAGAATTGTATTATTTGTCAATAGTTCACTCTATTGACTAAGGCATTAAAGCACGTCTGATATTTATTCTTCACACTTTAGTTCTAACATTGCTTGATATTCAATACATTTCACACTCATTTTTATTCAAACTTCTACACCTCCATACAAATGCATCTAAAATTATCTTTCATTTACATCCATCACAACTCTTCACAACTTCAATTAGGTCAACTAGGAGGAAGATAAAAAATAAACTCAATCAAGTCGACCAAAAAAATATAGAGTGGTCTTATCAAGAATATAGAGATGACCAAAAAATATTAATACATATTCCTTTGTGATGCCAAATAGTTCACACACTAGCACACATCAACCTAAGTCGGCAATAAAGAAACATGTAGATGAAAGTTTGAAACACATAGTACAATCAACCCAAAAAAATACTTTCAATTGAATTAACTCAAAGAAGTACCCAAAAAGATAGGTTAGGACCAAAATGCATCATATTACATCTTTCAATGCTAACACAAACCTATAAGAACATGGCACAAGTAAGATAACAAACCCTATTAGCTAGATATCCATTAATTACCCAAAAAGCCAACAAAACAAAATGCAACACCAAAGAGCTCAACCAATAATGTGTAAATCACATGGGGATATTCCTTGAACATCAAAATTTACTTACATAAACTTCTTTCATGTTACCATGCCACCAATTGCTACCCCAAGCCAAAAATAAATAAAATACTTCATTCTAGAGACACAAAATGCATAAACATGAGATATAACATTAACATATCAACCTACAAACCATTTCAACAAATTAATTTGGAAATGGGACATGGATATTGAAAAATATTCATATGGCTAGAGGATAAAACACATCAATGCAGAGAAATGTAGAGAATTTTTTGGACCAGTATAGACAACAACAACACTACCAACCTTTAAAAAATTATAGAAATAGCCTCGACAACACTAGTGACCTGAAAAGATAGGAGTGTAACATCAACAAAACATAGAATTTCAATCCCAAACTACAAGACCCTATCTTCAATAGAAGAGGAATGCAAATAATTCTCCCAAGTAGTTTCAAACACAACATTTTGAACTAGAAATAGTCAAAAAAACTTGTAGAGGCCAAAGCTTTCTTTAAAAAAATATGCTTTCTAGGAACAATAGGATAGAGAATGAAAAAGTTTGTAGACCATCAAAAACATCTCTCCAACATGAGAAACACTTCTAATCCTCTTCTTAATTATTATAATCCTCATCTTAATATAATTATGAGATCAACTTTGCTAACAACAACCATGCTCAATACTTCTTCTATTATCATAAGGCATGACATCCAACCATGAACTTAAGAATTACCATCATACACAAATTTTAGCCCAAACTAAATGTTTTCAATAATGACAACCAATGCAATAGTATTCCAAAGGGATGACAAAAAGTGTTAAAATTCTCACCAAGACAAATCTTCTCAAGTGTAGACATTAATGAAAATCAAGTTCCAAAAATATCACAAACATATGTAACAAGCTCACCAAGTGTTGACAAAAAAGACAACCAATAAATAGTGTTGACAACCATGACCAATAACCTTCCCTACTTCTCAAGTAAGGGCAATCAAAACTAATTCAAAAAGTTTTGACATCAATGATAACATCTACCAACAATTTTCCCCTTCGACATTGATGGAAAAAAACATGTGCTTACTCTCCCTCTTTGATATCAAGGACAAAGGACCACATGCACCTGCATAGAACAACATCACATATTTTAACTTTAAGGACAAAGGGCCAAAATATCTTCAACTAAAACATCAACACATCCTCCCCTTTGACAAACAACACTTCCTTTCTATAGTGCATAAATCTCCAAACACCCCCTTACTACCACCTCTCCCTAGGTGGTAGCACACATCAATCTAGGATAAAAGGATATGAAATTAACTTTCCCCTGGATATATGCATCTAGTTAGAATAAGGAGGGGAAAAAAACTCTAACTTCTATCAAAGATAATCAAAAGTATCTTTTGAAAGTGTCTTAGTGAAAATGTTTGTAATCTTATCCTTGGTAGGTACATATTCGAATTTGACTTCATGCTCTGCAACCTTCACTCTTGGAAGTGATATTAGATAGATATGTGTTTAGTTTTTGAGTGCATTGCTATATTTTTTGAAATACTAATTTCACTTGTATTATCACACAATATTAGAATCAGTTCATCATATGTACCACCTGTAAATTTTTCAAACTTTGTTTCATCCAAAGAACCTGGGTGTAGGAAGATACTACAACAATATATTCAACTTCTATTATCGATAAGGAAATTGAGTCCTGCTTCTTATCGAGCCAAGAGACCAATCTATATCCTAATAAAATTTCACTACCACTTGCACTTCTCTAGTCACACACACATCCTTCCCACTCAACATTAGTATAAGCATTCAAGGATAAATTTCAATCCTTCTTATACCACAAACCATAATCTGGAGTTCCCTTCAAATATCTAAATATTTTTTTCACTGCTTTCTCATGATATTTCTTAGGATTGGATTGAAATTTGGCAACCAAATAGGTTGCTTGCATGATGTCAGGTCTAGAAGCTATCAAATACAATAAACTTCTAATCATATACCTATAAAGAGTTTGATAAACTTTTGGAGACTCTTCAGTTTTTCTCAAGTGACAACCAATCACCATAGGAGTACCATTTGGTTTGTAATCTTCCATTCCAAACTTTTTCAACATCTCCTTAACATATTTATATTGGTAATCTTTTATAGTGGTGGTATCTTTCTTTAGGAAAAGTTGTTTAATGTTTCATGCTTCAGAAGTCAATTTATTGTTACAATATGTATCATGTTGGCAACACAAGGGCAGACAACTGAGAGGGGGGGTGAATTAGTTGTCACATAATTTAAAACTTATTAAACTTAGTAACCCTTATTCTCATATCTAATTAATAATAGTGAATGTGTGAATCAACAACACATCAAAAACACACATAACACCCAATTTATTGTGTGGAAACCCGATTAAGGGAAAAAACCATGGTGGAGATTAATCCACAAGTTATACCCTATTAAAAGTATAAGAAGAATAAATGAGGAATGCACATGAATTCAAGCACACTGCTTAGAGCTCACTGCTAAAAGGAAGACCCATTGTCTTACATAAAATATTCAGATTAAATCCATGTGAATAATTTGAACTGAGAAAGTAACATTTGCTAATGCATGAGTACAGTTCCAGTTAAGCACATGAACACTTCCTCACTCTTCTTCACACTTTTCTCTACTTTTGAATGATCTGAACCTTTTCACACATAGAACACACACACTTCTCAAATGAAGAAACAATCACTTATATATATCTGAAACAAGAAATTACATCACTATATGTCGGCTTCAAAAAAATAATAGAATGAATGCAAACTATTGGCCCAAAACAATAAACATTATTTATGTGAATCAACCAAGGTCAACCAAAACATAGTAGAGACCCAAAATAATGTCCTCGAACACAAAAAAATTTCAAAGATTCTTTCTCGAAGATCCACAACACACTTCAATAACCTTGTTGGCCATGAACATGAAACATATGAAACAATAAGAGAAAATATTAGATCATGAGCACAATGATCAATGTAGATGTAAAAGATAGATAGAGCATGATCTAGAAATGTCCATGAACACCACAATAACATATGCAACAAATAATATTACCAGAATCACATTATTTTCTTCTATGAACACCATTTAAAGTAACATAATAACTATGAAAATATAGAAAATCATAGCTTGCTCAAATATTCATGCGCAGCTCTGAAAATTTTGATGAATAAACTAGATAGGCTTGAAAACAAACCCTTTAATTTGAAACTTCTCACTATCAACATATTGAACTTTCCATCATATTGATCTTCACTGCTTCACAGACAACCTGTAACATATTTTATTACAATTTTCTCAATTTCCTGGACATATACAATCTTACAGACATTTATGCTAATAGTGTTCACATCAATGAAAACCACATATCAAAAAATCAACCACAACATCCAAATATCTCCCCCTTTGGCATTGATGGCAACACATGATGTGGAAAACACCATCAATGCAACTAACTCTTCTCCAAAAATTTCCCCTTTTCACATTACTCTTCCCCCCCTTAGTTCTCCAAGAGTTTTTCACATTATTCTTCTCCCCCTTTGACATCAATGAAAAAGATACACAAGCTCTGAACCACATATCTAAATCGTCTAACTACTTCCCCTGACTAGCAACCACCACAACATCAATCCAGATGAAGATATGACTGTGAATGCACAGACTGATGCAAAGACTATGCATATTAGTTTTGATTAGGAGGGGTAATCACCCCTAACTTCCCTATGAGATACTCAAAATTATCCTTAGGTAATGGCTTAGTAAATATGTCTGCAATCTATTCCTTAGTAGGCACATACTCCAGTCTGACTTCCTTATCACTCACCTTATCTCTCAAGAAGTGAAACTTGATAGATATATGCTTGGTCTTTGAATGCAACACCAGATTCTTAGAAATGTTTATAAAATTTGAATTATCATAGTATATGGCAATAGGTTCATCATACAAAACTCTGATATCTTTCAAAATCTGCTTCATCCACAATACTTGAGTACAATTGTTAGTAGCAACAATGTATTATGCCTCTTTAGTAGACAAATAAATGACATTCTACTTTTTACTTAACCATGAAATCAATTTATTTCCCAATAAAAAATGTGCCACCACTAGTACTTTTCTTGTCATTCACATCTCCTTCCCAATCAACATCAGTAAAGGCACTTAGAGTAAGATCATCATCTTTAGGATACCATAGGCCAAAATCAACTGTTCCCTTCAAGCGTCTGAAAATTCTCTTCACAATAGTCACATGAGATTCCTTAGGATCGACATGAAATCGAGCAACAATACATACAACATTCATGATGTCAGGTCTAGTTTGAGTCAAATAAAGAAATCCACCAATCATTGATTTGTATCTAGTCTGATTTTCCTTCAGAGAATCTTCATCTATTGTCAACTTACATCTGGTCACCATGGGTGTACCGACTGGCTTTGAATCTTCCATACCAAACTTCTTTAGTAGTTCTCTCACATATTTGGATTGAGATATAAATATCCCTTTATCTATCTGAGTGATTTGCAATCCCAAAAATAATTTCAACTCTCCAATCATTGACATCTCAAACTCATTCTACATCTCATTAGCAAACTTCATGCACAAACCATCATCTCCTCCAAAAATGATATCATCAACAAAGACTTCCACAAACAAATATTTATCATTATCAATCTTGAAATAAAGATTAATATTAATAGTACCTTTGTTAAATCCAAGCTTCAGTAGATAATTATCCAATCTGGCATACCAAGCTCTTGGGGCTTACTTGAGTTCATACAATGCTTTCTTCAACTAAAAAACCATATCTCCCTGATCGGTCAATTGAAATCCACTAGGTTGCTCAATACACACCTCTTCTTCCAATCCATCATTTAGAAAAGTTGACTTGACATCCATCTGATAAAATTTATAGTTTTTGTAGGTAGCATAAGCAAGAAACAGTCTCACAACTTCAATTCTAGTAACAGGAGCAAAATTCTCTTCAAAGTCAATTCCTTCCATCTGAGAGTATCCTTTGCATACCAATATTGCCTTGTTTCTGATAACTTCACCTTGTTCACTCAACTAGATTCTAAAAACCCATTTAGTTCCAATTACATTTTTGTCCTTAGGTCTGGGAACAAGAATCCATGTATTATTCTTCTCAATTTTTTGTAGTTATTATTTCATTGCTTCAATCCAATGTTCATCTTTGCATGCTTCATTGACATTACTTAGCTCAGTCTTTGAAATTAAATAGTATTCTTTTACAATTCTTCTTCTAGTCTGGACACATTTTTTCTTATCACCTATAATCTAATTTTCTGAATGATTTAGTCTCACATACCTTGGAGTCTTATAGTGTTTTTGAGTTTTAGGTTCTTGTGATCTCTCTTTTGTAATTTCACTAGTCTCTCCTTCTTCTTGATCTTCTTGATTCACCAGAATAATTTGAACTTGATTTGAAGTTTGACTCTTGTTTGTACTATCATTATGATCATCAGAATCATATTCATAAGTTCTGGAGGGTTTAGCAATGTCTTCATCAACCTTAACATGTGTAATTTCTACCATTTTCTTCAATCTCTTTTTGTAGCACTGGTAGGCCTTACTCTTAGTAGAATAACCAAGAAATATTCCTTCATCAATTCTAGCATCAAATTTTCCTTTATCTTCATCTCTTTTGATGTAGCATTTACTCCAAAAGATTTTGAAATATCCAACAATAGGTTTATGGCCAAACCATATCTCAAAAGGAGTCTTACCAGTATTACCTTTGATTTGTACCCAACTGAGGATATAAACAGAGGTGCTCATAGCTTCTCTCCAATAGATATGAGGGACATTTTCTTTCAACATCATAGTTCTAGTAGCATCTTGAATTGTCTTATTCTTCCTTTCCACAACTCCATTTTGTTGAGGGGTCTGCGGTGTAGATAATTGTCTCTTTATCCCATGTTCTTCAAAAAAAGTATTAAACTCGCCAAAAGCGAATTCACCACCTCTATCTGATCTCAAACATTTAATCTTCAAACTTGTCTTTGTCTCAACCATAGCCTTAAAGATCTTGAAATTTTCTAGAGCTTCAGATTTCTCCCTTAAGAAAGTAACCCACATCATCCTAGAGTAATCATCAATAAGCAACATGAAGTACCTGTAACATTGTAAGCTTTTGATTCTAGCAGGACCACAAAATCTAGTATACACAAGCTCTAACAATTCATTTGAAAAATGTTGTTTGCTCTGAAATTAAATTCTAGTTTGCTTTCCTAACTAACATTCCTTGCATATAGCATTAGTAGGCTTCACCAACTTAGGAAGATCTCTCATAGCCTGTGAGGAACTTATCTTGATAATATTGTCAAAGTTTACATGAGACATTCTTCTATGCCACAACTGGCTTTCATCAACTTGAGCAATCAAACAACTTTTACTAGCAACATTCAGATGAAAGTGTTACCTTTTGTTTTAGTACCTGAAGCAATCACATTTCCAGAACTTCCCAATATGCTAGACTTTCCATCATTTAATTGAAGATTGTATCCCTTATCAACTATTTGTCCAACACTTGAAATATTATGCTTCAAACCTTCAACATAAATAAAATCATCAGTATTATCCTTACCATCAAAAGAAATACACCCTCTTCCATGGATTATACCACCATTGTTATCACCAAATCTTACAACACCACCATCATACTTCTCCAGGATTACAAATTTACTTTTATCACTTTTCATGTGATGTGAACATCCATTGTCAATTACCCATTCATCTTTTTCTTCAACTTGAGCAGCTAGGGCTTTCTCCACATTTCTACAGCTAGACAATTTAGTAGACATAGGATTATTTTCCTTGATAGAAATAAATACAAAATCATCTTCACTTGTATTCCCTTTATCAGATTCATCATTTGTCACACCTTCATCAAAAACATAATAAAACTTCTTTTGAAATTTAGGATTGTAAGGTCTTGGCTTAGGAACTCTTTCCAGAAACCTTGATGCAAAATGACCTATATTATTGTAAGAAAAACATTTTATAGGTAGCTTTCCTTTATACTTACCTTCTCCTTTGACTTCTCTTTTGATAATAAGTGATTCAAGATCATTTAGTTCTCTTTCTTCTTCTTCAATCTGTATCATTTCTTCCTCATACCTGAATACCTTTCTAGAAGAACTTTCACCTAGATCATATCTCTGCTTGTCTCTCCTGGAAGTAGTAGCTTTAAATGCATATTTTGTCTTCAGAAGGGCATCACCAAATTCACTCAACTCAAAAGCACTAAGTTTACGAATCAACATATCTCTAGTTATATTTGTCACAGTTTGGAGCTCCTTAATGGCTGCAAATTTGATTTTGTATGCATCAGGCAAGGATCTAAGCACTTTAGCAATAATCTCTAATTCATCTAGTTGTCCACCAACACATATGATACCACACACAAGATCATTCACTCTTTGCATGAAAGTAGTAATATTCTCATAATTACCCATTCTCAATAGTTCATATTTCCCTTTCAGACTATGTAGCTTAGCCATCTTCACATTAGCATCACCTTCATATAAATATTCCAACTTTTTCTAGATCTCATAAGTAGTATTCAAATCTATAACATTCATCATCTCAAAATTAGTCAAAGCACTCAACAATGCTTCCTTAGCCTTGATATTATATTCAACATCCCTAATCTCAGCAGTAGTAGTAGGACCATTCTGAGGAATAACATACCTATTGCTTGTAATGTTCCAGTAGGATTCACCAATGCATCTTAGATGACACTCCATTTGAGTTTTCCATAGAGAATAATTTGTTCCATAAAATCTTGGACTATCCTTCTTGTATGTCGCCATCCCCAATCACCTCAAGCTTTTAAAATTCTTCCAAGGAACCTGCTCTAATACCAATTGTTGGAAACACAAGGGAAGACAACTGAGAGGAGGGGGGGTGAATCAGTTGTCACAAAATTTTACTTATTAAACTTATTATCCATTATTCTTAGATTTGATTAATAACAAGGAAAGCATGAATCAACAACACATCAGAAACACACATAACACCAATATTTTTGCGTGGAAACCCGGTTAAGGGGAAAAACCACAATGGAGGTTAATCCACAAGTTATACCCTATTAAAATTATAAGAAGAAGAAATGAGGAATGCACATGCATTTAGGCACACTACCTAGAGCTCACTACTCAAAGGAGGACTCACTATCTTACATAAAATATCCAGATTAAATCCATCTGAAGAATTTGAACTAAGAAAGTAGCATCTGCTAATACATGAGTACAGTTCTAGTTAAGAACATGAACACTTCTTCACTCTTCTTCACTCTTCTTCAAACTCTTCTCTACTTTTGAATGATCTGAACCTTTTTACACATAGCACATGCACACTTCACATCACACACACTTCTGAAATGAAGAAACAAGCACTTATATACATCTGCAACAATAAATTACATCACTATATGTTGAATTCAAAAAAATAATAGAATGAATGCAAACTATCGGCCCAAAACAATAAAGATTATTTATACAAATCAACCAAGGTCAGCCATAACATAGTAGAGACCCAAAATAATGTCCTTGAACACAAAACACCTTCAAATATTCTTCCTCAAAGATCCACAACACACTTCAATCACCTTGTTGGCCATGAACATGAAAAATATGAACACACAAAAGAAAATATCAGATCATGAGCACAATGATCAATGCAGATGTACAAAATAGATATAACATGATCTATAAATATCCATGAACACCATAGTAGCATACACAACAACTCATATTACCAGAATCACATTATTTTCTTCCATGAACACCATTTACAATAACAAAATAACTGTCATAATACAGAAACTCAGAGCTTGCACAAATCTTCATGTGCACCTCTGAATCTTTAGGTGAATAAACTAGATAGGATTGAAAACAAACCCTTTAATCCACAACTTCTCACTATCAACATATTGAACTTTCCATCATACTAATATTCACTACTTCACAGACAACCTGTAACATATTTTATTACAATTTTCTCAATAGCCTCGACATATATAGTTTTAAAGACCTTTATGCTAATAGTGTTGACATCAATTAAAACCACATATCAGCAACTCAACAACAACATCCAACATATCAGAGTTGTCTAAGTTTACTGGGTGTGTACATTCTTCAGGTGAAAGTTGTTGTGAAGGAGTTTGTTGGATTTTAGGGTATTTTTCCAATATTTAAGATTGTGTTAAGGTGACATTTATTTTTCTGTGAGTTTTTATTGGATCAAAGGAAGCATTCACTTTAAATTTTAGTGATTTTTACATGGGTAACAACTAACATAGGTGTGTACACTACTTGCAAAAATTTTGAAAGCGTGATGTGGTTTTTATGAGTGGATTTAGGTCTAAACTAAGGTTTGTTGTGGTCCACCTTCATTCCTTTCCATTGTAGGAATGCTTTGGTACCAACCTAATTTGAATTTTCATGGTTGATGTGCATATCCAACATTGGATAATGGTTTCAAGGTTGAAGATGATATAAATATGAGTTTGTTGTTGAGGGGTGATCAGATAGACAAGATAAATATGAATGATGCAAATTAAAGAGTGTTAGAGTATGAATTTGAGAAGTGCAATGCAAGGATTCATGTGTTAGAATTTTGGATGTAGTGAGTAGAAGGTGTCTACAATTCTTTAGAGAGTCTGTGAAGGTGTTGGTGGATTTTTCTGTTGTTTTGAGATGGATTTATCATTGTAACACTCTTCTTTATCTTATTTTCTATTTTGGTAGTTAGCGTTTGGTAGTGAGCCTTTCTTTCTCTTGGGTAGTTAGCCCTATTATATTGAGTGTTGATATTACTTTATATTGAGATTTAATCATCACTATGGTTTTTCCCATATTGGGTTTTCTACGTAAATCTAGTGCTCTTTTGTGCATGGTTTTGGTTTGAATTTTTTTTCATGATAAATTTTTTTTAATGATAAATTTTTTTTTAAAAATTAAGGGTTAATTTAATGAATGTGGATTTTGAAGTTTTAAGATACAATTGATTCACCCCCTTCTCAGTTTTCCTGTAGATTCAACAAAAGTTACTTAGGGAATTAACAATATTTCTAGAATTATCTAGTAGTCATGTGATCTTATATTATCTTATCTATTGTTTTTAAGTGATATAGGATTAGCACTTTTCATCATCTAGACTAGACCTATCATTCAACCTTCTATATAATAAATACATCGTATGTATATTTTTAATGGTTTTAAACATAATCAATTTTCACCATAATCAAGATTTTTTTTCTCTTGTTAATATCTTGTTGAACTTAATATTTTGTGTTACAAATGATCTTGTTATATTGAGTTTATTGGTAACTCTAACACCTTGTATCATTATTTTTTAGTGTATAAGTTTATTTTTCTATGGATAGATCTTCTAGGACTTTGCATCATTCATACCTAATTCATCTTTTACATATATTCATTAATTATTGTTAGAATTCAAAGAAAAAATCCATGTTTAATGATTAGGAGGATAAAAAAAATTTTATTGTCTACAACTTGTAAACCTTTGAAAAAGTTGAGATGGATATTCTTCAACCTCATTTAAAAATTAAAAGCTTGATGATCTCTATTCAATTGTTTATCTAGGGGTCTCGATTCAAAAAAATTGGGCACATGAGGAAGATGAATGTAATCTTTATTTTATATTTCATTAGTTCCCATATGATAAAAGAAGGCTTATTTTCTCTATAATTTGAATGTTTTCTATATAATACCTTTTATGCAATAGGACCCAAAAAAATTATCCCTTCATATCATAATTGTAATTGATGGAGATATATTTAATGTAATGTCCCAAATAAAAATAAACTTGAAATTTGATTATCTTATGATATAAAATAAATCACTTAAACCCAAATGTGGAAAAATATCTTGATTTCCAAAAAATGAGCTTATCTCAATATCTAAAAAATGTATTCCTATCAATTTCGAAATACAACAAATCGAGTAACCCAAAAAAAGCACCAAAGAACAAAAAGTGGAAAATAGGTAATATGAAAATGAAATGGAATTCTATATTTCAGATATTATCATAGGATTAAATTAATATATCTATCATATACATCATAAAAAAGGTAGGAAACAACTACAAAAAAATACACCAACAAATCTCCAAACTGGAAACGAAAACTCACATTGTAAGTAGAGTAAACTCTAAAAAAATCACCCCAAATATCATACAAATTTTTTAATAGGAAAAAAAATGTGGGAATACTAAGATGAAATTAAAATATTATTCTCACAATAATAATATAAAATAAAACTTAGAAATCTACACTATGCACTCCAAATTGAATCAAACTCCTACAATCAAAATGAAATAAGTAACACTAATGGAAATCTTTTACCACAATGAAACTATTTAGATGAAATTTCACTCAAAGACCCTAAGAACACTATAATTAATCCTAAATCCTCTTTGTTTACTATACTTGGAGATATATCCTTCATCTGTTTACCAGCCTTTGAAGAATAGAAAAATAGCATTAGCAAAATCAATGAATGAATGAGTGAAAAAAATATTTTTTCTTTTAATGCAAAAATCATGCAAAAGGTAAATTTGGGAACCCAAAGCACCACTAAAAATTGTAAATAATCTTTCATGCCATGATTTTAACTCCTTTTTCCCAACTGGCCTCCATGAATCAACTATTTCTCAAATGATTTGCTCTTTTCGATAAATATTGTCATAAGAAATTAAACCTTCTTTTTTAGCCAAATATGCTTTTCAAAAAACCCAAGCCATTTTAGGAAAATTAACAACCTTGAAACAATATTTAATATTTATCATTAAATCAGGTTTGTCTCAATCAATTTGAAATATATATATTTTGTTTATTTAGAAGTCCTAACTTACTATTTTTGGATAACCGACTTACTAAAAATAGTAATTTTCTATTTTTAGAAAAATAAAAAAAATAGGACATGACATGTCCTCCCTTACAAAAAAATTCTTGTCCTCAATAAATTTCAATAATGATGCCTAAAATATCCAAATAGTTCATTCTCCAAAATAGAGTGTGATCTTGTGCTTGTGTGAAATTGTACCTTTTTCTCAAGCATGCAGATTTTTTTAAAGAAATAATACCTTTGCTCTAGAATATTATGTAGATGGTGTGGATTGTCCAACCTCTTATTCCAGTATTCCTTCCATAACCTTCTTTTTAGCCAACTACG
The DNA here is from genome assembly GCA_007115665.2 of Sequoiadendron giganteum. Lineage (NCBI taxonomy): Eukaryota > Viridiplantae > Streptophyta > Pinopsida > Cupressales > Cupressaceae > Sequoiadendron > Sequoiadendron giganteum. The sequence goes on along the minus strand of CM021106.1, from coordinate 170,093,292 downwards.
CTTTTCCAAAAACCCAATCCACTTTAGGGAGATTAACAACCTTGAAACAATATTTAATATTTATCATTAAATCAAGTTTGTCTCAATAAATTTGAAATATATATTTATTTTTTAGTCAAAAGTTTTGACTTATTATTTCTGGATAATCGACTTACTAAAAATAATAATTTGCTTTTTTTAGAAAAATAAAAAAATAGGACATGGCATGTGCTCCCTTAAAAAAAATCTTGTCCTCAAGAAATTTCAACAATGATGCTTCAAAATAATGATGCCCAAAATATCCAAATAGTTCATTCTCCAAAATAGAGTATGATCTTGTGCTTGTGTGAAATTGTACCTTTTTCTCAAGCATTCAGATTTTTTTAAGAAAGAATACATTTTCTATAGAATATTATGTAGATGGTGTGGATTGTCCAACCTCTTATTCCATATCACCTTAGGTATTGCAGTATTCCTTCCATATCTTTGAATCGAGAACCTTCTATTTACAACTCCTTTTTTTTAACTATGTATGTGTACTATCACCACATAAACTAAACGAGAAGCTCATGCAGTATTTATCAAATATATAAATCTGATTATTGTATCTTATAAGAGGGTATAAATATAAAATAATCCATTTATTTAATTGAATATATAACTTGAAAAAAATCACCTCTTTTACCTTGTTATGGGGACATTCCTTTCAGGATACATAAAAAACTTCTTCAAACTTTGCCTCTGCTAGAAGGTTACATGATGCAACTTTAGGATTTCGTCATATAAAAACACCAAATACTCCACAAAAACCTGAAAAAATAGATTTTTCAAATTGTAGGATCTTGTGATGATAAAATTTACTCTTCCTGAGTCCTCCAACTAGCACATATTTGCATGTCAAATAGTGTCTAGGTTCTCTAGCTATAAGTGCATTGTTAATAGGAAATTGAACTTAAAACTTATAAAAAATGTGCTGATGTAATGGGTTTGATTTTTCTACTATTAGGACTATCATAATATCCATTTCATCTTCTATCACATCCATTATACATTTGGGAAAAAAATATTCTATTCACCTATACATTGCTGAGATATATATCATGAAAATACATATTAGAAGATCCAAACTTTACCTCAATCAGAGAGAAGATATTTTTCAGTCTCATGGAATAATCTATATGATCTTAAATATAGTACAAGATTGGTTATATAGTAGCAATATTCATTCTATGAAACTCTAAAAATCCAAATGATAAATAAAAACTAATCATGTAGGAAGATGATTAACTCTCAGGAATCATTCATTGGCATATACCTGACTTCCTTCTCAAAAGACATGTAGAATGTTAGAGATAAAATCGTCATCAAAAAAATATGCATGAGTGAGATATTGTGACCTTTATGAAAAATAAGAAAATTCCATGAAAACATCTTTCTGAATAGGTCATCTATCATCATCCTTTGAAATGCCCATTTTTTTAGCTCATCAAACCCATGATACCAAAACAAAGAAATCCTCTATCCAAACTATTCCTTCACATGACTATCAAGAGTTGATTGATGTCTAAATATGTTCATAGAAAGAATAATTTTAAACCTTTTATCAAACCTTACCAAGATATCCTCTATAACTTTTAACTTCATGTAATCAAGTTCCTCAAATTCCCTTGTTTGCATTGAGAACCAATTAATTCTCTTTCTTTAGCAACATAAACTATAGTAGATCCATGTGAGAAAGATGATATATTATATTAATGTAGAGAATTAATTACCTTTTCATCTTTTTTCCACTCCTCTTGATAAATTCCTTTGAGCATGCTTTGAGCACCAAAAACGGGAGTCAAGAGTGTGATGACAATCTTCCAAAAATGTGTTTTATTAAAGGACTCTTGTTGTTGATATACATCAATATCGCTATCCACTAAAATAAAAATTTCTCACTCAATTCTCCATGAATTGAAAAATTAAATTGTAAGGAAAGATCTTGTACTTCATATGCTTCTTGCAAATGGATGACCAAGAGTATCATATTACCAAATCAAAACGTATGATAAAATTAGATTATTTTCAGCGAATGGCATGTTGGATCATCCACTCTAAAGATGAACCTAGAAGAATGTATTTGGAAACTCCCTTTCTTTAATTTATTAAAGAATTGGTAAATAGAGATATATGATGTCCATCAAAGGAAATCAGAACTTGCATACTCTTAATCAACAAATAGTTTATTTCCCACTTAAATTTTCCTATATTAGCATACACTTTTGCACATTAATGTGAGAAATAAAAAATGTTAAAAAAAAATGAGTTGATTAGCTCCATAGAACTTCCAAATAGAAAATGTATTGCATTCCAATGCATGCCAAGAATATGGATCCTTGATAAGTGTTAGAAATCTGAAACAGATTGAATAACCCAAGAACTTTATGAGAGAAAATCAAAGCTACATAAATTGGAAAAGCATAAAGAATCCACACCAGAACTCTAAGAGATTATGCAATGACAAAATTCATTAAGAGATTCCACGATTAATTGATACAATGAAAATATGCATGAATGGATGCAAGAGTGTTGCAAGAGTATGTAAATGCAAGTTAGGTAGTGAGTTTATATAGAACTTAGGAGAGAAGGTAGGTGGAAAATCAAACTAATAGGAATCAACCACAAAAATTGGAGATGGACCACCAAAAGTGGAGATTCCCATCAAAAGTGGAGGATTCCATCAAGAGTGGACTGTGTTCTACCCTTTAAGGAAGGTGACACCTGAACCTTGGGGAAAATAGGGGATTGAAATTCCACTATTATCCTTAGGTCATTCAAGAATGTCCTAGGATCCCAAATTGGATTGACTATCAACCCAAAGTGTGAGTCAATTCTCAATAGGCAAGACCTAGGAGGGGGTTCTTCAAACTTTGAGGGGTTCAACACCAAGAAAAATCTTGGAAAAGATAATTTAACATTCAAATCACAAAACCTAGTAATGAAATCTAAATGATGAGTGCAAATGATGAAATTGAGAAACCAAAAGTTATGATGTGTGTACTTGGGAAGTCTAGAAATGTGATAAGGATTCCAGAAATGCAAAGAAGCTATCAAAATATGCTAGGGAGGACTAAGATGCCCTTACTATTGTCTTATTCATGTTGCTATTTTTCATGGTCGATGTAGGATCTTCAGATGTTAGAATTAGATCTAAAATAATATCTACAAAATACCCTTAGGAGGACTAAGATGCCCTAGGTGGAGACTTAGTCATTTCTGGAATTTTTGAAATCTTTGAATGTGATCCTGAGGTCTAATGACTATACTTCCTTCTTCTCAGATCTCGGGTCCTAAAACTTCTAGATCTGGCCTATAGGCAAGTTTCCATGAAGATGACAACTTTGCAATGCAACTTTTTAAATTTTCACTTCACATGATCTACAAGTGTTCAACCTAAATCTACAAACACAAATAATGCAAGAGAAGAAAAACTTGTTTATTGTTAGTAAATTGGGGTTTTCCTTGGTCAAACCCCTTTTTGGTAATTAAACCTTGAAATGAAATGAAATAATGGAAGGAAATGATGAATGGACAAAGTTATATGTTACAACTCACCAAACCCTTGTTTTGAAATTTGAAAACTTGCCTGAGATGGATAGCTTGAATATAGATCTTGAATCCAATGAATGCTTGATGGATCTTGACATGAATTTCTTGCTTGAATCATAACCCTACATCACAAATTTTAGCTCTAAAACAAACATGATACTTGAATATCCTTGATATGATGCTTGAATCTTGATGATGGCTCCAAATGGTTGAATAATTTCTCTTGATCTCATAAGCTTGCCTTAGGAATGAATAATTGAATGCTTGGGATTGAAAATGAGTGAGTGAACCTTGTATTTATACTTGGCCATGCTTAATATCCTAAAATTACACCACAACAAGCCGACATATAAAATCATTAATTAAAGGAGGGTAAATCTTGCCAAGATTTGAAATTAAATCCCAGAAATAACATAAGGGGGGACTAAGATGCCCTAGGTGGCGTCTTAGTCCCAAGTCTTAAAAATTGGGGCACATACTCCAAAATGGGACCCATTTAAGGTGATTTTGAAATTAGGGTCCCAAGACCTTTGCAGGACAAAGAAGCCCTAGGTGGCCCATCTTAGTCCCAACCCAAAAATTAGGGACACACAACCAGAATTACTAAATTATCATTTACCTTTTGATGTTTTTTAGGATTATCCATAAAAATATATAGTTTATTAGGCTTGTGAATGCAAAATAGGACCAATTGGAGTCATTGAAAAAGTAACCCTTCTACTTTTCTAACTTGTTTGGGACCTCCTTATGATTTTGGCTTAATGTTGTCTTGATTTAGTGTTGTAATGTGGATAACAAATTCACATTAGGTCTTGGGCCCTTTTGAACTAATGGATTTTAAGGGCGCCTTGCAAAAGTGTTGTGAAGTGTTGTAACACACTTTCACACTTTTTTAGGGTTTTATCAAATAACTAAGCATAATAATCACAATCAACCTTAATCTTGCCTCATTTGGAGTGTTGTAAAGTGTTGTAACACACTTTCACATTTCCCTAGGCTTGTCATTTATAATTGGAATTTCTTATGCTTTAATTGTCCCTATTTTGCATCAACAAGCCTCATTTATTGCATCTTTTTGAGGATAATATCGACACCAATCATTAACCAATCATAATTCAGGTGTTCCTAGCTTGTGTGGCCTAGATTTAGTGTTTTGGAATTATTCACCACCTTGGTAAAATAGGTCCCACCTGGATCTTTTTTCCCCAAAGTAGGTTTTGCACATTTCTAAGCACTTTTCATTTTGGGTCCCATACATTAGGAATTGGTGGACTCATTTGCCACCCTGGGTGAATGAGTCCCATGTGGCCCAAATTCAAATTTAATTCAAATTTTCTGTGTGATTTTTATTCTCCTAGATCTAATGATGTATTGTAGTGTTGTAATTTTGGGAATTCTTGCATAATTGAGTATAAATACAAGGTTCTTTCACTCATTTTACATCTAGGAAATCCTCATAAGAAATCAAATGACCCAACATTCAAGAGATTTCACAAGAGAATTGAAAGGCATTCAATGGTAGATTATCAAGGATTTTAGTGCATTCTTGAAGTGCCAATCATCATGTCAAAGAATTCATCCTTCATGTTTGTTATTGTGCTAACAACTATGATGTAGAGTTGATGATTCAAGCAATAATCTCAAACAAGATCAATATCATTCAAGCAAGAGTGAAGAACCACATCCATTGCAGCCATTTCAAGCATATTTGTAGCACCTTATTGCTAGGGTTTGGTGTGTCGCAACATTGTTATTTTTTCATTCATCATTCTCCATTCATACTTGTTTTCATTTTAAGGTTTAATTACCAACAAGGATTTTGACCAAGGGAAAACCTTATTCACTAACCCCACTATATTTTTCCATCTTCTTGTGTATGATTTGTAGGGCTAAGTTGTAGATTTTTCAAGAATCAAATTTCGAGAAAAGTTGTCAAAGTTGTCATCAAGCCTCAAAGAAGCTTGGAGAAGGTCTATAGGTGGAAATTTGTAGTTTTGGATCCGGAAACCAGTCAAAAAGAGTAGAGTAGATCAAGAGACATGGAATTAGGTTCCTAAATTCCAAAAAAGTAGAAGTGGATTGATTCACCACAAGTGGAAAATGAGTCCCACTATACAGGCTTGACGAAGATTTTCATAGATTCGGATACCCTTTTGGCTAAAACTTGCATCTACACATTTTTCTAGAAACAAGACTGATTCACCCAGCTTGGAGAATGATTCCTAGTCAACACCAATAGTAGATTTTCTAGAATTATAGAGCATCATTCTACCTTCTTCAATATCCCAGGTGCACATTTTTAGTTTCATAGATTTTTGTTGTGTTTTGTTCATCTTTTTAGGGCATTAAGGGTAGTTTGAATTCAATTAGGGTTTTGTCTTATAGATTGCATCGCAAATTGTCTTTTCCAAGTATAAACTTGATGGTGAACCCCTCATTAGATCATCTTCAATTCATTGGACACCCCTATTGCAAGATTTCAATCTCCTTTACATTGAGATCTTGAGTTATCCTTAAGTGGAATCAATTTGGAAGTGGGTGTGAATAAAATCCATCAATCATTTCATTCATTCCCCCATTTCCAATGGTTCCATTTTGGTGAACCTACATTTAGAACATCATAATTCTGATTTTGAGTGCATTTACATCCTAAATTAAGATTGCATTAACATTGAATTAAGTTTTGCATTAGTTAATTTTCATTCTAGGGTTTCAAAACTTTCATTACTAAAAATATCATTTAGCTTTCATTATTGCATTTAATTTCACTAAAAATCAATCAAATTATGCATTTGCATCTCATACATAGCTCAGAAAACATAAAAAGCATAAAATTGGATTCAAAAATTCTAAAAAATTTCAAAACAATTACTATCTGGACTCATTTGCCACCTTGGGAAAATCATTCCCTTTGCATATTTTGCACTACATTTTTTGGAATTTAATCTTCATTTTTTGAATTTTTTCTTGTTGTTTCTACTTTTCAGTTTTAGTTTCTAGAATTCCAATTATAAGTATTTCATTGTTTTTAGCTCACATTTCATTTGCATTCACCCCACATTTAGTAGCCTTGGTATGATTTTTTGGTGTCCTATTGCTAATACCATAGTAAGAGTAAGTTTGAGACTCATGCCATCCCACGATACCACAATCATTATAGATCTTAGGTTATCTAGAGATTCCACTCCTAGTATTGACACTAGTACATTAGGCATGGATAACACCCTTAGCTACTATTTTCCTTCAAGTAGGATGCAGGTTGAAACAAGGAATGGTAGTATCTCACAAGAAAACATAATTAAAATTCATGAGGATTTAGTAAACTTACAACATCAAACAAGCCTTGAAAACATTTCAACTACCACAATTCCTACCATATAAAACATTCACCGCATGCTTGAAAGTGAAGATGGCCTTGATCTTGTGAAAAAAATACTATAAATCTTTGAAAAATATCTTCCCTCAACTACTAGTGGTTATTTTCCAACAAGAAATGTTACAAGTCAAGGAGGAACCCAAATTCCTCCTCCCATAATAATAGCCTCAATAACTACCTACACCAATCCTGAAGTCACAACAACAATGCAACAAGTTAGTAATGTGATTACTTCCCTGGGTATTCCTACTAGCATCCCTAGTTCCTATGTGGCATCACAAGTTATATCTCCTACCTTACTAGATATAATAATTCCATTCACTTATCCTACAAACACAAACACTCTATCACCACTTTCACTTTCATCTCATAACACAAGCAATGACCCTCTCATAAATCAACTTTTCCAAACCATTTCACCCCTTCAAAACCAAATTTCCACCATCAACCAAAATAAAAATAGCCCAGCTACATATTATGTCAAAAGCAGTCTATTTTCCTTGGAGATATTGTGAACACCAATGTCACAAGGTGTAGAGGTTATTAGATTTGAGAAATATGGAGGGAAGGTAGATCCTTCTAACCATGTTAATTCCTACACTGCCTTATGTAGTGACTTTTTCCTCGATGATAAATTGTTGGCAAAGCTCTTTCCTAGGTCCTTGAAACATACCACCTTGGAGTGGTTCTCTTCTTTACCAAACAACTCAATTCGTTCATTCAATGAACTTTTTGAGGCATTTGTAAACCATTTCCAGGTGCATATGACTCCCAAGATTACCTTGGCCGATCTGATGAGATTCAAGTAGAAAGAGGAAGAAAAGATAATTGATTTTATCTCATGCTATCAATCACTTTATTCCTATATCAATGTCAAGGTCCCTGACCCACACCTTCAAAATATTTTCATAGAAGACTTGCAAAATAAGATTCAATAAAAACTTACCATGATGAAATTCCCATCCTTCATGCACTTGTGCACTACCCTCTACAATTATCAAAATTCGATTAGGAATCGAGATACAAAGTCCACTCCTATCCAAATTGAGAGATTTGAGCTCGTAAACCAAAAAAAAACCAAAATTTTAGGAAATAAAATAAAGGGTTCCTTCAATTTAACCCCCCTGAAAAAACAACTCAAAATGTTAATAACCAAGTAGTTTTTGTCAAATCCATGGTGTCCTTTAGTTATGGAGATCCAAAAAGACAATTCACTCCCTTACTAGATACCCTTCATAATACCATGTCCCAACTTTTAAAACAAAAAATAATTACCTTGCCTCCCATCAAAACCCCTGACCCTAATAAGCCTTCACCCCTAAGATTTTGATCAAATGCATATTGTCATTATCATCAACAAAATAGACATGACACAAAACATTGTAAGAATCATAAACATCTTGTGCATGACCTCATTGATTTCAACCGTCTATCTGTTGCAAGTGTTAGTGATCAAGAAAACAAGTCTATTGCCCCTCCAAACCAAAACATGCAGATTTTCACCAACCCAATGCTCATACATAATATTTCATTCATCAAAGCCAATGAAACTACAAAGAATGATGTGATGAATGTTGATACATATAATGAAAACAATTATTTTGTTCTAAATAGTGCAATTATGTCAATCCTATAGATGAAATGGTAGGGGCAATATACGTCATCCATCATAAGGGACGAACTAAGAACCTCTTCACATTGCTTTCTCCTCTAAGGATATAATTAAACATGTACCTGATGATCCTCTTTACATAGCTGGTTGTATCTATGATAAGTCCACTAATGTGATACTAATAGATCCCGACTATGAAGAGAATGCGATCACCGAGGAATATTTACTTTTGCATGAAATTTATCAAGATGAATATGATAAACCAAAAGCATGGATCAAGGCACACAATGGTTTTTCTTTCCCTACAATAGGATTGATCACCTTTCCATTATAGATAGGACCAACAACATTAGATGTCACATTCTCCATCATCCCATAGTTAGACCAATTTCGTGTGAAGTGTTAGCAAGGCACACTTTGTGTTGTCATTCATGTCAACCCTAATCGATGATCAAATCTACACACTATCATTCGCTCATATTGGCAGGAAGATTGAAGATTGTCAAGGAAGAATAGAGTATCCGATAGCATAGTGTTCATCGATCTGTATGAATATTTCAGGTTATTATTTTGTATTGTGGATCCTAGGGAATATTTTTTGGTATACTATCTTTGTTTCTACTGAAGCGCAGTGGCTCGTATTAGTCCATGTGAAAGTTAGAAGATTCGGTTGACTTGTTCTCAGTTTTTCTTGTATTAAGGCCAACCTCATGAATGTATAAAGTTGTGGATGTATGAGAACTAATTAGTTAATTAATTCTATGTTTGTATATATTTTTTTGAGTCCTATCCAAGTTGTGGCCGACCACTAAGGGTATGCATTGCATATTCCTCATAATTTGAGCTAACGATTGTAATTTTCTTGTGTTCTGTTGAAGCCAACAAAATGTAAATAAATTCTATGTTGCAGATATATATATGTTTGTCTATATCATTTTGGAAGATGTATGAGTTGAGTTGATATCTGAATTTTGATCTAGAGTATAGTAGAGGAGCAATAAAGCGTAGTCTCACTTGCACATAGAAGATCTGTATTGTGTGTATGAGTAGAGCAAAACAAAAATACAAAATCAGTCTGTAAGGTAGTATATCTATTATTGTGCTTAATCTAGAACTGTAATCTAGCATAAATAGATGCTATCACATTAGTTCAATCTTCAGATGGTTTTAATCTGAACTCTTGTATGGCAGTGAGCTCTAGGCAGTGCGCTTGAATGCAAGTGAATTCCCCATTTTGTAATCTTCATTTGAGTATACTTAGATCATAATTGTGGATTGTCCATCCATCGTGGTTTTTCCCCTAATAGGGTTTCCACTTAAAAATCTTGGTGTTATGGGTAAGTGCACCAAGATGGTTCCCAAAAAGGGGACTTAAGTGGACAACTTTTTTTTGAAATCAGGAAATATTGACCTTGGACATGAAATTGAGGATAGTTACACTCAAAATTTTGAGATGGAACAAAAAAAAGGATCGAAGTGCTCCGAGTCTACTTTCTAAACTACTAATTTATTTTTAAAATGGTTGAGATTAAGGGGTTCAAAAGAAGGACGTACACAAATTGGTGTTGTTTTTGTCAGAAAAACATAACATTGCAACTCTTGTACGACCCTTGTACGGTGAACTTTTTTTTAGTATTTTTAAAATCACAAAGGTCAGAAATTAGCTAACAGTATGTAGTTCATGCATAATTTTTCTAATAAATTTTTAATGACTATTTAATTTTTTACTAATTTTCGAAGTGGACATTTCCTGAAAAACCAAATTTTGGCCATGCTAGCTACCCCTCCAAATTTTGGAAACTAATTGATTTTTTTTTATTTAGATTTTTTAAATTTGTAGAACGGAGTCTAGTTTCTAAAAATTTAATTTATTTGAAAATTCGATGAACGGTTAATTTATAATGAAAAAAATACCAAACACTGCTTTTTGGAAAAAAAAAAGACATATAAATAACATAAATTATGGATGAAAGGCTTAACATTTTCAGAAAGTGAAAACAATTACATCGTTGGATAGCTAAGAGAGAATCCAACATTACCCATGTGTTTGATTTTTTCAATATTGAACCACGTGCAATCCTGACGGTGAGCACAAACTCGATTATGTGAAATATGGTAGATTTTTTAAAAACAAATCTCTGGTCATTGGGAATGCCCTCCAAGCCTTTGGGTTGGTATTCCAAGGCAAATACCAAGCCTAAGGCTTGGGAATTACCAAAGCAAGATATAATGTGAGCTTGCTATAACGCACTCACGTTATAACACGCTTGCATTATATTTTAGTTTTGACATTGTTTTTTCTTTTGCGGGAAACATTTCAACTAAGACATAACGCGAGAGTATTATAACACGCTCGTGTTATGTCCTCCTTTATGTTAAATTCTTATATATTGAATGTATGCTGATATATTTGTATGTTTGTATGTACATGTATTCTTGTATGTCATGTATATATGCATGCATGCATGCTTATATGTATGTGTGTATGCCTGTATGTATCAATGCATATATATTGTATGTATGTATGTAATATTGTACCTACACATGTATGTATGTATTATTTTATAGATGTAGGATTATATGTACATATGTATTATGCTTGTATGTATGTATTTACATATGTCTTTAGAGGGAGGGAGAATTTAGAGAGAGAGTGAGTTTGGAGAGATGGAAAGGGGGTGGAAGTGAGAGTTTAAGAGAGAGGGAGTGGGAGAGAAGGGGTTGGAGTGAGAGGTACTTATCTAGGTAGGGTGGGAGGGATAGAGGGAGGGAGAGAGAGAATTGAGAGAGAGGGAGAGAGAGAGGTGGGAGAGAGATACAAAGGGAAAGAGAGAGTTATGTATGTAGGGTGCCAAAGGGAGAGACTTGAGAGTGTGAGGGGGGTGAGAGGGAAAGACTTGAGAGATAGGTAGTTAGAGGGAGTGTGAAAGAGAGGGAGTTTGAGAGAGAGGGAGTGGGAGAGAGAGGGAGTGTGAGTGAGAGATCTAGGAGAGGGAGAGGGTGTGAGAGGGAGTGACCTAATAGAGGTAGAGAAAGAGGGGGGTGGAGTGAGAGGGACTTATCTAGGTAGGGTGGGAGGGATAGAGAGAGAGAGGGGAGAGAAACAAAGAGAGAGTTACCTAGGTAGGTTGCCAAAGGGAGAGATCTGAGAGAGAGAGGGGGTGGGAGGGAGAGACATGAGAGAGAGGGAGTGGCAGAGAGTGGGATAGAGTGGGAGGGACATAGAGAGAGATGGATAGAGGGAGAAAGAGAGGGTGGTAGGGATTGATTGAGCGAGAGGTACGTAGAAAGAGGGAGATGGTAGATAGAGAAAATTAGAGAGGGTAGGAGAGAGGGAGGGAGGGAGAGGTGATATGAATATATAGAGAGAAATTGATAGGGGTTTAGGGTATAGGGTTGAGGGATTAGGGTGTAGGACCTATAGGGTTGAGGGATTAGGGTGGAGGACCTACAGGGTTGATGGTTTCTAGGGTATTAGGGTTTAAGGTTTGAGGGTTGAGGGAATAGGATCGATGGTAGAGGGTATTTGGTTGAGGGTATAGGGTAGAAGGTTTAAGGGTTTAGGGTTGAATGGTTTAGGGTTGAAGGGTTTACTTGGTTGAGGGTAGAGGGTTTATGGTATAGGTTTGAGGGTATATGGTTGAAGGATTAGGTTCAGGGTCCAATGTAAGGGGTAGAGGGTATAGGGGTAGAGGGTTTTGGGTTTAAGGATTGAAGGTTGAGGTATTAAGGGTTGAGGGTTGAGAATTGAGGGTTGAGGGTTTAATTTATAGGGTAGATGGTAGAGGGTAGAGGGTTTAAGGGTTTAAGGGTTTAAGGGTTTAAGGGTGGAGGGTTGAAGATTGAGGGTTTAAGCTTGAGGATTGAGGGTTGAGGGTATAGGGTATAGGGTCAAGGGATTAGGGTTGAGGGTCCAATATATAGGGTAGAGGTTATAGGGGTTGAGAGATTAAGGGTTGAGGGTTTAGGGATTATGGTAGAGATTTTTCTTGGATTTAACGATGTAAGGTTTGAGGGATTTGGGTTGATGGATTAGGGTTTAGGGTAGAGAGTATCGGGTTGAGCGTAGAGGGTAGAGGGTAGAGGGTTTAAGAGTTTAGGGTTGAGGGTTGAGGGTTTAGGGTTGAGTGTTTAAGGGTTTAAGGGTTGAGGGTTTAAGGGTCAAGAGGGTTGAGGGATTAGGGTAGAGTGTTTACTAAGTGGGTTTAAGGGTTGGGGGATTAGGGTTGAGGGTAGAGGGTAGAGGGTTTACGGGTTAGGGTTTAGGGTTGATGGATTAAGAGGTTATAGAGTAGAGGGTATAGGGGTTGAGGTATTAGGGTTTAAGGGTTGAGGTTTGAGGGTTGAGGGATTAAGAGGGTATAGGGGTTGAGGGATTAAGATGGTATAGGGGTTGAAGGATTAGGGTTTAATGGTTGAGGGTTGAGGGTAGAGGTATTAAGAGGGTGTAGGGGTTGAGGGATTAGGGTTTAAAGTTTGAGGGTTGAGGGTTGAGGGATTAAGAGGATATAGGGGTTGAGGGATTAGGGTTTAATGGTTGAGGGTTGAGGGATTAAGAGGGTATAGGGATTAGGTTTTAAAGGTTGAGGGTTGAGGGTTGAGGGATTAAGAGGGTATAGGGGTTGAGGTATTAGGGTTGAAGGGTTGAGGGTTGATGGATAAGGGCTGAGGGTTGAGGAATTAAGAGGGTATAGGGGTTGAGGGATTAGGGTTTAAAGGTTGAAGGTTGAGGGTTGAGGGATTAAGAGGGTATAGGTGTTGAGGGATTAGGGTTTAAGGGTTGAGGGTTGAGGGTTGATGGATTAAGAGGATATAGGGGTTGAGGGATTAGGGTTTAAGGGTTGAGGGTTGAGGGTTGAGGGATTAATAGGGTATAGGGATTGAGGGATTCGGTTTTAAGGGTTGAGGGTTGAGGGATTAAGAGGGTATAGAGGTATCCATCTCTCCCACTATCTCCATCTACCCTCTATCTCTTAACCATTTAATCCCTTAACCTTTAAACCCTTAACTATTAACCCTCTACCCTCTATCTCTCTCTCAGTCTGTCTCTCCCTCCCTCTATATCTCCATCTCTCCCACTATATCTTTCTCCCCCTCTCCCTCTACATCCCTCTCTCCCTCTCTCCCTCTTTCTCTCCCAATCTCTCTTTCTCCCACTTTCCCCTCTCTCCCTCCCACTCTATCTTTCTCCCACTCTCCCCTTCTCCTACTCTCTCCCACTCACTCTTTCTCCCACTCCCCCTTCTCCCACTCTCGCATCTTTCTCCCCCTCTCCCTCTACATCCCTCTCTCCCTCTCTCCCTCTTTCTCTCCCAATCTCTCTTTCTCCCACTTTCCCCTCTCTCCCTCCCACTCTATCTTTCTCCCACTCTCCCCTTCTCCTACTCTCTCCCACTCACTCTTTCTCCCACTCCCCCTTCTCCCACTCTCGCACTCTCCCCCTCTCTCCCTCCCTCTTTATCTCCATCTCTCCTACTATCTCTTTCTACCCTATCCTCTCTCCCTCTCTCTCCTCTCTCCTCTCTTTCTCCTCCCTCTCCTCTCTCCCCTCTCCCTCTCTCCTCCTCCCATCTCCCTCTCCCCTCTCTCCCTCCCTTCTCTCTTTCCTCTCCCCTTCTCCCTCCCACTCTCTCCCACTCTCTTCTTTTCCCCTCTCCTCTCCCCTCCTCACTCTCTTTCTCCCTCCTCTCTCCTCCTCTCTTTCTCCCATCTCTCCCTATCTCTTTCTCCCCCTCTCCCTCTCCCTCCCTCTCCCCCTCTTTCTCTCCCACTCTCTCTTTCTCCCACTCTCCCCTTCTCTCCATTCATATCTATCCCCATCTCTCCCACTATCACTTTGTACCCCTCTCCCTCTCCCTTCCTCCCTCCCTCTCCCTCCTTCCCTCCCTCCCTTCCTCCCTCTCACTCCCTCTTTCTCTCCCACTCTCTCTTTCTCTCCCTCTCCCTCCCCCTCCCTCTTCTCCCTCCTCTCTCTCTCTCTCTCTCTCTCTCTCTCTCTCTCTCTCTCTCTCTCTCTCTCTCTCTCTCTCTCTCTCTCTCTCACACACATACACACACACACACACACACACACACACACACACACACTCACCTTTATAACCTCTACTATAAGGGGAGAGATATAGAATTAGGATAAAGGGTATAGACAAAGATGGAGAAAATAAATATATTAAGAAAAACATATTTCATATAATGGATGTGCATTTTGAAGAAGTAGAGATGTTACCATTTTAGGAAGAAATAATGCAAGCACATTTTTTATTCCACTAAAAATGGTAAAAAAACTCAATATACCCATGATGTCAAGGCCCACAATTTGCATATTCTCCTGGTTTTGCATGTGCTCCGACAAAAAGTAGCTTTTTGATGATGTTGTGAAGCGTGCAAGCATGTTTTTCACATTCCATCACCTTTTCTATGATCTTTCTACCAACTTTGCATGAAATAGTAGAGTTTCCATGTTGAAAGACATATAATATCAATTGAAGTTTGAATTTTATTGAAAACTGATATACAATTGAAGTTTGGAGGGGAACAAGCTTTTGAAAAATTCAAATTGTTGTGGAGTTTGAAGAAAGAAGAATCTAAGGCTACATAATTGGGTTGAACTCCTCCATTCGAAAGTTTGGTTTTTTAGGTATGTGAAATCTTTATACATTTTCTTTCATTCTATTATGGCTTTCTTTCATTTTTGTTTGTCATTATAACCTTACGTTGTCAATGCACATTTTAAATTACACAATTATATACACTTGCCAATTACCATTTTAAAATTGATGCAAAGAATCTACTAGGATCCACAAATCATCAAGGGTACTTCTGAACCTAACTTAAATTGAAGAAGATCAACGAACAAAACTCAATCATCTTTTCATCAAAATCCTTGAATTTCACTTGATTTCATATTTCCAAAAAACATTAGAACTTGCTTTCAACTCTTTTTCAAACTCAAAAAATAGATTAACCATCATAAAATTGATTGTAACATAGAATAAAGCTGATTAGAAACTTAGAACCATTCAATTCGTTCATGATTCACTAATTCAAGAGCTCAATGCTGCAACTTACATGGAAAAATAATAACAAATCATGGAAGGTAACTACCAACCTTTATCCAGACATCCAAGACACTATAATCAACATGTTATTGATTGAAATAAACCAAATACACATTCCAAATATCTCACCAAAATTCATGCTTTGAGCATGCTTCCCCTTGCAGTATTCAAAACCTATGGTGCAGGGGCACCTACAACCATGTTTCAAAATCTACTTTGGTGACAATATGTCTTAAGGTATTTGGGTGAGTTCAAGAGTTTTTAGATTCTTTGTCATATATTTTATTTAAAATAAGGTCTAAATAGACCAATCTTTCATTTATTTAGGGATTTTGTGAGTTTGGTGATCAAATGTACAAGTATGCACTCTTGCTTCAAGAAATTGTCAATTTTGCCATATAATCTTTGAAGGAAAATTATTCAAATTGTAAATGGAAGTGCAAGACAAGATTCTAGAAATTGTATTAGGGATGAAATAAAGGTGTTTGAGTGGTCTTAGGTATCTTGGAAAACAAATTTGCATAATTTTGCTTATTTAGCAAAAGTTGTCAATGTTAGCAATTTTTAAGACAAATGAAGGTATTGGTAGTTAACAAGTGGTTATAGGTTGGTTATAGGGTGGTTATAGGTTGGTAGTTAATAGGTGGTTATAGGTTTTGCTACCCCCAACACAAAAACCTCATAACAAATACATCAAATACCTTTCATTTGACCTGCCCAAGCTTATAAGTCCATTAGAAGTTCATTTCCACACACATTTCCATAAACCCTAAGCTCTAAGCTTCACAATTCCCTATTTTACCAGTCTAAACACAATTTTACAGTCAAGAAAAAATATTTTCTTCACACCTTAGTCCTCACCATATGATTGGTAACCTTTGAAATATGAAATTAAATTCCACAAGGAGTTTGTACACCAAAATTGAGAACTTTCACTGAGTAGAATGGGAGAAACACAATTTCTCAAGTTCATTGTTTACCCGAACAGAGGGTTTGACAGTTTTAGAGAAAAATTGCAATATCTGACTCAAAATTTAAGAAAAATGCATTAAATATATTTTATGTGGGAGGTTATTGAGTGTGAAAACACTTAAAAACATCCAACCAAGCATTCCTACCTATACAAATTCGTACAAGAGCCTGGAACAGTGAAATTCTAAAGAAAATACAAAAAAATAGCATGTTTATTCATTCAAAATAAGATATTCAATCACCCACAACTTCCCAAACATACATGAGGCCTTATAAAATCATTACATATATTTCTTATCAGATTCCAAGTGCCTCCAAGTGAAAATAAGCCCATATGACTTTTCTCCTTCCCTATTTCATAGTTTTTTTAACTTTTCACAATTTTGTATTTGTGCAACTTTTGCAAATAGTGACAACTTTACAAAATACACATAGGATTTAAAAATTAAACCCCCTAATGATTCCCATACATGGAAAATGTCTTTAATGACCCTCTTACAACATGGAGATACCCAAAATTGAATCAAATTTTAAAATGGAAGCATAGATTGTCAAGGTGCTTCAACACCACAAACTTATCAAACACTCACAATGCCATTACACTCATTATGATTGTAACTAACATGATATTTATCTTATTTCCCTTCAAAATCAACTCCCCCAACATATCTAACTATTTTTTTAACTTCTTAACTAACTTATCTCTTCACAACTTTGCCAAAAAAACACATATTTTTTCAAATGTCCATGCTTCCATTTTGAGCCTATCTTGCAATCATGGCATGCCATGTTACCATTTTTCTTTAAGGCATTCCGGATTGAAAAAAATCATGTCACATTTGTCTATGCTTGGTTAAATTTTGTACAAGATGATTGTAAGTATTATTTAAATGAAGCCTTGAATGACATATATTTTTTAATTAATTTGAATGGATACATTTTTTAGAAACTAATATTCATCTCATTACCATGGTATAGATAAAATTATCCACCATGCTGAAGAAAAAGAAAAAGAGGAAACTAACATATGAAGAGAATGAAACCTTCACAAAAAAGGAGATAGTTCAGGTGGTGACATATCGTGAAAAGAAGAAATTGGAAACGATTGATGAAAACAAGCCAATTGAAGAGGAACCTCAACCGTAAAAAAAAGGAACGGAAATTGGCAACACAAAAGGCATGAATGCGAAAGCATCATTGTAAGATAGATTTAGATATTGTAGTTGTAGACACACCCTCTACAAAAATTGAATATGAAGGGACACCATTAAGCACAAGCGAATATGGAGGGACACCATCTAGAACAAGTGATTATGGACAAACACCATCTACTACAAGTGAATGTGGAGGGACACCATCTACCTCAAGTGAATATTGTTGGACACCATCCAACACATCTCAAGTTGAGATTACATCATCACTCGGATTTGATGAAGAAGGTATTGCATCAACCCCATGTGAACCTTAAGGTATGTATACTTCTCCACCCTCGATCGAAGGTACACAATCTATCCCACCTCAATTAAATATTGATGAAATTCCTAATGTTGAGATGTATGTACCTAGGAGAAAACCACCTAGAATTTTGCGTAGAAAGCCAAAGTATTTGATTAATATTGATGATGAGATTTTGCAACACATGGAAGGTAAGATTTCAACACGCACTTGTAGAAGATATGCTAATAAGATTTGGGAACGATTCTTTGAAATGCTAAATGAGACTACAAGATGTCAACTATTTGTTGAAATGATGCAGGGTGTAAAGTATAGGAACATCATGAAGACTCTTGGGTTGAGAACATAGAATGCATCGAGTGAAGACACTATTGTGAAGAATCTAATGGATTCTTATGAGAGTGTGGGTAAGACCTCATGCTCAAAGGATAGTAATGTCACCCAACATGTCATTACATTGACTTTGGTAAGTTTTCAAACAAAGAGAGCTCCTCTCATTAAAAAGATGAGTGAACAAACAGGAATTAGTAGAAATTTTTTATCAAGAGCCATTCAAAGGTGGCAAAGAATTGAGGGCAATGATTCAAATGAATTATGGGCATTCTCAAGGAGACTTTCACGAAAAGATAAAGAAGTTGTCGAAGCCTTGAGAACACCAATTGAAGAGTATTGGAAGAATAAGACAGGGCCATATTCGAATCAAAGGGATGTGGTAAGAAGGAGAATTGGTAGTCAGAATCATGAGCCACATCCAAAGCATTTTTTGGATATGACTCAAACCCAATTTTTTTGAAAATTTGAAAATGATTATCCTCAAATTAGTATTTCTCAAATATTTTTTGAAATTCTTAAACCTTTTTATGTCAAGATAAATTAGACACACACTATTTGTTTTTGTAGACTACATATTGAATTTTCTAACCATTATGATGTTTATCGTTCTATATGTGTAGATTTTCATACTAACAATGTTTTGCAGGATTGTGGCATAAAAGCCCCACCAAAATATTCAAGAGAGTTCTTATCAAAAAATTATGTGAAATAGAGGATGGTGAGATCTTCTATAGGACATCATGCTTGGATGGTTCATGCGAGCATTGTGGTGAATTCCAACATATGTCAGTATGTCAACATATGGAAAGCACAGATGAGGTGGGACAAAAACTAGTAGAGTTTGGGAAGTATAAAATAGTGGCATATGCTACAAAAGATGGATCTCAAGCAAAAAGGTGTGATTTGGTTATTAAGAAGATTCCAAATGTACCAGTTTATGTCCATTTTTCATGACAATATACTATCTGAGTATGCAATGCATACCCATAGAGCCCGATGATTGGACATGCAATTCAAGCTATGCAAGGACACCTTTCTAGTTGGACGCATAGTATCAGTGGTTGAATTTCTGGAGAACTACACTCTACAGCCACAACATGAGGTGCAATCACAGTATTACAACTCTACATAGGTTTCGATATTTATCCACATAGAATTCATTCATTCATCTGATAGTACAGATGACCAAAGGAAGGTATTGAGGGAGTACCACTTTTACATTAGTGATGATCACACACATTCTCCAAAGTTTGTGCAAGGTTGCTTCTAGATGTTCTATAGTGGTTTGGCTCAGAGGGGCATAGAATACGACCGACATATAATATGGTCCAATAACTGTGCAACATAGTTCAAGAACTCGCGCATGTTCTACTGGTTGTGTAGGATGCATGCCATTACACGTGTTCAATGTATGTGGAACTTTTGTGAGGCTAGAAATGGAAAGGGGGAACATGATGGTGTAGGAGCATGCGTGAAAACAGAATTAGCATGAGAAGAGTTAAATTATAAAGACAGTGCAAATTTGACAGATAAAAAATCAATCGTCGAGTGGTGTAATGCTTCGATGGGTCTAGGTAATGAAGGTACATCTTCATTTCATATATTTTTTGGTTGATGGATGATACTAACATTTCCCCATATGAATATTGTTGTACAATAATAGGATCGAGTGAGGTACACTCTTTCGTTAGCTCAAATGTAGGTTCATGGAGTATCGATACACGGAAGATGGCATGCTTTTGTTCTTCATGTACAATGCAAGCCTGGAATGATTGTGAGTCAAGGGAGTGGGTTGAAAAATTGTTGACAAGTTATCTTAGCCCACTTCACACGTATCACCCTCTGATGACATTGGAACTGACACAGATGGAATCATCGATTGACTTTGACCACATAACAGATCTAGTTCAACCAAGTGATATATCTACTTGCTTATTTGTTGAAATTCCATATCGTTATCTTAATTTGTACTATATTCATAATGTTGAAAAATTTCAAGATATTTTTTGCACATATCAATGCAAGGCATGTTTATGCAGTTATTGCAGATGAAGACAATGAAGAGGGAATAGACTATTACTTGTGTCATTGTGTTGAGGCCAAAAATAAATTGGAGGCCCAGTTATAGATGGAGAAAATATCGAATACCTTACAGACTTAGTTGTGGTTACTGGAACATGGCTTAGAAGGTACCCACATTCGAGTGTTAAACATTGGCTATTTCAAGAATTTGACACGCATCGTAAGATTCTTCATTACTCGAACCTTGTCATGGCATCCAATGTTTGTTTGTCCAAATATGGGCATAGACCTTTGAACAAGACCTTGTGGAAGGTTTGTGAGTCTGACCATGAGGCAATACTTGACACAATAAAGAGTAGAGAAGACCCAGATGGTTCATTGGATTAATTTGTAAGTGTATGCACATTGGTTCTTATTAATTTATACTTGTATACACATTAATTTTTTTGATTCCAATTCTATCACATTCTTTTACTTTGCATATTTGTAAGTAACATACTAAACAATGATTTATGTCCCCTTGCAAAAAATACAAATATATGAGACATCCAAGAGAATGTTAGCCAGAAAAGAAATGCAACATCCTTATTTTGATGGTCTTGACAAATCTCAATCATGATTTTAAGCCATTAGAAAAGTGTGTGCAAAGCTTGGTGAGGGAATTTCAAGTTATTCATTTGAGGTTAACCTTATCATGAGCAGCTATGATGTAGACATTATAAGACCATCTGAAATTTCAACTTACTCTATTCATGAGAGGTGTTCCATGCAATAGGTATGTTGGAATTCCCAGTGAAGATGTATGACCAGGAGTGACTAAGTTGTGAGACCTGCATGCCTATCTATAAGTGCCTTCCATCTATTTTTATTTCATTCCATTTTGGATTCTCTTTCTTTTTCTCTTTTACTTTGCATATTTGTAAGTAAACTACTAAAAATTAATTGATCTCTTGTTGTAGAAAATGCTAATTTATGAGCCATCAAAGAGAATCTCAGCCAAAAAAGCAACGCAACATCCTTATTTTGATGATCTTGACAAATCTCAATTTTGATTTCAATCCATTATAAAAGAGCATGTGAAGCTTAGCCAGGGAATCTCAAGTTACTCAATTGAAGTTAACCTCATAATGAGCACCTATGATGTAGACATTTAAATAAAATCTCGAATGTATGAGTGAAATTGTAAAAGATCTATGAGAACAAAGTACCTAAGGCATTTTAATGACATTTACTTACATAATGAGATTTACTCAAATATTTTAATTTTGGAGTTCATGTTTGGTGCAATAGCACCTTGTTCTATAAATGCCTTCAATAGGAAAATTTGCAAAATTTGAATTTTGAAATATAAACAATGTGAAAAAGGTCATGTAAAGGTCATATGTAATGTATTCAAAGTCTCAAAGAGGTCATTAGGTGATTAGAGAAGTGATATAAAGCATGTAAGGCCAAATTAGGTTTTTTTAGGTGTGTGTGTATTTATTTGTGCAGGGGAATTAAAGAAACAAAGGTGGAGTTGTTACTAAAGGGTTTTATGATGAATTTTCAAGTGAAAAGAGTGGCTCCAAGTGGTATTTTGTGGAAATCTTCTCAAATTAATTCACAAACAAATGACTGATCTAGATAGTTATTATTGTGTTACAACACATACTTCAAAATCAACAGTGACTATCTTGTAACATCTGCATAAAAAATGACCTTCTTCGTTGTCCTCATTAGGCTAACTAGGCCTAATTTACAAAGGAACATACCTTTAAACATTCAAGAACCCCCTTAATTTTTTAGGGCAGCAATTATCATGTATCCAAACCCTCAAATCCACAATTTGTCTCAGGAAAAGTCACCCCACCATGCCAAACCAAAACCCTTATTTTATGCTAGTATAAGGAGGGTTTATTGAAAGGAATGGTTCCACACCTTACTAGAACATGCCACTACCTCATACCTTCTTAAAATAACCTACAAAAACTCAAAAAAAAATCACCCAACCTCTACATGCAATATTTTACTAAACCCTAGGGTGAAACCTCATTTTTCATGCCATTTTCCATCAAAATCTACAAGGGCAGCAACACAAACCCCATAAAACTTATTCCATTTCACTTATAAATTTATCATATAATCCAACAGGATTGATTTGGTCCCCTCTAGAAAAACCTCTCTCGGTATTGGCTATCTTGGAGTGGTTTTCCTGTGGTAGCCGATTTTCACTTGATGGAATAAGTGTCAAATTCAAGTTGTGCAAAGTTGCAAAGTGGTGCAAATTTCACTCTGCAACTCGTGTGACCAAAATAAATGCTCCAATGTGTTTGAATAGGTATGTTTACGCTAGGAACTATCTTGTTTCACATTGAAACACATGGAATCACTCCGAGCTACGTTCCACCAGATCAATCCCTTAAGGGTCCAAAGTGCAAAATGGCTACGAACTTCAGCATTCTATTACTCAGATACCATGATTCTTAGAAAATTATTATCTTATCCTACATAATCACATTGGGCCCCTCTACAAAAACCTCTCTTGGTTTTGGCTATCTCAGTTTTTTTCCCGTGGTGACGGATTTTCACTTGGTGGAAAAAGCATCAAATGCAAGCAATGCAAAGTTGCAAAGTGGTGCAACTTTTTTTTTACAACTTGTGTGGCCAAGTGGACTATTCCAACACTTCCAAATAGGTATTTTTAAACTAGGACTAGTCCTCTTCACACCAAAACACGTGAAATCGCTCTGAGCTACGTTCCACCAGATTGATCCCTTAAGGGTCCAAAGTGCAAAATGGCTGCAAACTTCATCATGCTATTACTTGGATACCATGATGCTTAGAAATTTATTTTCTAATCCTATAGGATTGCATTGGGCCAGTCTACAAAAACCTCTCTCGGTTTCGGCTATCATGGAGTTGTTTTCCCGTGGCGACGGATTTTCACTTGATGGAAAAAGTGTCAAATTCAAGTTGTGCAAAGTTGCAAAGTGGTGCAACTTTTGCTTTGCAACTCGTGTGACCAAGCAGACTATTCTAACGTGTTTGAATAGGTATTATTATGCTAGGCATAGTCTTCTTTCACACTGAAACATGTGGAATCGCTCTGAGCTATGTTCCACCGGATCGATCCCTTAAGGGTCCAAAGTGCAAAATGGCTGAAAATGTCAGCATGCTATTACTCGGATACCATGATGCTTAGAAAATTCTTGTCTAATATTACAGGATCATGTTGGTACCAAAAACCTCTCTCAGTTTTGGCTATCTCGGAGTGATTTTCCCGTGGTGGCAGATTTTCATTTGATGGAAAAAGTGTCAAATTCAATTTGTGCAAAGTTACAAAGTGGTGCAAATTTTTCTCTGCAACTCGTGTGACCAAGCAGATTGTTCCAACACATCTGAATAGGTATTTTTATGCTATGCATGGTCCTCTTTCATACTAAAACATGTGGAATTGCTCTGAGCTACGTTCCATTGGATCAATCCCTTAAGGCTCCAAAGTGCAAAATGACTGCAAACTTCAACATGTTATTACTCAGATACCATGATGCTTCGAAACTTATCAACTAAACCTACAGGATCGCATTGGGCCCCTCTAAAAAAATTCTCTTAGTTTTGGCTATCTCGGAGTGGTTTTCCCATGGTAATGGATTCTCAGTTAATTGAAAAAGTGTCAAATTCAAGCTGTGCAAAGTTGCAAAGTGGTGCAACTTTCATTTTGCAATTCGTGTGACCAAACTAACTACTCCAACATGTCCCAATAGGTAGGTTTACACTGGGCATGGTCCTCTTTCACACCCAAACACATGGAATTGATCTGAATTGCATTCAAATGACTTGATCCCTTATGATGGCATGTAAAACACTGGAAAAGAGAAACATACAAATGATGGTTGAGAAATCCGAGTATTCCACACAAAAAGTGTATGATCATTGGTGCAGAGCACCTTGTTCCTCCATTTGATGAAGAAGGTCTAGTTCAATGGTTTTAGTGATTATTTGATGGTGAATAGGCTGGTCAATAGGTTGTTGTGGGTATTTTGAGCATGCTTTGTCTTGAATAAGGCCAATTAAGACCATTAGGTATGTTTTAGGGTGACTTTTGGGTCTAGTGATTAAAAATGTGAAAATTTCAATCTTGCACTAGAAGTTGTCTTTGTAGCCTTTGAAGGAAAATTTGTGAATTTGTATATGATTGTGAAAGAATGGAGTTTTTTTGATGTAATAAGGCTCTTTGTATGCCATTTGTGTGGGTTTAGAGGTCATTAGATGTACTCATTAGGTTGGAGGAGTTTAAAGTTACAAATTTGTAAGTTGCTTAAAGCAACAAATTTGAAATGCAATAGTTACTTGTTTTGAAAGTTGGCTTTTAGTTAGTTGAGGGTGTGGATTAGTTAGAGAAGGGTGTAAAACACTATGTAAAGCCTTGAGAGGATTGAATGGAGGTTGTTGATGAAATTTTGGAGATCTAATAATAATTATTCACATTGTTCTCTATTTTTTAGAGTTTTTATACAAACTTGTTGATCTCGTACTTGGTACGACCTCCAACTTTCATGTACAGTCCCAAGGCTGACATGGATTGAAAGAGGACTGAGTTGGCTTTCTTTTGGTGGTGGTTTGGTGCAAAACCATAAAGGAATTGGAGAGTTCTTATCGTTGATTCAAGTGAATGTTGGAGTCTTAGTGGGAATATTTGAGAGAAGCTGTGTCAAATCACAACTTGGTTGAGCCACTCTGCATCACCAATGGTGCTTTGCAATTCAAAGAGTGATTGAGAGCATGTTTCTTTGTTAAATAGACCTATTCGGGGGTCTAGGACAACATTGAGTCCATTTCTTATTTGTATTATAAATTATAACTTTCTTTCTCCCAAGTCCATTTTGTATACAAGAAATAATATTGCGAAAATTTCACATATAAATATTTCGATAGTGACGCATCAAGAACATATTGGAATATATTTATGAATCATTTCATGGAATTCCAATTGTAAACGTGTTTTTTTCTTCTAGATAAAGTTGTTTAGCATAAATCAATTAATATTCAAGACAAATCATGAAGGACAACAATGATCAATGCTAGGGCTAACCAATTAATAATTATACTGGTGAATAATTCAAGCATGTACATGTCAATAAGGGAAGAAAAAGTACTCAAAAAGTATACACATGAATACATAGTATACACAAATCAATACAAAGTATATGCATGAATACAAGGTATACGCATGAAAACACATAAGCCACAAAGTATACATTCGAATGCACGTAAGTCACAAAGTATACACGTAAGTTGTAAAGTATGCACTTGAATACACGTAACTCATATCTATTGAACCATTAATTTAGAATGCAAATATGGACATGCATCGATAAAAGATATTTGTATTAACCAAATAGCCATGTAGGCATACATCAATATATGTCGATATAAGTATGAATTATATGTACAAAATATCCATATAGGCTTACGAGAATCCCATATAGGCATACAATGACAAATATGTCCAATACAAATATGTACAAAACTGCCATGTAGGCATACAACAAAGGGATCTGGAATCAAAATTCATTGCTCTTCATTCCCTAGAAATAAATTATTTCCCTTTCCTTTTCAATTGGATGGCGATAGGTCTTTCACTCATTTTTGTTGTGCTCGAAGAGTGCTCCTGCTGCTCCTCCTAGGGTTTAGTTCATGGTGAAGTTTTAACTGTTACAATAAGAAGTAAAGACATGAATATATAGAAATTACATTATAAAAATAATATATTTTACAAAATAATCACTTACCACCATCTCATGATCTCTCTCCACGAGGGAAATATTCTCACACCCATGCTCGAGCGTGCTCAAGCCCTGTATAAACCATACAAATAGAAATTAAACTACGTGAATCAATAATGGTTTGATTTTTCTCTAACTAACATCTATAACAACATATGCAGATTGAAATTTACTAATTTTCCTCATACCTCTCATGTCAGAGCCATCTAGGATTTTATAGCTCATATGACACACCAATATCCATTGCCCTCATCACATTCATAGGTGTTTTGGCTTGCAACATTTGAAAATAAAACAAAAAATTATTCAACATAATCAATGATGTGCATATAAAACACAAATATTTTAAGTACTTGATTCATTAGTTAAACTCTTTATTCTATTACCTCCATGTAGGTTTGAGTAAATCCACCACCACTGGGATGTGTTCCATCAAAACCTCCAATATCAGTCTATTTAACATCCAAAGTCACATATTAAATTACCATTCATAGAACAATGCTATTAACATACAATAAATTTATAATTATTTACTAGTTACATACCCCAACAATAGGTGTACTACATAAATAATTTGGTGGGGGGCTGATGTATCCAGTCTCAACACTATGACCCTGCAATTTTATTAAAATCATAAAAAAATATTAATTAATCTTGCATTTCAAAATCGAAATTTAATAAATTAAATTCAATGAACATGCACTAAATTTTACCCGACTATCAATGCCATATGCCTCATGAAAAATGTTAGCTGCCCTCTCCATCTCCATAGCTGTAGATGGATCTTGTGTACCATTCTCCTGAGTGTCGGTGAGTCAAATGAACAAGTAGCCCTACAAGATTGACACACATGTGTTTGAAGGCCACCACTCAAAGACTCCCCTAGATGGCGCTATAGAATATGGATAGTATGATGGATGACACTTTGGGTCAAAGTGTTGATCTCCTGCAATGTCTCTACATCAACACTTTCATTCATGATGGAAGCCATAACAACGTGCTCATAAGGTGGCCTAGTGAGAGCTCATCTACCTTGCCACGTAGGATCTGGTTGTGCACCGGGTCTATCCTGAGCTGACCCCCCACCTCTCCCCTAGAAATCCCTCATATCAAAATAATTTGGGATTTTGTTCAATATGAACTCACTGTATAGTTTCCTAAGGAAATATTGCGAGACCTCACAATTATTGCACAGTGGGTAATCGAAGACCATGTACCACCTATCATAAAACTGGTCCCTAATTTGTTGGTGGTGGCACCAATGGATAGGAAACCTCTTCACATTGAGGGTAATATTTTGATTTGTGTGTGGGTTGGTGAATAATGAGCACAAATCACCTTTTGTAATTTTTAAATCCTTTACATCTTTGTACGATAGTTTATTTTCATAATAATCCCTAGCTTCCTGCCTCCTATCTTGCCATCCAATTATATGTTTGCTAATTGAATCTACATTTTTTAACATATCTTTCAATGAATTTGCTAGGGTCATTCTTTCTGCGGTTGAACCATTTGGATCACTCAACCTACTGATCAAATCCTCAATTTATTTTTTGTTGTTCTCAATTTCACTCATTAAATTTTGTTGAGTGCTAGGTGGGGGTTGAGTGATTGGTGAAGGAGGTTGTTGTTGTGGTTGATTTTTATCTTGAGGGTTTGCAAGTTGATTTGCATCTCCTAAAAATTCAAACAAATAATATCAAATTCAACTGAAAACTAACTAATTCAAAAAAACAACCACATAATCCTTACCTCTCACACCTCCTCCTCGTCATGGCACCATCCTTGAGAAAAATATAAATTTTTGGTGAAGAAATTTGTTGAATTTCTGCTCCTAGAATGTGAGCACAAAAATATGGGGGTTTTGGTCATGCCTACAAGAAAAAAATAGTCAAAATAACAATGAAAATTTTTCACTTTTTCTTTTTCTTTTAACAAGCAATTACGTGAGCACATTATAACGTGCTCATGTTATTGGTTTGTTGTTTCTGAGCCTTTGGCTTGGCACAACAAACCATAACGTGAGCACATTATAATGCAAGCGCATTATAATGCGCTCACGTTATGACTTTTGAAAAGGTGTCCATGAAATTGCTACCCATTTCCATGCACCCGCCCTTATGGTGTTGTGTATTTTCTTGTTTATGCACTATGGTTGAATGTTACTCATGCTTGATGATAAAAGTTAATAAAGTTAATTTTTGCACAACACTAATTCACCCCCCCCTCTTAGTTTATCTTTTTTCCAGCATGAAGCTAGTCCACCCATGGCTTTGCTCCATGAAATTTGTCCCTTCGATTGTCCATAAATGCTTAAAATTTCCCTTTGACAATGAAGTATTCACTATTCACCATAGTGGCTTTAACCCTTTGTCATCCAAAGGAAAATTTTCTTTAGATGCCTTTTGGCCCGAGCCCATGGAACCTATAAAACCTTGAGAATACTTCTTTTTCATATCCTACCTTAAATTCAAATCTAAGAAGACAATAGAGCTATCTCTCCAAAACATGTCCCTATCTGCCTCTGAGCCTCCCATCCTTGAAAAACTATGCTTGAACCTAAAAAATACCCAAACATCAGGACCAACCTAAAACATAAACTTCACCTACCTCCTACAAATGAACTAGAGACAATGAAACCAACCCCGCCAAACCCCCTCGAATAAAACAAGTTTACAAATTCAAAGAGAAAGGATTTGAACAATCTACCATGGCTCCTTTCGTTCCTCCACTTAGGGAAGAAAAGAAACCAATGGCTAATCAAACAAATCCTACAGAAATGTAACTTGAAAAAAAAACAAATAAACAAAGGTGCTAGGGGACATAGGCATAGACGTCGTGCCCTTTCTTGCAAGTTACATGAAGAATTAAGAAAATAAAATCAAGATCCAAATTTGACTAAGGAAAAACATGATGACTCTACCCCTCCCCTGAAACAAGACAACTCAATGAAACCCCCACAACAAGAATTGAACTCTTCCATGGACATTATACTTCAACCTCCTATTTTGATCAACTTAGATGATGACGAGGTTGCGAAAATTGATGAAGAGGTGCATAATGAATTGAATACATTGTTTTCCTTTTCCATGAGCTTAAATGAAAAATCTATTGCAAAGAGTGTTGAACATGGTGCTTCTCCTAGTTCAAACCTTTCTCTTGTTCCTCTGGCTATTTTCCAACCTTCAATATATAAAAAACATGATTGGGAGGTGGATGACTTGCTCATAGGTTGACTCGCATTTGCCTTACTAGTCTCTTGCATTATTTCTTTTTTCATTTTCTTTTGTGTGATTGCATGTGTGTGATGTGATCCCCCGTGATGTTTTGTTTGATGTATATATCTCTCTTTGTGACATTCCTCTATTTGTACCTTCAGTCTTCTCTATTTCATGAATCTTTTTCTCTTTTGCTCCATTTCATTTGTCTTGTGTTTTCCTTTTGAGGATGACGTAAGGTGTCGAGACATTCATGTCTCTTGCATGTTGACCCAAAAGGATTTCTTTTTCCTTTGCCTTTTCTTTATCTATTTTTCATTTGTCTTGTGATTTCCTTTTGAGGATGGCACAAGGCGTCGATACATTCATGTCTCTTCCATGTTGACCCAAAAGGTTTTCCTTTGTTTTCGCTCTCTTTGTGAATTCTTCAAGTTCTATGTGCATTTGGGGAATGATGATAGTTCCAAATCTCTAATATCATTGCAGCAAAGAACATACTAACCTCAAATCCATAGATCACTTATGTGTTTGGTATTTTTATTTTGGGGGCAACCCCTCTCTTTTCTTTTTTTTTCTCACATGACGTATCTTTACTTGGAAACATATGACTTTGCATAGGGATTTCCAAGTTGGCTCTCATGTCTTCTTTATTGTTAGCATTTATCATTTTCTACTTTAAAGTAATTTCTCATAGCATGGTGTTTAGTGATTTCTTTAAAGTGGGGGCATACATTGGCATTATTCTTTTGCATTTTCCCTTTTCATGGTTCTTGGTGTAGTTTTCTTACTTCATACAATGCGTTTGTCACTTTGTGGATGAAATTGAGTGTGATTTCCTTCATGAACATGATCTCTCTTAGCATATTATATTCCTCTTGGTGACTTGATGTAACACACTGCATCCCCTAAGTTGTGAATCTTCTATTCTTTGATTGGTCCTCTTTTGGAGACATTAGGCACAATGTCCCCTAAGTTAAAGACCTCACATGAACTAAGCAAGAATCCTTTGAAAATTTCATATTTTTTTGTTATATGGCCACCTTGCATACCTATGGATCCCACCTTGCATAACACAACTTGCATCCTGTTTGTTCATGAGATCCAAGCATACAAAGTTTTTCTTGCCTTATGAAGCTCGAAAATCATTTCTTTTTGTCTTGCACCTTATTAACATTATCAGTAGGTATAACTTTGGTATGGTTGAGTAGGAAGCCCATTCCAAGGCATGAATTTACCCATAGCCACTTGTGTGTGTGAATGCATACCAACCATGAGTGAATTTTCTCACCTTTTAGGACTTGTCACTTGGCGGACAACCAAGAGTTCTATCGCCTCAAAGTGAGTATGTGTTTTTTAGATAGACAACCTAGATCTGATCGACATCGAGATGGAAGAATGGTCGAAGATTGATTCGATTCTATTATTTTACACTCTTTCTCTTTTTCATCATTGGTAGTATGTGCTTGTGCTTTGTTGTTTCTCTTTTAATCATTCTCATGTGTGTTCTTTTGTGCTTATATTCATTTATCATGGGATCTTTATTGTTATCTCATATTATTAGCATTGGTACATTTTAACCCCCTCTTAATGCTTTTTTGTCTACTTTAGTGTGAATTTGAAGCAAGTTCATCATCTCACTAAAGTGGGGGCTAGATGGAGTCACTGAAAAAGTAACCCTTCTACTTTTTTTGACTTGTTCGGGACCTTCTTATAATTTTGGCTTAATGTTTCCTTGATTTAGTGTTGTAATGTGGATAAAAAATTCACATTAGGTCTTGGGACATTGTGAACTAATGGATTTTAATGGTTCCTTGCAAAAGTGTTGTGAAGTGTTGTAACACACTTTCACACTTTTCTAGAGTTTATCAAATAAATAAGCATAATAATCATAATCAACCTTAATCTTGCCTTATTTGGAGTGTCGTAAAGTGTTGTAACACACTTTAAAATTTCTCTAGGCTTATCATTAATAATTGGGCTTTCTTATGCTTTAATTTTCCCTATTTTGCATCCACAAGCCTCATTTATTGCATCTTTTCGAGGATAATCCTGACACCAATCATTGAACAATCATAATTCAAGTGTTCCTGAGTAGTGTGGCCCAAATTTAGTGTCTCAGACTCATTCGTCACCTTGGGTGAATGGGTCCCACTAGGATCTTTTGGACCTAAAGTAGGTTTTACACATTTCTAAGCACTTTTCATTTTTGGTCCCATACATTAGGCCTGGCTGGACTCATTCACCACGTTGGGAAAATGAGTCTCATGTGGCCCAAGTTCAAATTTAACTAAAATTTCCAGTGGAATTTTATTCTCCTAGATCTGATGTTGGCTTGCAGTGTTTTAATTTCGAGAATTCTTGCATAATTTAGTATAAGTACAAGGTTATTTCACTCATTTTACATCTAAGAAATCCTAACAAGCAATCAAGTGACCTAGCATTCAAGAGAGTTCACAAGAGCATTCAAAGGAATTCAAGGGTAGATTATCAAGAATTTTAGATCATTCTTCAAGGGCCAATCATCATGACAAATATTGCATCCTTCATGTTTGTTATTGTGTTGTCAATTGTGATGTAGAGTTAATGATTCAAGCAATAATTTCCAACAAGATCAAAATCATTCAATAAAGAGTCAAGAATGACATATATTGCAACCATTTCAAGAATATTTGCAGCACCTTATTGCTAGGGTTTGGTGAGTTGCAACAATGTTATTTTTTCACTCATCATTCTCCATTCATACTTGCTTTAATTTCAAGGTTTAATTACCAACAAGAGGTTTGACCAAGGAAAACCCCTATTCACTAACTCGAAAATATTTTTCCCTCTTCTTGTGTGCGATTTATAGGGCTAGGTTGCAAATTTTTTAAGAAGAAAAGTTGGAGAAAATTTAAAAAATCCCCAAAATTTTCAAAGTTGTCATCAAGCCTCATAGAAGATTGGAGAAGGTCTATAGGTGGAAATTTGTAGCTTTAGATCTGAAAACTAGTAAAAGAGAGTAGAGAAGATTGAGAGTCATGAAATCAGGTCTCAAACTTTTAAAAAAGTATAAGTGGACTAATTTACCACAAGTGAAAAATGAGTCCCAGTGTACAAGCCTGATGAGGATTTTCACAGATCCGGATACCCTTTTGGCTGAAACTTGCATCTACACATTTTTCCAAAAACTAGATTGATTCACCCAGCTTGGTGAATGAGTCCCAGTCAACATCAACAACATATTTTCCTGAATTTCAGACCTTCATTCTACCTTCTTCAATCTCCCAAGTTCACATTTTCTATTCCATAGCTTTCTATTGTGTTTTGTTCATCTTTTTAGGTCATTTAAAGGTATTTTGCATTCAATTAATGTTTTTTCTTATAACTTGCATTGGATTATCTTTTCCAAGTATAAACTTGGTTGTGAACCCCTCATTAGATCATCTTCAATCCCTATGACAACCCTATTTCAATATTTAAATCTCCTTTGCATTGAGATCTCTAGGGTTATCCTTGAGTTGAATCACTTCGGAAGTGGGTGCGAATACAATCCATCAATCATTTCATTCATTCCCACATGTTCAATAGTTCCACCAATTGAGACATAAATAGGAATAAATAAATCATGGGGGTCCCAAACAAGTGTGAAAATGTAAGGGTATGCATTTTCCTACACTACATGTAGCCCCCACTTTAGTGAGAGGATGAACTTGCTTCAAAATCACACTAAAATAACCAACCATGCTATTAAGGGCGATTCAAATGTACAAATTTTAGTAAGTTAGGATGACAATGACCAAGAGGGTGGCCAAGCCCCTAGTATCAAGATCCTGTGGTAAACCAACATAGGCACAAAGGAACACACTTGTAGATGATATATGAAGCCATAAATAGATCAGAAACATACACCATCAAAGATAGGAAAAAGAAAAAGGAAACATAAAAATGCAATGGATCAAGCTTCCACTGGCCATCCAAGGTGTTGTGGACCGACTCTAGGCTGTTTGTCCAAAATGGTTTACATGTGGAATGCATTGTCCACTATGCAAACAAAAGTGCATTCTCACGAGGGCTAGTGAAGCTAGTTGTCCACTAGGTGAGCTCCAAGAGGTCCATATCAAAGTCATACCCCCATGACTATGATAAGGACAAATAAAAATGCATGCTCACAAGGGATAGTGAAGCTAGTTGTTCACTAGGTGAGCCCCAGGGGACCATATCAAAGCCATGCCTCCATGAATTTAATAAGGTACATAGAGAAAAATACACACTCACAAGGGCTAGTGAAGCTAGTTGTTCACTAAGTGAGCCCCTGGAAACCATATCAAACTCATACCTCCATGAATTTAATAAGGTACAAAAATGCAATGCAATAAAAAAGAGGGATTGTCTAAGCGATTTTTCTTAGTTCATGTGAGGTCTTAATCTTAGGGGACATTGTTCCTAATGTATCAATGAGAGGACCAATCAAAGGATAAAAGATTCACAACTTAGGGAATGTAGTGCATCACATCACCACTAAGAGGAATGTAATATGCTTAGATAGATCAAGCTCTTGAAGAAAATAACTCCCAAAGTCACCAAAAAGAGAAAAACACATTGCATGAAATAAGAAAATCACATCAAGGAACATGAAAATGCAAACAAAATCATGGCAAAAAAATGCCAAAATAATTTCAATGTATGCCCCCACTTTAAAGAAATTTCTAAACACCATGTTGTGAAAAATTACTTTAAAGTAGAAAAAAATGAAAATGAAAAGGAAGAGAAGGTTCCCCCCAAAAACACATAAGGGATCTATGGATTCGGGGTTAGTATCTTCCTTTTCTATAATGATATTCGAGAGATTGGAACTGACATCATTTCCAAACTACACATAGAATTGGAAGAGACATAGGGTTTCTTGACGCCTTGCACCATCCCTAAAAGAAAAACACAAGAAAAGAATGAAAGGAAAAGGAAAGATAATGAAAAATATTTTGGGTCAACATGGAAGAGACTTGGGTGTCTCGATGCCTTGTGTCATACCCAAAAGGAAAACACAAGACAAAAAATGCAAATGAAAGGTAAATATCAATGAAAAGAAAAAAGCTTATGACATATAGAAGAATGAGGGTACAAATAAAGGAGTACACAAGAAGAACATCAAACAAAATGTCACAAGGAATCACATTACACACATGCAATCACATAAAAGGAAATAAAAAACACTAGTAAAGCACATGCAAGCTAACCATCCAACAACTCATCTGCATCCCAGTCTTGTTCAATATATGTAGAATATAGATCACTAGTGAGAGGGAAAACATCAAGTTCTATACTAGAAGAATTATGAGTTTCAACACATGGTGTGTCTCTCGGTTTAGGAGGATCATCACAGTTGTTATCATCTAATCTCATAGAAGAGGAAAATAGAAAATTTAACTCATTATGTAATTTCTCATCAATTTTAGAGGTTTCTTCATCGTCATCCAAGTTAACCACAACATGAGGATGAATGATAATATCCATAGAAGGTTATGGTCCTTGTTGTGTTGGAGACATAACATCTATTGGTTCAGGTAATGGAGGAGGTGCATTATTTATTACTTCTATCAAGTTCAAATTTTGATTTTCTTTGTTTTTCTCTTCATTCATATTTTGAGCAATAGAATGATGTCTACGCCTACACTCTCTAGAATTTTGGTTCCTTTTATTATGGTTTTCAAGTTGCTTTTGTGTAGTAGTAGGTTTTTCAATCATAGGTTCATTTTCTTCTTGTGAGGGAAGAACAAAAGAAACCATGGAAGGTTGTTCAACCACTTTCTCTTTGGCTTTATAAATTTTCTTAGGAGGCAGATTAGGACTTCTTTGGTTTTCTCTTGGTCTTTTGTAGGAAATAGGCAAGGTATTTTTGATGGATGGGTCTTGGTGAGTTAGGAGGGATTTAAGAAAAATATTGTTTTCTTCAAGGGGTGGAGGTTTGATCATGGGTGGAGGAAAATTTTCAAGGGATAGCTTGGCTATGCATTTTACTTTGAACTTTAAGTAGGATAGGAAAAGGAAGTCCTCATAGGGTCTTATAGGTTCCATGGGCTTAGGCCAAAATTAGTCTAAGGAAAAATTTCCACGGGAAGATGAAGGTCTAAAGCCACTATGGTTCACAGTGAATATTTCATTGTTGGATGGAAACTTTAAGCACTTATGGACAATGGATGGGACCGAATTCATGGAGTGACGCCATTTGTAGCCTAACTTTACATGAAATTGATCTGAATTAGAGCTTATAGAGAAGGATACATTTAATTTCTTCATTCCTACTTGTAAAGGGAGTGTGATCTAGCCCATCGTATCATGAGAAAAACCATCATGTGTTTTAATCCATGCTTTTGGTTTATCATATCTATCTTGAGTGAGTTCATTAACATATAAGAGTTCCTTTGTGATCACATTTTTTCCACAAATGGGATTAATTAAAATCCAAAGAGTTGGCTTGTCATTGATTCTACCATCTATGTAAATAGGACCATTAGGAATATTTTTGATTGTTTCTTCTGAAGAGTAAGTAATTTCAATGGTAATTATGGTTTGTTGTTTACAAAAATCGATGTCAATGACTCCTATCATTTCATCCATCAGATCATTATCGATAAGATCATGTTGAATAGAACTGTTATCATTATTGTTCATATTGATTGTGGTAGGTGTATTATTATTGCTTTCCTTATTCCAATAGTTATGAATGAAGTGACTAAGACCATAGATAATTTAATTTACATTTCCATTTTTAAGCATTGTCCTTAGATTTTATATAATGGGAAAGAAGCTAATGTCTATGTATTCACTAAGGATAGAGGCTTGTAAGTTTTTGAATGTTTCATCTAATCTGTGTAGGACATCTTATGGTATTTGAAGCGTAGTGTATAAATAATGGGCCATGGAGGGTTGATTAGTAACACTATCAATAAGAGAGTTAGAAACCCCAATATACATTGTAATTGTACTATCACGAGATGCCATGAGTCTCACACTTCATCTAACCACAATATTAGTAGTAGGACACCAAGTAGTACAACTCATGCAAGGGATAAACCAAAGGAAGTGTAGTGAACACAATATCCTATGAAATGAAATAAATTGAAATAATATTAAATCTATAAACTATAATAAAAATATAAAAGCACACTAAAAAAAAAAAATTGTCGCTTGCCCCTCCCTCACCTGCATTTGAACTTCCTGCGTGCATGGTGGATTCTGCTCTGGGGGTACCCCATGGTCCCCCTTTGTCCCCTCCTAACCTATGCATCTCACATGTTGTCCCATGTCCCTCGAGGTTCACTCCTACTAGGATAAAGCTTTTGTCTACGAGTCTTTCGAAGTCTATTGAGATTCTGGTCATTTCTTATGACTTTGTGTCGACGGTGGAGATTCTTCCAGAAATGGGATGGAAGGATGTGTTGACCAATGGAAAACAAAACTCCACGCTGGTTCCTCCTTTTTTTGAGGTTGTCATTGCTTCTTAGATGGACTTCTCCATTCCTGACTTGGTCTATGATAGGATCCTCTCCTCCATGGAGAACATGATTGTGGGTAGATTTCTTTCCTTCCGTCCAACTATGGATATGGTGCGAAAGTGTGCTGCTGCGAAATGGTGTCTCAAGGGGAGTGTGGTGATTTGTGCTATGGCTGGTGGTCTCTTCCTTTTCAGGTTTATGGTTGTGGAGGACATGGTGGTAACTCTTTCCATGGGTCCTTGGGTTTATGGAAAACATAGCTTGGCTATGTGTCATTGGAAGTCGAGGTTTGACCCTGTTGTGGATCTAAACAAGTCGGCTCTAGTCTGGGTTCGACTTCCTGGTTTACCTCTAGAGTATTGGGATGAAGCCATTTTCAAATGTATTGGGGATTCTTTGGGTCAGTTTGTCACCACTGACTCTATCACCAAATCAAAATCTAGGTTAGTTTTTGCAAGATTTTTTGTAAACATTTGTGTTGATAAATCTCTTCCTCACATAGTCAAGTTGTGTTCCAAGTTTGGCAACTGGACCCAAATAGTGTGTTATAAATTTGTTTTTGTCTACTATTAGAAGTGTGCTAAAGTTGGCCACCTTATCTCTAACTGCAAATCTTTTTTCATTTAGGAGCCGAAGGTGGATAGTACCTTGGAGAACCCTACACCTCTTGTGGAGAATGTTTCGCCTTTGAAGGAGGCCACTGTGGTCAAACCTCTGGTTGCTTCACCTAATTATGGTTATCCACCATCTGGTCTAGTCGAATCTAGTGTAAGTCTAGTGAATCTATATTTAAATGAAACTGTTGTCAAACTCCAAGATGTCCAGATGGCTCAGGGCCTTGGTCCTTTGGCTACTGATCCTTTGCTTGTTGTGAGCTCTATGGGGACAAGAAACACAATGGGTGAGGAAGGTGAGATTTGGGAAGAAGAGATTATTGGAGCTATTGATGAATCTGTAGGGAATACGAAGGGATTGAAGCTTGAGAAAACTGTAGAAGAAGAGATCTAGACAACCCCAAAGAAAAAAGGGAGGAAGAAGAAGGAAGATGTGGTAGGAGACTCAAAACTAGGAAGACCCACTCAGAGACACACTAGGATGAGAGAAACTACAAATGAGATTTCCCTAGGTAAACAAAGGACATTGGACATGTCCTCTAAGAAATGTCAAAAATTAAATTTTTATTGTGGAATTTTTCATGGATTTAATAGCTCCCACAAACAACTTGAGTGGAAGAACTATATCCTGGAACATAATATTGATGTGTGCCTTCTACAAGAAACCAAAATGATTAAGACAAATTTTGATAAGATTGATAAATGTATCTAGCCTAATTCTTCCTACTTCTATTGTGATGTTGAGGGAGCTTCAGGTGGTCTGGTAGTGCTTTGGAACCCCTCTAGATTTTTGGGTTCAAAACTTTTTCACTATAAAAATTGTGTGGGGGACTCTTTTTCTTACTTGGGTGACTCTTGGTCTATAATCAATATTTATGCTCCTAACCAGAGGAATGCGAGGAACAACCTGTGGCAGGATCTTTCTGTTAAAATTAATCACAAAAGGGGAACCCATTAGTTGGTTTTCGAGGACTTCAACTCTCCCCTCTACCCTTCGGAGAAAAGTGGTGGCCTATTCGATTACTCTGACAGCATGTCTGACCTGGCTAATTTTTTGAACTCTTCGGGGTTGATAGATACTGATCTTATGGGCCATAAGTTTACTTGGTCTAATAGACGGTTGGTGTTAATCTGATTCAGGTCTGGTTAGATCATTTTCTTTGCTCCCCCCATTGGAAAACCATTTTAAATGCCAATCTAAAAACCCTTCTGAGAACAGTGTTTGACCACAATTCCCTATTTCCCACATCAATTATCTAGCCTATTGTGGGCCCTATTCCGTTCCATTTTGAGATCATGTGAAATTCCCACCCTGAATTCAAAAATGAAATTGTTGAATGGTGGAACATCCCTGTTCGTGGCTCTGCCATGTTTAGGATTTTTTTCAAACTCAAACATATTAAAAACATGGTAAAAGGATGGGACAAGAGTGTGTTTGGTGATGTGTTTCAAAAAAAAAAATGTTAGAGGAGGAATTGAGAACTTTACAAAAGGAAATGGAGGAAGGGGATGATAGTCAGCAGACCCACAACTAGGAAATGGAAACCAGGAACGAATGGGAACGAATCCTCAAAAATGAGGAAATATTTTGGAAACAAAAATCCAGAGTCCAATGGCTAAAAAGGGTGATAAGAACACCTCATTCTTTCATGTTTTTTCCATTAAGCACAAGAATAGAAACCAAATTTCTAAACTGGCTGATACTACTGGCGTGGTGATATCGACTCCTACCCAGATTAGCCTTCTAGCTGTAAATTACTTTTAGGAGGCTTACTCAGCCCTAACTGAGGTGTCTAACCTGGCTTTGGATAACCTAATACTTAACCACCTTCCAACCATCATCTCTCAGGAAGATAATTTGGGAATTCTCAGTGTTTTTTCTCTGGAAGAGGTTCGGCTGGCTACCTTTAGTATGGGGGCTTTCAAATCCCCAAGCCTAGATGGTTTTCCCCCTACTTCTTTCAAATATTATGGGGAATTGTGGGTGGGGACCTTGTTCTAGCTGCCCGTGATTTCTTCAAAACTGGTAAAATCCTCAAACAACTGAACCAAACCTTTATTTCTCTAATTCCTAAGATTGGTGATCCTCAATCCATGATTGATTTCTGACCTATTAGCCTATGCAACACCTTTTACAAAATCCTATCCAAGATCCATGTGAACCGTATCAAGCCCCTTCTTGATAAAATCATTAGTCCAACCCAAAAAGGTTTTATCCTTGGGTGCCATATTCTTGATGCTACTCTGACCACTCATGAGCTTCTCCATTCTATGGAAAAATGTAATTATGTGGGGATGACTCTCACATTAGACATTTCTAAAGCTTATGATAAAGTTATATGGGACTTCATCCCTAAGGTTCTGGCCAAGTTTGGTTTTAACCATTTGGTTGTAAAAACTCTTAATGGAGTGTGTAAATATTGTCAAGTATTCTATTATGGTCAATGGGATCCCCTTTGGGTTTTTCTCTATTGGTAGAGGGATCAGGCAAGGTGACCCCCTATCTCCCTATCTCTTTATCATGATAGCTGATGTGTTGAGCAAGAACTTTACTGGTCTACTATCTAAGGGCTCTATTAGGGGTATTAGAGCGGCTTTCTCCCTGGACCCAG
This sequence comes from Sequoiadendron giganteum, assembly GCA_007115665.2. Lineage (NCBI taxonomy): Eukaryota > Viridiplantae > Streptophyta > Pinopsida > Cupressales > Cupressaceae > Sequoiadendron > Sequoiadendron giganteum. Next base: position 170,053,213 of record CM021106.1, on the reverse strand, counting down.
TTGTGTTGCAAAAATTTGTGGATGACACTTTCCTCTTTGGGAAAGCCTCAGTGGTGGAGGCTAGGAAATGGAAAACCTACCTAAACAATTATGCTATCTGCTCTGGTCAAAACATCAACTACAATAAAAGCATGATTTATTTCTTCAACAGTACACCTAAATTGCAGGCCAGGGTGACTATGGTTCTGAGATGTTTAAGTGGGACTCTTCCCTTGGTTCACCTTGGGATCCCTCTCATAGTTAAGGAGGTCACGCCTGACATTTTGAATTTGGTGCTTGAAAGGATTCAACAAAAACTTGTTGGGTGGAAAGGCTCCATCTTAAGCCATGCTGGTAAGCTCCAACTACTCACTGATGCTCTTCAAGGACTACCAATCTACTTCCTCTCTATTTTTAAAATACCTAGGTACATTTCTGATAAACTTGAAAGAATCCAAAAGAACTTCCTTCGGTCTAGGAGTGAGGATAAAGATAAATTTTCTTTGGTCAAATGGGAAAAGGTCCGTGAACCCAAACATTGTGGCAGCCTTGGGATTGGGAATATAGTCAACTCTAACAATTCCTTGATGGCCAAGGTGGGTTGGGATCTGATAAGGAATACTAAGGATTGGTGCAAAAATATGAATTCCAAATATCTTTAGAACAAGCCTTTGGTCAACTGCCTCTCGGAGGTTCACCCCTAGGGCTGCTTGGCCTGGAGGAGCATATGTAGCACACAGAGCCTACTAAAGAATGGTATTAAATGGAAAATGGGTAATGGAACTTGGATCAGATTCTAGGAAGACCCATGGGTAATTGATATCCCCCTGGAATTTTCTGATTTCAGGAATCTCAAGAGGATGGCCCAAAGATACTTTGGGCTCCATATTTGTGATTATGTTTCCAGACCTCCTGGGGATAGGGTGTGGAAGGATCTATGTCTCTGCTATCCTTTATCACAAGACCTATGTTTCCTGGTTAGGTCTCTCCAGGAGTTACTCTCTCTTATCAGGATTCCATCCTATGACAGGGAGATGAGTTTTTTTGGACCCTTGACAAATAGGGGGATCTATCTGTTAGGTCGATGTATAATCTGTTGACAAACCAAGGTACTACGGTGGATCCTTGGAAGAGGATATGGAACTTCCATATGATCCCTACAATTAATTTCTTCTAGTGGACTACATTCCATAATAGGATCCTCACTCAGGACAATTTGAGGAAACGGGGATTTTATATCCCCAACAAATGCTTATTGTGTAAATGCAGTGAGGAAACTGTTAATCATTTATTGTTACACTATCCATTTGTTGTTGAAGTCTGGGGGTTGGCATGTGATAAATTGGGTGTTTCTTGGGTCTTGTGTAAGGATATCATATCCTTCATCTTGGGCTAGCGTGGTCCCTATATCCACCCCTTGCCTAGAGAAATTTGGATCCAGGTCCCTCTTATTATTGGTTGGTGTTTGCGGAAGGAAAGGAATAATAGGGTCTTTAGGAATATTGAAAGGAATCCTAGGGACATTTTTTGGTCCTAGTGTTTGGATTATTGAGGAAAACATTCCTCTCTTCAATGGGAAACCCCCAAAGACGATACTTTTTTATTTTGAAATAAGAATGCCCAAGGCCTGGCACCAAGATTTAGATGCTAGATCATTTGATAATTCTAAATCCCTGGCCAAGAAAAATACCAAATGGTAGCCTCTGGATAGAGGCTGGTTCAAACTCAATTTTGATGGGATTGCAAAGGGCAACCCAAGCAAGGCTAGCATTGTAGGAGTGATTAGAGGCCTAGGGGGGTTTTGGTTGCTGGTTTTGTAGTAGGTATTGTTTTCCAATCTTCTATGGTGGCGGAAGCTCGTGCGCTGATCATGGTCCTCCAAATTGTTCTCTCTGAGGATTGTGAACCTCCACATTTTAGGGGACTCTAAGTCCATCACTGATGCTGTGAATCTGAGAAAAGTAATTGGGTGGAGTATGAAGGATATTTTGTTGGACACTAGGTTCCTTTTATCCAAGCTAAGAGCAAAACAAGTGACACATATTTTCAGGGAAAGTAACCAAGTGGCAGATGCTTTGGCTAATTATGGTACTTATTAGGGTCACTCTAAATGTTGGAGGAATATGGGGAATTTACCACCAAGGATTCAAGATCTCATCTTGAAAGAACAAAACACCCATTTATTATGATGATTTCAAATCTTCGGTTGATGGGTGTCGCTTGGGGGGTACACTTGGTTGTTCTTTGGGATTGGTGGATGAGTTCTAATGTTGAGGTGGCCTAAAAGTGGTGAATTTAAAAATTAAAGGTTATTCATGTGGTTAATGAAGGCATCTCTATGAAGGATTTAGGAAAGTACATGACATTTATGATTTTGAGAGGTCATATTGTGCGATATCTTATCTTTGGGATTGTTTTATTCCATCATGAACTTCATAAGTATGCAGTTATGAATATTGATATGATGTTTCATAATGAGGGAAAGCCACCTTCTAGCACCTTCGATCCTGCTATTTTAGTGTTGGCTTCTAAACATGCTTATATTAACATTTCTAAATTTGTCCATGCGACCACCAGGCCTAGTTTTTTGTGCATTTGCATCACAACCAATAAACCTTGCATGCCCATCAATTCTCGCTTAGCTTTCTACAATCACCTTAAGATACACATTAATGAAATTGTTATGTTTTCGTTTGGTGATATTTCCTTTCGTGCGTGTGATCTGCACACTGGCATGATTATCCAACATTGCAATCTTTTCCTTAATATCCACAATGGGAAGGAAGCCTATTGCTCTATTGGTGTTTATAACCTTTTATTATTGCAAGCTCTCTGGTTTCCTATGTAGGTGAACATCATGGGTGGTGACCACGTTCGTACTAAGCCTGATAATTGTGAATAGTTCCATAAGAATCCTTTGGTCTGGCATATCTATGCTGAGGGTGGACTAGCTCCTCTCATGGAGATTCTGTTGGGCCACGACCCTAACCTTTCTAGCCAATTTTCTAATTCCTAGAAGGACTGAAGGGTTACATTGGGTGAAATTTACTTTGAAGTTAGCGAAGAGGTGATTGCGCAAGCTATGGGAATGCAATGCACTAGGAAGAAATATCCTAAGCATACTCGGACTTTGGACCATGATAGTTTGAAAGATTTTTTCATGGGGAATGAGGAGTCGGTCCACAACCAATCGGGCTTTCAATGTGAAGCCCTTCCATATCCCTAGGACCAGGTATGTTTAGCCCTTATGACTTATGTCACTCTTGAAGGTAGGTTTAAAACCTACTTTTTCTATCATTTTCCCCTTTTGAATCATCTAAGGCATAAAATCCTACTTATTTTTCCTTTCTTTCTACTCATGGACCTGGAGAATTCAGTTGAAAAATACAAAGAAATGGCCAGTCTTAACCCGAATGACATTCTTCTTTGACCTCTCCATCAGGGGCTTATCTTGAGACTCTACCATTTTCATTTGGCCTTATGTCCTCCTGGAGCCATTTTCATTGTTTGTATTGAAGAGATTGAACCCCTGGTTGTCGCTAATATCTCCCCTGTTGAATCTAAAAGATCTTCTAGGAAACCCCACCTAGGTATTGCTAAAAACCCCAAAACCAAACAGGCTGCTAAAAAATTTTAAGGGTGGTGTGGGTAATGCGCATACTAGTGCTGTGTCTAGCCTATGTGATCTCAAAGCCACCCTGACTAAGTTTGTTTACAGAGCCACCACAATGAAAAAAGGAAAAGATGATAAAAAAGGTTTGTTAGAGCCGATGGTGAAAGAGGATAAAGAGAAGAATATTGTTGGGAAAGATTCTAAAGGTGATACGGTCATGGGGACCATGATCATGATTGGAGGGGAGACTACCATCTGAAGTTCGAGGAGATTGGCAAAAAAAATTAGGAAGATACAGATTATTGAGGACTTAGAGGAGGAGTAGACAAACAACAAGGATTATAAGGAAGAGGAGACCAAGGAGGATGAGGAAGAAAATGTTGAAGGGCCCCTTTCTACCTTAGACAACATCAAAATCCCTTAAGAGACTTTAGCCTCTCACTCTTCGCACCCTCTGGTCACTAAGCTTGGTGAGGAGCTCTGTGCTATGGAAAAGAAGATGGACATGCTTGATAAAATATTCGAAGGCCTGACCTGCTTCACAATGAAGTTGGGCCATTTCATGACTAGCACCCTGTCCATGGTGATCAAAGAGGAGATGAAGAGCAATAATGCCCAGGAGAATCAAAACTGGGTTGGGGATGACACTCTAGACCTCCTATTCAAAAACTAGGACAATGCTAGTTAGTTGCTGCCTGGGCCTATGTTTTGTGTCTTTGCTACATGTTCATGGTCATTGTGTTGTTATTGTATTGTTTCTATTATTTTTTACTTGTTCTTAGGTTTTTGGACTTGATACTTTTTGTCCCTTGTGGCTCGTTGTGAAGGGTACATCACCCTGTAAATGCTACTTACTTTTTCAAAAACTAAAAACTAAAAGAAACAAACAGAAGCACATAAAAGCAATTTCAAATCCTAAAAATCTACAAAGTCAAAGTCAACAAGCACCCAACTACTAGTAAGGGAATCTTGGTCCTACTGGTGAGATTTTTAAGTTCTAGAAAGTGAAACAGAAGGAAAATAGCATAGGAAAGGTTCTAAGCGAAAAACCCAGATAGTAACTAAGATGCCAGGAAAGGTGTTTTAGTCCCAGTAAAGATTTTTTCCATAAAACCAAAAAATTTTGAGCTATTTATAGTGTTCCTAAGTTGCCTACCCAAGGGCCTAATGTTTAGAAACAAAAAATTATAATGTCCAATGAGTGCAATAAAAAGTAACTAATGACAAGCGATTAGATGCAAAGGTGAATGAATTTTTTTTCAATTTTGGATGCAATAACAATGTTCCTAAATGCAATTTGGATGATTAACAATGTACTTTTCAAATTTTCAATGAGATAAAATGATGTAATAAATCAAAAATGCAACCTATATGATTTTCACTAATGCAAATATGGGAAACCCTAGATTCTATTTCACTAATGCAAGATGCAATGCAAGAATGAATGCAACCTAGATCTAGGAATTTAATGAACTCCAAATAAATAAATAAAAGAGTGAATTCTCTAAAATGTCAGGTTCACCAAAATGATTGATAAAGAAAACAGGGGGTTGAAATGCCACTATTCTCCTCAAGTCATTCAAGAATTTCCTAGGATCCCAAATTGGGTTGACTATCAGCCCAAAGGGTGAGTCAATTCTCAATAGGGAAGACCTAGGAGGGGGTTCTTCATACTTTGAGGGGTTCACCACCAAGCAAAAGCTTGGAAAAGACAATTTAACATTCAACTCAAAACCTAGTAATGCAAGCTAAATGATGAAATTAAGCAACATAAAGTTATGATGTGTGTACTTGGGAAGTCATGAAATGTGGTAAGGATTCTGGAAATAAAAAGAAGTTGTCAAAATATTCCAGGGAGGACTAAGATTCCCTTACTGTTATCTTAGTCCCAGTGCTATTTTTTGAGGTAGATGTGAGATCTTCAGATGTTAGAATCGGATCTAAAAGAATATCTAAAAAATACCCTCAGGAGGACTAAGACACCCTAGGTGGTGACTTAGTCCCATCTAGAATTTAGGAAATCTCTTAATGTGATCTTGAGGTCCAATGTCTGCACTTCCTTCTTCTCATATCTTAGGTCTTGAATTTTTTTGATCTGGACTATAGGTGATTTTCTATGAAGATGACAACTTTTCAACTTTTCACTTCAAATGATCTTCAAGTCTTCAACCTAAATCTACAAGAACAAACATGCAAAAGAAGAAAAAAATGTTGATTGTTAGTAAATTGGGGTTTTCCTTGGTCAAACCCCTTGTTGGTAATTAAACCTTTAAATTAAATGAATTAATGGAGGAAAATGATGAATGAATAAAGTCTTATGTTACAACTCACCAAACCCTTGCTCTAAAATCCACAAACTTGTGTGAGATGGCTATCTTGAATGTAGATCTTGAATCGAATGAATGTCTAATGGATCTTGACTTGAATTTCTTGGTTGAATCAAAACCCTACATCACAAATGTTAGCTCTAAAACACACATGATTCTTGAATATCCTTGTTATGATGCTTGAATCTTGATGATGGCTCCAAATGCTTGATGAATTTCTCTTGATCTCATAAATTATCCTTAGGAATGAATACTTGAATGCTTGGGATTGAAAATGAGTGAGTGAACCTTGTATTTATACTTATCCATTCTTAATATCCCAAAATTACACCACAACTAGCTGACATATGAAATCATTAATTAAAGGAGGCTAAATCCCACCAAGATTTGAAATTAAATCCTAAAAATAACTTAAGGGGGACTAAGATGCCCTAGGTGGCATCTTTGTCCCAAGTCTTGAAAATTGGGGCACAAACTCCAAGAAGGGGCCCATTTAAGGTGCTTTTAAAATCAGGGTCCCAAGACCTTTGGGTGTAAAGACGCTCTAGGTGGCATCTTAGTCCTGACCCAAAAATGAGGGACACATAGCTAGAATTATTAAATTATTATTTATCTTTTGATGTTTGTCGGGATTAGCCATAAAAGTATATAATTTATTAGGCTTGTGGATTCAAAATAGGACCAATTAATACATAAATAGGAATAAATAAAGCAAGGTGGGCCCAAAAAAATTGTGAAAATACAAGGGTATGCATTTTTCTACACTACAACACCACATACTTATCTCCTAGTAATAAACTCACTTTATTATCCAAAGCAAGCTTAATTAAGAGTAGGAAAAACATAGAACTACGGGAAAATAAATTAGCCCACTAGGAAAATGAAAACCTACACCAACACCCCTCCTTAAGCATAGCTTAGGAGGATGCAAAATATGATGGGTCCTGACAAATGAAGCCATGTTAGGTACACATGTACATATAAAATTCCCCCCAAGGAAGAAGAATCCCCCCCACAAATAGAGAGAGAACACCCCCCCCAAATAGAGAGAAAATAAGGACGAAGTATCCCCCCAATGATATATCCAATGGTAGATGCTTAAAACTAGATGGAGAAGTAGTCCATGATTGTCGAATGGAATTCCTTCCCTTAGTAAGAAACATGACCAAAGGTGTATGCACACTATCTGCCAAGTCTTGAAAGGAATTTGTAGGAAGAAAGTGCAAAATGAATGAAGTCTTTGAAGTCAACTGAAGTATCCCCATTTCAATGCCGAAATCTTCCACAATCAAATCAAGCATTCTAGGCCACATTGTTGAAGATAAAAAATCAAAACCTCCTAGAGACTGATGTAGAACACCATCCAAAGACTCAAGTATCTCCTCTAAATATGTATCCTCCAAATGTTGATCCAAACTATCCACACTCATGTCAAAGTGTAAGGAATGATCATGTAGAGAAACAACAAGAGGGTCAAAGTAATCCCTCACAATAACTTAAGAAGAATCAACTTCATGAAAGAGAACATGAATACACTCAATGGTGTCTCCCAAATTTTCAATATGTGTCTCCATAAACAAGTATAAAATACATGTCAAGAGATCATCCCAGGCTGAATCACGAAGACTATAGATATCCTACTACAAGAAGTCATTGGAAGCTTTTGAAGAAGAAACACTAGAATCTGAAGTAGCAGCAATGTATGAAAGGATTAAAAAGTGATCTTCAAAGAGAAGATTTATGTACTTAATAGTGTCATCTAGATCCAAGATGAGGGACTCTACAAACAAACAAGATATGTCTGGTAGAAATGGGTCCCAATAAACTAAATCTAAAAGACATAGCTGATCCTATTACAATGAATCACTGGAGGCTCTCGAAGAAACATCTCTAGAATCTAAGTTTTCAATACATGATGTCAATGTAATATCAACATGAGGATGGGGAGCAAGATAAGTCTTTGTGTCATCTGAATGTTTAAGACATGCATACTACTTAATCTCCTCTAAAGTATCATCATCATCAGGTATATTATCTACATCATCAAGTGGATTGAGGCAATCTACAACAAGATCATTTGGGAATTGAGAAACATGAGGGTCTCCAAACATCTCCCAAATCTTGGTCCAAATTGTGTGGGAAAATTCAATTCTCATTATAGACAATAGAGTGTTATAATAAACATGAAAACCAATTATTCCTATTACATGATCAATTTTATTACCCTAAACATTCTTCTTATTAGGTGTTTTTGGTTTAGGCATGAGTCCATAAAGGTAATAAAAAAATTTAGCCATATGAGATGGGTTAAAATACCTTTTTTCTAAGACGTGTTATTAGCCTTATCCAAAACTATCACATAAAAATGAGTAGAAAAATGCATGATACAATCCTTAAATAATTACAATAAAACACCAAAAAAGAACATCAATACACTCCCACCCTTTTCAATAGTATCAAAGATCACCCCCTAAATATTATAAGGTTGACACTTTATAATTTACTACTTTTACAAAGCCTTTTCCAAGATACAATGCTCAATAGGCTCGAAATAGTCAAAATTACAAATTATGATACAAAATGAACTTGAGAAAAAACATGGAAAAATTAGCTATGTAGTTGTGTAGTGCTCTTCAAGACCTTTCCAGGACCTATTTATTTCCAAAAAAATGGAGCACAAGGGCGAAAGTTATGGCATGTTGAAGAAATCAGCACAAGACAACTTCAACCTAAAATATATGGTACTAAATGGAAAAAATTGTCCTCAATAACTCTGTAGATGGAAAGTTCCCATATCCAGCTTTCTTATGATATTTTATTTGCTGAAATCCAGTGCGCAAGGCAATAGATATGATTTTTTTTTTAAATGGTTGAATTTAGCCTATAGAAAACAATTTTTTCTAGCAAAAAGTTTTACTTCTGATTTGATTTTTGAAAAATCTACTCACTGTTTGTAGAAAATAATAGAAACTCGGAAATATTTTGATGCTAAGAACAAAACCCATGAATCATTTTTTGTTCTAGCAAGAAGGAGATGAAAAAGTGAGTTTTTTTAACCTTCAGCTTGTAGAAAAATGATGCGTGGTGATTTTTGAACAACAATTTTCTTCATATCTATGCAAGATATACAAAACGTAAAAGATACCCAGTTGAGATTTCAACCCTGGCTACAAAACCCAAAAATCATTTTTCTCACAAATGAGTGGAAGCTAGGTTTTTGAAGCAAAATACAAAACAACTCTAATGAAAAATGACATTCTTCAAACCCTCACCTGCAACTATGTCAAATGATCTCCAATTTGGATGAAAATAAAACTAAATCTAACTTTCTCGGGCCTTCTTGATGCATTGGAATAGTAAACAATGTTGTGAGTATAACCAAAAATGATGCAATCACCCAAATCTCACAAAAAACATATGCAAAATAAAGAGGTTATTAAATCTTTGCAAATCCTTTTTGATACTCAAGATCATTCAAGAATGCAAGAGAAGAGCATACGAGAATTTACAATATTTTTACAAGAATCTCAATCTCTCAACCGGGAATCTAAGAACTTAGATTTCTCAAAAAAAAAACAGCTCAAATATCATGTTAGAAATATAAAATAGATTGAATAACCCAAGAACTTTATAAGAGAAAATCAAAGCTACATAAACTGGAAAAGCATAAAGAATGCATACTAGAACTCTAATAGATTATGTAATGATAGAATCCATTAAGAGCTTCTAATATTTCTTGATACAATGAAAATATACATGAATGGGTGTGTTGCGTATTTTTCGCACACATGCCCCGCTAAAAGCAGAGACCCTCTTTTTTTGGTCTTTTGGGTATTTTCTATAGTCTTGCCTCTTGGATTGGTCTTTGGTCTTGGGTGCTTGCAATCCTATGGTTGTGAAGGTTTGGCCACATTGCAAATTTCTTGAATGCTTATATTTCAGGTACAAGTGATCTCTTGAGGTGGTTCATTGAAAATCCTGTTATGGGTGAGTTTTAGGTTTTTCATGGAGCTTGGGTATTCTCTTCCTATGCGGAAATCTTTGATTTCCATCGGCATCTCGGGTGTCTGGAGGTTATTGCTTATATTATTGCATTTCAAAGATTTTAGCATTTTTCGGAGTTCGATATCTGGCGGAATTCTTTGAACTTCTTTGAGTATTCAAAATCCTCGACTTCTGTCATTCCCTTGGATCCCCAAAGTAGGTTTTGAGCGGTCATTTCACCTCATTTATGTCTATCATATGAATGCTACAACTTGCATTTATGGGATTATGAGGAGTTTTATGTTGGAAAATTGGTTTTATTTGTGTCACAATGAATTTGAAGGAGCTTGGTCCTAGGGAGTTGCATGTGAGCTAGATTCTTGGAGCTGTGGATTGCTAGTTTTTGTGGTGTTTCCTTGGTCTCATTCACATCTACATGGATTTTGGAGCTTGCTGCCATTAGTTGTCCTCCTGATTTTTACTTCATCAATGGTATCTGGATGATGCCTTTCTTTTGATTGACGAGTATGTGTTGTTTTATGGTAACACATATGCAAAATAAAGAGGTTATTAAATATTTTTAAATCCTTTCTAATACTCAAGATCATTTAAGAATGCAAGAGAAGAGCATACGAGAATTTATAATATTTTTACAAGAAACTCAATCTCTCAACCAGGAATTTAAGAACTTAGATTTCTAAAAAAAAATCTCAGATATCATGTTAGAAATATAAAATAGATTGAATAACCCAAGAACTTTATAGGAGAAACTTCAAAGCTACATAAACTGGAAAAGCATAAAGAATGTACACCAGACTCCAAGATATTATGTAATGATAGAATGCATTAAGAGCTTCCAAGATTGCTTGATACACTGAAAATATGCATGAATGGATGTGTTTTGCAGTTTTTGCACACACGCCCTATTGAAAGTAGGGACCCTCTTTTTTTGGTCTTTTGGGTGTTTTCTACAGTCTTGCCTCTTGGACTGGTCTTTGGTCTTGGGTGCTTGTAATCCTCTGGTTGTGAAGGTTTGGCCACTTTGAAACATGATTGAATGCTTATCTTAACTATACAAGTGATCTCTTGAGGTGGTTCATTGAAAATCCTAAGTTATGGGTGAGTTTCAGGCTTTTCATGAAGCTCGGATATTCTCTTCCTATGCAGAAATCTTCAATTTCCGTCTGCGTCTCGGGTGTCGGAAGGTTATTGCTTATATTATTTAATTTTAGAGATTTTAGCATTTCAAAGAATTCAATATCTGGCGGAATTCTTCAAACTATTTTGAGTCTTCAAAATCCTCGACTTCAATCATTCCCTCGGATCCCCAAAGTAGGTTTTGAGCAGTCATTTCGCCTCATTTATGCCTATTGTATGAACACTACAACTTGCATTTATGGGATTATGAGAATTTTTATGCTAGAAAATTGGTGTTATTTGTCTTAAAAAAAATATGAAGGAGCTTGGTCCTAAGGAGTTGTGTGTGAGATAGATTGTTGGAGCTGTGGATTTCTAGTTTTGGTGGCGTTTCCTTGGTCTCATTCACATCTGTGTGGATTTTGGAGCTTTCTACCAGTAATTGTCCTCTTGAGTTTTGCTTCATCAATGGTATGTGCATGATGCCTTTCTTTTGATTGATGAGTATGTGTGGTTTTATGGTATTATGTGTATTCTATGCTTAGGTTTCTGCATATTTGGAGGTTTGTGATTTAACTTGGGTTGTCCCCTTTCCATTTTGATGCCTCCTCTAGGTGTTAATGTAACAATTCTCCATTGAATTCATAATTTAATAGTGTCAATCCTTACTAGATTTGGCCTTTGAGTTAGGTGATGTGTGTGATGGTGATGTGGTTCGATGGATCTAGGGTTTTGTATGTTTAAAGGATTGATGATCTGAGTGCGAGTTTGAGTTTTTATTTTCCATTTTTATTTGATCGTGGCTTACCTTTGAGGGTCTTGGAAGAATTGATTATGATTTTATTAAATGGATGAGTGTACTGAAGCTTTGAATGGTTATTCATGATGAAACCCTAGGGTTGTGTATTTTGAATTTCTTTCTAATGAGTAATTGAACTGTGCTTGAATGAGTTACAAGTTTAAATCATAGATGAGAAACTTGAAGAAAATCAAAAAACCTGAGCCAAGTCTCAAATTTGTGATCATTCGATCAATTTGGGAAAAACTTTGAAGAATTGGAAATTTTGGAAATTTTAGGTATCTCATGGAATTCCTTCACACTCGGAAATCTCTGAAATTTCCATCATCCTATCATTACCCGATGATGCATATAAAAGAGAAGGTAATGATATCCTCGCTAATTTATGCCCCAAATGGAAATCCCTGAAACTTTCTAAAAATGAGAAAATTGTAGAAATGGATGAATTGACATTGCATAATTTCATGATTAGTTTGATTAATTAAAGGTTGGATATTTCAATTTATTGAGCTATAACATTCATTAAATGGTTTTATGGGTAATGGTTGTGTTTTCCTCACTGATTTCCACCTAGTCATGAAATCCCCAAATTTCCTTCTTGGCTTGATTTCTGCGAAAGGGTGAAAATCTCGAGTTGTTTTAAGGATTCATGTTTGTGAGATTTTAAGGGATTATGATCATTTTTTGGGCTTAATTGATTGATGAATGCACTATTTATAATGGGATAACCTTTACTTTGTGTTGTAATGAATATTGATTGTGAGCTTTTTGCTAAGTGCAGGCTAAATCAAGCAAGGCTGTTACTGGCAAAGGTAAAGGTGTGGATCCTGAAGTTGAGGAAGCTACTATTTCAGAAGCTGAAAGGATCAAGTTCGACGCAAAGAGCAAGGTTCCTGAGAGTAAACTTAGTTCTATTTGGTTAGGGGAGACCGATACCAATGTGGGAAAGTGGGACTATGAAGAATTCAAGGCAGGATGGTAGCATGCAACCCTTCATTTTTGGTAAGGAGAATGATAGATTATAACCTGGCTCATGTGGTTGGATATCCTTCCTCAGTATAATATTATGAGCTTGTCTTGGAATGTGCTAGACACTATGATCAAGGTACATAAAGAGTAATTGGTCCACAGGGAAGAGTGTTTGCAAACTTCTCTCTTGTCTTAGTTGCCCAAACATTTGACATGCCAGATAGGTCTCATGTGGTCCAATTTGATATTGATATAGCCAAGAAATTTTATGAGCAAGGTAAAAATAAGGCTTTGGAGGTTATTAATACTTGGCTAGAGAAACCAAAGGCATATATTTCTAAATTTCCAAAATACTTGTTCAGGGCTAAGCTCAAATCAAATTACTATGATGCAATCACTCCTATTAGTAGAGTGATGGGTCTAAAGAGTGTAGGAATGTTTGAAAATTGGATGTTTTATTTGATAGTGAGAATGGAGAAAGCTATAGACTACCTTTGGGCAAGAATAATTAGTGAGATGATTCATGAGAAATTGTCCAATGTGTTGCAGACCAAGACTTTCACTATGGCATCCTATTTGGTCTATGCCTTGGCAAGGTTTCATCTGTATAAGGGACTAGGCACTCAAGGGGTCTTTGGCCAAGATGTAACTTATGAAGTCAACCCTAAACTAAATTTGGATAGTCCTAGCTATCGAAGGGTGAATGATTCATACAACATGTAAATTACAAGGTTTCTCCACGGTGTGAAACATGTTAGAATTTCTGATGTTTCCAAGGAATTGATTCAAAATTTTGGAGCATGGTTTTTACAGTTTCCCAAATTTTCTTACATTAGGATTGATGGTTGTCTGAGAGCTCCATATAGATTTCCGAGATATCCTACTAATAATATGATTCTTTTGGAGGTTACAAGGAAAATTTTTTCCTTTGACGCAATTGTAAAAGGCATATGCACAAAACTGGTTTTGGTAATGAATTCCCACTAAGGATTGGAGGTCTTGAGGTTTGTTCTTCCTTGGCCAAAAAATAGGTTTTTGATGAAGAGATGGGCACTTTCAACCTGTCTTTACATACTAAGATGCCCAGAGTTGACAAAACAGGCGGGGATCAAAGGAGAGCTAGCAGGGACTTTAGACATAAGGATGATCTTGAGGATTATTGGGCCAATTGCAAAGATGAATTCAAAGTTTTGAAGAGGAATTCTCCAGGTTTCCTTCCAATTTGATTACAATATATATTATCAAGGCCATCCTAGATAAAATTGATGATGATGGAGAAGCTATACAAAGCCATGATTATTAATTAGTCAAGGATAAGCCTATAGGTGAAATTGATTGGATGGAAGAGGAAAAAATAGAATTGGAGCAAATCAATGCCACTATAATCAAATACACTAAGTTGTGGATCAAGCATAAGATTTGGGAGCTGGATTATGAAGGAAAACAATATACTTATGACTTGATGGGAAGCTTGGAATCTTAGTCTTCTTCTGAGGAGAAGTGGGAACCAAAAGGCAAGGAAAAAGTAAGTTCCCCTTTTAAAATTAAGATCAAAGGTGGGGAGGAAAAGAAAAGAAAGCCCATTGAAAAGAACAAAAGGATTGCCTCCAAAGAGAAGGAATCTTCTCAAGAGGAGGAACATGAGGAAGAAGGAAAGGAAGATGATACCCCTATGCTTAAAAGGAGAAGAGTAACAAAAACATCAAGGAAGCAAAATGAGCCTCCTAGGGGAAAGGATGAGATGGGGCCACAACTGGTAGATGTTCAAAGTTCTAGAGAGAAAACACAGGTTTATACTCGAAAAGAAAGAACTCCATCCCCTAGGGAAAGCTTAGTAGAATAAGTTTCCCCCATGATTCCCTATGTTACACATCAACAAAAGGATACTTCTACCTTTCCTTCTACTCAGAAATTGCATAGTGAAGAAAAAGAGCCATCAAATGTGATTGTTAAGGATATTCATCAAGGTGAGGAAATACAAGAACTTAAGGATGGGGATCTTCAAAATATGCAGGTAGATATTGATAATATTATACAATATTCCTTGGTATCACATGAAGATTCACCTATCAAGGATAAAGGAGAGAAATCCCCAAAGGAAAAAGAGATGCATGAAAGAAATCCTTCTCCAATTCGTGAAGTGCTAGAGATGAATGACAAGAAACAAAATGAGAATCCAAAGGGAGATGGGGAGAAAGATGAAGAAAAAGAAGATAAATTTGAGGAAGTTTTGCAGTGCATGGTTCAAACATCGACTCTTCCATCGGTCAACAAGAAAGGGATAAACAAGGTGAGAAATAGTCAGATAATTCTACTCCTAGTTGGCTCAATGAGGCATTGAAAAGAAAGCAAGTAGTTATAGAAGATATTCTTCCAAGCTGGGATGATTTAATAACAAATATTGGAAAAGGTAAAACCAAGAAGAATGCCAAAAATATTTCCAGAAATGGTAAGGATGAATCGAACAATAGGGTGATTCATATTGCCACCCTTGTAGCACATAAGAATGAGGATGAGGTAACTCCTCAAGATTACAACATTCAAACAATAAATTTGGGGCCTACCTCTAAAATACAAGAAATAGAAGAGTTCAAGGGGTCTACTACCACAATTTTGGAAAGATAGGATAAAGAGGAGAAAACCAAGGAAATATTCGAGAAATAAAATGAAGAGCTAAATAAATATTTGCAAAATCTCATGAAACCCTTGCAGTCCATCAACCAGGTTGGTTCTTCTTCATCATCAAGAGGTTTCTTACCTAAGGAGATAGTTAGTGAGCTTGAAAAGATGAAAACTTCTACACAGGCTACGCATGAATGGTTACAAGGAGTAGGGCTTAGAGGAGACAACATGATTAAATAAATTTTTTCAACCTATGGAGATGCACATAGATTATTGGAGTGCTTACAAAATTCATTGGTACAAGATAACGATGATGTAGATCTTCTCCTACAGAAAATGAAGACAATCATAGATTATACTAAGGAAGGATTAATAAGTGATATAATCCTACCTTCTTGAAAGGTTTCAGAGCCTTGGGAGTGATATGAGGCCCTGCAAATCCAACAAAGAGTTCTGAAGAAAATTCATAAATAAGGTCAACAAGTGGAGAATACATTGAAGGACATTTATAGTATATGCATCTCATTCTTTGAAGTAATGATTGGAAGGAAGAAGTTTGCATCAAAACATCTGAGCCTAGAGCAATTAAGAAAATGGTGGCATGAAATTTATTGTCCAATTGATGATGGCCCAATCACCACCCACCATTTGGATGATGCGGCTACCTATATTGATGTTATGGAGAAGTTTCAAGTTCTCAAGGTAGAGTGGGACAAGGCTATTAAATAAACAAGGGAGGAGATTAAATCAATTGAAAGAATATTTGAAGTATTGATCACTCCACCACTGGCCAACTTAGAAAAGATCTTTCTTATGGTGCAAGATAAATTGAGTCAAGATAGGGACAAGGGGCCAGTTAATACACAATTGCATCGAGATTTTTGTTTCACATCTATCTAGGGTTTCTACATGTTTCTTCCGCTAACCTCTACATACATTGGAGTGATCTACATTGGAGAATTTGGGGTGACCTAGAAATAGTCTCAAACATTAAATACCAGAAATATTATTTTATTGAAAGAAATTTCTAGGCTAACTTGTTTGTGGCCGCCCTTTTTTTTTGTCACCCTAATTGGACTGACTTGATGTGAAATTTCTATAAATGGGGTATTTTTTCCTTATTTGTAAGGGTTAGATTCTGAAACAAGCTAAGTGATAGAGAAAGAGCTAGGGCTAGGAGTTAGTTTATTCTAAAAGCAATTGTTGTAATAATGAATATTGGAATTTTTGCAAGTTTTGGGTGATTTAATATAAGTAAAGACATTGTGCTTTGGTGTTCTTCCTTGTATTGATTTATCTCACATGGTTCTTGTTATTTTATCTCTCAAGATTTCTTTGAAAACATTGGATATATGTTATATTTTGAGTTAGATATGATTCAATGGTGTTTATGGTTTGATGTTTGAAGTGTTGGTAGCAATCCCTAGTCCATACTTTTAGCAACTGGCTAATTGTGGGTTGCTGTGTAAAGTTAGCCTGAACCAATTATTTATTTTCTTATTTCAATTGGGAGTGTTTATTCATTTCAATTACAAAGAAGGGTTGGTATGAATGAATGTCTCATGATCTGAAAATATTTAATTCCTTAGAAGATTGCATTGTTTCTATAAGATTGTAGATGAAACTTGGGTTAAGAAGGAATTAGTTTTGAGGGATAGGTCCATTTCAAATGTTTCATCATTTTCATTTTTGATCTTAGGAATAATTTTAATCTTAGGATCTCTCTTTAACCCTTATCTTTTGCTATTTATTTGAATCTAGGTTAGATTTAGGATTTCAAGTATCAATACATTGCAAAATCTGATAAGTTGAAAGATCCAACATTTGTTTGTAAGGTCACTTTGTGATTACTAGAATTGTCACATTTATCGTTGAGTTTGTTTATTGCATTGTCAAGACCTGACATTAGAGACCTTGGGGTTATCTCTTGAGGCATGTTGATAGAGATTTTCCTTTCAAGAGAGATAGGATATCATATTTTGTCTGAGTTGTTGTGCAAAAAACACCATCAATAGATTGGCACTAGAAGGAGGGCCTAACTAAGCAAGTTGGAGCACTTTCTATTTCCCATTTCTCTTGAGAGATTCAGAAGAAGAACCAGATCCACACCAAGAGAAGAAGATTTTCAAGAATTGCAAGCTCCTACGAGGTCAAGAAGGACCAGAAGAAGGGGAGAATCATCATCCACCCAGCCACTTCCTCATCTCCATCACCATCACCTTCGTCAAGTCCATATTCATTTGATTCTGAGGCCGGTCCCATTCAGTAGCTTCAACCAGCCCTAAATTGACCTTTACCACCTCCACCAATGGCTTTCTTGGAAAAAAACCCATCACCCCTATGCTTCAATAACTACAATGTTATGCCCAAGAACCTTGAGTATTTCTACTCTAAGTTTCATACAAATGACCTTAATAGGACAACAAAAGAGCATATCAGGATTTTGCAAACTTGTCTTAGAGATAGGGGGATCAATCATAAAGATTTTGCATGTAGGATTTTCCCTTATTCTCTAGGAGATGATGCCTTTTATTGGTACAATCATTTACCTACTACATCAATTCACAATTGGACTGAACTTGAGACTGCATTTCTAAAAAATTTTAAAATCCCTATCAGTGCTAATGAGCTCTATCTACATTTTACTAAGGTTAAGAGGAGGTTAATGAACCTATAGGATCATTCAATAACAAGTTTCATCATGGATACACTAGGTTGCAAATACCATATGTTGTGGATGATGCTACTGATTTGGAGGTTTATTTTGAAGCCCTTGATAGTCTCACAACTACCTTCCTTAAGTGGAGAACTAATCCTCCAAATATTTTTTTCTTATTGCATATACAGAGGCTGTCAAAGTTAGCACTGATCTGAGACAACATTTTTTTGGGCCTTTTCCATCTTTAGGACCCGCTGCTCACCTAGGTCAGGTCCAAGCACTCAATAAAGCTTTGACTAATCATACTCCCATTATGAATCCAATACAATTATTTCCTTTGGTTCCACACCGAGGTCCTCCAATAAATCAGACTCACCCAATATCTAGCTATCCTTAAGAAAGTGCCAATAAATCCCTTCACTCACAACAATAGGCTGGTTTTCCCACATTTTTGTAGAATTCTAAATTCTTAAATTAGTCTATTGGTTTAGGAGGAGCATTGGGATACCCTCAGAATAATGTGAATTCAGTGCCTTACAAAAATCCTGATAAAGAGAGGCTAGATGAACTAATAGAGAAAGTGAAAAAAATGATTATGGAGGTAACTGACTTGAGAAACTAGAATAGCTAACTCCAAGCCACTTAGAGGAACTTGTAGTCAAATTACAACAGGGAGAGTCAAGATTCTGCATAGGGACAAAATTTTGACAAAGGACAATTATCTAGATAGAATTTTGATAGAGGGAAACAAGGTGGACAAGGATTTGAAAGAAGGAAATAACCTAGGCAATATAGACCATGGAACACAAGGCCTAATAATGGAGGTGTCCCTACTACATTGGATCAACCTTCTAATCAAGAAAATCCTCCAAGTGGTGTGTACTTGGTAGAGGAAACTTTGTCTAGATGGTGTAGGATTCACAAGACAAGTAAACATTCTGAGTTGGATTGTCCTGAGTTCCAAACTACTGCTTCCATATTTCAGTATGAAGTTGAGAATAATTCCACTAGTCAGGAGATGGTTCCATTCAATCCTTAAGACTCTCCAGTATTGGTACTGAATCATTCTCCTTTTCTATGGGGTTATGAGAATGAGCCCAGAAGGAGAGTTAGGCGGTTGTGATGAGGAGACTGGACAAGTGTTTTATGGAAATGAAATTTTTGAGTTATTTAATTAGGGAACTAAGAATGATAATGGCCCCTTGGATGAAGAGGAAGATTTTTTCGAGGAAGTCCAGATGTTTCAGCAACCTACAAGGAAATATGATTTGAGGAACAAACCTACTAGGAGTCCACAAGCTAGGGGCCCATTCACTACATCTATCCCTCCAAACAATTTCACCACTCCACCAAATCCAAATGCCAGCAATAATCTGCCTTATCCTCATATGCAAACATAATAATTTGCAAAAGGAGGACAACCTGATGTGTCAAAAGGAATCAATGTTGATGCAAGAAAGGGAAAGTAGGCTAGCTACCCCAAAAAATAACTTTTCAATATGAATGTGGAGAAATTAGGTAATACATGACTAAGGAACTCAGAAAAGTAAAGGTGAGCCTTTCTACTTTTGAGGTATTAAGGGTTCCTTCTGTCAAAAGGACAATTTTTAGAATCTTTCAACTCAAATACAACCCCTCAGGGAAGGACAATTAATGAGGTAGTTGGGAGGCCTCCTATCTCACAAGCACCTAAAGTTCAAGGCCAAGGACAACTTGGAGATAAAGGAAAATAAAAGGATAAGAGTCAAGTTGTGCAGGTTGATCCTCAGTTAAGTTTGTTCCAAGGCAAGACAACAAATGCTCCCTTTCTAATTTATGTTTGCATCTTGGGAAAAATCTACACAATTGTCTCCTAGATTTAGGGGCATCCATAAATGTCATGCCTTTCATTGTTTGTGGAGCTCTAGGTATTACCCCTGCCGCCTCTCAAAAGAAGGTCACTCAACTAGACAAGATAGAGGTAATTGTGGTGGGAGAATTAAACATGATTCCCATGCAAATTGCATTAGATCCTAGGGTGAAACAAGTGGTCAATATTCAGGTAGCAAACATTCCTGATACCTATGGTTTGATTTTGGGTTGAGACTTCACCAAATAACTAAATGGACACACATCCACAAATCATTCTCACATGTGGCTCCCATGGAAAGGATTCCCGAATCAAATTATGATTGAAAGGGAACCTAGAATGAAGTATGTAATCAATGACTATCCGAATATTTTGAATGAGGTATTGGTGTCAGAGGTCAATATAGTGAACTATGTATTGGCTGCCCCTATTTCAGATACAAAAGAGATCTTTATGTTGAAAAGCTCCTTTCGTGAGTCTACATCAGATTCTAGCAGCTCTGAGGCCTTGATTGAACCAATAGAAGACATCGTTGACTAAGAATATGGGTAGCTCAGCTTGCTGGATAATTTCCATGGGTTCATCTAAAAATGTATAGAAGATCAAATTCAGTTGGGTAGAAAAATGAAATTTGAGGAGTTACTTCTCCCAAACTGGTGTAGAGTCCACAATAATCCTCACTCAGAGCTGGAATATTGCCTGTACCAAACAATAGTGGAACATATACAAAGGTGCATCAATCCAACCCAACTGTCAAATTGGATATACAAAGTATTCAAAATGATCCCAAGGGTAAAAATCCAATGCCCCTTGAAGAATTTACCAGTAGCAGTAAAGTAGAGAACAACTCAAGAGGATCAAGAGTTGATGGTTGTTGGACATTAATATTTGATGGATCCAAATCAAAGTAGGGTGCTCGAGCAGGATTTGAGTTGGTTAGTCCAAAAGCTAAGACTTATTTTTTTGCTTATAGACTCCAGTTTCAATATACTAATAATCTACCTAAGTACGAGGCTTTGGTTCACAAATTTCTTATGGCACTAAGAAAGAAGGTAAAGATTCTGTAAGTATTTGGGGACTCTAAGTTAGTGGTTAAGAAACTTAGGAAGCAATACTCATGTCATGATAGAAGGATAACCAATTATAGGCATATAATATGGGATCTCATCGAAGGATTTGATGCTTTCAACATTCAATTGATACCCGCAGTAGGAACCAAACTGTAGATTCCCTAGCTTAGGCAACTGGCACCTTGCAGCCATTATCCCTCATTGGCTTGAAGAAGTTCACTATGGAATTGAATCCAATACCTTCAGTACCTAAAAATGTGATCAATGTCGGAGCCACATTCTAGAGAGCCATGGATATTTCCTTCAAGGACATCATTGGTAAGTGCATAATTATTTATATGGATGATTTGATAGTATTTTCTATAAAGAGAGGTAATCATATAGCAGATTTATGCAAAGTGTTTCAAAAGTGTAGAGAATTTGGAATTTCACTTAATCCAAAGAAGTGCATTTTTGGAGTTATTGAAGGAAAACTTTTGGGACACGTTATATCAGAGAGAGGAATCGTTATTGACCCTGAACGATTGGAAGCCATACTCAAGATTCAACCACCTACTAGTAAGAAGGAAATGAAGTCATTCATTGGAAAAATTCACTTCGTAAGTAAGTTTATCAATGAATTTGTAGAAATAGTTAAGTCAGTGAATGTAATGATGAAGTAGGAAGCAAAGGTCGAATGGAGTGTAGAAGAAAAGGAAGCATTTGTAGAAATTAAGAGGGAAATTGTTGATGCCCTGGTATTGGTAAGTCCTGATTATTCCAAGCCATTCTATATATATTCTTTTACTTCAAATCATTCTTGTGCTAGCATGTTGACCCAGAAATCTGATGAAGGAAATGAGCATCCCATATCTTTCATGAGTGATCCTTTAAAGGATGCAAAGTTGAGGTACCCTAATGTAGAGAATCAGGCCTATGCTTTGGTCAGAGCCATGAAGAAGTTCAGGCACTAAATCTTGAGGAATAAAGTATTTTCCATAGTACCTGACCCTACAGTGAATCTTTTACTGATGCAGAATGAGTTGGGAGAATGCAGAGCTAAGTGGGTGACCATGTTACTAGAGTATTATATTGAGATCCAACCCATGAAATTGGTGAGAGGATAGGGGCTAACTAGGACAATGGCTGAAATGGGTCCTGATATCATAAAACAACACTATCATCTCTAGGATGTCTCACCATGTGATTGGTATGATGAGATTATCTATTATATTTTAAATCGGCAATGTCCCAATCATCTCAATGTGGTGGAATGGAGAGCTCTACATCTGAAAAGTGACAGCTTCATGATGAAAGGGGATATGTTAGACAAGAAAAATTATGAAGGCATTTACCTTCGTTGCCTTGGAAAAGAAAAAGTTTTGAGAGTGATGGTTGAATTCCATAATAGATATGGCACAGTCCATCATTCTACACCATCCACTGTGAATTAGATCCTGAGGGTAGGCTATTACTAGCCTACCTTGTTTAAAGATACACATAACCATGTGAGGAATTTCCATGTATGTCAGACTGCAACAAGCAGAGAGAAGTATGAAGCTCTTCCACTACAACCAATCATAGAGGTAAAACCATTTGCATAGTGTAGGATGGACTTTATAGGTCCAATCAATCCACCTTCCTTTGTAGGCCATAGGTATATTCTCACTATAACTGATTACTTTACTAGATGGACTGAGGCTCTTGCTTGTAAACAATGCACTTTGGAAGTGGTAATAAATTTTATCAAATTAGGTATTATCAATCACTTTGGTTGTCCTTTTGCTTTGGTTTGTGACAATGGTCCTGCATTTGCATCACTAAAATTTTCTAGCTGGGATTTTCATCATGGCATCATTATTAAATTTGCATCTAATTACTATCCACAAGGTAATGGTTTGACTGATTCTTCAAATAAAAAATTGTTAACAGTCATCCACAAACTATTGGAAAGGAACCCTAAAGACTAGTAGACCCAACTTAGATTTTCTCTTTGGGAAGATCGTACTAGACATAAGGCCACTCTAGGGACCTCTCCATATCACTTTGTGTATGGTTTGGAGCCAATATTTCCCATTCACTTGAAGATTCCCACTTTGCAATTCATCAATGGTTATTATGATGAACGAGATAAGCGTGAGGCTCGTTTAGCTGAACTTCTGCACCTTGAAGAGAAAAGAGATGAAACCTTATAAAACTTTGCTAAACATCAGGGTTTAGTCAAGAGGTGGTTTGATAGGAGAGCCAAGGTAAAATATTTTTGAATCTCTAACTTTGTTCTCTACTAGGATAAAGCACATGACCAAAAAGGGGAGCATGGAAAATTTGACAAACTCTGGCTTTGCCCCTACCGGATTTAAGAGATATTGGGAGACAATGCTTTCCATCTTAAAACTTTGGCATTGCTAGTCAATGAGCAATATTTGAAGCATTACTTCCAAGCCTGAGCTGCTTGCAACTCCTACCATGTAAATAGTTAGATTAGGTTATCTTTTGTTTTGCTTTATTTTTTTTGGATTTTGGTTAGGGTAGGTATGTTTGGTTTAGGTTGGGTCTGCTTTCTACTTTTATTTGTTTTGGGTCTTCTTGCTTTCTTCTAGAATTGTTACACCTACATGGAAACCATCATAATACCAGGGATTGTTCCTACTATTTTTTTTACAAACTCTAATCATCTTTCCAGAGTGAATTGTTAGAAGTCCTTTATTTGGTGTTGCATATGCTTGGAGTAGATGAGTCACTTGATTAAGTTAAATCTGGAATGTATTTGGGTCTCACATATCTCTACATGTCTTAAGAGTTCCAAGGTTGTGTACAGTCATTACGAGGTTTGGTCAAGTGAAAAATATTAAATTCCACTTCAGTGCCACTGTGGTTCTCAGCCTTGAGTGTGAGCTTCATTTATTACAAGGTGAAAGGGAAAGTTAAAAAATAAAAATATTTTTATTATCAAAATATCAAAAGAAAAGAAAAGAGAATATTGAAAATCAAAAGAAACCTTCACTTTATCAGGCATTTCCAATATCTCTATCGGGGCTATGGACGCTTGGCTGGTAGTAGATCTAAGCCTGGGAGGGCCACAACGATAACCTCATCGGGGTTATGGATTCCTGACTGGTAGTGAGGATCTATCAAAGATGCTTTTGGAGTTAGAATCCTTTCGTAACTTGATTAGACCGAGTTTGGTTCTTGTTGCTACCAAGGAAGGGGAATGGATACATATGCACACACTTAGACCTTGGTATAGGAAAGGTTTTCTTACTTGTGAACTTGAAACTCTATCCATAGGTGACCTAACGTAACGACTGAAACTAGAGATTCTAGGTTCTTGATTCCAGTTTGTCATTGAAATGCTCTGGAAGCATTTCCTCAATAGGAGTCGCCATTTGTTGTGCAGTTTTTGCACACACACCCTGCTGAAAGCATGGACCCTCTTTTTTTGGTCTTTTAGCTGTTTTCTGTAGTCCGGCTTCATGGACTAGTCTTTGGTCTTGGGTGCTTGCAATCCTCTAGTTGTGAAGGTTTGGCCACTTGAAACAAGCTTGAATTCTTATCTTTCCTATAAAAGTGATCTCTTGAGGTGGTTCATAGAAAATCCTAAGTTATGGGTGAGTTTCATGGAGTTCAAGTATTCTCTTCCTATGTAGAAATCTTTGATTTTTGTCGGTGTCTCGGGTGCTCGAAGGTTATTTCTTATATCATTGCATTTCATAAATTTTAGCATTTCACTAAATTCAAAATCT
Organism: Sequoiadendron giganteum; assembly: GCA_007115665.2. Classification (NCBI taxonomy): domain Eukaryota; kingdom Viridiplantae; phylum Streptophyta; class Pinopsida; order Cupressales; family Cupressaceae; genus Sequoiadendron; species Sequoiadendron giganteum. Next base: position 170,028,483 of record CM021106.1, on the reverse strand, counting down.
GGCAGAATTCTCTGAACTTCTTTGAGTCTTCAAAATCCCTGACATCCATCATTCCCTCGGATCCCTAAAGTAGGTTTTGAGTGGTCATTTTGATTAATTTATGCCTGTCGTACAAATCTTGCAGCTTGCATTTATGGGATTATGAGGAGTTTTATGTTGGAAAATTGGTGTTATTTGTCTCACAATGAATTTGAAGGAGCTTGGTCTTAGGGAGTTGCATGTGAGCTAGATTGTTGGAGCTATGGATTTCTAGTTTTGCTGACGTTTCCTTGGTCTCGTTCACATCTGCATGGATTTTGGAGCTTGCTACCAATAATTATCCTCCTGAGTTTTTCTTCATCAATGGTATGTGCATGATTCCTTGCTTTTGATTGACAATTATGTGTGTTTTTATTGTATTATGTGTATTCCATGCTTAGGTTTCTGCATATTTGGAGGTTTGTGATTTAACTAGGGTTGTCCCCTTTCCATTTCAATGCCTCCCTTGGGTGTTAATGTCGCAATTTTCCATTGAATTGATAATTTAATAGTGCCAATCTTTACTAGATTTTGCCTTTGAGTTTGGTGTTGTGCATGACGGTGATTTGGTTCGATGGATCTAGGGTTCTATATGTTTGATGGATTGATGATCTGAGTGTGAGTTTGAGTTGTTATTTTCCATTTGTATCTGATCGTGGCTTACATTTGAGGGTATTGGAAGAATTTATTATGATTTGATTGAATGGATGAGTGTACTGAAGCTTTCATTGGTTATTCATGATGGAACCCTAGGGTTGCATATTTTAAATTTCTTGCTAATGAGTAATTGAACTATGCTTGAATGAGTTAAAAGTTTAAATTGTAGATGAGAAAATTGAAGCAAATTAAAAAACCTGAGCCAAGTCCCAAATTTGTGATCATTCAATCAATTTGGGGAAAAATTTGAAGAATTGGAAATTTCAAAAAATTTAGGTATCTTGTGGAATTCCTACACACTCGGAAATCTAAGAAATTTCGATCATCCTGTCATTACCCGAGGATGCATATAAAAGTGAAAGTTATGTTATCCTCACTAATTTCTGTCCCAATTGGAAATCCCTGAAACTTTCTAAAAATGAGAAAATTGTAGAAATGGATGAATTGACATTGCATAATTTCATGATTAGTTTGATTAATTAAAGGCTAGATATTGCCATTTCTTGAGCTATAATGTTTATTAAATGTTTTTCTGGGTAATGGCTTTGTTTTCCTCACTGATTTCTGTGTGGTCGTAAAATCCCCAAATTTCCTTCTTGGCTTGATTTCCAGGAAAGGGTGAAAATCCTAATTTGTTTTAAAGATTCATGTTTGTGATATTTTAAGGGATTGTGATCATTGTTTGGGCTTAATTGGATGATGAATTTGATTTATAGAATGGGCTAACCTTTACTTTGTGTTGTAATGAATATTGATTGTGACCTTTTCACTGAGTGCGAGCTGAATCAAGTAAGGTTGTTGCTGGCAATGATTAAGGAACGAATCCTTAAGTTGAGGAAGCTACTATTTCAGAAGTTGAACAGATCAAGTTGGACACAAAGAGCAAGGTTCCCAAGAGTAAAATTAGTTCTATTTGGTCAAGGATGACTGACACAATTGTGGGAAAGTGGGACTATGAAGAATTCAAGGCAAGGATGGCAACATGCAACCCTTCTATTTTTGTAAGGGGAATGATATATTCTAGGTTGGCTCATGTGGCTGGATTTCCTTCCTCAGTGCATTGTTATGAGCTTTTCCTGAATGTGCTAGACACTATGATTAAGGTACATTGAGAATAATTGGTCCACAGGGAAGAGTGCTTGCAAAATTCTCTCTTGTTTCGCTTGCCCAAACATTTGACATGCCAGACAAGTTTCATGTGGTGCAATTTGATATTGAAATAGCCAAGAAATTTTATGAGCAGGGTACAAATAAGGCTCTGGAGGTTATTAATACTTGGCTAGAGAAACCAAAGGCATATATTTCTAAATTTCCAAAATAGTTGTTTAGGGCTAGGTTCAAATCAGATTACTATGATGCAATCACTCTTCTCAGTAGAGTGATGGGTCTAAAGAGTGCAAGAATGTTTAAAAATTGGATATTTTATTTGATAGTGAGAATGGAGAAAGGTATATGCTGCCATTGGGCAGAAATAATTAGTGAGATGATTCATGAGAAATTGTCCAATTTGTTGCAGACCAAGACTTTCACTATGACATCCTATTTGGTCTATACCTTGGCAAGGTTTCATCTATATAAGGTACTAGGCACTCGAGGGGTCTTTGGCCAAGATGTAATCTATGAAGTCAACCCTCAACTATATTTGGATAGTCCTAGCTATAGAAGGGTAAATGATGCATTCACAATGTACATTACAAGGTTGCTCTAGGGTGTAGAACATGTTAGAATTTCTGATATTGCCAAGGAATTGATTCAGAAGTTTGGAGCATGGTTTATATAGTTTTCCACATTTTATTACATTAGGATTGATGGTTTTCCAAGAGCTCCATACATATTGCCCAGATATCCTTCTAATCATATCATTCTTTTGGAGGTTACAAGGAAAATTTATACCTTTGATGCAATTGCGAAAAGGGATATGCACAAAACTGGTTTTGGTAATGAATTCCCACTAAGGATTGAAGGTCATGAGGCCTACCCTTCCTTGGCCACAACACAACTTTCTGATGAAGAGATGGAAACTTTCAACTTGTCTTTACATACTAAGTGGCTAAGATTTGATAGAATAGGTAGTGCTCAAAGGAGAGCCAACAAGGACTTTACACATTAGGATGATCTTGAGGATTATTGGGCCAATTGCAAATATGAATTTGATGTTTTGAAGAGGAATTTCTCCAGGTTTCTTGCCAATTTGATTAGACTATATAGTATCAAGGCCATCCCAGATCAAATTTATGATGATGGAGAAGTTATACAAAGACATGATTACAAATTAGTCAAGGATGAGCCTATAGGTGAAATTGATTGGATGGAAGAGGAAAAAATAGAATTGGAGCAAATCAATACCCTTGTAATAAAATACACTAAGTTGTGGATCAAGCATAATATTTGGGAGCTAGATAATGGAGGAAAACTATATACTTATGACTTGATGGGAAGATTGGAATCTCGGTCTTCTTCTAAGGAGGAGAAGGACCCAAAAGGAAAGGAAAATGTAAGTTCCCCTTTTAAACTTATGATCAATGGTGGGGAGGAAAAGAAAAGAAATCCCATTTCAAAGAAGACAAGGATTGCCTCCAAAGAGAAGGAATATTTTCAAGAGGAGAAATGTGAGGAAGAAGGAAAGGAAGATGATACCCATGTGCTTAAAAGGAGAAGAGTAACAAAATCATCAAGGACGCAAAATGAGCGTCCTAGGGGAAAGGATGAGACAGGACCACAACTGGCAGATGTTGAGAGTTTTGTAGAGAAAACACAAGTTTATACTCAAAAAACAAGAACTCTATCCCCTAGGGAAAGCTTAGTAGAAGAATTTTCCCCCTTGATTCCCTCTGTTACACATCAGCAAAAGGATACTTTTTCCTCTCCTTCAACTCAAAAATTGCATAGTGAAGAAAAAGACCCAACATATGCAGTTGTTAAGGATATTCATCAAGGTGATGACACAAAAGAACTTAAGGATGGGGATCTTCACAGTATGGAGGAAGATATTGATAAGATTCTGCAATCTCTTTGGTATCACATGAAGATTCACCTATCAAGGATAAAGGAGAGAAATCCCTAGAGGAAAAAGAGATGCATGAAAGAAGTCCTTCGCTAATTCATGTAGTGCCAGAGATGCATGAAAAGGAACATAATGAGAATCCAAAGGGAGATGGGGATAAAGATGAAGAAAAAAGAAATAGGAGTAATTTTTTATGTTGAATTGTTCAAAAATTGAATCTTCCATCGGTCAACAAGAAAGGGATAAACAAGGTGAGCAACAGTTAGATAATTATATTCCTAGTTGGCTCAGTGAGGAATTGAAAAGAAAGCAAGTAGTTATAGAAGATATTATTCGAAGATGGGATGATTTACTCGCTAATATTGGAAAATGTAAAACAAAGAAGAAGGCAAAAACTATTTCCACAATTGGCAAGGATGAATCAAACAATAGGGTGATTCATATTGCCACCCTTGCAATAGATAAGAATGAGGATGGGGTCACTCCTCAAGATTACAACATTTAAACAATAAATTTGGGGCCTACCTCTAAAATACAAGAAGTAGAAGAGTTCAAGGGGTCTGCTGCCACAATTTTGGAAAGATTAGATAAAGAGGAGCAAACCAAGGAAAGATTGGAGAAATAAAATGAAGAGCTAAAGAAATATTTGCAAACTCTCATGAAACCCTTACAATCCATCAACTAGGTTGGTTCTTCTTCATCATCTAGAGGTTTCTTACCTTAGGAGACAATTAGTGAACTTTAAAAGATGAAAAATTCTACATAGGCTACACATGACTGGTTACAAGGAGTAGGGATTAGAGGAGACAACATGATTAAGGAAATTATATCAACCTGTGGAGATGCACATAGATTATTGGAGTGCTTACAAAATTCATTGCTACAAGATAATGGTGATGTAGATCTTCTCTTGCAGATAATGAATACTATCATGGATTATACTAAGGAAGGATTAATAAGTGATAGAACCCTACCTTCTTCAAAGGTTTGAGAGCCTTAGGAGTCGTATGAGGCCCTACAGATCTAGTAGAGAGTTCTGAAAAAAAATAGTATACAAGGTCAATAGGTGGAGAAGAAATTGAACGAAATTTATAGTAGATGCATCTCATTCTTTGAAGTAATGATTGGAAGGAAGAATTTTGCATCAAAACATCAGAGCCTAAAGCAATTAAGAAAATGGTGGCATGAAATTTATGCTCCAATTGATGATGGCCCAATAAATGCCACCATTTGGATGATGTGACTACCTATATTGTTGTTATGGAGAAGTTTCAAGCTCTCAGGGTAGAGTGGGACAAGACTATTAATGAATCAAGGGAGGAGATTAAATCAATTGAAAGAATATTTAAAGTGTTGATCACTCCACCACTACCCAACTTAGAGAAGATCTTTCTTATGGTGCAAGATAAATTGGGTCAAGATAAGGACAAGGGGCCAGTTAATACATGATTTAATCAAGATTTGTGCTTCACATCTATCTAGTGTTTCTACACATTTCTTCCACTGACCTCTACATGCATTGGAGAATCTAGACCAACCTGGAAAAAGTCTCAAACATTAAATGCCAGAAATATTATTTTATTAAAATGAAATTTCTAGGCCAACTAGTTTTTGGCCGCCCTTTTTTTGTAACCCTAATTGGATTGACCTAATGTGAAATTTCTATAAATGGGGTATTTTTCCTCATTTGTAAGGGTTAGATTCTGAAACAAGTTAAGTGATAGAGCAAGAGCTAGGGCTAGGAGTTAGTTTATTCTGAAAGCAAGTACTGTAATACTGAATACTGGAATTGTTGCAACTTTTGGATGATTTAATACAAGTAAAGACATTGTGATTTGGTGTTCTTCCTTGTATTGATTTATCTCACATGGCTCTTGTTGTTTTATCTCTCAATATTTCTTTGAAAACGTTGGATATATGTTAGATTTTGAGTTAGATATGATTCGATGGTGTTTATGGTTTGATGTTTGAAGTGTTGGTAGAAATCCCTGGTCCATACTTTTAGTAATCGACTGATTGTGGGTTGTTGTGTAAAGTTATCCTGGACCACATATTTATGTTCTTAGTTCAATTGTGAGTGTTTATTAATTTCAATTGCAGAAAAGGGTTGTTATGAATGAATGTCTCATGATTTGAAAATCCTTAATTCATTAGAAGATTGCACTGTTTTTGTAAGATTGCAGATGAAATGTGGGTTAAGTGGGAATTAGTTTTGAGGGATTGGTCTATTTCAAATGTTTGATCATTTGCATTGTTGATCTTAGGAATATTTTAATCTTAGGATATCTCTTAAACCCTTATCTTTTTCTATTTCTTTGAATCTAGGTTAGATTTAGGATTTCAAGTATCAATACATTGCAAAATATGATAAGTTTAAAGATCCAACATTTTTTTGTAAGGTCCCTTTGTGTTTATCAACATTTTCACATTTATCATTGAGTTGTTTTATTACATTGTCAAGACCTAACATTAGAGACCCTTGGGTTATCTCTTGAGGCTTACTAATAGAGATTTACCTTTCAAGAGAGATGGGATATCATATTTTGTCTGATTTGTTGTTGTGCATAAAACACCATCAACATATTGTCAATAGAAGGAGGGCCTGAATAAGCAAGTTGGAGCGCTTTCTATCTCCCATTTCTCTAGAGAGATTCAAAAGAAGAACTAGATCCATGCTAGGAGAAGAAGAGTTTCAAGAATTACAAGCTCCTACTAGGTCAAGAAGGACTAGAAGAAGGGGATAATCATCATCCATCCTCACCTTCATCAAGTCCATCTTCATCTGATTCTGAGGCCAGTCCCATTCAACAACCTCAACCAGCCCTAAATCGTCCTTTACCACCTCCACCAATGGATTTCTTGGCAAAAAACCCATCACCCTTGTCCTTCAATAACTACAATGTTATGCCTAAGAAGCATGAGCATTTTTGCTTTAAGTTTCAGACAAATGACCCTAATAGGACATAAAAGGAGCATATCAAGATTTTTCAGACTTGTCTTAGAGATAAGGGGATCAATCATGAAGATGTTGCATGTAGGATTTTCCCTTATTCTCTAGGAGAAGATTCCTAGTTTTATTTGTACAATCATTTACCTACTGCATCAATTAACAATTGGACTGAACTTGAGACTACATGTCTATAAAAGTTTAAAATCCCTATAAGTGCTAATGAGCTATATCTATAGTTTACTAAGGTTAAGAGGGAGGTTAATGAACCTATAAGATCATTCAATTATAGGTTCATCATGCATACACTAGGTTGCAAAGGCCCTATGCTATGGATTATGCTACCTCTTTAGAGGTTTAATTTGAAACCCTTGATAGTATCACAACTACCTTCCTTAAGTGGAGAACTAATCCTCCAAATAGCTTGCTTACTATATATACGAAGGCTGTCGAAGTTAGCAATGATCTGAGACAACATTTGTCTGAGCCTTTTCCATCTTTAGGACCTGCTACTCCCCCAGGTTAGGTCAGAGCGCTCAATCAAGCTTTGACTAATCATACTCCCATTATGAATCCAATACCATAGTTTCTTTTGGTTTCACACCCAGGTTGTCAAATAAATCAGGCTCACCCAATATCTAGCTATCCCTAACAAAGTGCGAGTTAGCCCCTTCATTCACAACAACAGGCTAGTTTTCCCACATATTTGAAGAATTCTGAAGTCTAAAATCAGTCTATTGGTTTAGGAGGAGCATCAGGATACCCTCGGAATAATGTGAATTCAGTGCCTTATAGCAATCCTGATAAAGAGAGGCTAGATAAGCTAACAGAGCAAGTGAAAAAATTGAATATGGAGGCAACCTAATTGAGAAACAAGAATAGTATACTCCAAGCCGGTCAGAGGAACTTGCAGTCAAATTACAAGAGGGAGAGTCGAGATTCTACACATAGACAAAATTTTGACAGAGGATAGTCATCTGGAAATTTTTTTGATGGAGGGCAACAAGGTGGACAAGGATTTGAAAGAAGGAAACAACCTAAGAAAAATAGACCATGGAACACAAGGCCTAATAATGGAGGTGTCCCTAATCCATTGGATCAACCTTCTAATCAAGACAAAATTCCAAGTAGTGTGTACCTGGCAGAGGCAGCTTTGTCTAGATTGTACAGTCTTCACAAGACAAGTCAACATTATGAGATGGATTGTCCTGAGTTCCAAACTGTTGCTTCCATCTTTTAGTATGAATTCAAGAATAATTCCATTAGTCAGGAGATGGTTTCCTCCAATCCTTATGATTCTCCAGTATTGGTACTGAATCATGCTCCTTTTTGGTGGTGTGATGAGAATGAGCCAAAAGAAGAGTCGGGCGGTTGTGATGAGGAGACTGAACAAGTGTTTTATGGAGATGAAATTTCTCAGTTATTCAATGAGGGAACTAAGAATGATAATGGCCCCTTGGATGAAGAGGAAGTTGGCATCGAGGAAGTCCAAATGTTTCAACAACCTACATGGAAATACAATTTGAGGAATAGACCTAACAAGAGTACACAAGTTGGAGGCCCATTCACTACATCTATCCCTCCAAACAATTTCACCACTCCACTAGATCCAAATGCTAGCAATAATCCATCTTATCCTCATATTCCAACATAGTGCTTTGCAAAAGGAGAAAAACTTGATGTGGCAAAAGGAATCAATGCTAATGTAGGAAAGGACAAGCATACTGGCTACCCCAAAGAAGCATATTTTGATATGAAGGTGGAGAAATTAGGTGAATACATGACTGAGGAACTCAGGAAAGTAAAGGTGAGTCTTTCTACTTTTGAGGTATTAAGGGTTCCTACCATCAAAAGTATAGTTCTAGAATCTTTCAAGTCAAATACAACCGTGCAAAGAATGACAGTTAGTGAGGTAGTTGGGAGGCCTCCTAGATCACAAGAACCCAAAGGTCAATTCCAAGCACAACTTGGAGATAAAGGAAAAGAAAATGATAAGAGTCAAGTTGCGTAGGCTGATACTCAATTAAGTTTGTTCCAAGGCAAGACATAAACTCCTCCCTTTCTAATTTTTGTTTGCATCTTTGGGAAAAAGCTACACAATTGTCTCCGAGATTTAGGGGCATCCACAAATGTCATGCCTTTTTATTTCTATAGAGTTCTAGGTATTACCCCTATCACTTGTCAAAAGAAGGTCACTCAACTAGACACAACAAAGGTAAATGTGGTGGGATAATTAAACATGATTCCCATGCAAATTGAATCAGATCCTAGGGTGCAACAAGTGGTCAAAATTTAGGTAGCAGACATTCCTGATACCTATGGTTGGATTTTGGTCGAGACTTCACCAAGGTACTAAATAGATACACATCCATAGATCATTCTCACATGTGGCTCCCATGGAAAGGAGTCCCAAATCAAATTAGGATTGAAAGGGAACCCAGAATGAAGTATGTAATCACTGAGTATCAGAATACTTCGAATGAGGTATTGGTGTCAGAGCTCAATATAGGGAACTATGTATTGGCTTCCCATGTTTCAAATATGGAAGAGAAATTTATGTTGAAAATCTCCTTTGGTGAGTCTACATCAGAGTCTAGCAGCTTTGAGGCTTTGATTGAACCAATAGAAAACATTGATGACTGAGAATATGGGTAGCTCAGCTTGCTAGATAATTTCTAGGAGTTCATCTAGAAATGTATAGAAGATAAAATTCAATAGAGAAGAAACATGAATTTTGAGGAGTTACTTCTCCCAAAGTAGTGTAGAGTCCACAATTCTCCTCACTCAGAGCTACAATGTTTCCTGTGCCAAAAAAAAATGGAAAAAATACAAAGGTGCATCAATCCAACCCCAACTATCAGATTGGATATACAAAGTATTCAAAATGATCCAAAGGGTAAAAATTCAATGCCTCCTGAAGAATTTCTGAGTAGCAGTAAAGTAGATAACAACTCAAGAGGATCAAGAGCTGATGGTTGTTGGACATTAAGATTTGATGGATCTAAATCAAAGTAGGGTGCTAGAGCAATATTTGAGTTGGTTAGTCCAAAATCTAAGACTTCTTTTTTTGCTTATAGACTCTAGTTTCACTGTACTAATAATGTACATGAGTACGAGGCTTTGGTTCACGGATTGCTTATGGCACTAAGAAAGAAGGTAAAGATTCTACAAGTATTTGGGGACTCTGAGTTAGTGGTTAAGAAAGTTAGGAAATAATACTCATGTCATTATATAATGATGCACAATTATAGGCATAGAGTATGGGATCTCATCGAAGGATTTGATGCCTTCAACATTCAGTTGATACCCTGCAACAAGAACCAAACTGTAGATTCCCTGGCTCTGGAAACTGGCACCTTGCAGCCATTATCCCTCTCTGGCTTGAATAAGTTCACTATGGAATTAACTCCATTACCTTCAGTACCTAAAAATGTGACCAATTTCTAGGTGTTTTAAGATGACAAGCACATCCTTGATTTTATCACTAGTTGTGATGTGTTTACTTCTCAAATAATTGATGAGGTGGAGCCTCAAGAGGCAAAGATGGAAATTGAAGGAGTCATCAACTTGAAGACTAACACTATCCCTAGGGGAATGGTGTAGTTATAGAGAAATTTTTATCTGGATAGAATAAAAGATCAGGAACAAGAAACTAAGAAGGAATCTATCAGTAGTCAATGTGATATATACAATATGGGGACTCTAGAGCATGTTAAGAATGTCGTCATTGGCAAGGTATGTACTCCAAAGGAGAGAAAAGGAATTGTTGCCACCTTGAATACCTATCAAGATGTAATAGCCTGGAGTTACAAAGAGTTTAAGACATATGAAACTTAAATCATTACACACACCATTCCTCTCTAGCCAAGAGCAAGACCTTTCAGGCAAAGGCAAAGAACAATCAATGCCTTGTTGGAGCCAATCATTCAAAAGGAGGTACAAAAGTTACTCTCAGCTCATATCATATTGTTGATAAGACATTCAACCTAGGTTGCAAATTTGGTTTTAGTGAGAAAGAAAAATGGAGAGATCAAGCTGTGTGTTGACTTTAGGAACCTCAATCGGGCATCAAAAAAAGATAATTATCCAGTTCCTTCATTGCATGAAGTGCTTCAGATTTTCAATGGGTCTCAAATGATGTATTTTTTAGATGGGTGCTCTGGGTATAATTAGGTTATGGTGCAATATGAGGATAGGTATAAAACTACCTTTACTACAAAATGGGAAACTTTTCTTACAAGAGAATGCCCTTTGGGTTGATGAATGTTGGAGCCACATTCCAGAGAGCCATGGATATTTACTTCAAGTACATCAATAGTAAGTGCATAATTATTTATATGGATGATTTGATAGTATTTTCTAAAGCGCGAGGTGACCATATAGAATAATTATGCAAAGTGTTTCAAAAGTGTAGAGAATTTAGCATTTCACTTAATCCAAATAAGTGCATCTTTGGAGTTACTGAAGGAAAACTGTTGGGACATGTTATCTCAGAGAGAGGAATCGCTATTGACCCTGAATGAGTTGAAGCCATACTCAAGATTCAACCACCTTCTTGTAAGAAGGAAATGAAGTCATTCTTTGGAAAAATTAACTCATAAGGAAGTTTATCAATAGATTTGAAGAACTAGTTAAGCCATTGAATAAAATGCTAAAGCAGGAAGCAAAGGTTGAATGGAGTGCAAAAGCAGAGGAAGCATTTGCAGAAATTAAGAGGGAAATTATCGATGCCCCAGTATTGGTAAGTCCTTATTATTCCAAGCCATTCTATATATATTATTTTCCTTCGGATCATTCTTGTGTTGGCGTGTTGACCTAGAAATCTGACCAATGAAATGAGCATCCCATAGCTTTCATGAGTGCTCCTTTAAAGGATGCAGAGTTGAGGCACCCTAATGTTGAGAAATAGGCCTATGCTTTGGTCAGAGCCATGAACAATTTCAGGCACTACATCTTGAGGAATAAATTATTTTCCATAGTACCTAACCCTATAGTGAAGCTTTTACTAATGCAAAATGAGTTTGGAGAACGAAGAGCTAAGTGGGTGACCATGTTACAAGAGTATGATATTAATATCCAACCCATGAAATTGGTGAGAGGACAGGGGCTAACTAGGACAATGGCTGAAATGGGTCCTGATATCACAACACAACACTATCATCTCCAGTATGTCTCACCAGGTGATTGGTATGATGATATTATCTATTATCTTTTAAATCAGCAATGTCTCAATCATCTCAATGCAGTGCAAAAGAGAGATCTACATCTGAAAAGTGACAAATTCATGATGAAAGGGGCTATGTTATACAAGAAAAATGATGAAAGATTTTACCTTCGTTTCCTAGGAAAAGCGGAAGTTGGGAGAGTGATGGTTGAATTCCATGATAGATATGGCACTGGCCATGGTTCTTAACCATCCACTATGAATCAGATCTTGAGGGCAGGATATTATTGTCCTACCTTGTTTAAATATGCACACAACCATGTGAGGACTTGCCATGTATTTTAGACTACAACAAGTACAGAGAAGTATGCAACTCTTCCACTCCAACCAGTCATAGAGGTAAAATGATTTACATAGTGGGGGATGGACTTTATAGATCCAATCAATCCACCTTCCTCTATAGGTCACATGTATATTATCACTATAACTGATTACTTTACTAGATGGAATGAGGCTCTTGCTTGTAAACAGTGCACTCCAGAGGTGGTAATCAATTTTATCGAATTAGGTATTATCAATCGATTTGGTTGTCCTTTTGCTTTGGTTTGTGACAATGGTTCTGCATTTGCATCACTAAAATTTTCTAGCTAGGATTTTGATCATGAAATCATTATTAAATTTGCATCTAATTAATATCCACAAGGTAATGGTTTGGTTGAGTCTTCAAATAAAAAATTTTAACAGTCATCTGCAAACTATTGGAAAGGAACCCCAAAGACTAGCATACCCAACTTAGATTTGATCTTTGGGTAGATCATACTAGACATAAGGCCTCTCTAGGGACCTCTCCATATCACCTTCTGTATGGTTTGGAGCTAGTATTTACCATTCAATTGAGGATCCCCACTTTGCAATTCATCAATGATTATTATGACAAAGGGGATAAGTGTGAGGATTGTTTAGCTGAAATTCTGCACCTTGAGGAGAAAAGAGATGAAGCCTTATAAAAATTTGCTAAACATTAGGGTGTAGTCAAGAGGGTGTTTGATAGGAGAGCCAAGGTAAAATCCTTTCGAATCTCTGACTTGGTTCTCTACTGGGATAATCCACTTGATAGAAAAGGGGAGCATGGAAAATTTGAAAAACTCTGGTTTGGCCCCTACCAGATTTCAGAGATACTGGGAGATAATGCTTTACGTCTTAAAAATCTCACTGGAGAGGATGTCCTATTGCCATTCAATGGGAAATATTTGAAGCATTACTTCCAAGCTTGAGTTGCTTGCAGCTCCTGCCATGAAAATAGTAAGATTAGATTTTTTATTTTTATTTTTATTTTGGCTTTTGGGTAGGTTAGGTCTGTTTGGTTTAGGTTGGGTCTGCTTTCTAATTTTCTTTGTTTCAGGTCTTCTTTCTTTCTTTTGGGCTTGTTGCACCTACATGGAAACCATCATAATACCAAGGATTGTTCCTACTATTTTTTTTACAAACTAATCATATTTCTAGAGTCAATTGGTAGAATTCCTTTATTCAGTGTTGCATATGCTTGGAGTAGATGAGTCACTTGATTAAGTTAAATCTGGAATCTATTTGGGTCTCATATCTCTATACATATTTTAAGAGTTTCAAGCTTGTGTGCAGTCCTTACGAGGTCTAGTCAAGTGAAAAATATTATATTCCACTTCAGTGCCATTGTGGTTCTTAGCCTTGAGTTTGAGCTTCATTTCTTACAATGTGAAAGGGAAAGTTTAAATTATTTTTTTATCAGAATATCAAAAGAAAAGAAAAGAGAATATTGAAAATCAAAATAAACCTTCACTTATCAAGATTTTCCAAGAATCTCTATCAGGGCTATGGATGCCTAGCTAGCAGTAGAAATATGCATGGGAGGGCCACAACAATAACCTCGTCAGGGCTACGGATGCCTAACTACCAGCAAGGCTCTATCCAAGATTCTTTTGGAGTTAGAATCCTTACGTAACTTGATTAGACCAAGTTTGGTTCTCACTGCTATTGAGGAAGGGGAATGGATACATGTCCACACACTTAAACCTTGGTACAGGAAATCTTTTCTTACTTGTGAACTTTTAAATTCTATCCATAGTTGACCTGACGTAACGACTGAAACCAAGGATTTTGGGTTCTTGATTCTAGTTTTTCATTGAAATTCTTTGGAAGCATTTCCCTAGCAGGAGTCACCATTTGTTGTTCAATTTTTGCACACATGCTCCACTGAAAGTAGAGACCCTCTTTTTTTGGTCTTTTGGGTGTTTTTTGTAGTCCTACTTCTTGGACTTGTCTTTGGTCTTGGGTGCTTGCAATCCTCTGGTTGTGAAATTTTTGCCACTTTGAAACATTCTTGAATGCTTATATTTCTTGTACAATTGATCTCTTGAGGTGGTTCATTGAAAATCCTAAGTTATGGATGAGTTTTGGGTTTTTCATGGAGCTCGGGTTTTCTCTTCCTATGCAGAAATCTTTGATTTCCATCGGTGTCTCAGGTACCCAAAGGTTATTGCATATATTATTGGATTTCGAAGATTTTAGCATTTCACAGAATTTGATATCTGGCGGAATTATTTGAACTTATTTGAGTCTTCAAAATCCTCAACTTTCATCATTTCGTCATTTATGGGATTATGAGGAGTTTTATGTTGGAAAATTGGTGTTATTTATCTCACAACGAATTTGAAGGAGCTTGGTCCTAGGGAGCTACGTGTGAGATGGATTTTTGGAGCTATGGAATGCTAGTTTTGGTGGAAATTCCTTGGTCTCATTCACATCTGCGTGGATTTTGGAGTGTGCTACAATTAATTATCCTCCCAAGTTTTGCTTAATCAATGGTATGTGCATGATGCCTTGATTTTTATTGATGAGTATGTGTGGTTTTATGGTATTATGTGTATTCTATGCTTGGTTTTCTACATATTTGGAGTTCTGTGATTTAACTAGGGTTGTCCCCTTTTCATTTTGATGCCTCCCCTGGGTGTTAATGTCACAATTCTCCATTGAATTGATTATTTAATAGTGCCAATCCTTACTAGATTTGGCCTTTGATTTTGGTGTTGTGCGTGATGGTGATTTGGTTTGATGGATCTAGGGTTTTTTATATTTGACGGATTGATGATCTGAGTACGAGTTTGAGTTATTTTTTCCATTTGTATCTGATCGTGGCTTACCTTTGAGGGTCTTGGAAGAATTGATTATGATTTGATTGAATGGATGAGTGTATTGAAGCTTTGACTGGTTATTCATGATGGAACACTAGGGTTGTGTATTTTGAATTTCTTGCTAATGAGTAATTGAATTGTGGTTGAATGAGTTACAAGTTTAAATCATAGATGAGCAACTTGAACAAAATCGAAAAACCTGAGCCAAGTCCCAAATTTGTGATCATTCGATCAATTTGGGCAAAATTGTGAAGAATTGTAAATTTCGGAAATTTTAGGTATCTCGTGGAATTCTTTCACACTCAAAAATCTCTGAAATTTCCATCATCCTGTCATTACCCAAGGATGCATATAAAAAAGAAATTTATGATATCCACGCTAATTTTTTCCCTGAATGGAAATCCCTGAAACTTTCTGAAAATGAGAAAATTATAGAAATGGATGAATTGACATTGCATAATTTCATGATTATTTTGATTAATTAAAGGTTGGATATTGCCACATCTTGAGATATAATGTTGATTAAATGTTTTTTTGGGTAATGGTTGTGTTTTCCACATTGATTTCTACTTGGCCATGAAATCCCTGAATTCCCTTCTTGGCTTGATTTCCATGAAAGGGTGAAAATCCCGAGTTGTTTTAAGGATTCATGTTCATGAGATTTTAAGGAATTATGATCATTATTTAGGCTTAATTGGATGATGAATGTGCTCTCTATAATGGGAAAACCTTTACTTTGATTTGTAATGAATATTTATTATGACCTTTTTGCTGAATGTGGGCTGAATCAAGAAAGGTTGTTACTAGCAAGGGTAAAGGAATGGATCCTAAAGTTTAGGAAGCTACTATTTTAGAAGTTGAAAGGATCAAGTTGGACACAAAGAGAAAGGTTCCTGAGAGTAAACTTATTTCTATTTGGTCAAAGATGACTGACACCAATTTGGGAAATTGGGACTATGAAGAATTGAAGGCAAGGATGGTAGCAGGAAACCCTTCTATTTTGGTAAGGAGAATGATAGATTATGGGCTGGCTCATGTGGTGGGATATCCTTCCTCACTGCAATGTTATGAGCTTGTCTTGGAATGTGCTAGACACTATGATCAAGGTACATAGAGAGTAATTCATCCATAGGGCAGAGGGCTTGCAAACTTCTCTCCTGTCTCAGTTGCCTAAACATTTGGTATGCTAGAGAGGTCTCATGTGGTCCAATTTGATATTGATATAGCCAAGAAATTTTATGAGCAAGGTACAAATAAGGCTCTGGAGGTTATTAATACTTGGCTAGAGAAACTAAAGGAATATATTTCTAAATTTCCAAAATTGTTGTTCAAGGCTAAGTTCAAATCAGGTTACTATGATGCAATCACTCTTCTCAGTAGAGTAATGGGTCTAAAGAGTGCAGGAATGTTTGAAAATTGGATGTTTTATTTGATAGTGATAATGGAGAAAGGTATAGACTACCATTGGGAAGGAATAATTAGGTAGATGATTCATGACAAATTGTCCAATGTGTTGCAGACCAAGACTTTCACTAACATCCTATTTGGTCTATGCCTTGGCAAGGTTTCATCCATAGAAGGGACTAGGCACCTGAGGGGTGTTTGGCCAAGATGTATTCTATTAATTTAACCCTCAACTACATTTGGATAGTCCTAGCTATAGAAGGGTGAATGATGAATTCACCATGTACATTACAAGGTTTCTCTAGGGTGTGGAACATGTTAGAATTTTTTATGCTGCCAAGGAATTGATTCAGAAGTTTGGAGCATGGTTTATATAGTTTGCCACATTTTATTACATTAGGATTGATGGTTGTACGAGATATCCTACTAATCATATCATTATTTTGGAGGTTACAAGGAAAATTTGTGCTTTTGATGCAATTGTGAAAAGGGATATGCACAAAACTAGTTTTGGTAATGAATTCCCACTAAGGATTGGAGGTCATGAGGCTTTCCCTTCCTTGGCCACAACACAATTTTTTGATGAAGAGATGGGCACTTTCAACCTATATTTACATACTAAGAGGCCTAGATTTTGATAGAACAAGCGGGGCTCAAAGGAGAGATAGTTGGGACATTAGACATAAGGATGATCTTGAGGATTATTGTGCCAATTGCAAAGATGAATTCAAAGTTTTGAAGAAGAAGTTCTCCAGGTTGCCTGCCAATTTGATTAGACTATATGGTATCAAGGCCATCCTAGATCAAATTGATGATGATGGAGAATTTATTGAAAGCCTTGATTATGACTCTGTCAAGGATAAGCCTATAGGTGAAATTGATTGGATGGAAGAGGAAAAAAAGAATTGGAGCAAATCAATGCCCTTGTAATCAAATACACTAAGTTGTGGATCAAGCATAAGACTTGGGAGCTGGATAAGGAAGGAAAATAGTATACTTATAAATTGATGGGAAGCTTGGAATCTCTGTCTTCTTCTGAGGAGGAGTGGGAACCAAAAGGAAAGGAAAAAGTAAGTTCCCCTATTAAAATTAAGATCAAAGGTGGGGAGGAAAAGAAAAGAAATCCCATTTTAAAGAAGAGAAGGATTGCCTCCAAAGAGAATGAATCTTCTCAAGAGGAGGAATGTGAGGAAGAAGGAGAGGAAGATGATACCCCTGTGCTTAAAAGGAGAAGAGTAACAAAAACATCAAGGAAGAAAAATGAGCCTCCTAGTGGAAAGGATGAGATGGGGCCACAACTGGTAGATGTTTAGAGTTTTGGAGAGAAAACACAGGTTTATACTCGAAAAGAAAGAGCTCCATCGCCTAGGGAAATCTTAGTAGAATAGGTTTCCCCCATGATTCCCTCTATTACACATCAACAAAAGGATACTTCTACCTTTCCTTCTACTCAAAAATTGCATAGTGAAGAAAAAGAGCCAAAAAATGCAGTTGTTAAGGATATTCATCAAGGTGAGGAAATAGAATAACTTAAGCATGGGGATCTTCATAGTATGGAGGCAGATATTGCTAAGATTCTACAATATTCATTGGTATCATATGAAGATTCACCTATCAAGGATAAAGGAGAGAAATTCCCAAAGGAAAAAGAGATGCATGAAAGAACTCCTTCTCCAATTCGTGAAGTGCTATAGATGCATGACAAGGAAAAAAATGAGAATCCAGAGGGAGATGGGGAGAAAGATGAAGAAAAAGAAGATAAAGTTGAGGAATTTTTTGCAATGCATGATTCAAACGTTGAATCTTCCACCAATCAATAAGAAATGGATAAACAAGGTGAGCAACAGTTAGATAATTCTACTCCTAGTTGGCTCAATGAGGCATTGAAAAGGAAGCAAGTAGTTATAGAAGATATTCTTCCAAGCTGGGATGATTTATTGGAAAATATTGGAAAAGGTAAAACAAAGAAGAAGGCCAAAAATATTTCTAGAATTGGTAAGGATGAATCAAACAATAGGGTGATTCATATTGCCACCCCTATAGCAGATAATAATGAGGACGAGGTAACTCCTCAAGATTACAACATTCAAACAATAAATTTGGGGCCTACCTCTAAAAGACAAGAAGTAGGAGAGTTCAAGGGGTCTGCTGCCACAACTTTGGAAAGATTGGATAAAGAGGAGAAAACCAAGCAAAGATTGGAGAAATAAAATGAAGAGCTAAAGAAATATTTGCAAAATCTCATAAAACCCTTGTAGTCCATCAGCCGAGTTGGTTCTTCTTCATCATCAGGAGGTTCTTACCTAAGGAGATAGTTAGTGAAATTGAAAAGATAAAAAATTCTACACAGGATACACATGAATGGTTACAAGGAGTAGGGCTTAGAGGAGACAACATGATTAAATAATTTTTGTCAACCTATGGAGATGCACATAGATTATTGGAGTGCTTGCAAAATTCATTGGTACAAGATAATGGTGATGTAGATCTTCTCTTGTAGAAAATGAAGACAATCATAGATTATACTAAGGAAGGATTAATAAGTGATAGAATCCTGCCTTCTTCAAAAATTTCAGAGCCTTGGGAGTGGTATGAGGCCTTGTGGATCCAACAGAGAGTTTTGAAGAAAATTTGTAAACAAGGTCAACAAGTGGAGAATACATTGAAGGAAATTTATAGTAGATCCATCTCATTCTTTGAAGTAATGATTGGAAGGAAGAATTTTGCATCAAAACATCTGAGCCTAGAGAAATTAAGAAAATGGTGGCATGAAATCTATGCTCCAATTGATGATGGCCCAATCACCACCCACCATTTGGATGATGTGGCTACCTATATTGATGTTATGGAGAAGTTTAAAGCTCTTAGGGTAGAGTGGGAAAAGCCCATTAAATAATCAAGGGAGGAGTTTAAATCAATTGAAAGAAGATTTGAAGTATTGATCACTCCACCACTAGCTGACTTAGAGAAGATATTTCTTATGGTGCGAGATAAATTGGGTCAAGATAAGGACAAGGGGCCAACTAATACATGGTTGCATTAAGATTTGTGTTCACATCTATCTAGGGTTTCTACATGTTTGTTTTGCTGACCTCTACATGCATTGGAGCAATCTACATCTAAGAATCTAGGCCAACCTAGAAAAAGTCTCAAACATTAAATGCCAGAAATATTATTTTATTGAAAGAAATTTCTAGGCCAGCCAATTTCTCTCTGCCCATTTTGTTTTGTAACCCTAATTGGACCGACCTAATGTGAAATTTCTATAAATGGGGTGTCTTGCCTCATTTTTAAGGGTTAGATTATGAAACAAGCTAAGTGATAGAGCAAGATATAGGGCGAGGAGTTAGTCTATTTTGAAAGCAAGTGTTGTAATACTGAATACTAGAATTGTTTCAACTTTTAGGTGATTTAATACAAGTAAAGACATTGTGATTTGTTGTTTTTCCTTGTATTGATTTATCTCGCATGGTTCTTATTATTTTATGTCTCAATATTTCTTTGAAAACATTGGATATATGTTAGATTTTGAGTTAGATATGATTTGATGGTTTTTATGGTTTGATGTTTGAACTATTGGTAGCAATCCCTGGTGCATACTTTTAGGAACCGGTTGATTGTGGGTTGCTGTGTAAAGTTATCCTAGACCATATATTTATGTGCTTAGGTCAATTGTTATTGTTTATTTATTTCAATTGCAAAAAAGGATTGGTATGAATGAATGTCTCATGATCTAAAAATATTTAATTCCTTAGAAGATTGAATTGTTTCAGTAAGATTGCAGATGAAATTTGGGTTAAGCAGGAATTAGTTTTGAGGGATTGGTCTATTTCAAATGTTTCATCATTTCATTGTTGATCTTAGGAATAATTTTAATCTTAGGATCTCTCTTAAAACAATATCTTTTTCTATTTCTTTGAATCTAGGTTAGATTTATGATTTCAAGTATCAATATATTGCAAAATCTGATAAGTTTAAAGATCCAACATTTGTTTGTAAGGTCCCTTTGTGATTAGCAAAATTTTCACATTTATCGCTGAGTTGTTTTATTGCATTGTCAAGACCTAACATTAGAGACCTTGGGGTTATCTCTTGAGGCTTTCTGACAAAGATTTGCCTTTCAAGAGAGATAGGATATCATATTTTGTCTGAGTTGTTTCTGTGCAGAAAACACCATCAATAGGATGCAAGATTATTACAAGAGTATGCAAATACCAGCTAGGTAGTGAGTTTAGATAGAACTTAGGAGAAGAGGTAGGTGGAAAGTCCAAGCAATAGGAATCAACCATAAAAAATGGAGATGGACCACCAAAAGTGGAGATTCCCACCAAAAGTAGAAAGTGTGGACCACCAAAAGTGGACGATGCCACCAAGAGTGGAATGTGTTCCATCCTTTAAGGAAGGTGACACTGCATACTTACCTCCTAGTAATAAACTCACTTGATTATTCTAAGCAAGCTTAATTAAGTGTAGGAAAAATGTAGGACTAAGGTAAAATAAATTAACCCACTAGGAAAATAAAAACCTAGACCAATAATAAGTATGAAAGGTCTATCACCCAAAAATATTTCAATATCAAAAAAATTGTAGCTCTTAGATCCTTAATATAGATGTCTTTACCCTTGTTCAAAGTTACAATCAACCCTCTATCTATTCATGTACATAGAATGGATATTCTATTTGTGACTATGGTATCAAAACTATCAATTATCTCAGCCTTCAAATGAATTTGAATGTTACCCCTCTAGGAGTCATTGGAAAAGGAACCAAGGTCACATACCATCATGCATGAATAAGTCAAAACTATAAAAAATAATTTGTAGCATATATAGATGGAATATCACCTGGATCCCATATACAAAGATAATATTGACTTTGGATTAATGGACTCACATTATCTATGTTGAAAATCATATCCTTGTTCCTGTATTCCTCTTTAGAACAATTTTGAAAATGATAGAAATCTTGTAGAGACATATTAGGATAAATCAAATCATACCTTGGGCTAAAATAAACATGTTCATCCATCTTTCCCATTAGAGTTATGGTTAAAACAACCTCAATACCTTCATTATTGTGACTCCAAGATTCCATCTTAGGGATGCCAAAATAAATCATTTTTTCTTCACTTCTAGAATCACCAAGCTCTTCTACTAAAACTTCTAAAAGGAAAATATTTTCAACTTTGTTCCATATTTTCGTGCAAATATTTGTTCCCATGTTGATCTTCAACAATGTTATACTAAAATATATGACTATCATAATTTTAATTGATCTTCAACAATGTTATACTAAAAGATATGATTATCTTTATTTTCCTTCGATTAATTAAATAAATATTATTTATTTAATTATGTTACTAACTAAACTTATCTTCTTTCTAAAATTAAATAAATGTTACTTTATTTAATTCCATGCCAGTTTCCACTATAATTAAATAGTTGTTTTAATTATTTAATCATTTGCTAGCTTTTTTCTCCTTTTAATTAAATAAATTTTGTTTATTTAATTGCATTCCATGTTATGATTTTAAATTAAAAATCATTGTTTAATTCAAAAAGATGATTCTTTCCTTATCATCTATAATTAAATAATTGTTTTAATTATTTAATTAGCTTTTTTCATCTTTTTAATTAAGGAAATCTTTATTTATTTAATTAGACTGTCATATCTTGATTTTGAATTAAAAATCAGTATTTAATTCAAAATGGTGATTTTTCCTCTTTATAACAATCTTCTGTAATTAGATAATATCTTTATTATCTAATTAGCCATTGGTCACACAAATGGAAAAATATTTGATTTTCTCTTCAACTCAATGATTTTTTTGTATTGATCTTATGTTCTACATTCCCATTCTTATCCCTCTTTGTCTTGACTAAGCTCCACTGTTGATTAAATTATTTTTAATTTAATCTCAACCATTCATCTTTTCCAATTTAGCCCTAACCCTATTCCATGCCTTATCTTTTAATCGTGACCATTGATTAATTGTATTTCAATCTTAGCCTCTCATTTGAAATTGGTTTTTCCCTATAAAAGACTTTATCGTTCTCATTTCAAACCCCCTAAAAATATTAGAAGTTTAGACATCATTAAAATCTTCAATATTTTTCTATTATCATTTTATTTAGGTCACACGTGCATACTTAATAAAAATCTAAGGGCATTTATTATACTACAGAAAAATGGAGGAGTGTAATGAAGGTGATTCATGGAATGCATAAGGGTTTGGTAAGATCTTTCATATTTTATGTTTTTTTTCCATTGTTCTTCATTATTAGTTTGGGGCTAGTTTTATTATGCTTTATATTGCTAACCTTGGAACATCCCTATACTAAATTTGGTGAACCCAACATTTGGACAAAGATTCTAAAAATTTCTCATACGATTTTATTTGTTTTGTAGGTTTTTTGTACGTTTCGACGCAATCGCCTGTAGAGTGATGCAACTGCTTGTCATTAGGGCATCATTAAATTTCCTTAAATCTCAAGTTATTTTAATTGAATCTGGGATATTTTAGATTCTAGTTTATCAATTTAACCCTTGAACCAAGTCATAGGAATCATTCAATCACTTGGTTTTTTGTTCATTTTGGTTATTTTTTTGGAGATTTTGGATCGTGTGATGCAACTGGTTGTATTTCGCCGCATTCTCCATCCCATTCACCACAACTGTCAGAAACCCGAGCCGCATCTGCTATCGTGAATTGCAATGAAAAATCTATGAGCCATAGTTTTTGTTCCTAAACCGCATTTGATCATTACTATGTGTTGTATTTGTAGATTTCATGATGCAATGGTCTATTGAGGGTTTTCTTTTAATTTCTACAGGTGATTTTTAGTTTTCTGCATTTTTGGTTTAGTAGATTAGGGTTTTTCGTTACTGATAATCTGTTGGTAGCATGTGGCAACTTTTCCTATCATTTTTTGAGGACTTAATTTGAAATTACTAATGAAATACGATGCAGGATGCTTGTTGAAGGCTTGAATTTAAAATATATTATCTATATTAGCATAGAACATATTTCCTTTGGTGCTTAAAGTGAAAAATTTCTCACTGTGTTTGGTGCTTTTTTGTGCTTCTATTTAGATTAGATCCTAAATTTAATAACAAAATTATCCTCTCCCCTTGCACACTTGAGTGATCTTGGATGCAAGAGAAATTTTTATTAACTTTAGAGGGTCTGCCTCCCCATTTTGAAAGGAGGGAACAACCCAAACCGGTAATGAGATAAATCCAAGCTACTCCCAACAAGTATATAAATTTGAATGCTGAGGAAACCTCAGCATTATAGGTACTTCTAAAAATAAGCAAGTGATTCCCTTAGTACCCGTAGGGTGATCCCACAATAGTGGTTTACAATTTTTGGCCAAACTGGACACTGAAATTATTATTTTTAACTAAATCTTGACATTCGGGCACCTATAGCGGCTAAACCATGAGGAATTTAAAGATGATGAAAACTAGAGTCTCGTCACATTTTGTCTGTAGATTCTAAAAATATTTTTTTCAAAAATTTTGGAATCATATTGCACTTCTTTTTCCATCTCCCACAAAAACTAGATTTTTTTAGAAAACAACATTTTTAAAAAGTGACACACACCGTATAACACATAATTTGTTTTCCATGAAGGATAAAATTCTAGTTCTTTCGAATTTAGATTTTTAACTTTGATATCTAGTGCTTCCAATTATTTAGATAGTTTTTTATTGAATATTTTTTCTTTAATCAAGTTTCAAAGTCAAACCAATTACAATTCAGACATAGCGCAACCATATAACGCATAACTTTTTTGTATATATCAAAATTCATATTTTTTTTGTTGGATCAATGACTTCAATATCTAGTGCACTCATACAAATTTTTTTTGATAATCTGATATTTTTCCACATGTGCAGAACACAAACCTTCATTTTCGATGAAAAACCTATGTTTAGTAAAACTAAAAAAAAAAATACATAATAAAACCAAAACATATTAATATTATATTTGTTGGATAGATCATTCTGAGGAATAACATAATCATTTGAAATAAATTTTAAATGAATTCATTTGATCCCCCAAAAGGTAAATCAAAATTGTTTTTTTATCAACATTTTGATAGGTGTAAAGGAGACTCATTTATAGGTATGGTTTAAAAGTAGCAAGGTTCTATCCAAGGGGGTTTGATCTAAGATGGTTTTATCAAACCCTCTTTAATTGGAATCCTTAAAATGGAACTTTTTAAGGCTTAAATCATTATATTTAATAAAAATATTTGATTTCAGCCAAAATCAGTTCCTCTCAGGAATTGTAAACCAGCTTTGTGGGATCACCCCGCATGGTACATTAAAACCTAAAACCTATAGAGAATAACCTCTATAGGATAATAAACCTCATTATCAGAGTTGATATTTCCTCTTGTGTGGCCACCTGAATGGGTGCACAAATTAAAAACTATTTGTTTATATTTTCCAAAATCCTTTCTATCTATTGGTGCAGGAGGTCAGATCTCCAAAGCCATCCCAAATTTTTCATGGTTCTTAGTAGAGATGGAATTTTTTTTGAGATCCTTGTGGTCTTAGGGAATTCGGAACTTGATAAGCCCAAGAAGTGAGTGTCGAGTAAGGGGGAGCTAGTGCTACCAAGTTCCTAGGCTATCCACTCTGAATAAACACGACTAGAGAGATCCAAGTGGGAACCCAACAAATATTGTCCTTGCCAACCCTAGGATTGTGCATGATTGTTTTCCTATTGAATCAAGAAAAAACTAAAAAAAAAATTGTCTACTTATGTCTTGCAGTGTTCAAAATAAATCTCAATAAAATACCACAGTTGAAACTTATAAAATTTAAACCTTGACACAAACTAAACCAACACATCCAAAACAAGCTTTACATTTAAACCTATTTAAACCAAGGACTTTCTCACTTAATTCATCCATCACCTCATCTTTTTGTATTCCCCATAGGTCTAAACTTTAGGTCATTTTTTTAGCTTGGATTAAAAATCTTGCATAAACCTTTTGATTAGGAAGCCCATCAAACTTAGACTAGATTATAGCATCAAATTGGTATTCTCTTGACCTTATCTTTTAGACAATATTTATCCTAGTCCTCGTCATTTAGGTTGGTTCCTCAACTCATCAATCCAGTTTGAGACCACCTATCAACATATCCTATCATTCTTTACTATACCCAAGGTCATTGAAATTAGATTAGTTGCTATACCTATCTTAGTTTGATTAGCAACCATATCTTAGGTTTTACCCTTCATGCTAGGTCATACTATTCCATCCCTTCATTCAACACTTTACATAACTTAGTTAGACACTATCATCACCTTGAATCTTAATCTTTGCATCATTACTAGGCATCCCTATATATTCAGAAATTTACCAAAAAAGATAGTTGCATTACCTTTATGCATACCTTATTTTAAAAATCCAAAAAAAAAAACATAGCATAGGTGCATACCTTCCATTGCATTGGAATCTCTTGTTCTTCATACCATCCACCACAATTTCTTCCATTCACCTTGATATGCTTGCTAATCAATTTGAATGCCAATTACTCCATATTGGTCAAGCCCAATAAGCCATAGAATTCAAAATGCAATACCTTGAATCCAAATTCCAAGCACCCACAACCCATAGTCAACCATACATCTATCCCTCTTACCAAAAACCCATAAACTCTAGTCCTCCATCCATCTACCCTCACTATCAAGAGTCCCTTAGCACAGTCCATGACATTAATCCATAACAAAAATCCATTAATCACCCTTATCCTAACCTTGACAAGGGAAACTAACCTTCCACTAGTTGATTCCAAGCCTTTGTGTCCTATCCTAGTCCATCATCCCTCAACCCATTCCAAGTCTCCACATCCTATCCTAGTCTTTCATCCATTAATCCCTTCCAAGCCACTCCATCCCAATGTACATTTAGTCATGAAAATAAATTTTGTTATGGTCTCCAAAAACACATCATATTGCCTAAACTTGAGGGTACATGTCAAGAGGAAAACCCAAGGCATGACATCATAACTTCACCTTAATGTTAAGATCGAAGTAGTCCATACCATGACCCCATCCTTAAGTCCATTCAAGAAGTCCTTGTAGATAATCATGGCATCCAAAATACACCTATCCTTGATCAAGATCACATTCCCAATCATGTCATCCAAGAAAAATCCATCTTTGACTAAGACACTGCCATTGATCAAGAAATCCAAAACAATCCGCTCATCGACCTTTATGCCATTCATGATCAAACATGTGAATTCAATCCTACCAAAACTCCCAACACCATCATTTTATAGAATGAGACACTTACCTCCATGGGACACATAGATGATCTTCCTCTAGAACAAGAGTCTCCTACTCTAGACATATTTGTGAATGATCAAGCTATAGCTGAATTCATTAGACTCTGTGATAATGACCATAAGGAAGTTTTCCACATCGACTTGGAAGCACCAATATCTTTTGAAGAACTGTCAGAATCTAATGTTTCATAAAATTAGTCCAAAGATGTTAATAAAAAATATACCCAACATGTCAATGAAGCTACAACATCTTATCAGCTAGGATCATCTATCTTTGTCAAAACAGGCTTTCTTCCAAATGAGAAAAAATGAGTAATTATTTCCACATACACAATGATGGGATCACATCTTGTTTCTAGAATAACAAATACCCCTTCACAAACCAAATATGTCAAAGAATGTAGTATTAGGGAAAATGACTAGGCCTACACAAGCAAAGAATTCTAGAACCAATACAGTTTCAAGAAAATTTTAGACATTAGGGTTTGGCTATTCTTCAATTGAAAAATCAAATGATTTAATTGATACCCTCTCGATATTGAGGGAAAATTTATCTGATACAAACATAAAAATGGGTGTCATGAGTAGTTCTTACCATAAGATTGTTGACAACACTCCTTCCATCCACACCAAAAACCATCATTCTCAATTCATTAAATCTAACCATTGGGACCAACAAAAATAAAATTATTATAAATCCAGAGTTCAAAATCAAATATCAAAGGCTATTGAATCAAACAAAAATCCGAGTGGACAAATGAAATAAAAGTGGATCCCAAAGAAAAATGCATCAAGCAAAGAAAATATTTCAAAAGAAAGAGTCAATAAAAATGTGGAGCCACGAGAAAAGAGGACTCCCACATATAAAAAATGTCCATCTCCATCAAAATGGTTATTAAGTGAGGAATATAAAAGTGTTGGTTCCAAATTATATCCCAATCAAAATTCCAAACTCTGCCATCCAACATCCCAAGTTTGGAAAATAAAAAGTGATTCATCCAAACCTCCAAAAAATCCTTCCACATCTACCATCATCAATAATTCCAAAAATCATACCTCATGAATCCATCACATCTGGGCAACAACTCTTTATTGTAAGGACTCTCATGGCACTCTATCATGATGTGAATATTTTGATAAGGCCAACTCTAGTATCAATAAGAATCACAATGACATCAATTAGTTGTATGCAAGTATTATTATCCTAACAAGGAAATTGCTTCATAAAGGTCATTATTGGCATATGGGTATGTGCAGGATCATCATGGAAAAAATAGGTCCTTAAGTGGCAATAAAATTCAGAAAATCAGAGTTAGGCAACTTGACGTAAAAATTTGAATAAGTTATCTATATTATTTCAAAAATATGTAAGAATAGAATCTATAGAAAATTGAATGTAGTTTCTAAACTACTAGGTTTATTTAAAAAAATAAAAAATCTATTTGGTGAAATTTTGAAATTTCAATGTAGTAGTACTTAAATTTTAGGGAAAAAATAAGAAGTAGGTGTATGTCTGACCACCCTAACCACAATAAAATGATAATATTTTTTTATAATATTTTAGATGTAAGTAGGGGACTCATGTCTCTATGTGATACATATTTTTTTGTAATTTTTTTTCAAGTAAACAATTAATTATGAATTTTTTTATTACAAATTTAAAAAAATATAAAAACTCATATGTCTAACCACCTTAAATTGGTCAAAACTTCATGAAATTCATTTTTTTTTTTTAATCCTATAGTATGCAAAGCATAGAATGTGACGAATATTTCAAATTCAAAAAATGTGATACCGTTTGAAAGTCATAATATTTTTCCAATCAACCTATCAATCGAGACTTTAGTCATAATTCAAATAGAAAATGAATAATAATTATTTATTTAATTCAAAGTAAAACATAATTTGTATTAGTGGAAAGTTGAGAATCTCCTTTAAAAACCCGTTTTGTTTCATCAATTTTGGGTAAAAAAAAATCGTTAGCCACATGGACCATCATATCACTTAGATATTGCCATTTTTTGGCCCATCATGATCTTGAACATACCCATATCATGACACCAGTATCTACATTAAGACCATCAAAGAATTTAGAACAATCAACAATCATCTAGAACATCAAGCCGATGTAAAAGATCAAAAAAATTGTCACCTTGATGAAAAATTGGCAAACAGGCATCTTGTGTGGCATTAAAAATAATTCAAAACAAAAAAATAGTTACTTTGATGAAAACTTGGCAAATATGTGTCTTGGTAATAGAAAAAAAATTTAAAAAAATCAAGAAAATAGTGAAGAGAAAATTTTTGTCCAATAGTGAAAACCATTTTTATAGCACTTTGGATAAGTACCATGATGAAAACTGTAATACCCCTCTGTTTTGCTCTTTTGATCGAACACTACCCAGTTTGGTTATGTTGCATTTTTGTTAGTACTTTGAATTTGGTACTTGGTTAATGTTTGATCGCTATCTGTAAAGCGATGTGAATGTGATATTTGGATGTGGTGGTATTTTATTCAAATGTTTTTGAAAAGTTAAGCAACATTTTTAGGGCGATGTACCCTTCACAAAAGGCCCAAGCGGAAAAAGGACAACAAAGTTCAAACCAGAATGAACTTTAAGAAAAATAGAGACAGCAGATAGACAACTATAGTAGGATAATTAAGAAAAGAAAAGCAACATTACAGGGTGCCAAAACCTTCACCAAGAGCCCAAGGGGCCAAGGAGAAACATAGTTCAAACTAGAGATAGAACTATAGGAACAACCAGAAACAGCTGACAGATAGCTGTGAAGACTAAAGAGATCAAGCACCCCTAGAAATAGAGGGTTCAGAGCTGGCTCCACGGGCCTGAGACCGAGAAGCAGACGCAGACTTCTTCTTTCAAAGAACAACCGACCAAGGAGGCTCGGTAGCAGGAAGCGAGGAGAATGGAGATGACCCCTCCTCAGCCACCACAAGACCACCAAGCAAATTCAGCAGTAAGGCAACCGAGAACGGATCAACAGTTGGCGCAAAGGAGAACCCCAACAAAGAGCAAACAGGTTCAGACGGAGCATCGACAACAGGAGTAGGGACAGGCCCAACAGGGTCAACAGAAGGGTCCAGCACCATAGTGACAGTAGAGGGGTCTTGCATAACAGAGTCAGTAGAACAGTTCAAAGGTGGAACCAAAAAGGAGAGTTCCAGGAGAGCATCAACAAGAGGGTCAACCAACACTGAAGAAACCTTAGAAGAAAGACCCACCATGAGGTGGTCGAGGTGAGCATCAAACCACCAAGTCGCGATGCCCTTGCGATGGGCATGAGGACAAGCAGAGGCCAAGTGACCCACCGAAAAGCATCTCCTACATCGAAAGGGGAGACCCTCATAATCTAAGAGTTGTTTCCAAGGTCTATCCTCCACCAGCAAAACAATATCCCCATGGAGAGGTTTAGATGTATCCAAATCAACAAGCAACCGAGTGACCGTGGTGTGCCCAAATTCCCTAGTAGTAGAATCCACCATCAAGAATCAGCCTATGGTGTTTCCAATGGCCTCAAAAACAAGATTCCTCCAGAACTGGAGAGGAAGGTTTGGAAAAAGGACCCAAATAGGTCTAGTATTCAACGGCTCCATAAGAGGGTTAAAAGAATGAGTCTAGGGCCTGATGGATAGAGAATGAATACCCCACATCCATCCTCTATCCAAGACACAACATTGCTCATGGGGGGAGCCAAAGGTAGCAATAAAGAAGCCCCTAGCATTGGGCTAGAGCTCGATATCCCCAACAACCAATGGCATCTAGGAAGTCTTCACCCAATCGTTGAGGTTTGGGAGGGATGGCCACAGACCATTAAATCTATAGACCACACCCACTTTTAGGTAATACTCTTCATTCTCAACAATCTCAGGCCCACAAACCACCACCGGGGAGTCCCGAGCACAAGGAATAGACCTTTGAGGAGGTCGGGCACCAGCTCTAGCAGCTTCAGAAAAGGATCTTGACTTTCTCATGGAACACCCAGTAGCAAGAGGAGCACACCCATCAGCAATAGGTACCGAGGTAGGGGAGAGTAGGGGGGCCTAGTGGGAAGACCAGGGAAACCACGCCCCTTCCCACAAAGCAACGAAGAACCTAGAAGACTCCCCACTGCACAAGCAAGAAGTGGCACAACACCATTCACCGGGAAAGCAAGAATGCCATTTCCACACAGTTTGGATAGGGCAAAGCTTGAAACATGAGGAACAGAGGAAGAATCCTCCCCAGACGGGCACCCCAGAACACCCATCGAAGCCACCTCCCCAGGTGCAACCACAAAGATTTGTTGTAGAATAGAGCCATTCGCCAAGCTCCTCTTGCCCGCACACATTTTCAAAATCAAGCAACCTTTTTTATATTTTATTCAGATGTTATTATTATGGCAGGCTTTAAATTAGCATAAGTAGATATTTGAATTAATGATGTTTTATGATGTTGATTATATTATCGATGTTAGACTCATTAGTTTGTAAAATTATATTGGTGAAGGGGACGAGATTGCATCACTCGCTTGTGAGTGCCTTACAATTCTGTGATTCCCTCTTCACAGTGTGTTTTATATGATGAGAATATACATGTGTGATATTCTATTGTTTGTAGGTTAACAGGTATAGGACATTGAATCCACCTGATTTCACAAGGATGAGCGTGTCCATTGCCTAATGGTATTCGATTGGGAGATAGTAGCTAGGTTTTTTGTGCCAAGTGATCACCCTGCTCATAAGTGTGTCGTCGGTTGTAGTTTGGTTTGATTGTTTTAATCTAGTTCAGTAAGCCTTGATTGTATTTAATTGCAAGTTGAAAAGGGTAATTAAATGACTTTATGTATTTAAGTTGTTGATTAAAGTAATCTGGTTATAATGTGAAAAATGTTATTTAATTTATTAATTAATTTAATTTAATTAATAAAATAATTTAATCTTGGATTAGATTTATTTTATTGATTAATTAAATTAATTGTGTTGATTTGATTTAAGTTATTCATTTTGGAAATTAATATATATTTTGAATTGAAATTAAGTTTGAATAAAAAATTAAAAAAAGGTTTTAATTTCATTTTTGAAAATTTTAAATGCAAAAATTGAAAAAGAGATATTTTGAGATTTTTTTTTTTGTTTTCAAAAATTGATTATGGTGGTTGAATGGATATTTTTCATTTTTTTTGGCTATTATTTGGATTTTTGGATAAACATTTGGAGGGGATGAAAAAATGGAGAAGGGAAGAAGATCATTGTTGGTTGTGGGTTTTGAATTTGGGTTTTACTGGTAAAAGCTCAGTTGGATTTCTAGGAAGGAGCTTGGATCTGAGCAGAAGGATTTGCACCATTTTTCCAATCTCTCAAGCTTTTGGAACCAGGTTTTCTACTTGGTAAATTTGTTTCATTTTAAAAGAATTCACAATTTGATTTGCTGTTTGAAAATTATATATTTAAACCTTATTTGATTTGCAAGATAGAACCCAGGTTAAATCTATTTCAGAACTTTAAAACCTTGTTTTCAAATGATGTTCTTCAAAAGAAAAGTTGCAATATGAATGCATTTGATCATTTTGGGTATTCTTTGTTCAACTAGTTAAATAATATTAAGTTTGGTTGTAAATAACCATTTCTTGAATTAAATAGCTCTTTTGAATTTTTGTTTTTAATAAATCTATATATGTATATATACTTGGAAAATATATATACATATACATACAATTATATATATATTTTATATTGTTCATTAAAAAAATGTATATACCCCCTGGCAAAACGTGGATTTAAAAATCCGCAGGGGTTTTATTTTAATAAAAAATAAATAAAAAAATAAAAGAAAAATAAAAAATGATTTTTTTTGTGGGGTTTGTTGGGGGCTCAACCCACAGCCGCACCCATGGGAGGCGCTATGGGGAGTTGCGCCCAACACGCCCCACGGCCATGCCCACACTATGGTGGGTCGGTTGTATTAATCACAGTCGCGCCCACACAATGGGTGGGAAGGTTGTGGTTAACACAACCGCCGCCCACAGTGGGTGGGTCAGTTGTGTTAACCATAGTCGAACCTTCCCCTAAAACTAGCGCGCGGCCTGAGGTATGTGGAACGTGGTTTGACCTTATTCTTTATCCGTGTTTTTTTATTTTTTTTCAAAAATATATATAATATTTTATATATTATATTATATAATATTAAAATATTAATAATAATATTTTATATTATATTTTATAATATTAAAATATTAATATATATTAAATAATCATATATATATTTGTAATATATAAATAATATAAATATATGTATATATATATATCATATAAGGATATATATATTATGTATATGTACATATTAATATATATATATATATATGTAAATATATATATATATATATATTAAAATAATTGATTTGATAAATATCATGATTTAAATGTATTTGGGAAATTTTTAAATCTATATGCATTAGTCGAATTTTTGATCTTGTTTTAAAATAATATTTATTTCTCGGACAAATATTTGATTCTAAAATGATAGATGAATTAATGGATTTAAAATGATATAGTTTGGGAAAGAAGAATTTTTTTTAACATGATATGTTAATAGATGAATTATTGGATCTTCAAATGTTATGTTTTGTTAGGACATATATTTGATGTTAAAATACTAGGTTTTAAAAGGTCAAGTATTTGATTTTTAAAGTCATATGTGTTAGCAGAGGAATTAACTATTTTTAAAATGATTTATTTTGAAGGGAAGAAATAGATGTTGTGAAAGTAGTATGTTTGAAACGAAGAAGTAAATGTTTATTTTATTTTATTTGCAATCAGTTAAGGATTAAATATTTGGTTTAAATCTCAACCTATGTCTGAAAGAGACATTATTAATTAGTTTTATTGAGGTAATGAATTATTGAATGTTATTAAGGGAAATGGATTTAATATATCCAAAATTAGTTATTTCCTCGCAATTGCCTTATGTGATTAATTACGTTGTGTTCATGTTGGGGAAATGGATTAGGTGTATTTAATATGTAAGTCTTCTAGAGGATCCTAGAGGATGGGGGTTGTCATACTTGTGAGGTCAACCGTTTGTTAATTCCCTTGGTTAGTGCATGAAGTTATGTTATTGTTATCACCCGATTTCCATGAATGGGGATGTTTTGTGCCTCCTGTGGAAGGAGTGGATTATGAAATTTGTGGCTCCTTGTAAGGAGTGGCATTGTTATCTTTGTTACCTCCAATGTTTGGAGAGGGTTTTGACTTATGTCGCCTCTTGAGAAAGGGGTGGTCGTGATATCTTATTTTTTTTCACTTTGGTACCCTTGGTGTTTGGATGGTGTACTTGTAGTTGGTACTTGATGGCTATGTGTATGGTTTTCTTAACATACCTGATCTATTATTTTTGGAAGCAATGTAACCATGTTAGAGTTGTACTTGTGATGTATTTGAGTTGTACTTACGTTTAACTTGAGGTGTACCTGTGTGGTGCATGTGATTGTTTGTATCAATTTGAGTCAGCCTATGTCTAGAGGTAGAGGGTCTTGTCTAGGATTCCTTGTTACTATCTCCTAGCATAGGGGG
Source organism: Sequoiadendron giganteum (assembly GCA_007115665.2). Classification (NCBI taxonomy): domain Eukaryota; kingdom Viridiplantae; phylum Streptophyta; class Pinopsida; order Cupressales; family Cupressaceae; genus Sequoiadendron; species Sequoiadendron giganteum. The sequence goes on along the minus strand of CM021106.1, from coordinate 169,994,241 downwards.
TGGGCCTTTGGGTTCCACTTGGTTGGGTGGTGTGCACCTTACTCTATTGGGATTTTTTCTTGTTCGTGTTGACGAGATTTCCAGTTGGAGAGCTCGTGGGATCTAGCTACTTTTTAAGCTTTATTTATTTTAGTTAATCTTGTAATTTATTACCCCTTATTTTTTATCGAGGTGGGAAGTTGTAAATTGTAATCATGCTTATTGGATTTACCTCAGTCAGGGAAGGAGAGATGTAATCTCCTTAGTAGATTATTGTACTTTGGGATCTTATGGTATCTTTTACTTTTATGTTGTAATTTATCTTGTATGGAATGCATGTGTTTCTTAAGTAATTAAATGTTGTGGTTTCAATTCATGTTTATGTTGTTCGTGGGTTAATAAGTAAACTCAATATTGTATCCTTAGAGGTTTTTGCAATAATTAGTGACCTTGCATATTAATTTTACTGAAACAAAAAAAAATAGTTCTTTTGAGTAGTTGATTGCAACTTCCTCTAGGGTTGCATGGCGGGGTGTCACACATGGTATTAGAGCCTCAGGTGCACACACTGGGTGCTCTGGGTATATTTGTACCCACTAGGTTGTCCCTATGAATCTGTTAGTGGAATTGTAAAGTGATCACGTGTTCATGGCTTTTACCTTAGCATGATGTACTTTGTGGAAAAGAGTAGCATGAAAGTAACTTGATAAAAGGTTATGGTTGGAAAGTTTTCTTACGTATCCCATGGGTTATGGTAGTGGATGTTCCTATGGGATTGTGTATGTATTTGTACCCCTATAAATGTAAGAAACCAGTAATTGTATCTTGTTTGAGAGTTGTAAATACTCCGTACTTGCTTTGTGTATCCATGCGATGGTGATACTTGGTACCCATCCTTGAGGAAAAGTTACAGTTTGGTGTGGAAATTACCATACCATTATGTGTGTGTGCATGTTTGTTACCTGATTGAGGGCCAACCCATGTGTGGTTGAAACTTATATATAAGAGTAACCAAGAGTAGTTCTTCTTCTTTTGGTTTTCTAGATCCTCAATCCGTAAAGGGATAGTAGCCACCACAAGTTCCTTGGGTGGAGTGTGTAATGTATGCATATTGCAGCGCAAAGCGTATTAGCTCAACCAATCTCGAGGAAACATAACCACTACTTTCCCTTATAATAGATTAGGATACTTGATCCATAAGTGTTAACCTAATCCCCACAGATTTGAGTACAACAACATAGGTATGGTAGCTATGCCTGGACGCCCGTGGAGGCGTTGATCTAGCATAGTGAGTAAACCTCATCTGTATGAGAGGTGAGACTCGGTAGCCCCATAGTGATATTATCATATTGCATCATGTATATATACCCTATCTTACTTGTGTTCCAACATGATGTACAAGATACGATGCCGCACCCGACTGGTGTTCCAACATAGTGCTGGTGGTGATGTCGTGTTACATGATGCCACATGTGTAGACACGTGAAGGTACATTATCATATTTTCTTTGTTAGCCTACTTGTAGAGGGATACCCATGGTTGCCTTGACCATGTTGGTTGAGTAGCATATGGGTAGATCCTAGCCATGTATACCTCTAGCTTCGGTGAGTACCTACGTCTACCTTATCCATGAGGTATCGCTATGCAGGGAGTGTTCTGCGTGTGCCTACTTCCGCGGAGCCACAGACACTCTTCCATACGGCATATGACCAGTACGTGCCTTGTCCGACTAGCGTATGTCCATGTCGTGTGTTGACATGATGCAGGGTGTAGCCGAGGAGTACACCCCATGCCATGTGGTTGGCATTTTCACTCCGCACCACATGAGGGACTATCATGATAGTTAGACGTTGTTTCCTCCTTCCTCATTCGGTAGCTAGAATCTTGTCACAAAGTGTTATACACTACAATTTCAAATACTGTGAAATTTCTTTTGGTTATTGATGTTTTTTCAGTTGATTGTGAGGGCCGACACTTTGTTATATTTGATTGTGAAGGTTTAGCCACAACTTGTGATCTTATTTTCGTATAACCCTAGTGGTTACATCTGATTTAGTGTTGAAATTGCGTGCATTTCTTACTTTATTATTGAAATTGAATCTTTATTTGATATTTATTTATGATCTTTGGTGGCTAAACTAGTTTCCTATTTGTTGTTTTCAATGTCAGCTATGTGTTGTATTGTGAATTCCTCTCCAAGGACATATGAGATGAACTTGGTGAGTGTGTACAAGGAAGTATACGTAGGAAATGTAGAGGATGGGGGTATGGGAGGTTGTTATGCAGCTAGGACCCACTACTCACCTTTGTGTGATGACTATCTCTTGGAGGCTAATCACCTTACACAATAAGAGATAGGTCATGGTGGTCTTGTTTGGATGGTTTCACTTTATGTATGACATAACACCATCAAACCATTGAGTGTGAGATATGAATTATGTGAGATGGATATTGGTTCTTGGTTCATGGATTAGCATGTTGCTTACCGGTGTCCAGATGGACCCTTGTGTAGCCTTGTGATGATTTCCAGTGATGTGTATTGGTACATGTGTGTATTATGTGTGTTAATCCATGCTTATATGTTTTTGGAGACTTGGTTGGTGGTTGCTTCACCATGTTGGTCCGTATGGATTGGCAGTGTACTTGGCTGAGTTGTATTTGGCATGGGTTGTTGTTGTTTGTATGTTGAGGTTTGGAGTGGTTCATTTTGGAACCCTTGGTTATGTGTGATTGTATGGAGTTTGCACTAGGGGTTTTTTTAGGCTTCTAGGAGTAAGCTTGACCCTAGGGGGGAGGATGTAATACCCCTTCGTTTTTCTCTTTTGATCGAACAGTGTCTTGTATGGTTATGTTGCATTTCTATTAGTACTTTGACTTTGTTACTTGGTTACTATTTGATTGCTATCTATAAAGCGATGTGAATGTGATATTTGGATGTGGTGGTATTTAATTTAGATGTTATTATTATGGAATGCTTTAGATTAGCATAAGTAGATATTTGAATTAATGATGTTTTATGTTGTTGATTATATTATCGATGTTAGACTCGTTAGTTTGTAACATTGTATTGGTGAAGGGGACGAGATTGAATCACTCACTTGTGAGCGCCCTGCAATTCTGTGATTCCCTCTTCACGATGTGTTTTATATGATGCAAATATACATGTGTGATATTCTATTATTCGTAGGTTAACAGGTATAGGAAATCGACTCCACCTGATTTCACTGGGTTGAGTGTGTCCATTGCCCAACGATATTCGATTGGAAGATAGTAGCTAGGTTTTTTGTGCCAAGTCATCACCCTGGTCATAAGTGTGTCATCAGTTGTAGTTTGGTTTGATTTTTTTAATCTGGTTTAGTATGCCTTGATTGTATTTAATTGCAAGTTGAAAAGGGTAATTAAATGACTTTATGTATTTAAGTTGTTGATTAAAGTAATCTGGTTATAATGTGAAAAATGTTATTTAATTTATTAATTAATTTAATTTAATTAATAAAATAATTTAAACTTGGATTAGATTTATTTTATTGATTAATTAAATTAATTGTGTTGATTTGATTTAAGTTATTCATTTTGGAAATTAATATATATTTTGAATTGAAATTAAGTTTGAAAAAAAAAAAGGGCTTTAATTTCATTTTTGAAAATTTTAAATGGAAAAATTCAAAAAGAGATATTTTGAGATATTTTTTGTTTTTGTTTTAAAATTCATTATGGTGGTTGAATGGATTTTTTTTTTTTTGGCGATTATTTGGATTTTTGGATAAAAATTTGGAGGGGATGGAAAATTGGAAAAATGGAGAAGGGAAGAAGATCATTGCTAGTTGTGGGTTTTGAATTTGGGTTTTACTGGTAAAGCTCAGTTGGATTTTTGGGAAGGAGCTTGGATCTGAGGAGAAGGATTTGCACCATTTTTCCAATCTCTCAAGCTTTTGGAACCAGGTTTTCTACTTGGTAAATTTGTTTCATTTTAAAAGAATTCACAATTTGATTTGTTGTTTGGAAATTACATATTTAAACCTTATTTTATTTGCAAGATAGAAACCAAGTTAAATTTGTTTCAGAACTTTAAAACCTTGTTTTCAAATGATGTTATTCAAAAGAAAAGTTGCAATATGAATGCATTTGATCATTTTGGGTATTATTTGTTCAACTGGTTAAATAATATTAACTTTGGCTATAAATAACCATTTCTTGAATTAAATAGCTCTTTTGAATCTTTGTTTTTAATAAATCTATATATGTATATATACTTGGAAAATATATATACATATACATACAATTATAGATATATATAAATATTGTTCATTAAAAAAATGTATATACCACCTGGCAAAACACGGATTTCAAAATCTGCAAGGGTTTTCTTTTAATAAAAAAATAAAAATAAAAAAATAAAAAAATGAGTTTTTTTGTGGGGTTTGCTGGGGGCTCAACCCACAGCCACCCCATGGGAGGCACTGTGGGGAGCCACGCCTAGTGCGCCCCACGACCATGCCCACATTGTGGTGGGTCGGTTGTGTTAATCACAGCCGCGCCCACACAATGGGTGGGACGACTGTGGTTAACACAACCGCCGCCCACAGTGGGTGGGTCGGTTGTGTTAACCACAGTTGGCCCTTCCCCTAAAACCCGTGTGCGGCCCAATGTATGTGGAACACGGTTTGACCTTATTTTTTATCCACTTTTTTTTAAAAAAATTCAAAAATATATACAATATTTTATATATTATATATTATAATATTAAAATATTAATATATATTAAATAATCATATATATATGTAATATATAAATAATATAACTATATGTATATATATATCATATAAGGATATATATTATGTATATGTACATATTATTTTATATTTATATACAACAAAGATTAGAAATTTGAATATATATATGTTGAAATCTGGTAGCTTTGGTCAAAGATCAATATTGATTGTACTCATGCATTATCATTATTGATATCAAATCTTCTATGCTAAGTATAATCTGCTTTCATTAAATCAGATATATATGTATGTCTTTATTATGATTGATTGCCGGCTTTGTTTAAATTGGAGGGATGTCAATCGAAAAGTCACGTCTTTTCTCAACCATATATATAAGAGTCTTGATCTTCAAAGTAGAGTATCGAAATCAATAAATGTTCTGCTCTTGTAGATCAAATAAAATTACAAAAATATAATTATTATTTAACATGGTATCAGAGCATTATTTAATGATTATATTTGGTGGAGGCCCGATATGGTCAGTTTGAAGCCGTGGGGATAATGGAGTCTTATAACCAACTTTGCGGATGATGACTTACTATGGTTGCTTCCCAAGTGCAGCCATGCTTTCCATCCAGAGTGCATCGACAAGTGGATCTTCATGCAAATGACATGCCTAGTCTACCAGACAATCCTTATGCTCTCGAATGAATACATTTCAAGAGCCCCAAACCCCCATTTAGGCGAACCGCAGGCGCCTCCCGACAAAGTCACGGTTTGACTTGACAAGGATGAAAATATTTCTTGATCAGCTTCAGGGATGAATCATCATTAGGCCTATGCTGTGGGAGTTTGAAATTGAGTGATAAATTTGGCAGAGCCTTTGGCTCACACCATAATTTTCGCTTTAGGCGTGAACACTCTTAGTTGCGGGCGAGGGCGTCTTCACAAGGGAGGTCTTCGAAGTGCTCACACGGAAGGAGGTGCCACTTAAGGCTCCGACTTAATCGCCAAATCACCTTATTGCCATCGGTTGTTGGTTTTCCAATGACATTTTTATAAATTCCAGATCGCAATATTTAGGCACCCTCATGTTGTTAATCGGGTCGATGAATGGTTGGCGGGAACCAAGAGATAGGGTTGGCATGGAGTATTAGGCAATGGCGGGAGCCGGGAAACAAGCTCCCAATGAGCTGGGAGAAATGACCGGTGAAAAACATGGCTGACATAAAGTACAATGTCGGAGGTGAAAGATGGAGTTCATCAATGGACGGATGCAGACCCGACAGTGATGGTACGAGCTGACAAAATTGTACCCCCTCTACAAAATAAAATAAATGTGACCAAAAATATTGGAAAGAAAATATCGTGGTTGCATTGTATTGGTTACAGGTGGAGAATCAAATATATCTTTGATGTCAATATATGCCTTTACATACCGGGCTTTGGCGAAAGTTAAGTCTTCATCTATTGCTGAATGTATTGGTGGGCTTTGGCCAATCGCAGGGAAAAGATTTAATTGCTTGTTGGCACCGTTACTAGAGTATCCATTTGAAACGCTAGCAGAAGAACACTTGAATACAATAGAGATTGCTAATGAAGGAACAAGTCTATCCTAAGCATTGGGGTTCATCTTTGCTGCTTCATCATCTGAACATCATAGAGTTTGTTGCACCTATATAGCAATTCTAGGTGGGTCACAGCTAGAAAAGGAGTGCATCGACCATATTCAAATTTAGCCAGCCACCACTACAAATTTTGTGACATGGGCTTGTAATCAAGCCATGAACCTATAGAAGGAAGGTTGTGGACTAATTTGAGCACAAGCGCAATGCTCCACATTGTGTCCTATATTTGCATCCATCAAAATACTTAAAAGAGATGAGTATTCCTTGTTGAAATTATGTTATTTCATTTAATTGGATCTTGTGTGATTAGTAAAAGAGATTATGTTTTTTTTCTCTTGATTTATGTTCACTAATTTAAGATCCTTGAAATTTCAAACTATTCATTGCAAGTTATTGCTATAACCTGAGATAGTAAACTTTGTATGAAATTACTTTGGATAGTCATGAAATCTTAGTAATCTCTTCTTAATGCTTTCAAGAAAAGCTTGATGCATCCTGTAAGTTGAAAAATTGGAGACACTGCTTGCAACCTTGAGATTATCTGAATGGATGAAGACATCTCTTCGAAGAGGAAGCATTAACCTTCAGAGGGAGTTCTAAGATTCAAAGTTGCAAGGATAGATGCTAAATTCTTGAAGTACCTCTTCAGCAATTGAGATCAAAATTGCTCATTTCTATCAACCTAGATTTAACGTTGGTAGCTCTGCAAACCTATTCATAATAGAGTGATCTGGGTTGAGGTTGAAGAGAATAGCCATAATCTCTACAAAGGTGTGAGTTGGAAACCATTTCTCTAAAAGAAAGTATTACAGATGTTTTTTGATGAGGAGATTAGGAGGCTGATGCAAGTAATTAGGGCTTTAGAGGGAGTCACATCTTCACTTATTGTAATGCATAATTCTCTGAGATAGAGAGATATGAGGTGAAAGCCCTTGTTCATCTCTGAGACTGAGATGAGGCGTCATGTTGAGAGACTCCATAACGACAGGTCCCAGGATGTAACCTTAGAAGATCTCCAATCACCCGCATTGTGGCTTAAGGGGGGATGTTGGATATAATCCACACCCAGACTAATGATGGGTTGGCCACAAGGGGCCAATAGCCCATTTGGTAGAGCACTCTAGCAACAAATGGAAGGTCCTAGTAAAACATATATTGATATATCTTCAAAGCACTACTAGATATGATTGGGCTGGAAGTGTAATCGATCAGAAAAGCACATCAGGATGTTGCTTCAGTTTAGGATCAGCTATGATCTCCTAGATTTGCACAAAACAATCTTCAGTTGCACAAAGCTCAACGGAAGTTGAATACATTGCAGTCTCAATGGGAGCAAGAGAAGCATTTTGGCTTCATAAATAGCTCATGGGACTCGTTGATCTAAGCACATTGAGATCCCCTACCATTGTGAGACATGGTAGAAAGGAATATGATCCAGTTGGAGTATGTTAGTACAAATGATCAAACAATAGACATTCTCACCAAACCTCTCTCCAGAGTTAAGGTTGGACTCTTTGGGAAGAAACTTGGTATGTAATTTGTTATTATGCTTGAAATTCAAATTATTTATAAGTTGTACTAATATATAAAGATGTTTAATGTGTAAACTCTTTTGTCATGTGTGTGACTCCATGACCTTATGGGCCTACTACCCTATGTACATTATTGAAACGTGACGATATTTCTAATAATGAACACTTGTATTTGACATTGTAAAGTACGACTCTACAATGATAAACTATCATGATAGATATCATGATATCTATGGACATGTCATGATAGTATCTCTTGGACACCTTGATGTATATCATGGGACTTGATATCATCTAAAGATCATTGTGATCCTTAAGAGATAATCATGGTGGATATTTATATCGGTGGATATGCCATGAATTATGGTAGACATCATGTGACTTGATGTCAGTGCACATACCATAATGAAGATGTGTTATGAAAAATGTCATGTGACTTGACACTTTCAAAAGCATACCATATCTTCTAGTATCACGAGTTAGGTGATATCACTTTTACTTGATAAAAGTTATCTTCCCTAGTTAAAAGAGGGAGTGTTGAATAAAGAAGATGTGTTATGAAGAATGTCATGTGACTTGACACTTTCAGAAGCATAACATATCTTTTGATATCACGAGTTAGGTGATGTCATGTATACTTGATGGAGGTTATTTCCTTAGAGGGAGTGTTGAATAGTGAAGATGTGTTATGAAGAATGTCATGTGACTTGACACTTATAGAAGCATACCATATCTTCTGATATCACAAGTTAGGTGATATCAATATGTACTTGATTGGAGTTCTCTTCCCTAGCTAAGAGGGAGTGTTGAAAACTGGTAGCCTCGGTCAAAGATCAATATTGATTTCACTCATGCATTATCATTATTGATATCAAATCTCCTATGCTAAATATAATCCGCTTTCATTAAATTGGATATATATGTATGTCTTGATTATGATTGATTGTCGGCTTTGCTTAAATCAAAGGGATGTCAATCAAAAAGTCATGTCTTTTCTCAACCATATATATAAGAGTCTTGATCTTCAAAGTAGAGTATCGAAATCAATAAATGTTCTACTCTTGTAGATCGAATAACATTATAGAAATATAATTATTATTTAACAATATATATATGTAAATATATATATATATTAAAATAATTGATTTGATAAATATCATGATTTAAATGTATTTGGGAAATTTTTAAATCTATATGCAATAGTCGAATTTTTGATCTTGTTTTAAAATAATATTTATTTCTAGGACAAATATTTGATTCTAAAATGATAGATGAATTAATGGATTTAAAATGATATAGTTTGGGAAAGAAGAAATTGTTTTAACATTATATGTTAATAGACGAATTATTGGATCTTCAAATGTTATGTTTTGTTACGACAAATATTTGATGTTAAAATACTAGGTTTTAAAAGGTCAAGTATTTGATTTTTAAAGTCATATGTGTTAGCAGAGGAATTAACTGTTTTTAAAATGATTTATTTTGAAGGGAAGAAATAGATGTTGTGAAAGTAGTAAGTTTGAAATGAAGAAGTAAATGTTTATTTTATTTTATTTGCAATCAGTTAAGGATTAAATATTTTGTTTAAATCTCAACGTGTGTATGAAAGAGACACTATTAATTAGTTTTATTGAGGTAATGAATTATTAAATGTTATTAAGGGAAATGGATTTAATATATCCAAAATTAGTTATTTCCTCGCAACTACCTTATGTGATTAATTACATTGTGTTCACGTTGGGGAAATAGATTAGGTGTATTTAATATGTAAGTCTTCTAGAGGATCCTAGAGGATGGGGGTTGTCATACTTGTGAGGTCAACCGTTTGTTAATTCCTTTGGTTAGTTCATGAAGTTATGTTATTGTTATTACCCAGTTTCCACGAATGGGGATGTTTTGTGCCTGTTGTGGAAGGAGTGGATTATGTGATTTATGGCTCCTTGTAAGGAGTGGCATTGTTATCTTTGTTACCTCCAGTGTTTGGAGAGGGTTTTGACTAATGTTGCCTCCTGAGAAAGGGGTGGTCATGATATCTTGTTTTTTTTCACTTTGGTACCCTTGGTGTTTGGATGGTGTACTTGTAGTTGGTACTTGATGGCTATGTGTATGGTTTTCTTAACATACCTAATCTATTATTTCTGGAAGCAATGTAACCATGTTAGAGTTGTATTTGTGATGTATTTGAGTTGTACTTACATTGAACTTGAGGTGTACCTATGTGGTGCATGTGATTGGTTGTATCAGTTTGAGTCAACCTATGTCTAGAGGTAGAAGGTCTTGTCTAGGATTCCTTGTTACTATCTCCTAGCACGGGGGGTGCGCCTTTGGGTTCCACTTGGTTGGGTGGTGTGCACCTTACACTGTCGGGCTTTCTTCTTGTTCGTGTTGACGAGATTTCCAGTTGGAGAGCTCGTGGGATCCAATTACTTTTTATGCTTTATTCATTTCAATTAATCTTGTAATTTATTACCCCTCATTTGTTATCGAGGTGGGAAGTTGTAAATTGTAGTCATGCTTATTGGATTTACCTCATTCGGGGAAGGAGAGATGTAATCTCCTTAGTAGATTATTGTACTTTGGGATCTTATGGTATCTTTTACTTTTATGTTGTAATTTATCTTGTATGGAATGTATGTGTTTCTTAAGTAATTAAATGTTGTGGTTTCAATTCATTTTTATGTTGTTCGTGGGTTAATAATTAAACTTAGTCTCGTATCCTTAGAGGTTGTTGCAATAGTTAGTGACCTTGGATATTAATTTTACTCAAACAAAAAGAAAAATAGTTCGTTTGAGTAGTTGATTGCAACTATCTCTAGGGTTGTGTGGTGGGGCATTACACAGAAAATAGGTGTCATGTGTAAGAGAAATTATCTATGTGGACCATTATAATTTTGGGGCAAGTTGTATCATCTCCCATACCCTTTTCTTGACATTTCCATCTATCCATTTAAGCCCTATCATTCCTGTCCATTTTCCCACCTACCTTGATCTTGATAAGAAATAGGGTACAAACATAAATCATGCTTTGTGAAAACTCTTGACATGTCTATCCTTTGGTCATACACTATCCATGAAGTATCATGTCAATTCCTCCATATAATCATCCACACCCATACCTCAAAGAAAACAAATCATCTCTATGCAACATTGTCCTTGGAGACCAAATGCTAATTCTTCTAGCCCATAATCCTCATGTCTCCTATCTTTTACCAAAGCCACCCATTATCTTTCATACCTATCAATTGTATTGGTTTTCCCTTGTCAATGGTCTAAGGATCCTCCATCATCCCATCTAGTCGTAAACACATCATTCCAAATACAACTAGCCTAATCTATACAATATTTCTATGCAACCTCATACATCATCCAAACCATTCCTTAGCTTTGTTCCTAGCCTTTTTGCATACCTTTCTCCTTTAGTCACATTATCGTCATCCTCACGTTGTTTTGGGATGTGTCCTTCCCACATCAAACAATGTTTCCATCATCATCACTTGTCAATTGGTATTCAACTTGACTAGGGGAAAGATCATGTTTGTCCTTAGATTCTTGTGCATGCTTGCTTGCTTGCTTGTAGGAATCATTCACATGAATTTCTCACGATCCTCATAAAATAATAAAAGACAAAAAAATAAAATATCAAAATCCAAAACAATCATAAAACCTCAAAAATCCAAAAAAATCAAAACATGTCAAAAAATAGAAAACATTCAGATATCTTTCAAAATCCCAAAAACAGAGTCAATTGGTCATACTAATCTTTGTCATTGTCGAACTACCTTGCCTCTATGATTGGACGTAGGAAAGGCCATCTCTCAATGTACCCTCGAAGAATTAGGTTAGTCCTTTTAGGTTTTTCAGAATAAAATCATGACTTAGTTCTTTGTCCATAAAAACAAAGTCAATGGCCATGTCAAACTACGAGGTCTTTGTGCATTGTTACATAGGAAAGGCCATCTGTCTATGAGCCCTCGAGGCCACATTAGGTAAGTTCTTTAGGGTTCGTCACGTGAGTCAAATAATTCACACTATCATTAGGCACACAACTAGTCATTGAAACTTCAAGGAAAATCATGTATCAACAAGAAAAACTAACCAATAATGTCATTCAGTCCAATCAAGCAAATTGTCAAAATGGTCAAATCATCAAAACAATCTAATGTCTTATACAAGATGCATCCTTCTTGAAATCAAATATCATCATTTAGTCGAACATCATCATTTTCCTTATATAGGTGGTCGCATGATCCAAACCAGACTAGACATCTTATACGATATGCATCTTTCCTAAAACCAGGCTTCATCACACAATCAACCTATCATTTGAACTTTAAACAATCAAATTTTGGAAAAATCTCTTATCGATTGTTGACAGTGTGGCTTGTTTTGCCTTATCTCTTTATTTTGGCTTTTTCTTTGAGTCAGGTTACTAGATTCCTCGAGGATGTCCCATGAAAGATTTCGAGGAGAAATGATGTCTCATGACTCTTTTCTTTGACTGTTGATTGCGGATTGTCTTGGAAAAATGACTGGGGCAACTTTGCCCTTAGTATGAGCTAGGACATTATTTGTCTACGACTATCTGTTTTGCAAGTGCATGACCTTGCACACCTTTGTCTATCTCATATAAGGTGTTTGTTCTCCATTTGTGTCATTTTAATGCACAATGATGATTCATGCAAGACCTATTATGTATTTGGAAAAATATTGAAGAATCTCTTGTCACATTAACATCCATGTCTTTCACATTAACATCCATGTCTTCTGCTCTAACATTTCTTCTTTTTTGCATCTTCACAACCCTTATCTATTTTCCACTATCCTTTTATCCTTCATCTTTTTGTTCTCTCATCCATTTTGAGAGCACACTTGTGTTCTTCGAACCCACCTATCCTCTCTAGGGGGCATACCACTACCTCCTTGTCATTCTCCCTTTCACTGGGGCATATTTTTGACTCAAATTTCTTTGACACAATGTGATAAACAAAATTGTATCAAAAAGGGGCAAAATGTAGACACTAAAATTTCTCCTAGGCCTACGACTCTAATTTTCTTCATAATTCTTCCATATTTTTCCCTTTCATTATTCATAATTAAATAATGTTAATTATTTAGTTATTTCTTGTGACCATATATCCTCTATTAATTAAATTATTTCAATAATTTAATTAATTCATTCTCATTTTGATTTCCCTTTGATTAATTAATTAAATATTATTTATTTAATTATGTTACTAACTAAACCTATCTTCTTTCTAAAATAAAATAAATGTTGATTTATTTAATCCCACGCCACTTTCCAATATAATTATTTTAATTATTTAATTATTTGCTATTTTTTTCCTCTTTTTAATTAAATAAATCTTTGTTTATTTAATTACATTCCATGTCATGATTTCAAATTAAATTTTTTTTATTTTTTTTGGTAATTGAAAATCATTGTTTAATTCAAAATTATGATTCTTTCTGTAATACCCCTCTATTTTGTTTCTTGTTCAAGTTGTTTTATGCTATGTTTGGTTGCAATTACTTTGATACTGGATACATTTTGTTATGATATTTTGATCGTTACTATTGAGTGACAAATATTATTGTGGGATGTAGTTATCTGATTATTGTTTCACATGCATTATAGATTAATGTTGTTGTAGAGTTAACATGAGATTACTGGATTATGATGGAAGTGTCAATTTCGATGAGTGTATTGGTGAATAGGACGAGTTCGCATCACTCGCTTGCGAGCGCCCTACGAATCCGTAATTCTTTCTTCACGGTGTGTATTATATACTGGATATATCGTATGATGTTGATTACTTGGTTGCAGGATTGCAGGTACATGACATCGACTCACCTGGTTTCACAGGTTTGAGCGTGTCAATCCAACGATTAAGTTGAATAGGAGATAGTAGCTAGGTAACATGTGTCAAGTCTATACCCTAGCCTTAGTGTGTCATCAGTTGTGTGTGTCGAGTCATTGTCTGTCTTGCTTTGATGTTATCTAATTCTGAAGCATTCTTGATTTGGAAATAGATATTTAGAATAATTGCATTTAAATCATGTTGATGGTTATTTAATTTAAATAATACAATGTGGATAAAAGTTTATACTTAAATTAATTAATTATATTTAGTTTATTTAATTAATTTAAATTTAATCCAAGGGGGTTGAGTTTAGCTATTAAATAATTAAATTAATTAATTAAACATGATGCAAGAGAATGAAAGGAAATAAAAGAATTAGAATTAATTTTGGAATTTAATTCCAACGTGTGAGAATTAAATTAGAAATTGTAATTAAATATTTATTTGGGAAATTGGTTGCAACTTTGGAAATTAATTTATTATTTGAAATTGCATTTTAAATTGAAAGTGGGTTTTTGAAAAGTGAAATTGAAATTGAAATATTTAATTTGCATGTAATGTGAATTAGGGTTATAAATATTGAAATTGAAATATCTAATTTGCATGTAATGTGAATTAGGGTTGTATTAGGTATTTTTGATTTATAAAGAATACATGTTTTAATTTTAGGGAGAAAAATCTTTTAGAAGGAAAAAAAATACATTTTTACAACAGGGAAGAAATTTTGGAAAATTTGCACAAGGGTTTGAAGAAAGTTTGATTGTAGAATTGATTGAAGGAAAGATTTTTTGCATTTGTTGGATTTTGGATTGGATTCATTGGAGGATTGAAGAAAATTCAGGAAATCTTTGGAGGAGGCTTGCATCAGAAATTCATCTCTTCCTGTAGCTTCTTGTACCAGGTTTTCCTCTTTGTGTTTTATTGTTTTTGATTGTTTTTCTTTAAAATAGTAATGATTAAAGATTTGTTTGTTAAATATTTTTTAGAAAATAAATTTGATATTAGAAGAAAGGAATTAAATAAATTTACAGCCTTTGCTTGTGAAAATTCTTGAGTGAAAATTGTGAAAACCTTAGTTGAATTTAAATTATTTGGGGAAATAGATTTTTTTGTTATTGAAAATCAAACATAGAGATTAAACAATGCATTTAGAATGTTTTTAAAAAATGAAACCTTCTATTTATTATTAAAAAATGGATTTTAAAGTCTGCAGTATAGTTATGTTTTCATGGTAAAATGGTCTGGTTGCGTCGCCTATAACTTAACTTTCACAAACTGGGTTTTCAAGAAATTTAAAAGGTTTTTTAATTTTGAAACTTTCTTACCTTTGTCCAAAACTCTCAAATACCCAGATCGTAGTTTTTGAGTTATGCTTGAAACATGAGACTGCTGTTAAATTATTTTCCCATGGCTGCTTTGAAAATAAAATAATAATAAATTGATATTTATAAATATTAATATTTTATGTATTGTTATTATAATATTAAAATATTATTTAATAATATTTTATATTATAATTTATAATACTAAAGTATTATATTTATTTATATTATTTTAAATAAAATTTGTATATTAGATTAGTGGAATTAAAATTATAAACATATGGGAAATTATTGTTATTTTAAAATGGCTTGTTAAAGTTTAATTGAAAGAGTTAAATATTTGATTTAAAGGATGCAATATATTATTGAATAGAGATTTAAAATTGGATTGATTAGTGTATATGGAAAATGGATAGAGAAACAATATGTTATTATATTAAAGTGATTTAATGTGTTGAATAGAAAATTGAATGAGATGTAAGATTTGGTTAGGAAATGGAAAGAGTTTACTTGCATGGATTTGTATCGATTTAAAAGTAAATTAAGAAGTTGTTTTATTGATGAAGCAATCAATTATGTTATTTATTAATTTCTATTTAGATTAATTGAATCATTATGATTGGATTATGAAAGAAATATGGATTTAGTATATCCAAAAGTAGTATCTTCCTCATGCTTATCTTAAAGGATTTAATTCTTTGTATTCAATAAAGGGAAGTAAGTTTAATTGTTTTAGATTTCCAATAATGAAAAGGGAAATAGGGGTTATGATTATTTTAGATGATCTACTTATCATATCTTTGACTTTGTCAACACTACCTATTGAATGAGTATGGATTTAGGAAATTCAAATATTAGCTTTGATTGATGACTTGAATGCTTTTGTTGCTATGTTGTCAATTTGCATTGTTGGTTTTGGGATTTAGTGTTAGTCCTAAATTATAAGTCTTCCAGAAGAACTTAGAGGATGAGGGTTGTTGAATCTTTATGCCATCCAGTTGTTTTCCCTTGGGTAGTGCATGGCGTCTTTTCAGTTTTACTCGATTTTCACAAATGGGGATGTTTGCACCTCCTTGCTTTAGGAGCAGATTATGGGATCCGTGTCTCCTTGTATGGAGTGACCTTATTACGTGGTTTCATCTTGTTGCCTCCTGTGAAAGGAGTGGACTATGTGTTGTTGCCTCCAAGATGTTTGGAGTGAGATCTTTTGTACCTCCTGTGAAAGGAGTGGACTATGTGTTGTTTCCTCCAAGATGTTTGGAGTGAGTTTCTATTATTTGTATCCTCCTTGTGTTGGAGTGGATTATGATGCCTAGTTGGTATGCACTTATGGTTCCCTCAGTGGATTGTTTGGATGTGTGTTATCGAATAGAAGAGTGACTTCTGTAAGGGGCTAGAGCCCAAAGAGGTAAACTGGATAACCTTCAGGAGTGATTTAAACAAGTGATAATTAAAATAATGTACTTAGAAGATTAAGATTAACTTCACATTAATCAAGATAATTTAATCCTCACTCATAGACACAAGGGCTTGTTTAGACTTGGGATGAGTGAGAAGGCCTGGAATGACAAGATCAACTATCTTGTTCTTGTGAGAGGTAGTTGATTCCGCATGAGTGAGTATGAGTGTCGGGATTCGGTTGAGGCCACCAGGATTACTTGTGCCGGAGCCTATGAAGAATGCCCAGAGGATATCTCATGACAAACTATGCGATGACACTCTATCTATGACAACTGTTGTTAATTATTTTATGTGTATGGTTATTTGAACATACTTGATCTACTTTATGTCTGGAAGCAATGTGACCTATGTCAGTGATGTTGGAGTTGTACTTGTATTGTACTTGATTTGTACATGTATTGTATTTGATTTGTACTTATGTTGTACTTGAGTTGTATTTGATTCGTACTTGTATGGTGAATGAGTTGTACTTGTTGATGGCATTTATTTGGTTATGTCAATTTGAGTTAGTATGAGTCCGCCTTTGGTTAGAGGTTGTAGATCTTAGTCCATGTTACTTTGTTACTATCTCCTAGCATGGGGGGTGGGCCTTCGGGTACCACATTGGTTGGGTGGAACATGCACCGAAACCGTTGGGTCCCCATCAATCTTCAGTACTTGGTGGCAAGACATCCAGATGGACAGCTCGCGGTTCTTGTTGTATTATCTTGTATTGTAATATTTTAACTTGTATAAGTTATTTTATCCCTTTTATGTTTATGAGGTGGAATTATGTAATTGTAATCTTATGTACTATTGCCTCATTCTGGGAATGAGTGATGTAACTATTGGTTTAAGATAATGTTTATGAGATTGTATCTTGGTTGATTATCTTATTATGTTATGTGGTATTCTTATGATGTATGATGTTTATATCATAAGGTTCATAATGCTATGGTTGTATGTAATATGTATGTGTGGGTTTAAGTAATCCTAACCTTGTAGCCTTAAAGATTGTTGTTAATTAGTAAGTGAATGTGTATGTTAAATGCACTTTATAAAAAAAAATTGGTTCGTTTATGATGTTAATTGCAACTTCCTTTAAGGTTACTTGGCGGGGCATTACACTTTCCTTATCATCTATAACTAAATAATTGTTTTAATTATTTAATTATATTTTTCCCTCTTTTTAATTAAGTAAATCTTTATTTATTTAATTATATTTTCATATCTTGATTTTGAATTAAAAATCAATATTTAATTCAAAATGGTGATTTTTCCTCTTTATCACAATCTTTTGTAATTAGATAATATCTTTATTATCTAATTAGCCATTGGTCATGCAAATGGAAAAATATTTGATTTTGTCTTCAACTCAACACTTTTTCTATATTGATCTTATCTTCTACATTCCCATTCTCATCTCTCTTTGTCTTGACTAACCTCCATTGTTGATTAAATTATTTTAAGTTAAATCTCAACCATTCATCTTTTCCAATTTATCCCTAACCCTATTCCATGTCTTATCTTTTAATCATGACCATCGATTAATTTTATTTCAATCTTAGCCTTTGATTTGAAATTGGTTTTTCCCTATAAAAGACTTTATCGTTCTCATTTCAAACCCCCTTAAAATATTAGAAGTTCAGACATCATTGAAATCTTTAATATTTTTATATTATCATTGTCTTTAAGTCACACTTGGATACTTAATAAAAATATGAGGGCATTTATTATACTACAACAAAATGGAGGATTTTAATGAAGGTGATTCATGGAATGCATAAGGGTTTGGTAAGATCTTTCATATTTTATGCTTGTTTTCCATTGTTATTCATTATTAGTTTGGGGCTGGGGTGGGGGGTCTAGTGCGATTGGCTAAAGCATCCTGCTGCAGGCAAAGAGGTCACGAGGTCTAGTCTCCCCCCAAACCCATGGTACTAGAGGCCATGTCACGCCAGCGCCAGCGCCACCGGTCACATGAAAAATTTTATCAGGCGCACTACAGTTTATAGGGGAATGGATACCCGATCGATTCCTGCAGTCTAATAAAAAAAAAAAAAAAAAAAAATTATTAGTTTGGGGCTAGTTTGATTATGATTTATATTGCTAACCTTGGAATTTCCCTATGATACACAATCTTTTTATTCCTCCTCCTTCTTTGGATCAAAGATTTCCTAAATATTATCTTTCATCTATTCTTCTAGTTCAACTCTTTTCCCCTTAGTCTCTTCCATGATGAATTTGGAATTTAATTGTTCCTCCTACTCTAGTTATTCTTCCTCTATCCCATATGAAGAAATCATTAAATTATTATGTAGTCCTAAATATTTTAGAAAAAATTTGGAACTCCTCAAAGAATTTGATGATCAATTTATCTCAAGGCATAGCTCTTCCTTTGAATTCTAAATACTCACAAAATTTAAGAGACTTATTTTCATTTTTTGTTATAAAATATGTACTCTTTATACCATTTAGAAACCTCTTTTGTAATTTCTTATCATATCATGATCCCACTCTTAAACATTTATTCAATGAAACTTATGATACACATCAATTATCGAATAAATTAATTTACCTTATAGACTGGCAAGATCATAACTCTAATACCACTGTAATGTCCCAAATCAAATTCAAATTCAAATTTTATTAGCTTACAATATACCATTAATTACTTAACCAAAAATATGGAAAAAATCATAATTTCGACATAATGAACTTATCTCAATTAAAAAAAAATTATCTCTATGAATTTTGAAATAGAGAAAATTGATTAACCTGAAAAGAGAACCGGAATACAACAAATGGAAATCAGGTAATATTCAAATGAAATGGGATGGTATATTTCAGATATTATCATGGTATTACATCAATATCTCTATCATATGCATTAGAAAACAATAAAAATTAGTTGTAGAAAAATACACTAACAAATCTTCAAACTAGAACCTAAAACTCACACTGTAAGTAGAGTAAACTCCACACAAAATCATCCCAAAATTTATACAAAGTTTTGAATCTATGAAAACTCAATCTACAACCTTCATCGCATGACTCTAATTTATATAGTTATAGGAGAAGGGAAAATAAAATTTAGTTTTCCAATAAAACAAGGGTGTAAAAATACCTCTTAAAAATGAAATACCATATCCCTTACATTCTTCCTCAAAAATAGGAGAGACATAATCTATGGCGCCTAAAATTATCTTCCCCAAAAATAAAGTCACCTTAGTGAGCACTAATGAAAAATCATTTTTTTGTGTTCCCCGACTTGAATATTCAATTTTAATATTAGTTAAAAATAGTTAATTTATATTATTCATGTACCCCTTCATCCCTAAGGAATGTATTTAAAAACTATACGAAAAAAAAATATTGCAAGAATTTAAAATCCTAGGCACATAGAGAAACATTGACAAGGATGTTGGAATAATAATGATATAAGAATTAGAAGGTTTATGGAAATTTAATTATAACACAACTTAATAATGATCCTATAATTTTGAATCAATCTATTTTTTTATTATTTATGTAACTCTATTTTCATGTGGAGAATACCGAGTTGTGTTTTTTCCCTAAATATCACAATCTTTAGAAAAAAAAATTAGTAGAAATTTTTTCATGACCATTATTAATTGTCAATATTTTTATTTTATTTTTTCTATTTAAATTAACCATTTATTTAAATTATTTTAAATGATTGAAAAGCTCATATTTACTCTTCAAAAATAAAACCAGATCATTTTTCTATAATTATCAACAAATTAATCATAATAAGTGGACTTTCTAATAAAAGGACCAACAATAGGAATAAAAGCATCTAAATGAACAAGATCCAAAATTCCAAAATAATTATGTAGAATTGAGTTAAAATAAATATAATTTTTTTCCATAAATGTACATTGAAAAAAAATCAAATTTATATTATAATAAGATAACACTTTAATAAAAAAAATATTCTTCAATTTTCTTACACCATTCTCTCCTATGTTGCCTAATATTTACTATTATAATATGGTATTTTTTAGGTAATGAAGATTCAACATAAATATAACCATTAAGTACCCAAAATCCATGATCATCCATTTAAGATGAAATCATCTCTTTAACAAGTGAAGTAACGAAACCATATATTTTCACATAATTGATGTTACACTCAAAAATACAAGTATCAAGATGAAATGAAGTTCTCAATCTACTCCATCTATTAATTTACATAATAGCTCTCACCATTTTGACACCTACTTATAAAATCTCATAGCTTAGCCATTAAATTTATTTATTTTGAATATTACCATGACCAATGATATTTAAATAAGAACTATCACCCAAGAATATCATACCTCCATATTTTTCATACTTATGGAGCAAATTTATATTGAAGGTCATATAAAAACATGTACAAGTGAGTTAATAAACCTTGCATCATCACCAACATAAGTGGAAAAAGATGCAATGAATGTTTCACCACCCTCCTCAAACTTAAAATAAAAAAATAATTTCTTATTCTTATTTTGTTACATTCTTTTCACTCCTTATAGAAGCATATAGGTGTGAAGGGAACACAATATACTAAGAAGGGAGGGGGTCAATCAGTTTAACAAATCTATTTGAAACTCTTTAATGAATTCTCCATCCATGAACCACCAAACATGAATAAAATAAGCTACAATTAATTAAACCACATAGATGCACACATTCAAATAATGAACACCAAATATATGTGGAAACTCGAAATGAGAAAACTCACTATGATAAGAGATTCTTAGAGCTACTTTCTAATTATAGTCTCACAAAAATAATGAAAAAGTTACAATCATGAAATAGGCACCAACATACTAGAGACATTGATCCCCTATTGTATTTGTAGGAACCAATGTACTAAAGACATCAATCCCAATACAAAGATCTGAGCACCAAATCACAAGTAAGATACTAATCCTAACAAACTACAAAGATAAAGCTTATGGAACATCAATGTTGATTACACAAATTACACTTGATTTAAAATTTCTTCAAACCCTCTCTCACATAATTTATGATCTTCTGATGATGGTACAAAATGATTGAGATGTAACTCCCATTACATCACTTGTATTTATACTTTCTCATACAATTTCTCTCTCTCACACACACACCTTCATTCTGCTAAGATATACACTATGATGATTATATACATCTAATTACATTAACATTAATTAATATCAATCAAGAGTTCCTTAATACTATCCACAAATATAAAGATTGGCTAAGGTGGACCTAAATTCAAATTTACATGATATGTGTAGCATGTATGTCCTAAATAAAAATTTGTGTCACCAAAATAACATGATGATTCTAGGTCGACGGGTGAGGATTATTCAGACGTGGAGGAGGAGGAATGGAATGGTGAGGAGGAGGATTTATCCCTAGCTATTGTGGCTACTTCTTCGAAGAAAACTAAGGGGTGCAAAGAGTAATAGGTCTGCGAAAAGGACTGTCTGCTCTAGGAGTGATGAGATGGATGTGGGATCTGGTGATTCCTCTCCAAAACCGAAGGAGGTGGTGGGTGGTAAAGATGTTGTTGGTGCTGGTGTGAGGTGGGGTCCCAGGTTAAAGAGGTAGGATCTATTAAATTGAGGAGACTTTCTTTGCACATTGAAAATATGAGGAGTAAATCCCTGGAGTTTATGACCAAGGAGACTGAGGAGGTTGGTGAGGACAAGAGTACTGGCGACAAGATAGTGACCATCATGGAATTTCCTCTGCAGGAGGTGCCTAAGGAGGAGGAGGATAAGGAAGAAAGGTTTCGAGAGGAGGAGGATGCGGAAAACCCAAAAGCAAATAAGGAGCCTTGGAAAGTGGATCCTCTTTCTGAGGATTTTTCTTATTTAGATGAGGATGTGACCTCCATGTTTAATCTATTGGATATGGCTAGAGCTAGGGCTACAAGTACTTTCAAGCTAGCTAAATGGTCTTTATAGAAATTCAATAAGATACAAATTAAAATCAGAGGCTTAAAGGAAAATCTTAAGAATGTCCCTAAAGGTGTTGTGTCGGGCATCCTAATTGATAGGATGGTGGACCTTGAAGGGTCCTACCATGACTTTAAGTCTCTTTGTGAAGAAATAATTTCTGCTTTGGAAGCCAAAGTGTCTGGAATTAATGTGGACATTAAAAGAATTATGCAGGCATGTCATATCTTTATAAAGAACAGTGTGGAGTCTTTAGAAATTTTGTTTAGGAAAATCAGTGAATTGAGAGAATATCAGGTTTACTTCTTTGAGCTTATGGAGAAGGAATGTGTGGCAAAGGGAAAGACTAATAAGACTCCTAAAGATGATGATAAGGGACCTATGACTAGAGGATCAGCTGAGTGGAAGAAAACCTTTGATGCTGAGAAAAAGGAACTACTGGATATGGTTGAAAAATATAAGAACCAATAGTTGGAGATGGCCAATACTCTTGGTGGCCTGAGTTAGTTTTTTCTTGTTGCTTTATGTTTGGGTTGGGGTGTAGGTTAGGTTTTTGGGTGTTGTTGGTTGCCTTTTGTTTTATCTTTGTTCAACACCTATTGTTTGGAATTTTTTGGTTGATGGGTTGCTAGTGGTGGTTTGTTCTAATTATCCTTTGAGGCAACATTTTGTGTCTTTTATTGTAAAGGGTTTAGGAGTCCCTTCAAAACCTGTTCTTCCCCTATTAATCAAAACATGATCTCATGCACTTCCTTGAAGTACCTTAACCAAGACCTATTTCACTTTCCCACACTACCTCCAGAGGTCACATGTTAGAAGTCATTATTGTATAGTTTCATAACACCAACTAGTTAATTAACCAACATAGTTCTACAAATAGCACTTCAAATTTTTTGCATGTTGAGAATAAATTATAAAAAACTCTAGAATAGAATAAATTCATGCAAATGGAGGAGTAAAGGAAAATGTTTTATTATTTGCAGATTATGTACATGCAGATTATGTAATCAATGTATAGGTTTATACTTTTAGGTAGATAAATTTTGGTATGGTTGTATGACTGAAAACAGTCAACATTTTGTAATCAGAAGCACTACTTTTTGGGCCAAAACCGGAGGTTTTCTCATTGGCTCTTTCTTGCCAGTATGCCCTTTGAGCCAGTAAAATGTATACTATATTAAAAAGAATAAATATATATATAGTGGCTTGCCACTTTTGTTTAAAAAAAAAAAAAGATACCACATGTGTATACATGCTATCAATTTAAAATATAGACCAAAAATTTCAGCCAAGAGGAAATATAGATCATGTATTGTGTTTCCAAAAAAAATCTATTTTCTTGAATAATTGACCTCAAACATCCTAGGTCAAACTTTTGGATTAATTATATCAACAAAATAAATACAATCATGATATTGAAATAATACTACAACAAATGTTCTTTGTTCTCAAAATGCTCTAAATTGATAGTACAATTCCATTTAATTGTGACAAGATTAACTACTAATATTACTCATTTTCCATCAATGAGAACCTTTGACATCAAGGACAAAAATCCTTGACATAAATGGCAACATATGTTGAAAAATGTGTCGCTTTGTTATTTATGGAAAACAAAAAAATGCTACTCACATGAAGACAAATCTAATGTGCCAAGATCATCATGAAGCCACTTCACAATAAGTTCCACTTCCTCATATTACATTATTTAGAATTTTGAGTTCCATTTATCCTCATTCGAAATCAATGGAAAAGGTGAAATGCTTACTTCTTAATCTAAAAACTTGTTTCCTAAATAGACTCCCCCTAATTCCACACCACACTACCTCTAAAACACTATGCAAGACCACCAAGGCTTCTTGCAATAGGGATTTAACAATCCCTCTCAACTTGTGCTTCCTCCCGATTCAAGAGGAGGGAGGAATAACTCCCAACTTATGCCAAAGATTCTCAAAGGTCTCCTTTAGAAGAGGTTTTGTGAAAATTTCTACTATTTTCTCCTTGGTTTCAACATTTTCCAAATTCACCTCTTTATCTACAAGCTTGTCTATTAATAAATGATACTTAATTGAAATATTATTTTTCCTTGAGTGTATTAACATATTCCTAGAAATTTTTATAGCATTGGTATTGCCACAAAAAATTAGAATGGGTTCATCAAACTCTAACTTTATTTCCTTCAAATTATGCTTCATTCACAATATCTAAGTGGAAAATGATGTTGTTGTGATATATTATGCTTCTATTGTAGACAAAGATACTAAATATTTTTTCTTTCTTAACTAGGATACAATATTTTCACCAAGAAATAAATATCCACCACTTGTACTATTCTAGTCATCTATACTTTCGGACCAATCTACATTTGTGTATGCAATTAGAGTAAAGTTTTCACTCCTAGGATACTACAAACCCAAATCCATTGTAGCCTTCAAATTTCTAAATATCCCTTTTACTACCTTGACATGAGTTTCCTTAGGTGTTGCTTAAAATCCAACTACCATTCTAATATCTTGCATTATATTGGATATGGATGAAGTTACATAAAACATAATACCAGTCATATACCCATACAAATTCTACTTTTCTAGAGTATATTCATCATCCTTAATCAGATTAATTTATACCTTGTAACCATAGGTGTACTCATTAGTTTTCATTCTTCTACATTAAACTTTCTAAACATTTCTTTTATGTACCTTTTTTTGAGAAATGAGCGTGCCTTTGTGTGATTGACAAATATGTAAGCCAAGAAATAAAGAGAATTCACCAAGATTCACATTTCAAACTCACTTTACATTAAATCCCAGAACACTTTGTACATATCATCACTACTTCCACCAAGGATAATGTCATCAACATAAATAATAACAACAATTATAAAATTATTACCTTCTATTTTATGTATAAATTACTATCTGCATTACCTCTCTTGAAAGATTGTTGTTGTAGATATTTATCCAATCTAGAGTACCATTCTCTAGGAGCTTATTTGAGTCCATACAGTGCTTTCTTCAATTTTCACATAAAATATGTATATTATATGAACATTAGAATCCTTTTGGATTCTCAATATAGAATTCTTCTTCTATCTATCCAGTTATAAATGTAGGATTCACATACATCTAATATACCTTAAAATCCTTAAATGTTGATAATGCCAAAAAAATGATTGCTTCAAACCTTGCTATTAGAGAAAATGTCTCATCAAATTCAATTCCTTAAAACTAAGCATTATCCTTTACATAGAAGTCTTACCTTGTTTTCAATCAATTTTCCATCTTAATTCAACTTATTTCTAAAGACCCATTCAAGACTAGTGATATTTTTGTCTTTGGGCCTCCAAACTAATTCTCCAATTTTATTAATCTTAATCTAATTCAATTCTTCCTCCATAGCATCACACCATTCTTTCTCCTTGATTTCCTTCACGTAGGAAATTGGTTCAATTTTCTATAACAAAAAAAAATTTACTTGTTCATTTACTTTCTCAATTATTTTTTAGGTTTGAACCTCACTGTCCTTATCTCCTATGATCTGATATTTAGAATTATTCTTTTTAATGTACCTTGCTAGAGTCTTTGTAACTATGTTCTCATAGTAAAATTATGAGTCTTCATTACTATTTTGGATTTTTATTTCATAATTTACCTCATCTGGTATATTATTAGACTATATTTTTCATCAATACTTACATTGACACTTTCTACAATACTTATAAATATTTTTTTAGAGCATCTAGAGTCTTTTCTTATCATAGAATGACCAATAAAATATCTTTATCAGATATACAATCAAACATACCCAAATTTTCTTCATCCCTTTTGATGTCTCACTTTCTTCCAAATATCTTGAGACGCCTAACCAAATTTGGTCTTCCTTTACATAGTTTCTATGGTGCTTTAGCAATCCTTGGTCTGATTTGATCTCTATTCAATATATTTGTTGTAGTTTTAAATTCTTCTCTCTAGTACATGCCTAAATATTTTTGACTTAACATACTTCTATACATCTCGTTTATGGTCCAGTTGTTCCTCTCAGCTACTCCATTTTTTTTAGGAGTTCTAGGAGAAAATAGCTATCTCTAGATCCCATGTAGCTCACATAATTCATCATACTAGATACAAGTGAATTCTCCACCTTTATCTCATCTCAAACAATTGATTGTTATTCTTATTTCATTTTTAGCCATGACTATAGTTTAGCTCATATCCCACCAAAGTACGACTGATATAGTACACTACTCTTTCATGACCTTCATCATCATTTTGTGCAAGTAAACCTCCTAGCACTGATTGGGTTGCTGAAATGTAGAGTATGAGAGGTTGTGTATGTGTAGGTGGCATCAACACTGGTGGTGTAAGCAAGTAATCCTTGATCTTTTGAAAATCTTCTTGACATTTTTATGTCCATACAAACGGTACCCCTTTTCTGAGTAGATGTTGGATTGGGTGTATCTTATCTGCTAACTACACTATAAATCATTTGGTAGACTATAGTCTTCCTTGTAGTGTTCTTAGCTGAATTATGTTGGCTGGTGGAGGCATATCCATGATAGCTTTTACTTTTGTTGGGTTAACTTAAATGCCTTGTCTAGAAATGATGTATCCTAGAATTTTTCCTGATTGAACGCCAAAGTCATTTTTTTTGGATTTAGCCTTACTTTGTATTCTTCTAGTCTTTGAAATATCTTATCTAGGACTTGCAAGTGATTAGCTCTTGTCAATGATTTGGCTATTAGATCATCCACATAGTCTTCCCTAAGAGTATGTACAAGGTCATGGAATATAGTTGTCATGGAACATTGGTATGTAGCTCCAACATTTTTGAGCTCAAAAGGCATGACATTCCAACAATATGTTCCCCATGGACATGTAAAAGTTGTCTTGTGTTGGTCTTCAAGTGTGATTCTGATTTGATTATATTTGGAGAAACCATCCATGAGGGATAGCATCTCATACCCTGATGTTAGGTCCACTATTATGTCAATGTTTGACAAAGGGATGCCATCCTTAGGACATGCCTTGTTTATATCTCTGAAGTCTATACAAATTTAGATTCCCCTAGATGGTTTCATTACTAGCACAAGATTATAAATCCATTCTGCATAGTCTATTGATCAGATAAAGCCTACATCCAATAGTTTCTTTAGTTCAAATTTGACTAATAAAGTAATTTGTGGGTGCATTTTCCTTAAATTTTGTTTGATGGGTTTAACACCTAGATGTAATGGTAAATGATGTAATATAAGGTCAAGATCTAGTCCAGGTATGTTGACATATGACCATGCAAAGTTGATTTGTCTTTTTGTAAAGAAGTCACAAAACTTTGGTTGCTGTGTCTCTGTCAAAGATATTGCAAAATAAATTACTCGAGGGTTATCTTCAGTGTTTATGTTGATCTAGACAAATTATTCTACTAAAAGTGGTGACTTTTCCTTAGCAACTGGGAGAATTTTCAACCCTCCATCCTTTGGTTCCTTAGAGATGTTTTCACCCTTAGATGTGTCCTTTATTTTTACTTTTTCATCATCCAAAGGCGCCTTTCATTTTTCACCTAGGGACTTGTCATCATCATTCTTTTCATTTTTTTTCTTTTTGTTTTCACTTTTGCAACTGGAAGGGTGAAAAGGATCCCCAAAATATTCCATGTTATTCAATTCTATGGTAAATCCAGCCTTGTGGTCACCACTAGGTATGTTGTCTCACAGTCCCATGAACTCAGATATTGCTTTGTCATTCTCAAATATGTCTAAGATGGGGTTGTCTTGTTGATCCCAATCAATAAGATAGGGATATAAGAGGGGCATGTCATCATCGAGATTATCAAATATGGAGGTTGATAGGGTGAGGATAGATCTATTGACATGGTCATAGAAGTTTCTTACTAACTCATTTTTGTTCTTTTTCCTAGGGACAGTTAGACTTTGAGTTGTGACCACTGTAAGGGCTAGGTCATTAGAAGTTGGTTTGTTAGGTTCCCAAGAGACAGGATCAAGGGTTTCCCAATAGTAAATATTGAGCCATTCTTCTTTTGTCAAGGATGCTTGAGGATGAGAATCAATTGATTTTGGCGAGGGATTTAGCATTTGGTAAAGTTCCCCAAATAATTTATCTAGGTCCATTATGTTGTTGGAGGAAAGGGAATCCCATTCATATTTGTTTGAGTTAGGGGAGTCATAGTGGAATGGGTCAGATGGTTTGTTGGATGTCTCAATATCATCATAAGCACTTACTTCCTCTTGTGATGGTGTCGAGGTACTAGGAACACCAATCATAATCGGTTGAAACCCTAGACCTAGGCCTTTTGGTCTTTGAGAGACAATGATTGGTTCAATTCTTCCATTCTGATGTAGTCCTAACCCACTATGTCCATCATATCCTTTCCTTTTCATTGTAATGAAACCTTTTCCATATTGATCTTTAGATATTTGAATAGATGGTGGAGGGTATTCATTGTCTTCGTTATATAACCACGAGGTCACATCTTCTTGATCCATATCTTATTTACTTAACTCTCCCCATTTTGTGAAATTCATTGTAGGAGGGACATGTATTGTGACAATGCACTATCTCCTATCTGATGTGATATTATCCACAAACCTTATCTTGGATCTCGAGCTTAGGAGTGGATGATAGTGTTTGGGATGCATATGATTTTGAAAGAGTTGGTGGATCAACATACAGGGATAAGCTGGAGGATGAAGCCTCCTTATTAACAGGCACCTGTCGTTGTGGTATTTTGTGCAAGATAGTGCAATATTGGAAAGGATCTGGATCACCATCGATTGTGATCTTAGTACCATTGTATGAGAATTTAAGACACTAATGGTAAGTGGAAGGTACAGACTTAATAGCATGTATCCATGGCCTACCCAGTAATAGATTTTAAAGAAGGATGAGATCCAAGACTTGGAAACTAGTGTCCATAACTATAGGTCAAATCTTGATAGGGAGAGTTACAACTCCTTTGGATGATATTTCCTCATCATCATATGTTTTAGTGACTATGCTCTTATTGGTGTCCATAGATTCTTCTAAGAAAACTAATGCCTTAACTAATTTCAAGGTGCAAAGATTCAACCCTGCTCCTCCATCTACCAAGACTCGTCTAACTTTTGTTTGATGGACAAGAACTTCAAGGTGTAATGGGTCATTATGGTTGGTTTTCTTAGATGAATAATCCTACTAAGAGAAGGTAGCATGATGAGAATTGGTTAAGTATCCTACCATCTCTTCAAAATGATTGGCATATAAGTTGGTGGGGATAGTTGTGCTTTGCAAGGCTTTGTTTAGAATGGCTCGATGATCAAGTGATATGGTCAACAGTTCCAAGATGTATATTTGTGTTGGGGTCTTCCCCAATTGGTTAAGTAAATTATACTTAGGCTTGGAAGACTGTGGTTGTGGCTTCGATGAAGAACCTGGAATGGTTATCTTAGTTCGACATGTATTGACAACACATTCAAGACTCTTCTTTATGGTAATGGTGTGGACATTTTCATCAGCAACTAAGATATGATTTATGATCTTACCTTGGTTATAGTCATACTTGGTATTGGCATAGTTGGCCGAGGTATTAGTCTTATTTCCCAAATTGGAGGCCTTTACTTTCCCATGATCATGTAATGGGCTGGTGAAGACCTTGTGATCATTGTTTTTGGTATGTTTTTTCCCATTGACTTCTATGGTTCCGTTTTCAACAAAATCCTAGATAATGTTCTTCATTTTTTGGCATTGTTGAAAGCTATGTCCCTTAGTTTTATGGTAACCACAAAAGGCATTGTCATCCCACCAAGAGGGTTTAAACTATCTAGGATCATACTGCTTTGGCTTTTGAGGTTGTATGAGTTTATGTTTTATCAGGTCTTTGAAGACTATCTCAATTGGTTCTCCTAATGCGGTAAAATCATGTTTTGGAAACCTCCTCTATGGTCATCGTTGTTGCGTATTTTGGACAAATTTGGCACTTTGATCAGCCATGTTGGGTACGTCATGAGAGGGGTTGTGTCCTCTAAAGGTAATGATCAGTCCTACGTGTAGGGTCTTAGCATCAACAATACCATCATTAGCTACATTTTTTTTTCTAGACCAAAAATTGTTTCTTTTGTTGGGGGCATTTTTGTGTTGAACAATTGGATTCCTACTTGGGATATTAATTTCACCTTTTTCAATGAGGGCTTTCTCAATTATAATTCCTTTTTGCACTAAGTCCACAAATGAGGTACAACAATGCACTCTTAAGTAAATTCTCAGTTTTGGATTAAGATTTTCAAGGAATATTGTGACCTTTTGTTTTTCTAGTATTTCAATAGGACATCAACTAGCTAAAATACGCCATCTCTGTAAGAAGGTAATGAATTTTTCTCCTTCTTGCATAGTGTGACGCAAGGTAGCTATCGTGATTTCATTGTCAATGTTAAGAGAAAATTGTTCCACAAATTTTTCAGCCAACTCACCCCATGATTTTATGTTGTAAGGAAGTTTAGAGAACCATTCCAATGTTGTCCCCACAAGGGTTCAAGAAAAAAGTCTCATAAGGTACGTGGGGGCATATGAGAAGTCCATGAATGTTTACAAAATTCCCTTATATGTTCTAGAGGATTTTTCATCCCATTATAGTTAGGAAAATTTGGTATAATATATTTTTGTACGAAGGGTGTCATGTATAGTGGTTTTTCAAAGGGACATGCAAATAAATCTTGTGTTGAAATGGTTCATTTACATGACATTGAGATGTTGTCCATTTGCTGTTGGAGGGTTTGCATTTGAGTTTGCAGAACATCTACTTGTATCAAAGACGTGTTGGTTGTGTTGTGAGGATTGATGTAAGTGTTCTGAAATGCAATATTTTGTTATGGATTCTGATTTAGTGTAGGTATATGTCCTATTTGCATCACCCCTATTTGTGGAATGACAGTATTGGTGTTGATTTGTGGTATAGCTTGTGTCATGTTTATTCCAATTTTGGGCCTTTTACTTTCGGTACTAGTGCCGAAGGGGTATGATGATAATTTATCCTGTAGTAAAATTAAGGCCTTGTGTTATACCAAATGGTTTTGTGTGTACTATTGTGGTAGTTTGAGTAGGTATTCCAGATGGTATATCTATGATAATATGAGGAATATAGACACTTGATGTCATGGTTTTTGTCCCTTGAGTAGATGATTTTTTTAACGTGTGTATATCAAATCCTGGAGGTAACATGGCACCTTCTACTAACAACTTTGCTAGATATCTTTGAGGATAATTTTCCAAACACTCACCTACAAAACACACAAATTCAGGATCTTGGACAACGACGTCTATGTCTTCTACAAAAATATGTCCATGTGTGTCTCTAGTGACAAATGTTTTGAGCAAGGCTTTGTGAGGTCTTTTTGTCCTTGATGGTATGTTTGAGAAGGGATTAATGAAGTCTTGTAGATTAAGCATTTCTCTATGTTTCTTTTTAGACCTTGTTTCAACCATGAAATATGTTGCTCAAAATGGGGTGATGCAAAATTATGTCTAAGAATGATATGTTCTAGTCTATGTTTTTGGGATTTTCTAGATATAATGAATGAATGTTGCTATTTTTTTGGTATTTTTTGGCAAATAAGGAATGTCTAAAATGATGTTATGCTAGGATGACAATGTCTAAGTATGAAAAATTCTAAGAAAACTTCTAATGTAATCAATTCTGAATGATTCTAAAAGGAGGTTACCTACCACCTATAGTTTAAAAAAGGCTATAGTTTAACTTTGTCAAGGAACCTATGTAGGACTAGGACCCAAAGATGAGGTGAACTTCCAAACTAGACTGATGAGCTGGAAGGATTCACTCGTAGGAGAAAAGATATGTTGAAAAGTGACTAGGATCAATGAAAATGTTTGTTGAAGCATGGATTTTTCCAAAACATGGAAAGTTATCCTATTCTAAGATATGCAAAGTAATTTTCCTAAAATTTTGAGCTATACACCTAAGATGCAACTAATTTTTGTAACTAGGATGCCTATGAATAAAGATAAATTACACCTAAAGGATGGAATTGTGCAAAGTATGAGCAAACTATCTGGTTTCTTTCCAAGGATGATTGCAAAAATTAGAGACTGGTATGACTGTTTGGTTTCAGACTGTGACAGTGAATTCTAGTTTTTTGGTTCTCAAGCAAAGCAGTTTAGGTTTATAGATGCAACACAGAATTTAATAGATGTAGTTCTTAGTGTCATATGCAGTTTTTTGGTAAACTATGTCTTAGGTTTATGACAGGAAAATGCGACTCACCCTAACAGATGCTACTAACAGTTAAACATATGTGACTCACTATGATAGATGCGGTTGTAAAATTGACAGATGCGGTTGGCTATTAAATAGATGTGACTCGATTTTTCTTGAAAATGAGAGTGGACTCAGTTTCAACAGTTGCAAGTTTCTGGGTAACAAATGTGACTCAGTTTGACAATTGTGATTTTCTAATTAACAGATGCGACTCGGTTTGACAGTTGCAATTTTTTGGTTAATTGGATTTTTGAGTGACTTTGTTCGTGATCAAATTTTGGCAAGTAGAAACAATCAGAAAAAAAGTGTTTTTGGTTTGATAAGCATGAACGTGTATAATTCCATAAAACATGTACAATCCTAAGGCTGGAAATGAAAATACTTGTTGAATTTTAACTTGGGTTTCCCCAGCTATGCTTATTCAAAGCGGATGACTAGAAGCTTGACCACACTAGCTCCCCCTTACATGGAAAACACTTCTCAAGTCAGCCAAGGTTCAGTTCCCATGAATCTCCCATGGTGAAATTTTCATCTCTACTAAGAACCGTATGAATGTGAGATGGCTTCAAAGGTCCGACCTCTTGCACCAACAAATAGCAGTTTTTGGTTAATCTATAAACAATTTGGCTTATTTAGTAAGGGCACCCATTTAGAAGGCCACACAAGAGGTAATATTAGCTCTGATAAGGAGGCTTCCTAGCTTGTAGAGGTTACACTGTACAGGTTTTGACACACCATGAGGGTACTCAGGGAATCAATATCACTTGCGTGTCTACAGGAAGTCCTGTAATGTTGAGTTTTCCTCAACATTAACATTTGTACACCAGTTCGGAGTAGCTTTGATTTAGCTCATCACCAGTTATGAGTCACTTTGGGGTGAGTACTTTTTCCCACCAAAATAGGCCCAAATTCTAGAGTCAATAACAGTTTCTCTTACACGCAGGATCACACGAATGCACAAGGGGAGAGGATACTTTTGTTATTGAATCGGGTTCTAATCTAAAAAATGTGCAAATGCACCAAACATAGAAAAAAGTGATTAATTTTAAGCCCAAATGATGATTTTATAATTTACTCAAACAATTTGTTTTATAATTATCTTCAATTTTGGTCTTGCAAAACAAATCATTAGTAGTTTTCAAGATTATTTTCAACAAAGGTTCTACAAAACAAATGATTAGAAGTTTAATATTTCTATATTTTTCAATCATCCTACAAAAGGGTTAAATTTTTGTCTTCTATGAATCATTCTGCAAACACTTTGTTAACTCCTTAAAAACAGAGACTGCAAACTCGAAATTAGTCAAAATAAAGCTACAAATTAAAAATTAAAACACAAAGTTTTAGAAAACTATTTACTAGTCAAATGTGTCATAGGAAAGTACAAATGTATCACAAAATAGTAGATGTGTCATGAAAATTCATATGCGGCTTAGAATATCAGTTGTGTTGTTTCATGCTGCAAATCCATCTCAACGTACATATATCTATAGAATTCAAAATTTCTATGGATTTTTTTTCAAAGATGGTGTGTTCACGTCTGGTTCATCAATGTAACACTAAGGGAAAAAAAAGAATAAGGTTAAACAATTCTAATGCAATCAAATCAAATCTAACCTACACTAACAACAAAGAATAATGGAAATTTAAAAAAGCATAAATAAAATAACAAAAAGGAATAATCTCCCCAAATTCTTCATCCATTCCATGAATCACCTTTATTGCACTTCTCTATTTTACCGTTGTATAATAATTTCCCTCATATTTCTTAAGTATGCAAGTATGGTCTATGTGATAATGATTTAGCAAAATATTGAAGATTCTTAAAGTTGCTTCCTAAAAGTATAAAGATTTCGAGAGGAGGAATAATCATGAAGGTTAGGCCAATTTATAGAAAATTGATTTTTGAATGATCGGCTCATATTCAAGAGAAAAATTGATGATTGAGATTAATGAATGTCATGTGATAGAGATTCAATGTCAGTAATAACATGAGTGAAAAATCATAACTGATGGAGATTAAGATTAAATAATAATGTAATCTTTAGTCGAGACTATTTGAAATTCAAAAGAATAATGATTTCATGTAAAAGATAAAGAAGAAAAGTTGTGTTTGAATGCACAAATGAATTAATTAATTTAAATAAAGTTATTTAATTAATAATATTTTGCATGTAGAAGAATTGAAACTAGATAACTGACTAATTAAATCCGAAGGTCTGTTTGTCAGAAATAAGAAAATATTAAATCAAGAGATAAGTGACTGATTTAATTAAATCTCGACTTAAGTGGTAAATGATTAATTAGATAACTAAGTGATTATCTAATCACAGAGGAATATGTCAGGAATAATTCCTTTTATGAATTAAATGGTTATTTAATTCAACATTCAAAATTTAGGGATTAAATTAAATAAATAAAGATTTATTTAATTATAGTTGGAAATGTGATAAGGGTAAATTAAATAATAATTTATTTAATTTTAGAAAGAGGATTTATTAATTAGAGACGTAATTAAATAAATAACATTTATTTAATTAATCAAGATGAAAATAAATGTAATAATGAATTATCAAATAATTAAAGTGATTTAATTAATAGAGGATATGTGACTTTAGAAAATAATTAAATAATTACATTATTTAATCATGACCATGAACATGAGAAATATGTCAAAAATGGTGTCACAAGCCTAGACCAATTTTCAGTGTCTACATTCTCCATATCGAGGTAGTTGAAGATCAAACTAATAATGCTCAAATCAATGATGAACATGACCTTGTTGCTGCTAAAAATCAAATAAATTAATTTGTTGTTGTTGGTAATCATATTAATGACATGATTGCAGCTAATTATCAAACTCATAATGCAGAAATTAATGATAGTAATAACATTATTATAGTTGATCATCAAACCACAAACATTGTTGCAAATAAAAATTAGATTAACGTCATAAAAATCAGAGAGAATCAAGAATATCAACAAGTCAATGTGACAAGGGGACAAGCTAAGGTAATACTAAAAGGAGTTGCATCTAAATCATCTGATGCTCCTTCTACAATAAAAAGAACTTCTACCCCTACAAATCAGTATAACATAATTGATCAGTTGAAGAAAATACCAACACAAATCTCAATATTAGAACTATTGAAAATATCAACAACACACAAGGAGATCCTAGAACAAGCTCTTGTTGCCACAATAGTACTCAACAACTTGGTAGTTTTCTAGTTCTAGGCTATGGTGGGACACTTAACCGCTCCTCACTGCATATCCTTTTTTGAGCATGATGATGTATCACTAAACCATCCACACAATGCTACCCTCCACATTGAGGTTCTCATTGACAAACACCGATTCAAGCGTGTTCTTATAGATGGTGGAGTTGGTTTGAATAACTGTACTTTAAAATTGATCCATGCACTAGGATATTCTGAGAATGCTATTGACGTAAGAAGGAAAATCACAATAAAAGAATATGATGACGAAGAGAGATCTTCCAAAGGATTGATTGTCTTACCTATCCAAGTGGGACCAATTATGAAAGACATAGTCTGCCAAGTGTTGGACAAGGACCTGATATATAATATACTTTTGGGACATTCATGGATTCATGAGATGCAAGCAGTATCGTCCACCTATCATTAGTGCTTGAAGTTTCTAGTCAATGGACAAGAAATAACCATCTTGGCTGATTCAAATAATCCCCAACAATGTAACATGCTTAAGGCAGATCAAGATACTTTTGTACCTCATAACAGGGAAGCTAACACTCCAAATTCATCAAAAAATGAGAGGCAATTAAATTTTGTATCAAAATTGGTTGAGAAGAAGGACCAATCAAAGGATAAAGGTATTGTTGATTCTACTACATCAAAAAATGAAAACTCTTTATCAAAGAAATTCAAACAAAAGATCTAGTTAATAGACAAAGGCATGGGGGAGTATTCCATTTAGCAATCTTTATGTCTTTCACAATTTTTGCCTTCACCAAGAACTTATGGATAGGCATCAACATCAATGCAACAATTATCACAACCTATCAAAGTTTTTGATGGCATATTTGTAAAGGCTAGCACTTTGGTTGATGAATTAGAAGATAAGGTTTTCTTGAATTAGCTCTACAAAGATGAGGAAGCATCTACATCAACAACCCCCAACATACAAACAAATCAATATGGAAAAGGAAAGACAATCCTAAAGAAGATGGGGTATGAAGGACAAGGACATATCAGTAAAAGGAAAGAGGGAATTTTAGAACCTGTTCAACCTCGTACACTCCATGCAAAGGACAAGACTGGATTGGGATATATAGGAGAAACCAAAGAAGACACAAAAGAGAAAATTTGTGAACGAATCCTATAGTTACAAGATAGTTATGAGATAGACTCTAATGAGTATGAGTGGGATTCACTATCTGAGGTATCCTTTGAAGACAAATAAATTGATGTAATACAAAGATATGCAGCTACATGTGAGGAGAGACAAAGCTTAGGGACTGGATCCCTTGTGTTTGGATCATAGAATATCGATGACTCAAGAGAGGATGAACAGACTTTGAGCGAGATAGATGACTTGGAGGATAGTAACATCATAACCCTCAACATCCCTATCAAAAACTTTGATGAAATTGCTATTCATAATTTCACTGTTGTTGACCTTCATCAATCTGATGATATTTTACCCTTACTACACCTCGAGCTTATTGATTGGGAACAAACTGAGCCTTCTAAAATTCCTATCTTTGTGAATGATGATGCCATCATTAACTTTCTTTGTTCCAACAATCTTGACACAAGTTTTAACCATGAAACTCATAACGAAGCTTCAAGTCAGGGGGCTGTCAAATCTTCTAGCTGCAAAATTGAAAATATGAACAAAAGATGTAATGGTGAAAACCATTTAATGGTAGTGTTAGATCTAGAAAAAGTAAAAAATAAAGAGTGCATCTGATAGTGAAAACCTTTTTGAGGCACTGAAGGATGGGGGTTTTGACACTCTTCCCAAAAATTATCACGGGAGATCATCAGTGTTGGTTGAGCCAACTCAGTCTATCAATGCAGGAACAACAAACAAAGTAAAGACATTACATCTGGCAGCATTAATGACTAAACAGGAAAAGCTCGAGTTCACCAATTTCTTTGAAGAATGGAAAATTGACTTTTCTTGGTCTTACTCTGATATGTCGAGCTTAGACCCAGATCTCCTGTTGCATCATCTATCTCTACCTCTTGGGGTGAAATGAGTCAAACAAAAGCCAAGGAAAATGCTTTCACATATCACCTTGTTGGTGAAGGTAGAACTCAAGAAATTGTTAGATGACAGTTTCATTCATCCAATTGATTATGCTGAGTAGGTATCAAACATCGTACCAGTTTCTAAGCCAAACAATAGCATCAAGATATTTATTGACTTTAGGTATCTCAACAAGGAATGTTTGAAGGATGACTTTCCTTTACCAAACATTGACATTATTGTAGACTTGATAATTGGACATGCCATGTTATCACTTATGAATGTCTTCTCAGGTTATAATCAAATCAAGATAGCACCAGAGGATCAAGAGAAAACAAAGTTCACATGTCCATGGGGAAAATTTTTCTAGAACGTGATGACTTTTGGGTTGAAAAACGTAGGGGCTACATATTAGAGAGATTTGACCACCATCTTCCATGACATGATGCATAATTTTATGGAGGATTATGTGGATGATTTATTGGAAAAATCATATACCGAAGAGGGACATCTTGAGATCCTAAAAAAAAAAATCACTCATCTAGAAAATTTCAATGCTAGATTAAATCCCAAGAAATGTGTGTTTGGTGTAACATCGGTGAAGCTTCTAAGGTACATAGTTTCAGAGAAAGGTATTGAAGTGGATCCCACCAAGGTCAAGGCTATTATGGAGATGTTGCCACCTAGAAAAATTAGTCAGCTATGATCTCTATAGGGAAGGCTTTAGTCAATCCGAAATTTCATTTCACAACTAGCAGACAAGTCATCCGTTCAATCACTTGCTACATAAGAATATCTCTTTCAAATGGGATGACAAATGTGAAACTACTTTCAATCAAATAGAAAGAAATATTTGATGTCTCCACCAATACTATTTTTTCCTATAGAAGGAAAGCCATTATTACTTTATATAGCAACAATTGAGATTTCATTGGGCGCTCTATTGGCACAATAAGATCCTATAGGAAAGGAAAAGGCTATTTATTATATTAGTAGAAATTTGAATGGTTATGAGATCAATTAAACCTTCATTGAGAAAGCTTGTTTGGTAGTAGTATTTTCTACTCAACAACTATGACATTATATGCTAATTCACACATTTAAACTCATAGCTAAGATTGATCCACTTAAATACTTACTCAGGAAAGCTTCTTTAACAAGAAGGCTAGCCAAATGGGTCATGATCTTGAGAGAGTTTTATATCCAGTATGTAGATCGAAGAGCCATCAAGGGACAAGTGAAAGTTGATCAGTTAGTTGAAGCACCTCTACAAGATGATCATCCAATGAGTATTGAATTTACTGATGAAGATGTTCTTACCATCACACCACAACAATGGATGCTATATTTTGATGGATCCTACATGCAACATGGATCAAGTTCTGGAATATTATTTGTCACACCTCAAGGACATACCATTCCAAAGTTGTACAGACTTAGCTTTCCTTGTACAAATAATGTAGTTGAATACGAGGCATTAATCATTGGCATCAAAGTAGTAGTTGAATGGAATATCACAGAGCTGTAGGTCTATGGAGATTCACAACTGGTCATTAATCAGGTTAATGACGATTATTAGACAAACGATTACAAGTTGCTGCCATATAATAAAATGGTGGATGAATTCAAAAATTCCATTTTCAAAATCAAATTTGAACAGATACCAAGGGTGGATAACAAAGTTGTTGATGCGATGGAAAAAATTCCTTCTCTCTTGCAGATACCGAAAAAGAAAAGATGTTATGAGTTTATGTTGGAACAAGTGTTTAATCCTTCCTATGAAAATCCTAAATCCCAAGTGATATGCCATATCGTTGACCTTGAAACCTCCATCTATGGGAAGATCTATGCTTACTTGAAAGATAATACCCTTCCTCTTGATCTTTCCTGAAACAAAAAGTGAAACTTCATTCGCCAAGCCGCATTATTTACCTTGATTGCCGACATACTTTACCATCGATATCTTGACGGTACTCTCCTACGGTGTCTAGAACATAAAAAATTTGAGACAACCTTGCATGAGATTCATGAAGGTATCTATGGAACTCACTCAAGTGGTCTAACTCTAGCAAAGAAACTCCTCTATTTGGGGTATTATTGGCCGAATATGGAGAAGGATTCTTTTCAGCATGTAAAGAAATGCCAAAAATGTCAAATCCATGTCAACCTTATACATGCACTAGCATAGGAACTACAACCCTTTGCATCAAC
The DNA here is from genome assembly GCA_007115665.2 of Sequoiadendron giganteum. Taxonomy (NCBI): domain Eukaryota; kingdom Viridiplantae; phylum Streptophyta; class Pinopsida; order Cupressales; family Cupressaceae; genus Sequoiadendron; species Sequoiadendron giganteum. The sequence continues at coordinate 169,954,107 of CM021106.1, read as the reverse complement.
ATGGCCTTTTTGTTAGTTGGGATTGGATCTAGTACGTAAAATTCACCTTCTTCATCCAATGGACATAAATTTATCATTATAGGAATGGATTACTTTACAAAGTAGATTGAAGTTGTACCCCTAACCATGATCACAGGAAAAAAAAAATCATCCTTTATCTTAAATTACCTTATCCGTCGGTATGGTGTTCCTCAATCCATTATCAACAACAATGGTAGAACTTTTAAGAATCAAGATGTCCAAGAACTATGTGAGTAGTTTCATATCCAGCACCATTTTTCAACACCATACTATCCTCAAGGAAACAACCAAGCAAAGGCCTCAAACAAAACTATTCTAAAAATCTTAAAGAAAATAGTCAATGATGTTGGACGTGATTGGCACATTCAACTAAATCTTGCTTTGTGGGCATACCGAACTAGTACCAGAACACCTATAGGAGCTACACCATATGCCTTGGTATATGGATCAGAGGCCATTCTACCTATTCAGGTTGAAATACCATCACTCTATGTGTCACTAAAAGGGATCATTTCAGATGAGGACTATCGAGTGTCTAGACTTCAAGAGATGAACTATTAGATGAGCGTCATCAAGAAGCTATGAATCACTTGAAAGCATATCAGCATAGGATGTCCAGAAGCTATAATCATAGATTCAAACCAAGGGCATTTTAGGTTGGTGACTTGGTATTAAAGGAAAACCCTCACAATCAACATGATCGTGAAAAGAAGGGTAATTTTGAACCAAATTGGCTAGGTCCCTTCATCATCATACTAGTCTATGGAACATGAGCTTATCAATTGTCTACACCTGAAGGAGATTTTTTCAATGAACCTATCAATAGTATCCATCTTAGAAATTTTTATACTTGAATTATCTAGTGCATGGAAAAATTTATGCTTAAATACAAAAAAATTAGAAAAGTCCTGAAAAATGGCCACCTTGATGAAAACTTGGAAAATAGGCGTCTTGGTGATAGAAAAAAAGTTTAAAAAATCAGAAAATCAGAAAAAGTGCAATAAAACCAAGTAGTGAAAACCTGGCAATAGGTGCTATTTGTGATAGACTAGTTGTTCCATCTATTTGAACAATTCTTGGCCATTCACTTTCACCATCATTCTGCTTATCATCGAAGAACCTCATTTACATATCCTGGCAATGTGGTTGTTTCTCACCCTAGCTTCGGGGCAAAATCTTGAGCTCACTGGGGGCAATAAACTATGGGCTTAAACAAACTGACAAACAATAGTATGACAAACTTATAAAATACAATGATCATAGGGAAACTCAACATCAAACAATCAATAATCATCATAAGATCAAACTATCCAAATAAAAAAACTTAAATCAATCAATCAAATCAAATCTAAATGGATGATATTATTTTGAATCATGATTTTAATACTTTAGCTTGAATGTTCAAATGTACTTCGAATTTTTTTTATCATATCTTTGGAGCAACTCGATGATGTATTGAACTAGAGAAGCAAGGAAAGAGTTATGATTTTTCTTTGTCTACTATCTATGAGTTAATCATTATTCCTATGTGAATTTTTGTGAGACATGCTCTACCAAGTATCATTGATGACATTCAAAATTTGCATAGGAAAATGATTGATTCTTGTCTGTTTTATGCTAGAAATGCTTAGGTCATCTCGGTTTAATTCTACCTAGATTCTTGTGTTAACTTGCAATATTAAAAATCATGAAAGTAGTACTCAAGTCGTCATGGTCTAAATTGTACCATGAATTCTTGTACTCACATTCAACATTTCAAAGGCTCAATGATGATAAAAAGCACACCAAATGGATTGTTAAGATGAAATTTTTTGCATATGTATATTTTCATACTTAAAATTAGATTGCATTCATATTAGCTTTGCATCTGCAGAATAGATTGTTTCGAGGTTGGAAAAGATTTCAAAAATAATGTTATATCTAACATTTAATGGACTGAGTATACTTGACATTAAAAAAAACATTATCATTCTCATGTAGTTGCATAATCATTTGCATGGAACATATTAGAATGCAATATACATTTGATCATATATTTGCATTATCATATCATTCATTCATTTATACATCACATCATATATTTGCATTAGAAAAACATAAAAAACAAATCATGCATATAGTGACATTATCATATCATACATTTTTCCATGCATTAGATCATACATATTTGCATCATAAAAAAAATTAAAAAATTGCATTACATATCATTTGAATCATCATAAATCCATTTCATATCACATTCACATCATTCATAACACATTTAAAATCATTATCCAAGCATCACATATCATTCACATTATCACATTCATCTAATGGCATATTAATATTAGCATCATTTTACCATTGCATCCATACATCATAATTTCATCAGTGCATATTCATATCATCATCATCATATAAGCATCACATGGCATATATAATATGAAGACTAAATTCATATATCATAAACAACTATCATGAAATCATATAGAGCACATATAGATCTAGAATTTGCCGCATATCATATAAATCTCAAAAATCATAATGTCAAGTATACAATGATGTCTAAATAAATGTCAAGAGATAAAATATTAGAGTGTACATCATCAAATTTCTCAAAATATATCAATGATCATCATATGTAGCTATGTGCTACTGGCACCAGATGGTGTCAACCCTATACCACCTCCTGACAGTCCTGCACTTGGATCTCTGCATGGTGGTGGCCTTCTCACTCCCCTGCTAGTAGTCTTGGTTTGGGTATGACTAGAAGATTGTTCATAGATAACTCACTACTCCAAAGGCACTAAATCATGTTATCTACCTCTATAGTACTCCGCCTCTCGGCCAACACACATAACACTCCCTTGCTAGTATTCTTGGTGTGAGTGTGACTAGTAGGCTACGCATAGCTAACTCACTACTCTGGAGGCACTAAATCATGGTATCTACCTCTATATTACTCTATCTCTTGGCCAATGTGCATAACCTCTCTGAGCATGTTAGCTATGGAGGTTCCATCTACTACTCTTTGCATCCTCTCTACCATGCCCTCTGCCTACTCAACTCACTACCTCAAGGTATCCCTCTCAACCATAAGAGTGTAAATTTGTGCCTATGTCTAGGCATGTATTTAAGCCTGGGCCTGGGTCTATGTCTACAGTAGGCCCTGGAACTATGGTAGCTAACCCTGCAGTGTCTATACCTGCACCTGTAAGGTTTTAATCTGAGCCTACTATTGCTGCGAGGGTAATCCAATCTATACAGGTTGATGTGTTGTAGCTACAAATGATCGCCTCTTATGAGGCACTCTAAACTCTTGTACATCTAGCAAGAGTCCTATACCACCATCATCTCCTCCACCACCATCACCTCTATCTCCGTCTCCACCACCACCACCCCCATCTCCACCATCTCCATCATCATCACTACTCTTTGCCTCCTCCTCCACCATATCCTCCTCCACATCTCCTCCATCTCACCTCCATCTATGACCATGTACAACTGCCCTCTCCTCCTCATCTAACAGGGGCATCGACTCATGTGGGTTGTAAATCCATGGGAATGAATGTAAAAAGAGATATTGTGCATACTCCTTGGATATCAGAGCCTTAATGACCTCTAGATGATAATCCCAAATAATCAACTATAAACCCTGGTACTCCTCAACTACATCATCATATGATAGGGTGGGCCCCCACTCTGTAGCATCAATCTATCATCGTACATAATGAGCGACACCTGTGGCATGCCCTATAACTGACCATATTATCGCATCACCCTCCTCAACATAAATCTCTCAATAATAAACTGGGTCCTCTCGATCAGGTACATCGACTAGCACAAATAAGGCATCTTTGTATCATCCTCTACCCATGACTCACAACCAATGTAGGGATGCTATACAATAGTCTCAAGATCATCTAGTACACGCCTCTAGTACTCTAGTTTTCCTAGCCTATGTTGGAAAATTGGACTTGTGTAGCCATGAACATAATCTCTCCCAACGGGCCAATGTCTATCTATAACGAGATGCATGATGCAAATATGCTCCCATGCACATATCTGTAAAGGTGACTTCAAATAAAAAATTGCGTCATCTGAGATAAACCACTTGGTGTAAATCATGGTGTAAATGGGAAAGCATGCAACAACCCCAAGCATATCTTGTACCCTGTAAGATCATCTGCTCTAAGATACGACCCCATCCAACTAATAGTCCTTTTGACCTACAGTCAGGACATAAGAAACCTTGAATGAATCCAACAAGAATGGATGGCAGTGTCACATATGTGCATGTGAACCATCTCTCTCCAAGGAATATTGTAACCACATATCCAATCATCCTTGAATACTTTGTGCAAAGAATTGATACCTCCCTTCTCATTCTGAACATGTAATACCAACTTTCCAACAACGGGTATCCTTAGAATGTGGTACACATCTTCTGGGGTCAATGTCATCTCACAGGTAGGTGGATGAAAGGTGTTATGCTCACTATGCCACCTCTCTACTAGGGTTGTCAAGAGTCCCCTATTAATCCTAATATGGGGCATATCTAACAAAGAGGATAATCCGCGATGTGCAATAAAAGTTGTCTCAGGCTGGGTCAGCTGGGGTATCAAATCCTATTTCCTAGGAAAATTCTCATGAATATGTAGATTCACCAAAGGCTCCTATCATCATAAAATATCGCAAATCGGTAATCTTGTCAATCAATCAAAATTAATCAATCTATCAATCTAATTAGCTCTGGTGAGACTTTGATCAAATCTCGTGAGCATCAATCTATCATTCAACCTCACCTATCATGAGGTTAATCAATCAATCTATCATTGCACCTTGCCTATCATGAGGTCAATCAATCAATCAAACTATAATTGATCCTCACCTATCATGAGGTGAATTATGATCAATCAATCATTGAATCTCACATATCATGAGATCAATAATCATCTACATCTATTAGAATCACCAACCAAAATAAAATCAAAGGGTGACACAATTGAAGAACATTAAAATCAAGGAGTCTACTGAAAATTACATCTTTCTGACATGGATGTGCTAAAATAGTCTATCAAAGCACTAAAAAATTCAATGCACCAAAATAGGTTATCAATGCACCAATATGATGAATGCATCATTTCAGGCTGTCAATGTGCCATTTCAGGCTATCAATGCACTATTCCCCTAAATGCACTATTTCATTCATTGAATGTGCTAATATAGGCTATTAATGTACTATTCCTATCTATGCACTACAAAATCCTATCTACACACTAATTCAGCATATCCGCTACTTCCTACCAGAGATGCGCTAAAAATCTACTTCTGTGCACAAAAATAGTGAATGCGCTAAAACAGTCATTGAATGTGCTACATCAAGCATTGAAAGTGCTAAAACTATGAAACCAAAATTCAAGTGAGAAAAATGTAGCAAAAATGAATTGCACAAATCACAAGGAAGTTTATCAGGGTATGTACCTCTGGTACATACCCTACCAGGCAGTTGTGACATCACATGCACACAAATCAGTGTGTGTGGTAGGGAATCTATATCACCCCTCCATTTTTCTCATTTGTTTAGACAGTGTATTTTTCCAATTATGCTTATGCTTTATGATAATACCTTGGCTTTGTTAGACCATGATACCTTGTTATTATTTGATTGCTAACTTTGGAGCGATATTGGTTTTTATGTTATGATGTGATGGTACATTATTATGATGTTTATTATTATGAAATTATTTTGATTAGCATAGTGTTTATTTGAATTGATATTGTTATACTCATGAGTAGTTTATTGATATTAGATTCATCAATTTGATGTGACATTGTATTGGTGAAGGGAATGGGAATTGCTTCACTTGCTTGCGAGTGCCTCGTGATTCTGCGATTCTCTCTTCACAGTGTGTTTGATTATGATATATATGAATGTTTGATATATGCTTTGATTGCAAGTTTGTAGGTACAGGACATCGAATCCACCTAGATTCACACATTTGAGTGTGTCCATTACGCAATGGTATTGTTGATTGGGAGATAGTAACTAGGTTTCCTGTGTCAATCCACAACCTTGGTCATAGTGTGTCGTCAGTTTTAGTTGGTCATGCTTTGTTATCATGTTTTCCATTTTTTCCTTGATGATTATTTATGTTGCAAAGTGTGTTTAAGGGAAATAAATGCTTTTAATTTTTTTAAGTTATTATTTATTTAATCTAGATTATTGTGTTAGAAGATTATAATTTAATTTAATTAATTAATTTAATTTATGTGGTAAAATGATTTAATCTTATGATTAAATTTATTTTATTAAGTAATTAAATTAGTTGGATTAAATTTAAATTCGTAAATATTATGTGATTTTGATTTATTAAAATGCATTAATATTTAGAAAATATCTAGAAGGATTAGTGTTAATTGATTGTGAAGATATTTGTTTTTTGACATGTGTCGGGAAATATTAATTATCGGGAAGCATTGGAAATTCCTGTAGGGAATGTTTTTAAATAATGGAGAACCCAGAAAGAGAACAATAGGAAATTGAAAAACTTTTGTTGTAATGAAATTAAGTTTCTCTATAGAATTTTGTAGAACGCCTCTCGAAAATTTTCTTGTAATTATTGTTTGTAGTAATTTATTGTTCTTCTTCCTATTAGATTTGTTTATCTGGGAGATTTGAAAACCTCTATGTTGAAATTGAGAGAGTCTTTTGTAGAAAATCTTTATAAATTGGCTTTTCTCATGAATTCGTGAAAATTTTCTATAGATAGCTATTTTTTGAAAATTATTTGCCCAACTAGAACAATTGATCAGATAATATATATATATATATATATATATATATATATATATATATATATATATATATATATATGTATATATATATCTATATATATATATATCTATATATATATCTATATATATATACATTATTATATAGCTATGGAGTCTCTGTAAATTTCCATTTTGAAAACCTATGTTTTGTCTGTACGACGAATAGCTTTATTCGCAGTTTCATTTTAATGTTTTTTTTTTAAGGAAATTCATTTTTGGGGGGGGGGCTAGGGGCGCTACCCCCACAACTGACTCCCCATATGGAACACCACTGCCTCCACAAACCGGTCACCCCATATGGGGTAGCTGGCTGCAAAGGTAGGTTGACAACCATAGTATATGGAAATGCAAACCGTAGATGCCTTTAATGGCGGGGATTCTAAACTTTATATCGCCTTTGAAAACTTTGAATAATTGTTGGATGGTATCATCCACCAATAAGCTTCGGTTATGTGATTCGATTTTTTGTTTATAATGATATTTGAATTTATATATATATATAAATATATATATGTAAGTATATATGTATATATACATATTTAAATATATATTGTTGTTTATGAATATTATAATTGATTTTAATATATTTAAATGATATATTAATATATGTATAATTATGTATATATATAATAATATATAATTATATAATTATATATATAAATATGTATATAAATGTATGTTAAATTGATGCATGCAATGGTATTGATCAGATAATTCTCAAATGAAATATTATTTTAGTTGAGGAAATTGATTTTAAATTAAGTGAAACTGGGAAATCAATTTAAACAATTGGATTTAATTCCTTTGCAAATGAAATTGTTATTTTTATTTAAAAGTAATTGAGGAATTGAAATAACAGATAGATTTGATTTCCTTTTCTGTTTGTGAGATTTTATTAAATTAGTTTATTTGGGAAATATATTACTGTATTTCACTAAAGGGAAATTGGATTTAGTAAATATGAAAGGTAGATTTATTTCCTGTTTAAATTGCCCTTTTGAATGTGTTTTCTTCTATTCATGATTTTGGGGGAAATTGGTTAGAAGTGTTAGTTGTTATTTTGTAAGTCTTCCATATAAGGATTTTATTATTGGGAGTTGTTGTATTTTATTGTCTATCCTTTTTTATTTCCCTTGGGTAGTGTGTATAGTCGTATTCAGTTAATCATCCAGTTACCACGAACAGGGATGTGTTGCCTCCTATGTTTGGATGGGGATTTATTATTTGTATGTGTTCACTATGGTTACCCTTGGGTAATGGTTAAGATCCATGTGTTGTTAGTAGGAGAGTGGCTCTCGATGGGGGCTGAGGTATAGGAAGATCTACTAGGGTAACCCATGCAACTTTGTGATGACACTCCTATGTCGATAGTTTGTTTGGTTCAGTGATTTGTTTGATTATTTAACTCTAGAAGCAAAATAACCATTATGGTAGAGTTGTATTTTTATTTAATTAGTTCAGTCATGTGATAGCTTGTGTCTAGAGGTAGTTGGTTTTGTCTAGGAATCCTTGATACTATCTCTTAGCATGGGGGATGGGCCTTTGGGTACCACTTGGTTGGGTGGAACATGCAACTTACTTTGTTGGGTTCCCTTCTTATGTTCGTGATGACAATATATTCCAGTTGGAGAGCTCGTGTGTACCAGTTATGTTCTATTCTTGTGATTTATTGTATCAGTTGGTCACTTTGTATTCGTATCACTCCTCAATTGTATATGAGGAGGATTCTTGTTATTGTAACATTATTGTAAGATCTTACTCATTTTGGAAATGATTTTTATAAATATTATTTGGAATGAATGTAATCTATTGATCTTTTATTTAATTTTATCTTATGAGATGTAATTTAATGCTTTGAATGCATGTACTTTAATTCATGAGTAATAATTTATATGTTGTGAATGAGTTATTTTTTATATTATGGGATTTAGTTGTAAGCTTAGTCGTGTACCTTAGAGGATGCATGTGTTAGTGTAGTGCAATGTACTTGTAATTAATTACACTTTTAAAAAAAAAATTGTTATGCTTTTGTTGCAGTTGCATCTTCCTCCAGGGTTACGTGGCAGGGTGTTACAAAAACACCATATTGCTCAGAAGTTGCTAAGCTGCTCAATCACTCTCCAAACTTCAAATTGCAAATGCACAAATGAATTTCAAAATCACCTTCTTAAACTTTTAAAGGCTAATTAAGTGGGATTTTTATGGGATTGATTTATTTTATTTTCCAAAAGGGCTTCACTAATTCATCACAGGGGCAATTTCAACATCATTTTTCGGGAGATAAATCGCTTCAATATCAAATCATAATCAACTCATCATAAAATCATTAAAAAATAGAAAAATTTCAAAAATATCCTAAAAATTTAAAAATTCATCGATTTATCTCCCAAGGGGGCATATATCCATTATCACTCAAAAATTAGCGTCTCAGGCATATCATAATTTTTTTGTCAATACTAGCAACACAATTGATTATTTGAAGCAATGTGTAAACACATTACTTCAAAGAGGGGAAATATGTATACACCTAAAAATGGTCTAGATAAATCTAATTAATTAAATATAAATATTTGATTAATTAACCTTTAATTCATCTATTTATAAATAAATAGAAATATTTATTTATATAGTTCACATTCTATTTTCTTCTATCTTAATTAAATAAACAAATTCAATAGTTTGTTTTATTTAATTATCTATTTTTTCTATCTTAATTAAATAAACAAAATCACATAGTTTGTTTAATTATCATCCCCATTTATTACAAATGAAATTTCAATTGTTTTATTTAATAATATATCTTTCCTCTAAAATTGAATAATTCAAATTTTCAATTGAGCACATGTCTACAACTTTTCTCTCAACAAAGGTGAAAGTTTCAAATTGTATTCAATTATGCTTTATCTTTCCAACCAATTTTGGAACAAACTTTAAACACTTGGATTCATTCTTCCACAGTTTCTTCTTGGTCACTTGGCAGAATGTTTTGCTGAGAGAAACATTCCCCTTCTTCTTCTCCAACTTCTTCATATTCTATCATTGATTTATCCAGATCAAATATGAACCGTTTCTTTCTTCCACATCATAATTTTCCTTTAAAAATATATAAAAGCAACCTCTTACCACAATAAATGGATCCCAATTTTATGAAATCTTACTCTGTAGGAATCATATTAGACCAATTTAGCATACAACATTTAAGCAATCAAAAATTTAGAATCATATAGAAATCATATTAAATTTGTAATACCCCTCCGTTTTTCTCTATTGTGCAAACTATGTTGTTTCCTCTTTATGCTTTAGTTTTGTGTTGTACTTGGACTATGTACTTGGTTATAGTTGATCATCTTTTTATCATGATGTATCTTGATGTGATGATACTATATTCTAATGTGAATATTATGGCATGTTTGGAATTAGCATAAGTGTATATTTAAATTTATGATGCTTCATGCTTTCGATTATACTGCTATGTTAGATGCGTCAGTTATTACTACTGTATTGGTGAAAATGACGGTATTGCATCACTCGCTTGCGAGTGCCCTACGATTTCGTGATTTCTTTTTCTAGGTGTGCCTTATTTATGACATATTATTGCATGTGGTTATATTCTTTGTTCGTAGGTTGATAGGTATAGGACATCGACTCCACCTAGTTTCACAGGTTCGAGCATGTCCATTGCCCAACGAAATTTGATTGCGAGATAGTAACTAGGATTTTCGTGCCGAGTCGTCACCCTAATCGTAGTGTGTCGTTGGTCATAGTGTGATCCAGTTATTATATTTTGTTCAGTTTGCCTTGTTCAGTTTATTTTGGAAGTTAGATTAATGTTGGAAATGTGGCTAAATTATTGAGTAATATAATTTAATTAATAAATATTGTAATCTTATGGTAGATTTGTTCTATTAATTGATTAATTTATTTATGTTAAAAGGAATTACATCATTCATTTTGGAAATGCATGCATATTTAAGTTGGAATTGGAAATTAGGAAAATAAATTAAAAGTCAATTTTGAAATTTGAAAATTCAAAAATTCAAAAAAAGAGATATTTTCTATTTTTGTTTTCTGGAATTTATGAGAGTGGTTGTAGGATTTTGGAAGGAATTTTGCATAACATTGAATTTCTTCACAAAAATTTTTTAAAATGGGGTTTTTGGGGAAAAAATGAAAAGAGAAGAGGAAGATTGCTCAATTTTGTGGGTTTGGACAAAAAGCGCGAGGAATCTGTGGAGCTCAAGAGGGTTTCAAAGCACTAGCAGGATCTTTAGCATACTTCAAGAGAATCAGGTTCTCATCTTGTTTAATTGAAATTTTGGTTGATTCAATGTTGATTGTGTGAATGAGAAACTAATTGCAATCTTTAATTGGTGTGCAAAATAAATCTGTTTGATAGCCTTGCTTTCAAAATTGAATAAGTTTTTATATGGTTGCAAAAAAAACTATTGTTGCAAATTGTTATTTCAATTTTATTTTGTTTTCATTTTTGTTCTTCAATTTATTTGAAGTTGCAAGCATGGTTGAATAGCTAATTATATATATATTCATATATAAATAAATAGGTTTGTGATTTATTTTTATAATTTCATATTATAAGGATATGGTGGAATTTTTTTATAAAATTAAAATTTTGCCAGAATTTTTTAATTCTTTTTCTAAGGTTGTTTTGGCCTTTTAAGGTTCTGGTTTTGTTTAAAAAATTAAAAAATAAAAAAATGATGATTTTTTTATGTCCAAAAAAAAAAAAAGAAAATTTAAAGGGGAGGCGTGGGGGAGCGCACCCAGCGGCCTTCCCCGTCCGCGGCCCACGCAGACTCCGCAAGCAGTGGCCACCACCATTGGTGGCGACACTGCTAGTGCCGCTCGCGGCCTGCTTAAATCCCACAGGCTTCCCTCCGCTGCGCTGCGTCGTAGTGGCTTTCGCGTCGCGCCGTCCATGCCGCCTCCACCTACGCCCTGCGCGGGGTTCTTTCCACCCACGCCCATCTCCTTGGTGGTGCCGCCTCCTACAACTGCCACAACCGAAGTCAATGCCATTGCCTTGTAAAACCGCGGCCGGAGTCGACCTCCGATCTCCTCCTAGCACCTTAGCACGCACTTCGAGGTTCATGCGACTCAACCCTAAGGGTTGGCACACGAACCGAGGGAATGTTATGGGCTTTTGAAAATTTTATTAAAAAAAATATAATAATAAAATTTTAATTTATTTTAATGTTATAATTTTCATAATATTTTATATTATCATTATTATAATATTTTAATATTAAAGTTTATTATTATATGGCATATTATGAGTTATTAGGATATTAAAAGGTATTTAATGGAGTAATGTTATTATTTCTTTATAATATTATGAGATTTTAAATAATATAATAATTCTAATGTTTTAATATTAACATTAGGAGGAGAATTTCATGTCATTATTATATTGTTTAAATAGGGAATGATTTGTTTTAAAAGAAATGGGTTTTATTGGTTATGGAATGAATATTTTATTTTAAAAAAATGGGATTTTGCGTTTGTTTGGATTGTTGATAAATGGGTTAATGTTCATGCATTTAAAGGCTACGTAGCAATAAAATGATTGTTTGAATGGTGTATTTAATTCAATTCAATTAATGCAATTATTAGTGAATGCCAGTGAGGAAATGGGTTTAGTGAACCCAAAGTAGAATTTGATTTGTTCCTGGTTTTGAGTTGTTCGTATGGTCATTGGGGAATTTTGGGTTGTAGTATTTAATCAAGTCTTCCAGTTGGGATTTCAAGTTTGTGGGTTTTCATACTGTGTAGTCAACCTTTGGATTACCTTGGGTAGTGTGTTTAACCAGTTTGTTCCTGGGTTATCATGGACGAAAGTGTGTTGATTGTATGTCATGGTTAGAGATGTGTTACCTTTATGTCGCACTTGTGTACCCTTGGGTTGTGGATTTGTTCCACATGTCATCTTAGAGGAGTAGCTTATAACGAGGGCTGACACACGAAGTGGTGCGAAGATAACTCGTTATAAATTAGTTAATCCAGTGATAACTTAATTAACTTATTAGAGGATCACGTAGTATCAAACACTTAATAAGATAATTATGCCTCGCTCATGAACACAAGGGCTTGTAAAGACTTGGGTTGAGATGAGAAAGCCTGGAATGGCAAGATCATTATCTTGTCTCTACGAAAAATAACTGATTCCACATTGGTTTACATGAGGGGCCAGAAGTCGGTAGAGGTTACTAGGATAACTTGAGATGGGGGTCGGGGCCTAGGAAAAATCACTAGGATAACCCATGTAACATTGTGATGACACTTCTCCTAGGTCGACAGTATGTTCGCATCAGTGATGCAATTGATTATGTGATTTCTGGAAGCATTGTAACCTTGGTTAGTGATGTCATTGTATTTATTATAATATGGTTATGTTAGCCTATGCCTAGAGGTAGACATCCTTGGTTAGAAATTCCAGTTACTATATCCTAGCATAGGGGTGGACCTTTCGATTCCACTTGGTTGGGTGGAACATGCACCTTTCTCCATTGGGATTCTTTCATATTCGTGTGGATGAGACTTCCAGTTGGAGAGCTCGCATGATCCAATTTCATTTTATGTCTTGTTATTTCAGTTGATCTTGAGATGTATTACTCCTCTTTGTTATCGAGGTGGAATTTGTAATTGTAATCCTATTTATTAAACTTGTCTCATTCAAGGAATGAGTGTTGTAACCTTATTGTTTAATGAATGGATTCATGTATTTGAAAGTTATCTTTTATGCTTGTTGTTCAGTTATCTTACTTGGAATAAATGTGTTATTTCTATAATTAAATAGTTGACATGGGTTTTATTTACGTTTGTGTTGAGGTTCTATATAACCTCTGTCTCGTAACCTTAGAGGTTGTTGGCAATAGTTAGTGAACTTACTTATTAATTGTACTTAAATAAAAAAAAATTAGCGTATTGCAACTTCCTCTAGGGTTGTGTGGTGGGGTGTTACACATGATATCAGAGCCTAGGTTTAAACACTGGGTACTCTGGGATTATGATGGAACCATTAAGCTTTTAGCTATTTAGGTTTTGAGTTGTTTATCTTGCCTAATACCTTGATGTGTCTATGCAGGATTATGCCTCCCAAACGCAAAAGGGGTAGAGGGCATGTTCATGGCCGTCTAGGCAGTCGTGGTGAGAGTCATTATGACTCTCCTCCTTTAGTTCCTCTTATCCTAGATCAGGACGAACAACAGGCATCACAAAATGCACCTGGGGTTGGTAATCATCAGCAGGATCCAACAAGGATTGAGGCAGCATGTAGAGCGCTAGAGGAGGCTTTGGCACTCCTTGGACCGAGGCAAGTAGAGGTTCAGGTCAATCCTGTGGTGAGGGAAGCTCCACCCTAGTCCAAGTCAAATATGAGAGACTTTCTCAGGGGGCACCCTCCTTTATATGATGGATCAGGTATGGGGTTGGAGGCCGATACTTGGCTCATAGACTTGGACAGGTGTTTCACCATGCATCTATATGGCAGAAGCACCAGAGCTCATTACGCTATCATGCAGTTGAGAGGATTTGCATCCACTTGGTGGAAACTAGAGGAGCAAAAGCTCCATATTGATATTCACACTGCATCTTGGGAGATTTTCTTGGAGAGATTCAGAGCTCGATTCTTATCCAAGCATTGGTGTCAGCGTCGAGGCGACGAGCTCCATGCTTTGCGTTAGATGGAATTATCTATTGAGAAGTACGAGCGTCGTTTTTATGAGCTCAAACAGTATGCAGGGATCGGTGACAACGAGAGCAGGTTGGTACACCATTTTGTCAGGGGCTTAAATTCTTGTCTCAATGGTGGCATGAGGGTTTTCGAACCCAAGACCATGGATGTGGCTATAGAGAAAGCACACCTTATTGAGGAGAACTTGAGTATGGCACTTGGGGGACACATGAGTGTTCTAGTTGGGAGTAGTGTAGTGGCAGGATCTAGTGTTAGAGGAGGGCAGTCTCAGGGAGGTTTACCTCCTAGGCCTCAGCAGGGGCCATCTCAGGGTGGTCAGCAACAACAGCAGGTATCGCAGGGGAAACGTAAAGGCTTTTAGTAGAGACAGGGAGACACGAATTGGAGGCATGCGAAATGCTCCAATTTTGATCAGCCAGCTCAGAGTTCATAGTCTACTTTCAGGGGTAGTGCACAGTAGTCTAGCACACCATCTAGGGGTAGAGGTTATGGTAGAGGCATTGAGTGTTTTGCATGTGGTCAGCAGGGTCACATGGCTAGAGGTTGTCCGAACAGGGGTGCATCTGGATTTTCACAGGGACCAGTGACATCTGAGCCGACAGTTGGTGATGTTGGTAGAGGGCATCGAGTTTTTGTGGTGGTTGATAACCACTAGATAGAGCATCAAGGCATAATCATCGAGACATATGGTATGTTGATGGCTAACCCAGTTACCATTTTATTTGATTCAGGAGCGATAGACTCCTTCATTTCTTCATCAGTCGTGTCGCGATGTAGACTGGGTGCGGTAAGGAAAGTCGATAGGTGGTAGGTAGAGCTAGCTTTGAGTGCAAAAGTCGCATCGCTTTCCCTTGTGCCAAAGTGTAGATTGGAGGTTGGACCTCTCCAAACGACGTTAGACCTTCGAGTGATACCTTTGGATTCTTATGACATCATCATAGGGATGGATTGGTTGGAGTCTCATAGTGTGGTCTTGGATTGTCGACGCAAGTCAATTCGATGCATTAAGGGATCTAGTAGAGAGATAGAGATAGTGAGGGTCCTGAGGCCAATTTCTTTGAGGGTCATCTTAGCTATGCAGTTGAGAAGGTGTGTACATCAGGGTTGCCAGTTGTTTGTTGTCACAGTGAATGACTTGGATCTAGGTGGTGGAGAAGAGAAGATCTCTCTTGATAGTCACCCCATCCTTCAGGAGTATTCCGATGTCTTTCCTGACGAGATTCCAGGGATGCCACCTTAGAGGGATATTGACTTCAAGATTGATCTTATACCTGGTTCACAACCCATTTCTTGAGCTCCCTATCGTATGACTACCTAGGAGCTGAAAGAGCTTCGTTTATAGCTTGAGGAGTTATTAGAGAAGGGCTTCATTCACCCTAGTGTTTCACCATGGGGAGCACTAGTCATCTTTGTGAAGAAGAAGGATGGTTCACTTCGGTTATGTATTGATTACCGAAAGTTGAACAAAGTGACCATCATGAACCGATATCCACTTCCTAGGATCGATGATCTTTTTGATCAGGTCAAGGGTGCCACCACCTTTTCAAAGATTGATCTTAAGTCTGAATATCATCAGCTTCAAATCTTTGACTCTGATATTCATATGACAATGTTTCGAACGCGGTATGGCCACTACTAGTTCATAGTAGTACCATTCGGGTTGATGAATGCACCTTCTGTGTTCATGAGTCTGATGAACGGTGTATTTTGTACATACCTAGATAGGTTTGTCCTTGTATTCCTTGATGACATTCTGATATATTCTAGGACTATGGTAGAGCATGAGGAACATTTGTGGTAGGTATTGTAGTGCTTGCGGGATAATCAGTTGTTTGCTAGCCTGTCGAACTGTGAGTTCTTCAAATCTGAACTACAGTACCTTGGGCATGTCATCTCAGGGAAAGGTATTTCAGTGGATCTTGCAAAGATCCAAGCGATCTTAGATTGGCCTGCGCCCATGAATGTGGTAGAGATACGTAGCTTTATGGCGCTAGCGGGTTATTATAGATGCTTTGTGTAGTGCTTTTTGAGGATAGGTTATCCTATCACTACCCTTCAGAGGAAAGGGAAGAGGTTTGAGTGGTCCGAGAAGTGCGAGGCAGTGTTTCAGAACCTTAAGGAGATGCTGACTAGTGCACTAATACTTGCTATACCAGATCCGACTGGGGACTTTATGGTTTGTATAGATGCATCCTTGGAGGGTCTTGGTGCAGTGTTGATGCAGGAGGGTCGATTCATTGCATATGAGTCATGGAAACTCAAGGATTATGAGTTGAACTATCCCACCCATGATCTTGAGTTAGCAGCAGTTGTGCATGCATTGACGAGATGGAGGCATTTCCTTCTTGGCCATAGGTTTGAGCTACATAGTGATCATAGGAGCCTTCAATATATCTTCATGCAACCCAACCTTAATGCAAGGTAGAGGCATTGGATGGAGTTCCTCTATGAGTACGACTTTGAGGTGAAGTACATCCAGAGGAAGGAGAATGTTGTAGCGGATGCACTCAGTCGATGGAGGCATGAGATATCCGAGTTGACTCTAGTTGTGGATTTATAGAGTCAGATTCTTTCTACCCTTCCAACAGATAGTTGGTACTAGGAGGTCAGGATAGTGATAGCGGTAGGTAGACCTCTTGAGGGTAGATATTCAGGATATACTCTGGAGCCAGATGAGTTATTGAGACACACAGGACACATATACATTCCCCCTTCAGATGGTCTTCGTGCCTTGGTCATGACTAAGGCACATCGTGCACCTTAGTCAGCCCATCTTGGGGTGAAGAAGATGCACACAAATTTGTGTTAGTTGTACTTTTGGCCAGGGATGAAGCGAGATATCACGGATTTTGTGTCATGATGTCTAGAGTGTCAACGAGTTAAGGCTGAGCATCAACATCCAATAGGCCTCCTGCAACCACATTGAGTACCAGAGTGGAAGTGGGATATAATCTCATTGGATTTCATTGTTGGTTTACCTAACTCTTCAAGACAACATGATGCAATAATGGTGACATATGATAGGTTGACGAAGGTGGCACACTTCTCACCTATGTGCTCATCCTATACCGCATAATCCATAGCTAAAGTGTTCATCGAGGATATTGTGAGGTTACATGGTATTCCACGTTGGATTATCTCTGACAGGGATCCAATGTTTACCTCAGCTCTTTGGACATCATTGCAGCATGTGATGGGGACACAGTTGAACTTTAGTTCAGCTTATCACCTTGAGATAGATGGAGAGACCGAGAGGGTTAGTCAAATCCTTGAGGATATGTTACGTATGTATGTAATGGACCAGCAGACATGATGGGAGGATTACCTCTATTTGGTAGAGTTTTCCTATAATAATGGTTTCCAGAGTTCCATTGGTATGCCTCCATTCCAAGCATTGTATGGGAGACCGTGTCGTACCCCTTTGAGTTGGGATCAACTAGAGGATAGGATAGTGTTGGGTCCTAAGATGCTGTAGGATATGGAGCAGTAGGTGGATAAGATTAGAGAGCACTTGGTGGTAGTCCAGGATAGGTAGAAGAAGTATGTAGATGCGCATAGAGTGGATCGTCAGTTTGTTGTAGGTGATAGAGTCTTCTTGCGGGTGCGTCCGCAAAAGAGCCATTCATTATGGAAAGGGCTCTAAGTTGGCGCCTTGCTTTGTTGGACCTTTCAAGATACTCGTGAAGATTGGTCCTATTGCTTACCATCTTGCTTTACCACCCAGTCTCTCACACATTCACGATGTGTTTCATGTTTCAGTTCTTCAACCATACCATCCAGACATTTCTCATGTCCTTGATTGGAATGCATTGCAGGTAGAGGATGAACAGCTGGCTTTGGAGCCCATGGCCATCGTGGAGCGTAGAACGCTCGCCCTCTAAGGGTGAGATATTGATCAGGATAGGATTCAGTGGGATCCTAGGGATGACACATCATCCACATGGAAAGATGCTGCTAGAATGAGGGAACTTTATCCCTATTTGTTCGCAGGCTTCAAGGAGTTAACCTGACCCTAGGGGGGGAGGATGTAATACCCCTCTGTTTTGCTCTATTGTGCTAACTATGTTGTTTCCTCTTTATGCTTTAGTTTTGTATTGTACTTGGACTATGTACTTGGTTATAGTTGATCACCTTTTTATCGCGATGTATCTTGATGTGATGATACTATATTCTGATGTGATTATTATGGCATGTTTGGAATTAGCATAAGTGTATATTTAAATCTATGATGCTTCATGCTTTCGATTATAATGCTATGTTAGATACGTTAGTTATTACTACTGTATTGGTGAAAATGACGGTATTGCATCACTCGCTTGTGAGTGCCTTGCAATTTCATGATTTCCTCTTCACAGTGTGCCTTATTTATGACATATTATTACATGTGGTTATATTCTTTGTTCGCAGGTTGACAGGTATAGGACATCGACTCCACTTGGTTTCATAGGTTCGAGTGTGTCCATTGCCCAATGACATTTGATTGGGAGATAGTAACTAGGATTTTCATGTCGAGTCGTCACCCTAGTCGTAGTGTGTCGTTAGTCATAGTGTGATCCAGTTATTATATTTTGTTCAGTTTGCCTTGTTCATTTTATTTTGGAAGTTAGATTAATGTTGGAAATGTAGCTAAATTATTGAGTAATTTAATTTAATTAATAAATATTTTAATCTTATGGTAGATTTGTTTTATTAATTGATTAAGTTATTTATGCTAAAAGGAATTACATCATTCATTTTGGAAATGCATGCATATTTAAGTTGGAATCAGAAATTAGGAAAATAAATTAAAAGTCAATTTTGAAATTTGAAAATTTGAAAATTCAAAAAAAGAGATATTTTCTATTTTTGTTTTCTGGAATTTATGAGGGTGGTTGTAGGATTTTGGAAGGAATTTTGCATAACATTGAATTTCTTCACAAAAATTAAAAAATGGAGTTTTGGGGGAAAATTGAAAAGAGAAGAGGAAGGTTGCTCAATTTTGTGGGTTTGGACAAAAAGCTCAAGGAATCTGTGGAGCTCAAGAGGGTTTCAAAGCACCAGCAGGATCTTCAACATACTTCAAGAGAATTAGGTTCTCATCTTGTTTAATTGAAATTTTGGTTGATTCAATGTTGATTGTGTGAATGAGAAACTAATTGCAATCTTTAATTGGTGTGCAAAATAAATCTGTTTAATAGCCTTCCTTTCAAAATTGAATAAGTTTGTTTATGGTTGGAAACAAAACTATTGTTGCAAATTGTTATTTCAATTTTATTTTATTTTCATTTTTGTTCTTCAATTTATTTGAAGTTGCAAGCATGGTTGAATAGCTATTTATATATATATTCATATATAAATAAATAGGTTTGTGATTTATTTTTATAATTTCATATTATAAGGTTATGCTGGCAAAATTTTATAAACATGAAATTTTGCCAGAATTTTTTTATCCTTTTTCTAAGGTTGTTTTCGCCTTTTAAGGTTCTGGTTTTCTTTTAAAAAATAAAAAATGAAAAATAAATGATTGTCATTTTTTATGTCCAAAAAAAATAAAAAATCAAAGGGGAGGCGTGGGGGAGCGCACCTAGCGGCCTTCCCCATTCGCAGCTGCCACTGTTGGTGGCGATGCTGCCAACAGCACTCGCGACCTGCATAGACCCCACCGCCGACTTTCCTCTACTGCATTGCGTTGTAGTGGCTTCGGCGCCGCACTGTCCATGTCGCCACCACCTGCGCCCTGCGTGGGGTTCTTTCCGCTTGCGCCCATCTCCCCGGTGGCGCCGCCTCCTACGACCGCCACAACCAAAGTCGCCATCGCCGCCTAGTAAAACCGTAGCTAGAGCCAACCTCTAATCTCCTCCCAGCACCTTAGCGTATACTCTGAGGTTCGTGCGACTCAACCCTAAGGGTTGGCACGTGAACCGAGGTAGTGTTATGGGCTTTTGAAAATTTTATAAAAAAATATATATATAATAATAAAATTTTAATTTATTTTAATGTTATAATTTTCATAATATTTTATATTATCATTATTATAATATTTTAATATTAAAGTTTATTATTATATGGCATATTATGAGTTATTAGTATATTAAAAGGTATTTAATGGAGTAATGCTATTATTTTTTTATAATATTATGAGAGTTTAAATAATATAATAATTCTAATGTTTTAATATTAACATTAGGAGGAGAATTTTGTGTCATTATTATATTGTTTAAATAGGGAATGATTTATTTTAAAACAAATGGGTTTTATTGGTTATGGAATGAATATTTTACTTTTAAAAAATGGGATTTTGAGTTTATTTGGATTGTGGATAAACGGGTTAATGTTCATGCATTTAAAGGCTATGTCAAAATAAAATGATTGTTTGAATGGCGTATTTAATTCTGTTCAATTAATGCAATGATTAGTGAATGCCAGTGAGGAAATGGGTTTAGTGAACCCAGAGTAGAATTTGATTCGCTCCTAGTTTTGAGTTGTTCGTATGGTCATTGGGGAATTGTGGGTTGTAGCATTTAATCAAGTCTTCTAGTTGGGATTTCAAGTTTGTGGGTTGTCATACTGTGTAGTCAACCTTTGGATTACCTTGGGTAGTGCGTTTAACCAGTTTGTTCCCTAGTTATCACGGATGAGAGTGTGTTGACTGTATGTCATGGTTAGAGATGTGTTACCTTTATGTCGCACTTGTGTACCCTTGGGTTGTGGAGTTGTTCCACGTGTCATCTTAGAGGAGTGGCTTATAACGAGGGCCGACACACGAAGTGGTGCTAGGATAACTCATTGTAAGTTAGTTAATCCAGTGATAACTTAATTAACTTATTAGAGGATCACGTAGTATCAAACACTTCAGTATTTAATTAATATTAGTTAAAATAATTAATTTATACTGTGCATGTACCCATTTTTCCTTAGAAAGGTATTTAAAAATTATAGGCAAAAAATATTGCAACAATTTAACACCCTAGGCATCCAGAGGAATATTTACAAGGATGTTAGAATAATAATGACATAATATTTACAAGGTTGATTGCACCTTAATTATACCATACTAATAATTCTTCTATAATTTTCAATCAATTTATTGTTCATTCTTTATGTAACTCTATTTTTATGTGGATAATACCTAGTAGTTTTTTTCTCTAATGATATAATCTTTACAAAATTTATCAAATTTAGTAGAGAAAATTCCATGACCATTTCTTTTCATTGATCATTATATTTTACTTCTATTATGAAACTTAACCATTTATTTAAATTCTTTTAATTGATGGAAAAATCCATATTTATCTTAAAAAAATAAAACCGAGTCCTTTTTCTATAATCCTCAATAAATTAATCATAATAAGTGGACTTTATAATCAAAGAAGAATCGATAGGAATAAACACATCTAAATGAATAAGATTAAAAAATCTAAAATAACTATGAGAGCTTGAGTTAAACTAAATATAATTTTATTCCATAAAAGTAATGTTGAAAAAAGACTATAAGACCCCTCCGTTTTGGCTCTTTTGATCGAACAGTGTTTTGTTTGATTATGTCTTGTTTTCTATTAGTACCTTGTCTATGGTACTCGATTACTGTTAATCTCTATCTTTATCGTGATTTGGTGTGATATTTTGTTGTGATGGTATTTGATCCTGATGTTATCATTATGTCATGCTTTGGATTAGCATAGTGGATAATTGATTTAATGATGTTTATGCTTTTGATCATATTAATGATGTTAGATTCGTCAGTTAGTAAGACTGTATTGGTAAAGGGGATGAGATTGCATCACTCGCTTGCGAGCACCCTGCGATCCCGAGATTTCCTCTTCACGGTGTGTATTTTATGTTGTTCATATTATATGTTGTTGTTACTTGATTTTTCAGGTTGACAGGTACAGGACATCAACTCCACCTGGTTTCACAGGTTTGAGCATGTCCAATGCCCAATGGTATTCGATTGGGAAATAGTAGCTAGGTTTCCCATGTCAAGTCATCACCCTAGTCATAAGTGTGTCATCGATTTTAGTCTAGTTCAGTTGTTTTAATACTGTTTAAATTGTCAGGATTTTATTTAATTACAAGTTGAAAAGGGTAATTAAATGACTTTATGTATTTAAGTTGTTGATTAAATTAATTTGGTTATAATATGAAAAATGTTATTTAGTTTATTAATTAATTTAATTTAATTAATAAAATAATTTAATCTTGGATTAGATTTATTTTATTGATTAATTAAATTACTTGTGTTGATTTGAATTAAGTTATTCATTTTGGAAATTAATAGATATTTTGAATTGAAATTAAGTTTGAAAATTAAAAAAAGGGTTTTAATTTCATGTTTGAAAATTTTAAATGCAAAAAAAATTGAAATTAGAGATATTTAATATATTTTCTGTTTTGTTTTTAAAAAAAAAGAAAAGTTGTTCATTTTGGAGGATTTTTGCTCTAAAACCCTCTCCTTGTCATTTTCTTTAAAAATTGGAATTGGATGCATTTGTGGATGGAAAGAGATGGGATTTGTTTTGGATTGGATAGGAATGGGTGGAGGATTGCTCGGGTGTCTGGATTCTTCATCTGTCTTTGTGTTTTCCAAGCTTTGTGTGATTGTGTGTGGCAACAAAATTGAGGTAAGTTCATTTTTTCTTCTCCCTTTGATTGTGTTTTGTCATTTAGAGGTCATGCTCACCCTTAAGGGAGCATAGGACTTCCCATTTAGATTTCAAATTGAGCAAAATTAGTTCATTTAAATTGTTTTGTGATTTTTTTTGGAAAATGTCAATTTGTGCCCTCATCATGGCAATTTTTTTTCAAAATCATTGAAAAGTGAAATTGACGTTAAAAGTGTGTTATTGGGCATATTTAGAGCCAAAGGGTATTTTTATAAAATTGAAATTGAAACTTTAAAATTTGAAGCTTTTCATCAATGGAGTTTTTGGGAATTTATGGTTTTCCAATGTAAAATAAAATTAGAAAAATTGAAATTGTGCATGTTTTATGATGAATTTTAATGCGGGGATAGAATTATCCCTATTAATTTTTGAGTTAGAACCAAGTATTGCTAGAATTTTTGGTTTTTGAAATTTAAAATTTGAAGAAATTTCAAGCTATTTTAATGGTGTTTTGAAGAAATTTTTGGTTATTGGCCATTTAAAAAGTTGGAAAATTTTGAAAGTTTTAAGTGAATTATGATGTCTTGGAATGTGTGAGTGAAGGTGTACCTTGTGAAATTTTGAAAGAAAATATTTTATATTTTATATATTATAATTTATAATATTAAAATATTTAAAAATAATATTTAATATTATATTTTATAATATTAAATATTAAAATATTAATCAAATGTTTAGTTATGAAGATTATATTGTTTTATTCATATGGTTTTAAATTTTTAATTTTAATATATGGATTTAATGATGGAATTTATACATACGTTAAAATATTGATTTAAGTATAATTGAGAATATTCAAATATTGTGTTCTTAGTCAAATTATTAGATTTATTCTGAAGTAATATTATTTGAAATGACAAATTTGGAATTTAATATGAATGTGTTTAAAGGCGACATGGATTAATTTCATTTTAAGTGATTTGTTTTGGCAAAGGACCAATAGTTATTTGTTTTAAATGATAGGTTCTGAATTGTGGAAATAAATGTTGATTTTATTATTAATTAAAAGCAATTAGGGGATTAAATATTTGATTTGAATTACTTCCTTGGTCTGAAAGAGACATTATTAAATCAATTTTATTAAGGCAACAAATTATTGATTGTTATGAAAGCAAATGGATTTAATATATCCAAATTAGTTTAATTCCTCGCAACTTACCTTCGTGGTTACTTCCTCTATGTTCATGTTTTGGGGAATGGGCTATGTGTCGTTAAAATGTAAGTCTTCCAGAGGACCCTAGAGGTTGGGGGTTGTCATTTTGTAATGACGATAGTTTGTTATTTCCTTGGGTAGTGCATGAAGTTATGTCATTGTTATTACCCGGTTCCCACGAATGGGGATGTTTTGTGCCTCCTGTGAAAGGAGTGGATTATGTGAGTTTGTGCCTCCTTGTAAGGAGTGGTTTTGCTATTGTTGTTACCTCCAATGTTTGGAGATGGATTTGATTTATGTTGCCTTCTAAGAAAGGAGTGGTTGTGATATCTTGTTTGTTTGCACTTTGTTACCCTTGGTGTTTGGATGGTATGTGTGTTGTCAAGTAGAAGAGTGCCTTCTGTAGCGGCCAGAGCCCAGAAGAGGTATCCAGGATAACCTTCAGAAGTGGTTTAATCAAGTGATAACTAAAACAATACTTAGAAGATTAGGACTAACTTCTCACTAATCAAGATATTAATGCCTCACTCATGGACCCAAGTGCTCAGTTAGGCTTGGAATGGGTGGGAATGCCTAGAATGGCAAGGTCATCTATCTTGTCTGTACGAAAGGTATTTGATTCCACATGAGTGAATATGGGGGCCGGGAATTCGTTAGAGGCCACCAGGATAACCCTTAGTGGGGGCTAGAGCCTAGGAAGGATCCTAGAGGATAACCCATGATGAACTGTGTGATGACACTCTGTCTAGGACAACAGTTGGTTCTTGTTTATTGTGGGTATGGTTTCCATAACATACCTAATGTGACCATAGTTGGTATTCGATTTTGTGGGTATGGTTTCCTTAACATACCTGATGTGACCATAGTTGGTATTCAATTTTGTGGGTATGGTTTCCTTAACATACCTGATATGACCATAGTTGGTATTCAATTTTGTGGGTATGGTTTCCTTAACATACTTGATGTGACCATAGTTGGTACTCGAGTATTATGTGTATGGTTCTCTTAACATACTTGTCCTACTTTATTTCTGGAAGCAATGTGACCATGTAGAGTTTTCCTTATGTGTTACTCGTGATGCTCTTGAGTTGTAATTTTGTTGTACTTATGTTGTACATATGTGGTACTTGGGTTGTACTTGTGATGTGCTTGGGTGGTACATGTGATTGGGTGTGTCAGTTTGGTTCAGTGGTGATTTAGCCTGTGTCTAGAGGTAGATGGTCTTGGCTAGGATTCCTTGATACTATCTCCTAGCACGGGGGGTGGGCCTTTGGGTTCCACTTGGTTGGGTGGCGTGCACCTAAATCCGTTGGGCTATCTTCATGTTCTTGTGGATGAGACTTCTAGTTGGAGAGCTCATTGGTTACAGTTTCAGTTCTTGCTTTATTGCATTTTAGTTGATCTTGTATTATTTCACCCCTCAGTTGTTATCGAGGTGGAAAGATGTAAATTGTAATTATGTTTATTGAACTTGCCTCATTCGGAGAATGAGAGTTGTAATTGTAATATTTAATTATGGATAAATGGAGTGGACAGTTATCTCTATGCTTGTTGTAAATTATCTTAATTGGAATGTATGTGTTTAATTATTGTCTAAATAATTGGCATGGTTTATTCATTATGTTGTTTGTGGGTTGTTATGTTATTTCTATCTCGTAACCTTAGGGGATGTTTGCATTGGGAAGTGAACTTATTTATTAATTGTACTTAAACAAAAAAAAAAATAGCCTGTTTAAGTAGTTGTTTGCAACATCTTCTAGGGTTGTGTGGCGGGGCGTTACAGAGACAAATTAATATTACAATAACATAACATGTCAATATTTTTTATTATTCTTAAAAATTCTTAGATCATTCTCTCTTATGTAATCTAATATTTAGTTTCATAAAATGGTATCTTTTAGGTAACTTAGATTCAATACAAATATCACCCTTAAGTACAAAAAATAAATTACCATCAATTGAAGATGAAATCATCTATTTACTAGATGAAGTAACAACAAACTCCCTTTTCACATAATTAATATTACACTCAACAAAACAAGAATTAATATTACACTCAACAAAAAAACCATTAAGATTAAACAAAGTTCCCAATCTACTACATCTAGAAACTTCTATAGTAGCTCTCACCATTTTTACACCTACTTATAAAATATGATAACTTAGCAATTAGAAAAAATTATCTAAATACTACCATGAACAACAATATTAAATATTTAAATAATAGTTATCACCCAAAAACATCTTACCTCCTTCATAATTTTCATACTTATAGAACCAATTTCTATTCAAGGTCATATGAAAAAATTCCCTTGAGTTAATCAACCTTGTATTCTCACCTACATAACTGGAAAAAGATATAATGAGTGTGTTGCCACCTTGCTTCTCAAACTTAGAAGAAAAAAAAAAATTATTTTTCTTATCTTTATTTTATTATTTGCACCCCTTATAGAATTGGATAGGTTTAATATAGTTTCAAAAAATAGCCTTGGAATTTCTAGGAGATTTTGATCTCTCCTTGGACTTATATCTATATTTTTCATGTTCTTTATCGTTCTTCTTTCGTCCTCATTTTGGTCTTCATTAAACACTCAAATCCTCTTTTTCTCTGAAATATACCTTCATCCTCATATCTTAGAAAATAAAATAATCATCAACCTCCTCTACCTTCAAAGTGATATTATTGATCTCATGACCATTGTAATTCCCCACCACATAACCCTAGTGGAAGTTGCAATTAACTACTCAAACGAACTCATTTTTTGTTTTTTTTAAGTACAATTAACTTGCAAGATTCACTACCCATTGCAAACAACCACTAAGGCTACGAGACTGAGATTACTTATTAACCCACAAACAACATAAATGAATCCATAACCTTCTTTTACTTAAGAAATTAATAGCACATACATTCCATACATGATAAATTACATCATAAAATAAGAGATACCATAAGATCCCAAAGTACAATAGTCTAATAAGGAGATTACATCTCTCATTCCCCGAATGAGGCAAATCCAATAAGCATGATTACAATTACAAATTTCCACCTCGATAAGAAAGAGGGGTAATAAATTACAAGAACAACTGAAATAAATAATGCATGAAATGAAACTAGATCCCACGAGCTCTCCAACTGAAAATCTCATCCATAGGAACAAGAAGAAATCCCAATGGAGTAAGGTGCACGCCACCCAACTAAGTGGTACCTGAAGGCCCACCCCCCATGCTAGGAGATAGTAACAAGGAATCCTAGACAAGACCATCTACCTCTAGACACAGGCTAGAACATAATTGAACCAAACTAATGCAGCCAATCACATGTACCACACAAGTACAACACCAATACAACACAAGTACAAATCTAACATGGTCACATTGCTTCCAGATATGAAACAGATCAAGTATGTTAAGAGAACCATACACATAATAATCAAATACCAACTATTTTCCTAGACAAAGTGTCATCACACAATTCATCATGGGTTTTCCCTTTGGGAATCTTCATAGGCTCTGACCCCCAATATGGGTTATTCTAGTGACCTCAATCAAATCCCGGCCCCCATACTCACTCATGCGGAATCAAATACCTTTCGTAAAGACAAGATAGATGACCTTGCCATTCCAGGTCCTCCCACCCATCCCAAGCCTAAATGAGCACTTGGGTCCATGAGTGAGGCATAATTATCTTGATTAGTGAGAAGTTTGTCCTAATCTTCTAAGTATTGTTTTAGTCATCTCTGGATTAACTAACTTACAATGACTTATCCTGGCACCACTTTGTGTGACAACCCTCTTTGCAAGCCACTCCTTTAAGACAACATGTGGAACAATTCCACAACCTAGGGGTACCCAAGTGCGACAAAATAGATATTACAGCCACTCCCAACTCTAGGAGGAAACATAAAAAGAAACCCACTCCAACATTGGAGGTAATATAAAAATAAACCCACTCCAACACTAAAGGTAATAAATATAATAAATCCACTCCTTACAAGGAGGCACAAATCACATAATCCACTCCTTCCATAAGAGGCACAAAACATCCTCATTCATGGAAATCGAGTAATAACAATCACATAACTTCATGCACTACCCAAGGGAATTAACAAATAGTCGACATCACAAGATGACAACCCCCAACCTCTAGGGTCCTCTCGAAGACTTACATATTAAAGACACTTAACCCATTTCCCCAAACATGAACATAGAGGAATTAATCACATAAAGAAATTGTGAGGAAATAAACTAATTTCGGATATATTAAATCCACTTCCCTTAATATAACTCAGTATTTTATTGTCTTAATGAAATTAATTCAATACACCCCTCTTTAGACAAAGGAAGATGTTTAAACCAAAATATTTAATTCCCTAATTGCTTTTAAATAATAATAAAATACACGTTTACTTCATCATTTCAAATCAGGTTGACAACATGATAAGACAACCCACATATTTAAAAAGGACCTCATCTGGAAGACTTAATAATCCCTCCTAATCAATTTCTCCCAAAGCGATAACATAAGGAATTGCATTTAAGCAAGCAATTTAATCAAAATTACATATACTTCGGATTTCCTAAATCCACTTCTTAATTAACATTCAATACTTTATTGCCTTAATAAAACTAAATTGGATAACGACTCTTTTGGACAAAGATGAAATTTTAAATCCAATATCACATTCTCTAGTTGTTCTCAATAATTATAAAAATAAATGTTTATTTCAATCATTAAGAAAATAATATTTTTAAAATAAATAAATGTTTCCTCTTTACAACAAAATAATTTCTAAAACAATTAACTTATCTTAATATCCATATCATTTAAAACAAATATATTGTTCCTCCCAAAATATATTATTCTAAAATAAAGTCTGAAATTTGACTAAAAACACAATAATATAGATTCCTTAATTACCTTTAAAACCTACCCTCAATTAAATCAATATTTTATTATACATGTATATATATTCAAAATATATATACCTAAATCATAACTTAATGCACAACTAAAACAATATATTTTATCACTAATATATATATTGATAATATAATATTATAAAAGAAATCTAATTTAAAATATTATTTTAAACATTTCCTTCATCAATTCAAAACATGACATTTTAAAATCACTATTTCTCCTTTGCAAATTAAATCATTTTAAGGTCAAATAGTCTCGTTATTAAAACACAATACCTTCAAATCTAATATTTATCTTTTCAAATATAATATTCTAAACTAATTTCATCAATTCGACTATGAACACAACATTTAAATATCCTCAATTATATTTAAATCATGCCATTGATTCAAAACACCATTTAATATATATATATATATAAACAATGAACTCATCTAACTAAATATATATATAATAATATATAAATATATATACACGATATAAATATATCCTCAAATGATATATATATATACACTTATGTATGCATATTATATATATATATATATTTATTTAATTATCCAATATTAACATATATTAATATTTTAATATCATATAAATATAATATTAACATTAATATATATTTTATTATTTTAAATATATTAATATTTTAATATTATGAAAATATAATATTTAAATATAAAAATATATTATATTTTACTTTATTTTATTTTATTTTATTTTTGAAAAAAAAAACTTCAAACGTGCCTCGGGCCATGCGCCAACCCTAAAGGTTGGGGTGGTTTTTTTCGGGCCACGCGCTAAGGATGGTTGGGCGGTTGTTTCGGCCGCGCGTTTTGCAGAGTGGGACGATGACTTCCCCAACTGACCCCCTATGGCGACAATTGTGCTAAGGACAACTGACCACCACTATTGGTGGCGTGGCTATGCATAGCACAATCGACCACCCAACAGTGGCGGTGACTGGTTAGCAGTGACTGTGGGGTGTGGGGAGTGCACTGGGTGTGGCTCCCCCCACAACAATTCCCATGGGGGTGCGGTGGGGGTGCCTCCAACGACCCCCAAACAAATTTTTTATTTTTTTGAAAATATAAAAAAGAAACCCTACAGATTTCAATCCGTAATACGACAGGGTAAAAAGAATTTATTTAAAAAAAAATTACAATATGACCCAAAACAACAAATACACAAAATATATATACATAAATATATATATGTATGTATCCATATATATATCTCAGTATATATATATAGATGTATATATATTATATATTTACAATAGAGGAATTTTCAAAATAAACTGGGCAAACCATTTATAAAAATAACTATTTTCAGTCAAGAATACCTTTTTTCTTTGAAGAGATTCATTTTCAAATAGAGGTTTCAAGTTTTGAAACCAAATTTAACATGGGTTTTTCTGGAAATCAAACAAAGTTTATTTTCTTTTTCAACAACATATCAAAGTTATGAATCATTTCAAATTGAACTAATTTTAATAAGAGAAAAACCTGGTTCTTCCAAAATCTTGATAAGTTGACAATGGTGTAAGCCCTCTCCTTAGATTCAAGATCCTTCCCAGCAATCCAACTAATCTTCTCAAAACAATTCCAAATCCCAAAACACAACCAACAAATTTCTTTTATTTTCTTGATTTTTTCAATTTTTCAAAACTCCTTGAAAACTCATTCAAAATCCAAATAATAGAGAAAAATATCCAAAATATCTATGCAACCACCCTCATAAATTTTTCAAAACAGAATAACAAATATCTTCATTTTTTTCAATTTTTGGATTTAAAATTTTCTAAAATGCAATTTTAAACCTTTTTCTTTTATTTTCACTTTCAAATATTAAATCCATAGATTTCAAAATGAATAACTTATCTAATTTCAACACAATCAATTTAATTAATTAATAAATAAATCTAATCTAATCTAATCCACGATTAAATTATTTATTAATTAAATTAAATAATTAATAAATTGAATTACATTACTAACATAACACCAGATCAATTTAATCCACAATTTAACTATAGAAGCATTTATTGACCTTTATAACATGTGATTAAATAATCAAAAAGAAGGAACAATATTAAAGAAACTTAACCTGACTAAGACCCGACGACACACTATGACTAGGGTGATGACTTGACATGGAAAACCTAGCTACTATCTCCCAATCAAATGCATTGGCAATGGACACGCTCAAACCTATGAAACCAGGTGGAGTCGATGTCCTGTACCTATCATCCTGCGAACAAACAATATATCCACATGCATATATATGTCATAATCAAAACACATCATGAAGAGGAAATCTCAAAATCGTAGGGCACTCACAAGCGAGTGATGCGATACCATCCTCTTCACCAATACAGTATTGCTAACTGATGAATCTAACATAATAATTTAATCCAAAGCATAAAACATCATTAATCCAAATATCCACTTATGCTAATCTAAAGCATGCCATAATGATAACATCTAAATAAAATATTAGCACATCAAAATATAACATTCACATCACTTTACACATCAAAATATAACATCCACATCACTTTACAGATAGAGATCCACTAGTAACCGAGTACCATAGTCAAGGTACTAACAGAAAATAAGTCATAACCAAATAGAACATTGTTCAATCAAAAGAGAAAAATAGAGGGTTGTTATAACCATGACCATGTTATCCCTCGAGGCTAGCAAAGAAAACATCAAAGTTTGACATGTTTCCTCCTCATCCATATTTACACCCACAAATTTGAATTGAGATACCAATATGTTAAATTATTTTTGGTGGTTTTCAATCCTTCCACCTTCTTCTATCCTCAATAAATAGATATTCTTCCTTAATAATTTTCTTCACAAAATGTTTGGATTGATAGATACCTCTCAATTTCTCTAATGAAGACTTTATAGTGGGTTCTTCATGGAAATTACTAGTAATAGAATTTTAAAGGCACAATATAAATACACCCCTATATTTTATACATATTGCATCATATTAAGATGCTTAAGTAGAATATTTAGGTCTACTAATATTTTAATTAACAACATCACATAGATCATGAACAATCAAAAGATCTTTCATATTCAACTTTCACATATACAAATTTTCACCTAAAAAATATTCCACATAAGATGGTCTCACTCAAATAATGACTAGATAAAAAACCTCATACCTAAGAACTAGAGCTAAAGGTGATTAGGAGTTGATTAGACTTGTAAAAATGAAAGGTGTACAAAAAAAATACTTACTCTAATCTTCAGGATATTAATGTACAAAAAAATTAAAATATAATTTAAAATTATTACAAAAAGTAGAGAAACATATTTATAAATAAGTACACAATGATATAGGTTAGTTCAGGATCATGGGGGTCCAAACTAGTCCCTTAAGTGGAAATGATAATTCATAAAAATAGACTTAGTCAACTCGACATAAAAATTTAAGTAATTTATTAACAAAATTTAAAAATAATGTAAGAACCAAATTTGTAAAAAATGGAGTTTAGTTTCTAAGATAGGGTATGTGCAGGATCATGATGGGCCAAAAAGTGGCGATATGCTAGTGATATGATGACCCATGTGGCTGATGACTTTTTTTATACCCAAAATTAATGAAATGAAAAGGGTTTTTAAAGGAGATTCTCAGCTTTCCACCAATATAAATTATGTTTTACTTTGAATTTAATAAATAATTATTATTCATTTTCTATTTGAATTACGACTAAAGTCCTAATTGATAGGCTGATTGAAAAACATCTATAGCTTTCAAACGGTATCACATTTTTTGAATCTAAAACATGCATCACATTCTATGCTTCACATACTATAGGATTAAAAAAATAAAAAATGAATTTCATAAATTTTTGACCAAGTTAAGGTGGTCAGACATATGAGTTTTTATATTTAAAAAAAAAATTAATAAAAAAATCATAATTAATTATTTACTTGGAAACAAATTACAAAAAATTATACATCACATAAAGACACGAGTACTCTACTTATATCTAAAATCTTATAAAAAAATATTATCATTTTATTCTAGTTAGGGTGGTCAGACAGACACCTACTTCTTATTTTTTCCTTGAAATTTAAGTTCTACTGCATTGAAATTTTAAATTTTCACCACATAATTTTTTTCCTTTTTCAAATAAACCTAGTAGTTTAGAAACTACATGTAATTTGTTATAGATTCTATTCTTACATATTTTTGAAATAATATAGATAACTTATTCAATTTTTTATGTCAAGTTGCCTAACTTTGATTTTTTGAATTTTTATTGCCACTTAAGGGCCTAATTTTTCCATGATGATCCTACACATACCCGATACTATTCCTTTTTTGGAAAAAAGTAAATCTATTTGGTGAAAATTAGAATTTCAATGTAGTAGTAGTAAATTTTCAAGAAAAAATAAGAAGCGGGTGTATGTCTGAAAAGCCTAAGTACAAGAAAAAATTAATATATTTATTTGAAACTTTAGATATAAGTAGAAGACACATGATCAAATGTGCCACATTTTTTTGTGTGTTTTTTTTGCAAGTATATAATTAGTTATGATTTTTTTAATTAAAACTTGTTTGTCTGACCACCTTATCTTTGTCTAAAATTTATGAAATTCAATTTACTTTTTAATTATACTATATTATGGGGAGCATGAAATGTGCTACATCTTTGGATTCAAAAAAAGTGAAATAGTTTAAGAATTAAAGATTTTTTTCAATCAACCTATCAATCAGGAATTTAGTCAAAATGTATGTATAAAATCAATAATAATTATTTATTTAATTCTAAATAAGTCATATCCTATATTTTTGGAATGTTTAAAATTTTCTCAATACCCTTTTCATTTCATAAAATTTGAATAAAAAACATTGTCAGCCATTTTTGGTCATATCGCCACTTTTTGGACCCCCATGATCCTATACTCACCCATACGATTGTTGGATGTTTGGAGATTGTTGGGAACATCTGTTGTCATTGATGAAAATAGAGAATTGTTACATTGATTTCAACCAATATAATTGTTGTTGGAAGTGTTGGTATTATTGTCAATACATTGTGTTGGTGTTGTCATTGAGGTCCTACTTCAATGTAGTTGTAGAGGTTATTAATCTAACTTGTATTGGAAAATATTTTTGATGTTGTTGATTTTTCATCAATGTTTTGATTTATGTATGAGATAAGTAATGTTGATGTGTTCTGATAACTTGGTTTCAAATTTATTTTGAGAAAAAATGAATAAAAGAAAGTTCAATATGACAGAGTGGTGTTTAGTTTTTGGCTTTACATTTCTACATGGTTGAAAATGTGCTCATTTAGTTTGGATGTGATGATAATAGGTTTCTATAGGTTTCATATCAAGAGTTCTAGTTGTTGGATCCTTCTATAGTGGAAGAAGTGTTTGACAATATGTATGTCTAGAGTGAAATAAGGTGTTTAGGAGAAATGAGATTGCTTCACACTTCTCTATATTGAAATTTCTGGTATTGCAAATCTTGGGAACATGCTTATAATTTTGGTATCTACCTTACCTTTGAATTTCTAGTTTTGAGTTTTTCCATAGTATCTTCTATTGTATTGTATGTATGTGTCAGCATATCTACTTGCATAGAATGAAGGTGTTATTGAGTTTTAGGTGGTTG
This sequence comes from Sequoiadendron giganteum, assembly GCA_007115665.2. Lineage (NCBI taxonomy): Eukaryota > Viridiplantae > Streptophyta > Pinopsida > Cupressales > Cupressaceae > Sequoiadendron > Sequoiadendron giganteum. Next base: position 169,919,191 of record CM021106.1, on the reverse strand, counting down.
TAGTAGTCATGTAGAATATTCTAATGGTTTTGGAATATTTTGAGATGTTGTATGAATAGTTAGGTGTGTTTTTGTATGGTCTATGAGATGTTTCTAGACCTTGAGAGGTGTGTTTGGTGTTTCCTGTTAGCGTTAGTATAGGTTTTCCTGACCTAGAATGCTAGCACTAATTGTGAAGGATAATTAATGTTTGAAAAAGTGTTGAGAAGATTTTTTGTGTATACTTAGCTCCCAATTAAGTAGTGGTGTGGTTTGGCCTCACTTATTTATGTCAAGGAAGTTTTTATTTCCAAATTATTTGATGTTGTATGACAAAGGTGTATACATTTCATGAAGGCTAACCTAATTGATATTGGTTTAGGTCAGATAGGGTATAACTGTAAGGAGAATTATTATGTGGGTGAAGTTTCAAATGTGTGCGGTGTGAAAGATATGAAAGTGATCAATTGTTTCAATCATAGTGCTAGCCTTAATGCTTATGAATTCTTAATATAGTGAGCAAAAGGTGTCTACATTTTAATCTATTTGTGGAGTTGATTGTGCTTTAGTATAATTATACCTTCAGCATGTGAGAGACACATTATTGGCATCTAAAATTGGTTGTGAGCCATCCTCTCTTTCTTCTTTCTTCCAGATAGTGAGTACTTTGATAGTGAGGCACCAATAGTGAGCATTTCTTATCTTTCTAGGTAGTGATCGTTATTGCATTCAATGTTGCAATTCATATATCAGTGAGCTAATCCTCACCATAGTTTTTCCCTTCTTCAGTTATCCATATAAATCTAGTTTTCTTATGTGTTTCACATATTTTCATTACTTCCTCACATGCTTACATTTTGTTAATGCATGTTAAGGTTTTAAAGGTGAATAAGGTTTTAAGAATTAATGCAGATCTTAATGTTAATGGGGGTTTTTGATCTTTTAAAAATTATATAACTAATTCACTCCTCTCTTAGTTGTCTTGTGAATCTAACAATTAGTATCATAGTTGTGGTTTGTAGGAAGAATCTTAACTAGTTGAGGTAGATCTATATGGAATACAAGAAAGTTGTCAAAGATCCCTTGTTCAATGAAACAAAATATACCTATTGGAAAGCTAGGATGAAGTATTTCTTAGTCTCCCTTGGATTTGGTGTTTGAGAGCATATTGAAAAAGCTTATATCATGCGTAAAATTGGACCGTAATTTGATGATGAGATCAAGGAATATGTGAACAATGGCAAAGAAAGGAATTCAATCTTGAGTGGTCTTACTGATTCCAAACTTATGAAGGTTATCATTTACAAGTTTGCTAAGGATGTCTCGACAAAGCTAGAATAAATATACAAAGGAGATGAAAAGGTCAAACAAGTGAAGATGTAGATATACAAAGCCAAATTTGAAAACTTAAGGATGTTTGAAGATGAAGATATCACTGCCTACATGCTCAAAGTTAATGAAGTTTTCAATGCCATCAATTTTCTTGGTGGAAAACTAGATGAAATCAAAATTGTGAAAAAGGTATTAAGATATCTACCTAAATCTTATAGTCTTAAAGGTTTTTCTTTTGATGAAGCTCATAATTTGGATCATTATTCTAGAGATAAGATATTTGGTACTTTAACTTCTTTTGAAATGAGAGAGTTTGGTCAAGATATTACAATTAAAGAAACTACTTTTATATTTTGCAAAGTAGAAAAGGATGATGGATCAGATCTATATGATCATGATGAGGTAGAAGAAAACATTGTAAGGATATTGAAAAAGGGTACTAGAAAATACAGAGGTAAGATAGAATTCAAATGTTTCAATTATGGAAAGATAGGTCATTATGCATCTAAGTGTCTAATCAAAGTTACTAATGGAAAACAGAAGGATCATAAGGGAAAATTTGTCAAGAAGAGTTATTATGTTGAAAAGGACATTGGCATTTCTGATGATGAAGAATCAAATTATTAGAATGAAGATAGTGATGAATTTTTATTCATGGCTCTAAATATCTAAACTAATTCTACTAATCTTGAAAGATGTTTGAAGTAAATAGATCATAATATTGAAGGAACTATGTTAACTACATTTCATGCTAGAGAGGAGAAGAATTACTAGATCATTGATAATGGATGCTCAGATAATATGATAGGTGATAAGAGTGAGTTTATTAATATTGAAAAATATGATAGAGGTCTTGTTAAGTTTGGTGATGATACATATGTTAAGATATATAGAAAAGGTTCAATTAGTTATGATGGAAAGAATAATACAAATGACATTCTTTATATCAAGGATCTCCAGCATAATCTTCTAAGTTTACTACAAATGTGTGGAAAAACGATATAATCTTGTATTTCAGAATGGTGGTTGTGAAATGAAAATATGAAGCTCTATTATTCTAGTTGCTTATGGAACAAGAATAGGAGGTAATTTCTATCAACCTAAAGGTTATGGAGAAAAGTTCTTTATCTCTCAGACTAATTAAAATTGGCTATAGAATAGAAGAATGGGTCACATTAATTTTTATAACCTAGTAAGGATAATTTCTACTAATGATGTGATATATTTGCCAAATATTACAAAGCCTATTAGTCCAATTTTTAAAATATGTCAAATTGAAAAGAAATGAAAGGAAAGATTCAAGGCAAAATAGTATTCTACCATAGGTCCCTTGGAGTTAGTGCATACATATCTATGCAAACTTACCATAATTAAAATATTATGTGGTGATAGGTATTTCATGTTATTAATTGATGATTACTCTACAATGACTTGGGTTACATTTCTCAAAGAAAAATCAAAATATCTAAGAAATTTTAAAAAGAACTTAAGGCTATGGTTGATAATGAAATGAATCCAAAAATATAATTTTTGAGGTCTAATAGATGTGGTAAGTTTACTTCAAATGAGTTTAACTATTTTTGTGAAGATCATGGAATGAAGAATCATTTTTGGCCCCTAGAACTTCTCAATGAAATAGAGTTGTGGAAAGGAAAAACAAAATAGTTCAAGAAGTGGCTATGAAAATGATAAACAAAGCTAATATTCTAGATATTTATTGGAGAGAAGCAATTCATACTATAGTCTACATTCTTAATAGAGGTCAATCATGAGAAAATAGTTCAAAAAATCCCTGAGTTATGGTATAGTAAAACCCCTACTATGAGGTATTTTATATTTTTGAGAAGAAAATGTTATATCAGAAGAGATGAGGGAAACTTGGGAGAGTTTTATGTAATATTTGATGAAGAAATCTTCCTTGGATACTCTATAAGAAGCAAGGCATACAAGACATTGGAAATTATTTTTGAGAGTGCAAGATTCAAATTGGATGAAGAACCATATCAAAGTTCAGTACAAATAGAAGGATATGAATCTGATGAATCCTCCCGCAATGAAGAAGAAATGGCTAAAGAAAAAGGAAAAGAGGTGAAAATTGAAGAGGATGTAATACCCCTCCATTTTTCCTTCTGGTTGGACAGTGTGTCCTTGTGTTGTTATGTTTCTTTGATGTGTTTCTGGATTTTCAGATGCCTTGTTATGTGTATTTTTTGTTTGTACCTTGACTATGGTACTCGGCTTCTATTTGATCACTATCTATAAAATGGCATTAATGTTATCTTTTGATGCGATGGTATTTTAATATGATGTTATCTTTATCGCATGTTTTGGATTAGCATTATGGATATTCGAATTAATGATGTTTATGCTTTGGATTATATTAATATGTTAGATTTGTTAGTTATTTACATTGTATTGGTGAAGGGGACAGTATCGCATCACTCGCTTGCGAGCGCCCTGCAATTCTGAGATTTCCTCTTCACGGTGTGTATTTTATGTTCTTTATACTATATGTTATTGTTCACTGGATTTTCAGGTTGACAGGTACAGGACATCGACGCCACCTAGTTTCATAGGTTTGAGCATGTCCATTGCCCAACAGTATTTGATTGGGAGATAGTAGCTAGGTTTTCCATGCCAAGTCATCACCCTAGTCCTAGTGTGTTGTCAGGTGTTGTTGGGTGGTGTTGCTTTCATTATTGTTCTCTCTCTTCGTTATTTAATTTCAAGTTAGAAAAATGTAATTGAATGGTTTTATGCATTTAAGTTGTTGATTAATTTGATTTGGAATTTTGTTAGTAAGGTAATTTATTTTATTATTAATTTAATTTAATTAATAAATAATTTAATCATTGATTAAATCTATTTAATTAATTAATTAAATTTATGATGTTGAAATAAGTTAAGTTATTTATTTTGAAGTTACTGCTATATTTTGTTGAAATTGAAAAATAAGAAAAATGATTTAAAAGTCAAATTAGAAAATTTAAATTCAAAGAGGAAGATATTTTCTATTTCTATTTTCTAAAATTGATGAGGGTGGTTGCACTGATATTTGGAGATATTTTTGGAATTTCTTTATTATGGAATTTTTTTCTTCACAATTTGGGAGGATGAAGTTTTGAAAATTGAAAGAGAGGAGAGGAGGAATTTTTGCATTGGTGTGGGTTTTGGATTGAAGTTGTGAAGATTGTTGATCTGAAGAGGGGATCCAAGCAAGGAGTTGGGCACCATCTGGATCTCTTCCAACTCTTGAATACCAGGTTCTTTATTTATTAAATTTAGTTGTTCTATTATATATGTTTTTCTATTTGGAAACATTCAAAACCTAAGTTTGGTTTGAAAATAAAATCCATCTTGGTTCTTGCTTCAAAATTTGAAAGAAAAGAAAACCCTGTTTGAAAATAAATTTATCCATGGAAGTGATGGTCTTCTTGACTGAAAGTTATAAGTTTTAATATTATTTCCTCAATTATTTTGTTAATTCCTTGTGAATATAAAGTATATATATATACAGTTATATATATATATATATATTTTATATATTTTCTTATGGTTTGAATAATCGGATTAATCTTTGGGAAAAATCGGCAGGATTTTTTAAAAATTTAATATTAAAAAAAAATGATGAAGTTTGGGGGGGCTGGGGGCTCACCCCCACCATGCCCCATGGGAGGTGAGTGGGGGGGAGCCACCCCTAGCACGAACCCCAATCCTCCCGTCCACCGCCATCATTTCCCATTCCACATGCAGTCGACATTTCACAGTCACCACCGCTCGCCGGTGGTCGGCTGTGCTAAGCACAATCGCGCCACCCACAGGGGTGGATGGCTATGCATAACACAGTCGTCACTGCTAGGAGGATGGCTGGTAAACGTCACCGCCCCTCAAACCGCCACTACCCTGTGTATAAATCGTGTGGCCTTGGAGAAAAAAACGCAGCCGACCCTAAAACGATGCACGGCCCGAGGACGACAAGCGCCCCCAAAGTCTCATTTGTCTTTTTTTTATAAAATAAAATATATTATAATATTATAATATTATATTTTATAATATTAAATATTAATATTTATATATTAATAATTAATATTTTATTATATAATATTAAGTATTAAAATATATATTCATATTTAATATTATATGTTATAGTATTCAAGTTTTAAATAATAAAATAGGTGTACTAATTGAAATACATATATAAGGAAGATTTATTTTTGGTAATTGGATTAAATAATTTTAAACATTTCACTATGGCATTTTGTAAAAATATTGATTTAAATTAATGATTAGGTTTAAATGTACATGTGAGAATTAGAATATGTAGTTTTAATCAAATTATCAGTTGAAATTTTAAATCCATTTTTGAAAGGTTAAACTTAGAATTGACAAGAAATGTGTATAGCATCGTGATTATTTAATAATATATTTTGCAATAAACTTATTGTAATTTCTAAACGTTATATTCTAAAATGTAGAAAGATACATGATTACTTGTTACCATTGAAACAATTAGTGAAATTGAAATTTTGGTTTGAATTCCATCCTTCGATTGAAAGAGTTGATATTTAATTATGTTTTCTTAAGGCTATTAAGTACTGAATGCAAATGAAAGATGTGGATTTAGGAAATCTGAAGTAGAGTTAATTAAGATTAAACTTCTTGTTTAAAAAGTAATCTCTTATATTATCGCCTTGGGAAAAAATGGTCAGAAGGGTTGTTAAGTCTTCCAGATGGAGTTTTCAGTTATGTGGGTTGTCGTGTGATGTTTGTCAACCTATTGTGAGTTCCTTGGGTAGTGCATGGTGTCTAGTCATTGTTTACCTGGTTTCCATGAATGAGGATGTTTTGTACCTCCTTGGTTTAGGAGTGGATTATGGGATCCGTGTCTCCTTATAAGGAGTAACCTCGTTATGTGGGTTGTTGCCTCCAATGTTGGAGTGAGTCTCATTTTATGTCGCCTCTTGTGAAAGGTGTGGTCATGATATCTTGTTTGTTGCACTTTTTATCCTTGGTGATTGGATGGTATGTGTGTTGTCAATTAGAAGAGTGGCTTCTATTAGGGGCCAGAGCCCGAAAGAAGTAAGATTGGGTAACCTTCGGAAGTGGTTTAATCAAGTGAAACTAAATCAATACTTAGAAGATTAGGACTAACCTCTCACTAATCAAGATAAGTTGGTCTCACTCATAGACACAAGGGCTCATTTAGTCCTAGGATGGCAAGGTCATCTATCCTGTCTGTATGTAAGGTATTTGATCCTGCATTAGTAAGTATGAGGGTCAGGGATCAGTTTGAGGCCACCATCTTGATGATCCGTAGTGGGTAACTCGTGACGAGCTGTGTGATGACACTCTATCTAGGACAATAGTTGGTATTCAATTATTATGGGTATGGTTTCCTTAACATACCTTGTGTGACCATAGTTGGTATTTGATTATTATGTGTCTGGTTCTCTTAACATTCTTGATTTGCTTTATATCTAGAAGCAATGTGACCATGTTAGATTTGCACTTGAGTGGTACTTGTGTTGTACTTTTGTTGTACGTGTGTTGTACTCATGTTGTACTTGTGTGGGTCATGTGAGTGGTTGTATCATTTTTATTCAATTATGATTCAGCCTGTGTCTAGAGATGTTGGTCTTGGCTAGGATTCCTGGTTAATATCTCCTAGCACGGGGGGTGAGCCTTTGGGTTCCACTTGGTTGGGTGGTGTGCACCTAAATCTGTTGGGCCTTCTTCATGTTCATGTGGACAAGACTTCCAGTTGGAGAGCTCATTGGATTCAATACCAATTCTTGCTTTATTTCATTTTAGTTGATCTTGTATTATTTTACCCCTTAATTGTTATTGAGGTGGAAGTTGTATTTATAAACTTAATTTATTGGATTTTCCTCATTCAAGGAATGAGTGTTGTAACCCTATTGTTTAATGAATGGATTAATGAAATGGGAAGTTATCTTTATGCTTAATGTAAATTATCTTAATTGGAATGTATGTGTTTAATTATTATCTAAATAATTGACATGGTTTAAATTCATGTTTTTGTTGAGGTTCTATATAACCTCTGTCTCGTAACCTTAGAGGTTGTTGGCATTAGTTAGAGAACTTTCTTATTAATTGTACTTAAACAAAAAAAAAATAGCCTCTAAGGTTGTGTGACGGGGCATTACAGAGAAACAAGCTTAAAAAAAGATTCCTAAAACTCCTAAGTATGTGTGCTAACAAGAAAAAGAGTTTCTATGACAAAGTCCAACAAGTAAAATTTTGTTTACTTTCTAAGGTAGAATCAAAAATAGTGACCGAGGCATGCAAATATGAGAATTGGACCAAAGTAATAAAGGAGGAATAAGAAGAGATAGAGAAGGATCTTAGTTGGGAATCGGTCCCAAGAATGACAATAATTATAGATATGCAGTTATTGTGCGTACTAATATTTTCATGCAGATATAATTAGAGGCATATAATTCAAGAAGATTCCACTAGTTGGTCATTCGCCATATCAGTCAACAAGGTGGTCATTTAATGGAGGGAAGACTCTCGATGAATGGAGATTCCTCATTCAAATCAAAGTTGTAACCACCTTGTAAATGCTATTAATTTCCTGTTGAGCAGATATAGGCATTACTGCTGTCCCAGATCTGCATTAAGGCAATCATGTCTGACAAGATTATGTGCATGCGTAATCACCTCTGCACTTTCTATGTTTTCCCTAATGTGGCATCCTCCGATCTGTTGGAGTTGACCGCCTTGCTAGGTTTTAGTGGGAAACTTCTTTAAATAAAACTTGGATGCTCCTTCTTAGGAGCTAGTAGTTGTTGTTACAAGGGATACTTATCTGATGATGTACTCACACTCTTAAGTTTTTTTCAGTAATACAATCATGTTTCTCTATTGTACTCATATTTTTCGATGAATGAAATGAAGTTATAAGTTCGTGCATCTGAGTTTACCTTAGCTTTAGGGAATACTTATCCAAGGGGGCCCACTTGGTGAGTATTTCATCCCTTATCTTAGTTAGTATTTTTTGTTCAATAATTAGGTAAGAATCTGGCACTAACTATTCCTGCAGCCACTAGAATTCCATTATATGACTATTCCTACAGCCAAAGAAGACAGAGTAGTTTCCTATTTGTTCGATCAAATTTTCATTTTTTTCATGCATTTCACATTAGTATAGTTATTGGTTGATGCTCAGTACTTATGTGGTTTCCTTCCAAGCAATTTACTTTCAGCATTGTGTCTTTCTTAGCTGTAGGATGAATATGGCTACTTTTAATTCCTAGTGCACATACAATGCTGACCTATTTCAAGTTTACGACCCTAGGTTGACAAGTTAAATACACCTTCATTATTGCAAAATCTGACGAAAATGTCTGATGAAAGCTATATAATCAAATGTATCGTCGGGCACTTGTGCAAAATTTGCATTTTAAAAAAAATTTATCCCCGATGTTCATCGGAATTTCGACGAACCTTATTTTTTGCCGAAATTTTGACGGACTTGCAAAGTTAAATTGTGGCCAACATAAATAAAAATGAGCTCAACTATTTATTGCAACAGTGTTTTTCTCGACAATTTTCTTGGGTCGAAAATCAGAAAAACCTCAAGAAGATATCGGCTGGTTGAGGGTAGTCATTGTCTTTTTCCAGAATTCATTTGTGAAGTCAGATTTGTACTTCCAGGTTTGAAAATCATATTTCAAAGCAACATCTCATCAGATTTCATTTTTAGTCTTGTGCATTTTCATAATTTCATTTCCAGATTTTAGACCTGACTTCACAAATTATTGATAAGGGATTTTTTTATAATTGATGGAAAATGCTTGATGGATTTGGACAAGATTATATTTGCAAGGTTTCAATTTTAACCCTAATGATAAATTTTCAATAGATTTGGGAGCCATAACTAGATAATTTCAAAGGCATAGGGATAGCTACAGCGTGAAATAGCTGTCAAGATTCAGGCCTAGAGGGTTGAACAAAGAATTGGGAATGTTTGATAGTGGATAGTTAGAGCCATTTAGCTATTATAATTTTTGAAGACTACTTCATAAAGATGTATTTTTCCCTTTTCCAAGTTTCAGAAATAGATTTTAGACCTTAGATGCCAGTATCTTATAAAAGCAGTTATGGTATATCTATTACCTAAAGTTCTTGAATTCATCTTGGTATATTTTTTATTTGAACAAGAAAGAAAGAAAGTAACCAATTTGTAAATATTGTGAGATATTTAGAGCAACAAACTAAAAAATGAAAAAATGAAGGTCAAGGCCTCTCTATTTTTCTCAGTTCACTTAGACTTTTTAGATGCTGCCAAACATCTAGCAAGCTATAACTATCATGTAGATTATATGATTTCTATTTGTTTTGTACTTTGGAATAGTTTACAAGATGAAATTGTCTTCTCATGTAGAAGTATAAGCTGCCAAATTCCTTTAGAAGTTGGTACAGGAATCAAAAGATGAACCTGTCAAATTGGAAACCAAACTTTTCGTGGTAATAAGAGTTGATTTTGACATGAATGGAATGTTTTAATAGCTTTATTAAGTAATAAAATTTATTTAGTTATTTGACAATTTGGTGATTGGTGTGTAGATATGCCACCATATGTAACTGAGTGGAAAAGAGCACTCCTTACCTTATCAAGTAATATCCAGGTAAGATGTTATAAAAAATAACTTGTGCTTTTAGTGAATCTGGTCAGCCTACTGATGCTTTTCCATGCTTAATTTTTTCCTTTTGGATTGAGTTACTTATGATAAATTTTTAACTTTTCTTGTAACCTGTGTATTACCCTCTCAAGTTTTTAACTGGTTAAAAGAAATATCTTATAAAGGATATAAAATTCCTTATTACCTTAGATTGTCCTTTATGTTAAGGGAGGCATCTGACTATTGTTTATATAATTCAACTTTATTTGAGAGTAAGCATATTTAATCTCCATGTGGTAGATTCAGACACTAAAAGAAAGTATTTGACCTTATTAGGAAAAATAAAGAAAAAACATAAAAGTGCATCACATCTCTGTTGAAAGTGATCCCATATCCTTTGTGATACCTACCCTCTACAAACTTGACTATCCTTTGTCTTTTAGGTTATGCATGAGTTTATTCATTTGATTTCAATGGTCTTGCATAACACTTGAAGAAATTAATTGTGGTAGCTTCTTGAGATATTGTCCATGTGCACTCCTTAATACACTTGTAGGTTGTCCTCTTTTGAATCTTTGTGAGATGGAAATATTTATTAGTTTACCATAATGTTATGAAGAAAATGAACCCTTGACAAGATTTATGATGTTTTAAAAGCCCTCTTGACTGCTTAGTTACTTTTCTTTATGTATCTTTTAAAGTTCGTCATACTACCTATCACTATTTTTATTAATTTCAATGCCCCTTCATGGTTATGACATGGACTAATCATTGTTTATTTGAATATTCATGACTGTGATCTCATTTTGGGAATCTATAGTAAAGTGTCATGCCTTTCTTTGAAGTCCATTTCCTTAAATATTTTCTCTTTGCTCGTTGCTCCTTATCTCTATAGTATCCCTATATTGCATATACATAATAATAACAATTATGTTGATAACTGGTGGACATGGGTATAACATCAAGCATCATAGAAATGTATTTTATATCTACATATATAATCTGCATTTCTATGATGATGATGATGATTGTTTGTATGCATTGGATTCAACATAAATATGTTAGGATCGGTCTCAACAATCATTTTAGTCTTTCAAAATGATATCATCCTTATTCAGCCATACACTATTTTTTGTCAAATGGATGTAATCATTAAGGAAGACCCTTTCATTATTCCCTTAACGGATTGAACTTTCAAGGAGGCCATCTAATGGTGTTGCCTATTGATATCCAAAGTAGGGATGTGAATAAGACTGATGACTATGCAAGCTATATTGTAGATAAAATTCATAGATCTTTTAACTTTATTAAGGAATTTAATAGGGTGGTCCACTTCAAATGAAACTCTTTATTATGCCATACTATTTTGTTTTCAGAATTCATTTGTGAAGTCAGATTTGTACTTCTAGGTTTGAAAATCATATTTTAAAGCAACATCTCATCAGATTTCATTTTTAGACTTGTGCATTTTCAGAATTTCATTTCTAGATTTTGTTGTGCAAGTTCAATGTTATGATTTTAGGAGTCTAACAGTTGGAAATCATAGTAAAATCATAATTTAATAATTTCTGGAATTAGCATTTTAAAGTGTTTTTGGGGGTCATTAACTTCAAACTATCTTCTCTTTTGCAGGGGTGGTTGCATGCCAAGTTTTTTGGTTGTAAAATATCATAATTATTAGATTTGGTTACTTGTCTATGATTAAAAATTATTGGAGTGTGAGTTTGATATATTTTGAAGATCTAAATATTCAAGCTTGGTAAAGAAAAATCATGTCAGATAATATTATTCCAGAACAAAATGAAGAGTCACTTGATAGATTGTGGGCTAGATTGAAAAGAAAAGGTGATGGGAAATGTTATTGTCCTTTCAATAATTACAAGGGCTTAAAGATGAGAAGAATTTTAATCACAACAACTGAGAAACATTGTAGGCAGCATGGTCACATTGAAGGGGGGCATGGTTATCACCCATTGGTAAGTTGTTCATTATATGTGTTTATATTGATTGAATTTGTAAATTTGTATATTGCTTTAACATTTTATATATATATAAAAAATCACTTGATCATGATCATGGTTTATTTGTGTCTGTCATTATTATAAGGGTGGGGCACCCTAGGGCACATGATATGGATTATCACATCCCAAAGAATGTGGTTTTGCAAGTGGAGGAACATGAAGCTGTGAATATCGAAGATGAAGTTAATGATCCTATGGAAGAAGATGAACATGTGCTAGAAAACACAGTTGAAGATGATGCTACAAATACATTGATCCATGACACATTTAGTGGCACAACTGATCATGTTGATCGAGATGACTTTGATGATTATCATGATTTACTTGTACTTCAAAAGGCATATGAGCCCCTTTATGAAGGCTCCCAAACAACTCTTCTCTCTGTTGTATTGTTGCTGGTGAACTTGAAGGTTATGAATGGTTTATCCAACATAGCAATCTCACGGATGTTAAGGTATGTCATTTATGTCATCTTTTTTCATCTATTATAATTGTTGTTAGGTCATCACTACTAAATAAAGGATGAAATATGTACCATTAATATTTTTTATATTAACAAATTATTTTTTGTTGTAGATTGATTGGTGAATTTTTGTTACCATCATCAAATATTTTACCTCACTCATACTGAGATTTATCTAGCATTATGAAAGATATTGGAATGGAGTATCAAGCAATAGATGCATGTCCCAATGATCATATTATATATCATAAACAACATGAATTTGTAATAGAATGCCCAGAATGTCATATCAGTAGATATCAAACAGATCAATTAATAAAAAAGGTGCCTCGCAAGGTTCTTCGTTATATTCCCATTATTCAATGTATGCAACAATTATTTAGGTGCGAAAGCTTAGCACAATTTATGGATTACCATGCACATAATAGAAGTGGAGATGGCATTCTTCGAATGCCTATAGATGGTTCTACATTTAGGGACATGGAGGAAAAATGGCCACACTTTAAAGAAGAACCTCGTAATCTCAGGCTTTCATTGGTAGCAGACGGTGTCAATCCATTTGAAGAGTTGAGATCTATTTACTCGGTGTGGCCTATTTTTGTTATCAACAATAACATTCCTCCATGGATTTCAATAAAGAGAGAGCACATAATGTTGGAAATGATTGTTCTAGGTATTTGTTTACATCAATTTTCTTTAATGTAGTAGCATCTCATTTGTCTTAATTGTTGCATAATGACTTATATTTTTTTCATTTAATAGTCATGTACATTAATTTATATATATTGTAGTAAAATGGTTATAATAATTATGTAATGTTTATGTTCATTCAACTAGGTAAGTACCAAGTTAAAGATATGAATGTATATATCGAGTCTCTTATCAACGAGTTACTAAAGTTATGGAATGGCATCACTATGTATGACGTATCTAGACCAATAGGACAAAGACAGTTTCAATTCCATGCAATGCTTGTATGGACAATTCAAGATGCCCCAGGGCTAACACATTTTTCTGGTATGTTATAATGTTCGACTACATGAATTTAATGATATTTAATTTTATGAAGTATATATCATGCATATTTTTTAAATAATCTATTCATTATATATAATTATAAAAAATGACATATTTCATCCAATTATATATGATTTGAAGGTCTTCAAATTTAGGGAAAATTTGCATGTCCAATTTGTAGTCCAAAGATGAAATCTCATCATTCAAGAATATTAGGAAATCAGGTGTTTGATGAGTATAGGCACTTCCTCCACATAAATCATAAGTATCAAACTACTTAAAAACATCTTTTTAATGGGAAAGAAGAGACTACATCAAAACCACGAAGAATGACACCTCGCCTATGGAAATTGGAATATAATAGAATTAATTATCAAGGTTATACATCAGATCAAATTGTTTATCTATCATATATGATATATTTCGAGTTTATATTTTTATATTGTGTGTGTTTAATCATGTTGTAATTGACAATGATTGTTGTTGTTAATTTGTTTAACTTATATGCTTTGTAAGACTCCTCCATTTTTCTCTTTTGACTGAACAGTGTTCTGTTGGTTATGCCTTATTTTCTGTTAAGTGCTTTGACTTAGAACTCGGTTGTTATTTGATCGTTATTTGTTAAGTGATGTGAATGTTATATTTGGTGTGATGGTGTATTTTTCTGATGTTATCATTATGGCATGCTTTGGATTAGCATAGTGGATAATTGAATTAATGATGTTTTATGCTTTGATCATATTAATGATGTTAGATTCGTCAGTTAGTAATATTGTATTGGTGAAGGGGATGGATCGCATCACTCGCTTGCGAGTGCCCTACAATTCTATGATTCCCTCTTAATGGTGTGTTTTTAATTATGACATACATGCATGTGGATATACTTTTTGTTCGCAGGTTCACAGGTACAGGACATTGACTCCACCTGGTTTCACAGGTTCGAGCGTGTCCATGGCCCAACGGTATTTGATTGGGAGATAGTAGCTAGGTTTTCTGTGACAAGTCGTCACCTTAGTCATACTTTGTCATCGAGTCTTAGTCGGGTAAATTGTTTTATATTGTTCTCTCTCTTCGATTATTTGATTACAAGTTAAAAAGGGTAATTATATGGTTGTATGCATTTAGCTTGTGAAATTGAGATTGATCTGGTATTATGCTAATAACGTAATTTATTTTATTAATTAATTTAATTTAATTAATAAATAATTTAATCATGGATTAGATTTATTTATTAATTAATTAAATTGATTGTGTTGAAATTGGATAAGTTCATTTTGAAATTTATGAATTTTATTATGTGAAATTGAAAAATGAAAGAAAAAGGTTTTAATTGCATTTTTTAGAAAATTGGAATTTGAAAATTGAAAAAAAGAAGATATTTTGAAATTTATTAGAGTGGTTAAATGAGATATTCTTGGAATTTTCTTGATTATTGAATTTTCCTTCACAATTTTGGGAGGAGGAGTTTTGGAAAAATTAAGAATGGAAGAGAGGAGGAATTTTGCATTTTGTGGGTTTTGTTTGAATCTGAGGAAACTGCAGATTTGAAGAGGGAATCCAAGCAAGGATCTGTGCACCCTCTGGATCTTCTCAAACTTTTGGAAACTAGGTTCATGTTATTAAATTGATTTTGATTTTGAAAAATTCATAGATTTGGATATGTTGTTGCAAAAATCTCTTCATTGGAAAAATATTTCTTCCAAAAAAAACTTTGTGTTCTTGGCTGCAATTAATTGTTTTGAAAATTAATTGCTCAATTTGAATTGCAAATCAAAAATGAGATAATCAATGTATTCATATATATATATAGTTTTGAGTTATTGAGGATATGCTGTTAAAATATATTTTTTTATATATGCCCTGGTTGAGGTGCGGATTTCAAGAAATCCGCAAGTTTTTGAAATGAAAAAAAATATTAAAAAATATTTTATTGGGGGGTTGGGGGCTCACCCCCACCGCACCCCCCATGGGAGTCATGTGGGGGGAGCCGCACCCAGCGCGACCCCCGCGGCCCGCTCACTGCCAGTGGGGTGGCTGTTTACATAGCCACCACCACCATCCCAGGTGGTTCGCTGTGCTATGCATAGCACCACCGAAGATGGTGGCTGACTGTGTACACAGCCCCACCACCAACGACGGCACCCAACCAGCAGCATCGACTGTGCAAACATAGTCGGCCATCCTTACCAGTGTGGTCGGTGCCCTAAACTATGGCCCTAAAACCACACACATGGCCCGAGGCAGACGCGGCCCAACCTTAATGATTGGCACGTGGGTCGAGGCTAGTCATTTTGCCCTTTAAAAATATATATATATAAATAACTTTAATGTTATATTTTATAATATTAAAATATTTATTATTAATATTTCATATTATACTATAATATTAAAATATTTATTATTAATATTTTATATTATACTATATAATATTAAATATTGATATATATGTATTTTTTTGGTATATATATGTATATAATGGAGATTAAATTTTAAATATACATATATATTTTTGTTAAAAAATGTATATATATGTATAGGTATTAATTGATTGATTTAAATTAATCGTATGATTCGAGTTAAATTGAGGAAATGAAAAATAATTAATTAATTGGAATTAAATCATTGCTTTATTTTTTTTCAAATATTATTTTAAAGGGACAAATATTGGATTTATCTGTAATGTGTTTTACAGCAAGATTAATTGATTTTAAAAGTGATTTATTTTCGAAAGGACAAATGACTATTTCAAATGATAAGTTTTGATTCGTAGATGTAAATGCTTATTTGATTATTTAAGGCAATTAGGGAATTAAGTGTTGGTTTAAATTTCATCTTGTCTGAAAGAGACGTATGTTTAAATCAGTTTTATTGAGCAATAGATTACTAATGTTAATAAGGGAAATGGATTTAGTAAATCCAAAATTAGTTTAATTCCTCACAACTTGCCTTCATGGTTACTTCCTCTATGTTCATGTTTTGGGGAATGGGCTATGTTTCGTTAAAATGTAAGTCTTCCAGAGGACCCTAGAGGTCAGGGGTTGTCATTTGTATTGATGACCATTTTTTTTTCCTTGGGTAGTGCATGAAGTTATGTCATTGTTATTACCTGATTTTCACGAATGGGGATGTGTTGTACCTCCTGTAGAAGGAGCGGAATATGTAATTTGGGCCTCCTTGTAAGGAGTGGTTTTGTTATTGTTGTTACCTCCAGTGTTTGGAGATGGTTTTTCTTATCTCGCCTCCTGAGAAAGGAGTGGTCATGTTGTTTTGGTTGTTTCACTTTGGTACCCTTGGTGTTTGGATGGTATGTGTGTTGTCAAGTAGAAGAGTGGCTTTCGTAGGAGCCAGAGCCCAAAGAGGTAAACTAGGAAACCTTCGGGGGTGGTTTAAACAAGTGATAACTAAAAAAAAACTTAGAAGATTAGGTGGTACCTCACACTAATCAAGATAATTATGCCTCACTCATAGACACAAGGGCTCGTTTAGACTTGGGATGAGTGGGAAGGCTTGAAATGGCAAGGTCATCTATCTTGTTTGTACGAAAGGTATTTGATTCCCCATGAGTGAGTATGGGGGCCGGTATTCGGTTGAGGCAACCAGGACAACTCGTTATGTTGGTCGGAGCCTATGAAGATTCCCAGAGGTAAACCCATGATGAGTTGTGTGATGACACTCTATCTAGGACAACTGTTGGTATTCGATTTTGTGGGTATGGTTTCCTTAACATACCTGTTGTGACCATAGTTGGTATTCGATTATTATGTGTATGGTTCTCATAACATACTTGATCTACTTTATTTCTGGAAGTAATGTGACCATGTATATTTGTAGTGTGTTGTACCTGTGTTGTACTTGTGAGGTACATGTGATTGGTTTATTCAGTTTGGTTCAGTTTGATGTTTTTGCCAGTGTCTAGAGATGATGGTCTTGGCTAGGATTCCTTGTTACTATCTCCTAGCAAGGGGGGTGGGCCTTTGGGTTCCACTTGGTTGGGTGGCGTGCACCTAAATATGTTGGGTTCTTCTTTCATGTTCATGTGGATGAGACTTCCAGTTGGAGAGCTCGTGGGATTTAGTTTCAGTTCTTGCTTTATTTCATTTCAGTTGATCTTGTATTATTTTACCCCTCAGTTGTTATCAAGGTGGAAAGTTGTAATTTGTAATTATGTTTCTTGGACTTGCCTCATTCGGGGAATGAGTGTTGTAATCACCTTATTAAGTTATTGATATTGTAATCATGTGGTATTCCTTTTATGGTGATGTAATTTATCTTGTATGGAATGTATGCGTACTTAATATCTTGAGTAAATGTTTTATTTTCACTTATGTTGTTCGTGGGTTGTTAAGTAATCTCAATCTCATAACCTTAGGGGATGGTTGCATTGGGAAGTGAACTTATATATTAATTGTACTTAAAAAAAAAAAAATAGCATGTTTAAGTAGTTGTTTGCAACATCCTCTAGGGTTGTGTGGTGGGGCGTTACATGATTTATGAAGGCCGTCAAGGCATTAATGGTCGGCTTCCATAGGGACTGAAAAGTTATCCCAGATAATTTAGTAGGTTTCCCTACTATGAGCAGCTACAAATTGTGCATTTGTTTGATACAATGCATATCGGAAAGAATATCACAGAAACGTTATGGAAAATATTGGATGGAAGGCATGACAAAGAAAAAATTGTCAAAATTTGTAGTGACATTCAGGAAGCCAATCATGCAATGAAAAATTCCATTCAATTGAATAGCGATGGAGACCAAATTAATATAAGTGCCCTTCCTTGGTTATTAATGGAGAAGAAAAGAAATGCTATAAAAGAAGTCATACGAAAAATTCAATTTCCCACATGATTTGCTGCGAACATAAACAATATCATAACAAAGAAAGGTGAATTTGGGTCAGGGATGAAAATGCATGATTGACATACCTTCATTAAGGTAATTATTCTAGTATATTATATATATATTTGTATATTGCATGTAATTTTTAGTGTATTATGTTTACTACTTTTGAAAAAATAATGAAAAGATCATTTTATAATTGTTGCAGTACGTTCTACCTCTATCTCTCCCAGAAAAATTTGACAACAATGTCAAGAAAGTTATATATGATCTTGGAAAATACATGAGGTAAGTAGCGATATTTGTTCAATTCATTGTAAATTTTGGTTAAATATCGTTAATATATTTGTTTCTTGAATCACTTGTAGATGGTTGTCATCTAAAGCAATCCATAAAGAAGATATAAATTATTGGAAGAGAAAAATTCCTCGTTTAATGTGTGAAATGCAAAAGTGTCTACCTTAGACATTTTTCAATGCACAAGAACACTACCTCATACACCAAGTTAAGGAGATTGAATTGTGTGGACCCGTAGACACAAGGTCAATGTGGATGGTTGAGAGGCACTTGAAATTTTTGAAGGCTTTGGTTAGACAAAGAGCACATCCTGAGGGCTCTATGGTGGAGGGATATATGGTATACCAGACCATGGTGTACATTACTGAATATATTCCTAAGTTTGTAGCAAAGATCCATGTAGATCACATTTGGGATCCCAACTCCATTAACAAATTTGAAGGGGAGTACCTGATGGGGAAAGGTAGATTAAGGAAATTGATAGGTAATTATAAGATGGTCATGGAGATTAATTAGAATACATTTTACATTCGGTTTTTATGTATATTGTACTTATTTAATTATTAATCTTCAATATACATCAATTATAAATTAAGGTGGATACCGTGGTAATTAACTAATTATACATCGTTTGTGAATTTCAATTTTTTTTTATACAGTTGGTCAAGAGTGGGATGCACTACATTTGTATGTCGCAGACAATCTTGATTGGATGATGGTATGGATTGAACGATGTCAACAATCTGGTCGCGCATTAACATGGGAAGGTGTGGCTTCATTGGTTAAAGAAGCTCATTGTAATGGAGATTCCAATGTTAAACCCAAGGAAATTGATTTAGCATATGGTTTAAGAGATAAAAAGGTACGTATAAATATATTAATCACCCATATTATTTAATTATTTTCAATTATATTGATGTATATATATGTTGAGATTTTTTTCTTTGCATACATTCGGCCAAGAATAAATATGTTTATCAATTGATAATATTGCAATAATTTTTACATGTTTGACATATTGTAGGTGAAACACCACAAGGCTATGTGGTTCAATGGTCGTAAATTTTGAATCAAAAAATTGGATGACAGGAAGAAAACTTGTGATTCTGGGATAACTGCAATCTTTCAGGTGACTAATGTTTCACCTAGAAGCGACATACATCCAGAAGTCTCAGAAAATCAATACTATGGGATTTTGGATGATATACTTGAGTGTAAGTTTAAGTCCTTCAAATTAGTTTTGTTTGTCATCCTATGGTATAGGCTATGATTGAATGAAAATGATCCCGAAAGAATTGTTATTGAACATGATAATGGATTTACCATGGTTGATAGAAGGTATTTTGAGCAAGCTTGAAATGATCCCTATGTTCTTCCAAGCCAATGTGAGTAGGTATTTTACTCAGAGGTTCCAAGTAAACTAGGTTGGTCATATGTTGTTAGACATGATCCAAGAGGAAAGTCGGTAAAGTATAATGTGGTGGAAGAAGAAGATACTGAAGAAATAGAAGATGATATAGAGGATGATCTAGATCAACAGTTAGTTGATGATGTGCCTGACGAAGATGTCAAAGAGGAGGAACTAGATCATTATGATGTAGGAGTTAATGTTCATGAAGATGATATTCGTGTGGATGATGACATTATTGAAACTAATATCAATGACGATGATGATGATATGACCAATCCTTACGGTGCAGGAGCACCTAGGAAACACTAGGGACAATTTTGTTTTTGAAGTTACCATGAAGGTCATGTAGACCATTGAATCAGAGTTAGAAGCTTAGGAATAAGTAGTGATCAAGAGTGATCAGTAGTGATTAGTAGTGATCAGTCGAATAAGGAGTGGAAAGGTTTCCTGAGTGTTGAAACTCACTTGTTTTTAGCTTTCTAGGAAATTGGCAAAAGTGGAAAAATGGTACATTTTGCACCTTTTCCACTTGGTAACTAAAATGTCTGACCAAGGAAGGCATAACTAATTTGGGAAACCTATATAAGGTGTGTCTCGACCTGTAGATTGGTTGGGAGGCATTGAATCTTTTTTCATTAATTCAAATTCATGAATATAAGTGAGGACAGTGATAAGTTTGAGTAATTTTTTATGTTTTGTTTGAATTTGTGTGTTGCAGATGTGATCATGGTACTATGAATACTATAGAACTTAGTACAATTGTCTTCCAAGCTTTGTTTGGAATAGTAGGTAGCTAGTGTGTGCATTTCAAGAATTCTTTGTAGTCAGTTTGGTTCTTTAAAGTTACTGTTATGACTGTCAGACCATGGAAGAATGGAGATTTAGTTCTCTTTCCCACTATACCTAGTGTATGGGCTTTTGGGGATTGAGGCTAGACTCCATGGTTGTAAATAGCTTAGGGTTAGGAGTGGTTAGGAGTTAGGGATTCATGGAGAAAGTCTTCTCCTAGGCGAGCTTGACAGTGCCCGACTAGGAAAGACAGTAAGTGCAAAGCACATGGTTTGTAGGGGTGATCTTTCCATGTCAAGTCGTGGTATGGAGAGGCAGAGAGATGCCTTGCAAAGGCTTGGAATTTGGAGGAGGCTCTACTAGTCCGTTTGGGTAGAGAACCAATTAGCAGTATGTTGTGTGGTCAGGAAATGGCTCAAAAAGACCTAAATTTTGCTCATTTGAAGGTTAGGCCTATGTACGGTCAAGTGAGGGTTGAGACCTTGAAAATATTGAAGTGATGGGCATCAGGACCAAGAATCCATAGAAAATATTTGAGGTTCTTTGGGAAATATTGGAGAGCCAACCGGTTTTCTCGGAGATGGAGGCGTAATTGGAGCTCA
>CM021106.1:169852041-169897695 GCA_007115665.2 Sequoiadendron giganteum | reverse complement strand
TGTGGGTATGGTTTCCTTAGCATACCTGATGTGACCACAGGTGGTACTTGTTTATTGTGGGTATGGTTTCCTTAACATACCCGATGTGACCACAATTGGTACTTGTTTATTGTGGGTATGGTTT
The DNA here is from genome assembly GCA_007115665.2 of Sequoiadendron giganteum. Lineage (NCBI taxonomy): Eukaryota > Viridiplantae > Streptophyta > Pinopsida > Cupressales > Cupressaceae > Sequoiadendron > Sequoiadendron giganteum. Next base: position 169,897,571 of record CM021106.1, on the reverse strand, counting down.
CCTTAATACACCTGATGTGACCATAGTTGGTACTTGTTTATTATGGGTATGATTTCCTTAACATACCTGATGTGACCATAGTTGGTATTTGATTATTATGTGTATGGTTCTCTTAACATACTTGATCTGCTTTATTTCTGGAAGCAATGTGACCATGTAGAGTTGTACTGGTGTTGTACTTGTGTGGTATATGAGTTGTACTTGTGTGGTACATGTGTTTGGCTGGGTCAGTTGGTTCAGTTATGTTTGAACCTATGTCTAGAGGTAGATGATCTTGGCTAGGATTCCTTGTTACTATCTCCTAACACAGGGGGTGGGCCTTTGGGTTCCACTTGGTTGGGTGGCGTGCACCTTAATCTATTGGGCCTTCTTCATGTTTGTGTGGACAAGATTTCCAGTTGGAGAGCTCGTGGGATCTAATTACTTTTTATGCTTTATTTCATTTCGGTTGATCTTGTATTATTCTACCCCTCATTTGTTATCGAGGTGGATGTTGTAATTGTAATCTAAATTATTGGATTGGCCTCATTTGGGGAATGAGTGATGTAATCTCTTTATTAAATTATTGTTATTTATGATCATATTGTAATCTATAATGGTGGGTGCAATTTATCTTGTTGGAATGTATGTGTTTCTAATTTTTTAAGTAAATGAATGTTATGGATTCATTTATGTTGTTAGTGGGTTAATAGGTAATCTCAGTCTCGTAACCTTAGAGGTTGTTGGCAATGAGTAGTAACCTTGCATATTAATTGTACTTAAACAAAAAAAATTAGTCCGTTTAAGTAGTTAATTGCAACTTCCTCTAGGGTTGCGCAGCGGGGCGTTACATGGTGCTGCAAGTTTATCCAGACCATGTCGAAATATAATTTGTAAATCTTTCAAATCAATTTGAACATTTCTATTGTTATTGTATGTACCTAGATCTCTTTCATTTTGTCTTCTTTGCAGTCATCTTCGTCTTCTCAATTGAGAGCTTAACTCCTATTGTGGACTATTATTATCTTCATGATTTTCAGTTTCAACATTTATTGCATCTTGAACTCTATTATTTGGTGTTTGTAACACACAATCTATTGTAATTGAATTCATTCCTTCAAATTTACCCTCTACATTCTCATGAGATTCATAATTCTTTTCAACTAATTCATGATTGCATAATTGTATTTGTTATTTTTCTATCTCATTAAATTGGTCTAAATGCTCATTTGTTTGTAATCTTCTTAATATATATTACTCATCTTTAGATTCTCGTACACGATGTATTCTCATCTCATCTACATGTTGTCTCATTTTTTCTTCAATATCTTCAACTCCCTATCTGCCTTACGTTTAACACATCTTTCTCTATCATTTTGGTTTTGATGATTTCTTGCTTCTTCTTTTTGTAAATTATTCATTTGTTCACATCTTTGTCTCATGGAATTTTGAGCTTATTCTCTTCGTTGTTCTTCATTTTTAAAATTGAATCTTGGGCGAGGCATCCTAAACAATTATTTAAAAGTAAAATTAAAAATTAAAAAAACACTATAAATATGAAATTTTTTACTATACACTAATTTCATAAAAAAAGATATCACAAAATTAATACATATTTATTGATAAATCTTATTTATTTATAATTAATAATTAATAATCAATAATTTAATCTTCTTAATTAAAAAAATGTCTTCTAAATTTAGTTTTTTACCTTTTAAAAAAATAGAAAAATATACAAATCATAGAAAGTAAAATTTATTTTATTTATTTAGAAAAGTTGTAAATGATAAAAAGTAAAAATTGAAGTAAGAAATATACAAATCATAAAACATAAAATGATAGAAAATAAAAAATATATTTGTTGTAAAAAATATACAAATCATAGAAAGTAAAAATTAAATGCACATAATTACTTTGTAAAATTTATTAATTGGTTTTTTCACAAATAATTATTCCACCTTCTCACAATTTGTAGAATATTTTTTTTGAACATGCCAAGGAAACTATAGGCACCATTGTACTTTAACTAGTGAGAATTAACTTTTAAGGCTTTTCTCGCACAAAGACTATAATCAAAACTACAATAAATAAAATATTTAACTAATATTTATGAAATTTTTTAAACTCTTCAAAATTAGTTATTGTTATATTTTCAATTCAATTCATTTATTTACTTGTCATATCTTAAATAAAATATAATTAAAATATATAAAATAATCTAATAACAAATTCAAATAAATAATGTATTTTTAATATATTATATTATTAGTTTAACAAAATATTATAATATTCTAATATATATACTATATGTAACATATATAATTTTAACATCATATTATAATATTATAATGTATATACAATATAATATGTAACATATATAACATCTAATATATAATATAATATATTAAATAATAATATTATAATTTTATATTTTAATTTTAAATTATGTAATATATTATCTTTTAAAATGATTTAATATATTTTTAATATATTATATTATTGAATATTTTTATAATATATTATATTAAATTAACATCTAATATATTAAACTAATCTTGATTTATTTTTTTCATTGCTATTTATTTAAAATTTCTCTTTTTACCTAAACTAAAGATAAAAAAGATATTAAAACAAGTAATTTTAGTCGTAACAAATAATTTTAGTTCTAATTGCTCTACTCAATTACTATATATTTTTTTAAGAAACAAATGTATTAAAAATGTAGAATGTTTTAGTCATATTTACAACAACTATCATTTTTTTTTTGTGTTTAATATATTTATCATTAATGTCAAATTTATAAACTAATATCAAGAAATAAATAACCTTAACCCCAAGATTTATACTAGAACTCTAATTGAACCCTAAACCTAACCCTAATTTAACCATAACAATAGGATTTAATTATGGTTAGGGTTAGAGTGAGAAATTAATTATGGTTAGTGTTAGGGTTAGAATAAGGGTTTAATGACCTGGTTAGGGTTAGGATTCAATTATAATTATTGTTAGGGTCAAATTTATAAGCTAATATTAAGATATTCACAACTCTAACCCTAACCTAACCTTAATCTCCATTCTAGAATGCTAATTAAACCCTAATTGAACTGTAACAATAAGGTTCAATGAGAGTTAGGGTTAGGATTTAAGTAGGTTTATGGTTGGAATTAGGGTTTAGTTACCTGGTTAGGGATAGCATTCAATTAGTGTTATGATTAGGGTCAAGTTCAAGTTATAATTAGGGTTTAGTTAGGATTATTTTGGTTAATCTTACAATTGGGGTTTAACTAGAATGCTAATTGAACCCTAATTTAACCCCAACAACAAGGTTCAATTAAAGTTAGTGTTCAGGTTCAATTAGGCTTATGGTTGGAAATTTGGAATTAGGGTTCAATTAGGGTTAGGGTTAGCATTCAATTAGTGTTATGATTAGGATCAAGTTCAAGTTACAGTTAGGGTTCAATTAGGCTTATTTTAGTTAAGTTTACAATTAAGGTTTAATTAGAGTTAGGTTTATGGCTCAATTAGGGTTAGGGTTAGCGTTCATTTAGATTAAGTTTCAATTAGGGTTCAATTAGGGTTGCCAATTCTAGTAGTACAAGCCAGTACATACAACATATGTTACCTGACTTACAAGATAGATGAATTTCTGGAGGAGATGCAAATAAAGACAACTTTTCAATTCGTTTCAATGCCTAGTGTGGAGTATCCAGAATTTATTGTTAATTTTGAATATGATATTGACATATATCATTGAACTAAGATTGATACTAATATTCTAATTCATTGGTGATAATTATTGGATTTGTGTGTAAAATATGGAGATTTGTGTTTGACTACAAAGAGTTATCTCTTGTGATTTATTAGCAAATTAGTCAGTCATGTTTCCTATGAAGAGGCTTCAAGAATAGTTTCATCAATTAATCCTCTACCTTTTGGTCTTAGTCCAATGACTATTGCAATGCTTTTTTCCATTACTCTACAATCAGTAAAATGAGCATATGGGTTCAATTGAGGTTTTTGATGTTTAATCAAGGCCTTTTTCAATACACTTCACATTATAAGTTTTATGAGGCTTATAAATGAGTTATTTATTATTGAATGGTTAAGGAAATATTTGAACTCATTAATATTTACATAATGTTGGCAACATGTAAATTGTGCTTTCTTCATGGCCAAAAATCACAACCAAAGCATCTCATAATTTTGAAGTGAGAAAAATTCTTTTGTTATAAGGGTCATTTTCTAATGGAAGATAAAGTTGACTCTATCAATGATCAAATTCCTAAATTTAGGTGACAATTTCTTTATTCTAACCAATTGTTCTTACAACACAACAAACATAATAAATACAAACAAAACTATTCTAAAACTTTCTGGCAAGAGCTTCACTGCTTTGCAGCTCTTGTTAATTGTCATCTTCGTGAATTCGTATTTCATAATTTCTTTCTTCTTCCTCTATTTATATAAATATTTTTGGGTGGCACCGATTCATTTTTATTTAATTTATATTTGTCGGCTATTTATTGTTTCATATACATGTCGGCATATGATATTTTTAATATGTTGTGAGTTGTTTTTGTTAACACGCTCACATTCCGCTCCGTGTTGCCACTGTAGGTTACACCTCTCGACATAATAAATTAAATTTAAAAATTAAAATTATATTTAAAAAAGTTAATTCATAATTTAAAAATATCTAAAAATTTTTAAAACAAGTTTAATTATTTTTCTAATTTACTTTTTTATATTTTTTCAAATTATAAAATAAGTAAAAACCATTTAATATATGAACTTTATAAAATGCAAATATTAAAGCTTTCTTGCCTGTCGCACCAACGGCTCCAATCACATTTGATGCGAATTCAAATTCCAACCGTTGATCATTCACTTTTGTCAGATCATCGAACGACTGCCTTAAAAAAGGCTGACATAATCTCCATCTCAGCACCAAGGGCCTGCCACATTATGCATCACCAAATAAATACACATGGCACGTGCCTATGATATCGCGATCAGTAAACACCTTGCATCTTCTAATCACACGATGGTGGGCAACCGTTGATCTCCACCATCGGCAATCGTGTTCACTCAAGACAATCACCAGTGTTGAACATAACTATCGAGCAACTTTTTCATAGAGATTATAACATCTCTGTTCATTTTGAGCATGTGCATCTCGTAGCCACTTTAGTAACCTGTCGTATAACACATTAAAACCCAACAGATATATTAAAGCAATTTGATTATCTTTTTGGCATCGCACCAGCTGAGACACGTGGTGCTTGCTCATGATATTGCAATCAATTGAGACTCTGTGGTGGGGTCATCACAGGATTGTGGGGAATGGCTGAGATCAACCGGCTGTTGATCGACAGTCATTTAAAATTGTTCCCTGCAAAAATAAAACATTTATTAAATGGACGAGGGGGCACCGCCTAGGCCAACGACAAATGATAGCTTACATATCGATATCGAAAAAAGGTCGGGAATGTCATATCGATGAAATCTCATTTGAGGATATATATCGGGAAAATACAATTCATAGTCTCAATTGGCAAGATAATGAGCATCGGCGTGATGGTATGAAGTCATATTGAGCTTACATATTTCTTACCACTCGAAGCACAAGGAAATATATCAGCCAGACTAGAGTCATCAGAGTAAGGTTCCTGAAGTCAGCCCAAGACATTCATCCAGTCTTGCTGATAAAACAAAGGAGGATTATGTCGATGGGACAATGTTACCGGGAAGAATTTGAGGAGTCATGCCGACCTTCCATGATACACCAACAGGATTGGACTCGGTGACATGTCTAGAGATAATGATTATCAGAAGGACATGGTTCATGGTTTCGCCGATGAAGAAATTCATCGGTGAGACAAACTTCAGCGGGGAGAGATAAGAAGGTCACAATGAGTGTAGTTCCATCGCCAAGAAAATTGTTATGTCTCAGCGATCAAAATTTATGAAGGAAATATCTCGGTGAGATACACATCTTCGGAGTAAGATGAGGATTGTCTACCCAACTTGCTAAAGTCATAGCAATAGGTTGCTTTGGTGGGAGTTGCAGTGATATACTTAAGACCGAAAGGGTAATTGTCGGGAAGACTTAAGGTGTCAAGGAAATTATGAGATGTCCTAACGGGTGTTTAATGAATGTTGGTGAAGGCTCGAACAAAAGGATCACCCGAGATTTGAAAATGTCTGGCCAAAAAATTACATGATGTGACAGTGAGAGTTTCAAAAAAACCAGCTATGCTCGTGTTTTAGCTAAAACATTAATGGTGCCATGGAGCATAAGTAATTTCAGGAATCAAGACAAATTCAATTGAAAACATCATTACAGAATTGATAGCAGAAGAAGCGGAGGAGCGAACAAAGGACCAAGGTATTCTCTCAGTTCAAAATCTTGGGCAAAAAATAGTAAGTTCTTCATACCTTGAATTTGCAATTTTGAAGAATGGAAGCCACTAGTTCAAGAAAATAAAAGGGTAGAAAGCATGGGGAAAGTGGTCAGTCGAAAGGGAAAAAGCAAAAAACTGAAATTCAGCCAGAGGGTACTGAGCGTAAGCTGAATCAAGATCTTATCAACCAACTACTTGGCTCTAGACCCAAAGCTAGATGCTCTGCACAACTTAGGGAAGAAGTGGATAAACTAGATGACAAATGTAAGCTCATAGGAGATATTTGGACTCCAATAAGAGGTTATGACCTGTTTAGCTTTCATTACTATTAGAGGAATCACTATGAACCAGGATGTAACCCATGGAAGCTTAATCTGGGAAAGTTAGTTTGCCCTAATGTTTTTCTCGATGTTGAACTAGTGAAATTGTTGGCCACTCATTATAATTTGAGACTTAAAGCTATCTGTGACCTCTCTGGGAAACCATTGATACACATATCAGAGGATGCAATAGGCGAAGTCTTTAAATTGGAAGGGGTGTGCAATGAAAAGATTATATGTGAAGAGTTGGAAAAAGAATTTGGAAGGATGGACACTATTTACAAGGGTTGGAGATTTCCCTTGCACAAAATTAGACATGGTGGTAAACCAATTCCGCTAGAAGATAGTGAAGGACCCCCATTCCACGTAGATCTTTTTGAGCCCTATATGAAATACACTTATTTATCGGTGGGTCAAGTATTGGGAATGGAAGTCCCTAAGTATATGGCAATTGTGCCCATGTTAATTTCAATAGATATTCAGTATCACAACTCTAGACCTTTTGATTATGCCTCATATATCTTTAAAGGCTCAATTCTGGGTTGATGGAAATAAAAGGTGGAGCCTCTATCTTACACCTCAGGAATTACTCACTATTGATGAACATAGTGTTTTACTTTGGACAGGAACTAGGGTTGTGGCCTCAGGAGATGAGAATTTCACAGTTTGATAAGGAAAGCATATCATTACCTATTCAATCATGGACTATTGTTTGGGACAACAGGTTTGCTAACTCTAGTTTTGTATGCTTTGAAGAAAATTTTGTGAAACCATTGTACAAGTTTTATAATCATCCATGTGCTTATTCTTTGTCTGATGAGATAAAGAGGTTTCTCAGGCCCAAAGATTTCAATGGACCAATTAGCCACGATTGGGTGGATTGGTATTTTTTAGAGAATGCTACCATGATTAGGGTTTATGGATTTGAAGATACCCCATTCATTTTTCCTAAAACAGTTCTCGACAGGATTGCATACTTGGAAATTGTTAGGAAAATAGATTTTTCTAGTGTTATGAATTTAAGTTCTTTTGGAAAATAGGATTTTATACCCAGTACACTATGCTTCGGTGATTTTACTATATTAGCAAAGGAAGGGTATAATCTGATTCTGGATAAGTTACTGCAATATAACATGAAAAGAGGACCACTGAGAAATAATTTTGATGCAGAAGGGTATATCAATTCTGCTAAACAAAGGATATACTTTGGAGGGTATCACCATGTGCCCTACCAATTTGATGATATGATTAGGAAATTGAAGGCAGAGGAAGCAGAAATGGTGGTTGAACAACATAATCAAGAGTTGCAAGATATAGAGCTATTGTCTTCCGGAGAAGAGACAACTGAGGCTAATGTACCACAACATCTACCTAACAAGATGTCAAGGTTGAGAACTTAGGATTACGCCTGTCCTGCTAGGGATTTGAATATTGAAGAAAGTGTAGATATAGATGTAAGGCATGTAGAATATAAGTCCTTTGTAGCAGATGATGAATTTATAAAATCTCCAAAATTTAAGACATTCCTATGTAGACAAAAGGGAAAAGAGATAAGAGAACTGGTTGACAATGTCACACCAGGTAATGAAGAACAGTTGTTGAGTAATTTAAAAATTGATGTGGAAAGAGAGATGGTAGGTATGACCCCTAAAAAGGGAAGGGAAATGCTAGAAAGTGTTGGTGTCATGATTTTTCCAGGATTAGATCTCAATTTTGCACTAGTCTTTGATAGTTTCCTGAAAAAAAGTAATGCTACACACAAGCTCAGCCTGGAAAAGGTGACAAAGGTCTATGCAGGATCAAAGTACAATCCAGATGAAGAATCATTAATGATTTGGGCCTTGTGTCCACCTCACAGGAAATCAGTTGTCATTGATATTGAGAAGGAATTTGGGCATGTTATGACCCTAAAAGTTGGGGAGGCTGATCCTGTGGCGACAACAGAGATTGGGATCAACGTAGAAAAACTAAACAAAGCTCAAATACATGTGTTGATCAAGGAAAAGGAAATGTACAAAACTAACCAAGAAAGAATACTGAGAGGAAACAAGTGCCTGCAAGATTTATTAGGAGTTACAATGGGGTCAACCAAGCTGCTCACCCATGGTGAAAGTTCACAAAAAAAAGATCATTGGGAAGGGTCGAGTGCATATTCTCAAGGAAAGTATGACACACTTGTTGCAGTGATTAAGAAGAGACAAGCCAGTCTAACAATCTGGTTGAATAAGCTTTGGGGAATACACTCATAATAGTTTGATGCATTACGAGAACATGAAAGAATGGATGGTAGGATCCTAGAGAAGCTCCAGGAAATGAAGCAGAGGGATGCTCTTGATAAAGCTACAATTGAGGTTGCAAATCATCTTATGAATAAGCATAAAAACTTCTTTGAAGAATTGCGAGGGGATGAGCAGGGATTAATCGATGCCACCAAAAAGGGATTGACTGCATTCTTTGATGATAGAGGGACATTAAAAGAAATGACTAGGTGGAAAGATGAAAGTGAGTCATTATTGCAGGAGATTCTGAAGATGGCTACTGAGAAAGATATAACATTAGATGAAGCATGCAAATGGAATGAGAAGATGGTGAAAATGGAGATCACGATCTGAAACGCATTGGGAGATGTAGATACACATGGGCACCGAGCCTACTTGGATCACTTATCAAAAGTTCACTTATGGCTTAAGAGAGCCTAATTACTTTTTAATTTTATTGTTGTTTCAACCACAAGACATTTCTGAAAGGATGTGTCCTTTCATATAGTTGATGTATAAATATCCATTTTTGGTAGAAATGAATAAGAGGGTAGTAGTAGAATAGAAGATAGATAGCAAGAAACATAATATTTCAGAATGTTTATATCCAAAAGGACCATGTTGCATGTATAATATTTTGAAGGAGATAATGAAAGATTTATGATTTGGTGGTTCCATTCTGGTATTAGTTGTTTGTTGAATTTCTGCAATTGTTTGATTGTCTCCAACCTAATGTTTCTTGATTATTTAAGTTGAAATATCAAGTATATGTTCAATTTATTAGTGCACATTTGTTGTATCTGTGTGATATGATTAATTGGGTTCTTTAAAGAAGAATTAAATTCCTTTCAGTCAATTACAGTAATCTAGGAATATTATGGAGATCAGGAAGGGGAGAAAACTAAACTCCTTCAAAATAGGGGTATTTGTGGGTTTGTTGGTTTTCTTTGTATACTATATACTAGTTCCTCTAGGATAAATAAGTCACTGTACAAATGAAAGATGTTTGATTATCTACCTAATATTTTTTTGTGTTTTTGAAATGGAAGAGATCTACAACTCTATAGAAATTGCTATATGCTAATGGTCAAATTATTAGACTATTTAGATCATTTTAATTGACTACTACATAATAGTTTATGTGTTGAAAGAATTGTTTCCATTCTTTGTAGTTTTTACATTGGAATACAAATCATATTTAATTTCACGCCAATATACTTCTTTCATAAAGATATTTGTTTGATTTTTCCTTGCTATTTTCATCTTAAAATTTAAATAAATGTATTCTATAATATAGAATTATTTTCAAATTGGGACAAAAAGGATTCTCAGAGATATATTTAATCATAAATATCATTTAATTTTTATGTTGTAACTTTAGTACTTTTAGTTAAAATAAAATTAACTTAAAGTTATATATACATATAGTTAAATTGGCAAAGTTGTTTGTCCATTTTATTTTGTACATCTGTTAACTGAACATATTCTAATATTATACATACACTTTATTAGGATTATATTTGTTCACTGTAAGATTGCCATTGTGAATAGATTGTTGTAAGCAAAATCACATCACTTAAGTCTTCTCAGTTCGCAAAGGTAGACCCACCTAGGTTTGGCAACACCTAAAGAGAAGAAGGTTCAAATCATTTGGCCTTCTTTGTTACCCTAAAATGTATCAAGAGATTGGAAACCTCTTGAGGTATTCTTACCTTTGTTTTTGAGACCTAACAACCTCCAAACCTCCAAATCCACATAAAGATTCCACTTGTATGGCCAAAATCTTGCCAAACCCAAAAACCCTTGTTTTGGACCAAAATCATGAGGGTTTATTGAGTCTCCTACTTCGACAACCTCCCAGACCTCAAGACCAACGCACACACAACCCATTAGATTTTTACATGGGTAAAAATTCATAAAATCAGATCACCCATACATATTTTGTTGAAACCTAGGCTTGAACCTCTCATTTCACATGCTTTTTTTCACAAAATTCTTGAGGACAGAAACTATACCTTCTTTATTTCTCATCCTACTCCCTATTCATGCATCTTAGAATTACAATAGTATCCGCCTCTTACACAAGCTACAATAATAATAAAAATTGTAAGAGCCCCTTTATATCATGTTTGGACTACAAAACCCTCAAAAACAAGGTAACTGGGTTGCATGCAAAGAAATGAAGCTTTATAACTCAAATCAATGCCTTAAGCCCTCAAATCAGATTCAAATAAAAGCTAAAACATATCTTCACAAAATTAATTATGTAATGGCATAAAAATTAAAAACATCATGAATTAATTATGTAACCACATAAGTAAAATATAATTCTATCAAGAAATTATTATCAAATAGATAATACAATCACATAACTCATACATTTTAATGTCATTCATCTTCTTCTTCATCCAACTCTTTGTCTGTATCATCCGATCCAGATTCGACATTGTAAGGTGATAGGGTAGGGTTGGATGGAACACTCACTGTTCCATGCTCTAGATCTTTGTTGGCAAGATCTCCTCGGTGTCTTTACACCTTAACCTTTAGGACCTTCACTTAGGTACCCTTGGTTCTTCTAGCCAACCCCACTATCATCCAAATTCTAATTTACCAAGTCTCCCTTGGTGCAATGCTCCTATTCTTCCCTTAACCCTTAATTTTCCCTAAAGGCTAATTACTCCCAACTTCCAATTTGTTCTTTGCAGGGGTGTAGAGATGTTCCTACTGGCTTCACACCATCCTCCTAGGGTTCTTTTAAGTTCACCAAACTCCATTCTTCCATCACTTTCTCCAAACCCTCATCTAGGGTTAAAAAGGCTACTAGCCTTTGAGCCCCAATTAGGCCTCCATCTTCGAGAAAACCGGTTGGCTCTCCAATCTTTCCCAAAGAACCCCAAATATTTTCTAAAGATTCTTGGTCCTGATGCCCATCACTTCAATATTTTCAAGGTCTCAACCCTCACTTGACCGTACATAGGCCTAACCTTCAAATGAGCAAAATTTAGCTCTTTTTGAGCCATTTCCTGACCACACAACAAACTGCTAATTGGTTCTGCACCCAAACAGACTATTAAATCCTCCTCCTTCATGCCAAGCCTTTGCAAGGCATCTCTCTGCCTCTCCACACCATGACTTGATAGGGAAAGGTCACCCCTGCAAACCAAGTGCTTTGCACTTACTGTCTTTCCTAGTCGGGCACTGTCAAGCTTGCCTAGGAGAAGACTTTCTCCATGAATCCTTGACTCCTAACCACTCCTAACCCTAACCTATTTAAAACCATGGTGTCTAGCCTCAATCCCCAAAAGCCCATACACTAGGTATAGTGGGAAAGAGAGCTAAATCTCCATTCTTCCACGGTCTGACAGTCAGAACAGTAACTTTAAAGAACCAAAATCACTACAAAGAATGCTTGAAATGCACACAATAGCTACCTACTATTCCACACAAAGCTTGGAAGACAATTTTTCTATGTTCTACAGTATTCACAGTACCATGATCACATCTGCAACACACAAATTCAAACAAAACACAAAAAATTACTCAAACTTATCACTGTCCTCACTTATATTCATGAATTTGAATTAATGCAAAAAGCTTCCAATGCCTTCAAACCAATATACAAGTTGAGACACACCTTATATAGGTTTCCCAAAGTATTTATGCCTTCCTTGGTCAGACATTTTAGTTACCAAGTGGCAAAGGTACAAAATGTACCATTTTGCCACTTTTGCCAATTTCCTAGAAAACTAAAAACAAGTGAGTTTCAACACTCAGGAAACCTTTCCACTCCTTATCCTACTGATCACTACTAATCACTATTGATCACTCCTGATCACTACTTATTCCTAAGCTTCTAACTCCAATTCAATGGACTACATGACCTTCATGGTAACTTCAAAAACAAAATTGTGCCTAGTGTTTCCTAGGTGCTCCTGCACCATTCTCCCCGCTCTACACAAACTATAAGAAATGTGAGGAGAGAGTAGAGAGACATCTATGCCCTGCTTCTTGAATTGAGCTTCATCCACCCATGTAGCCTCAGATTCATGTTTGTTCTTCCACTTGACAAGATGCTCCATGTACACTTTGTGCCTTGTAGACTTCTTTACCCTTGACTCCAAGATCCTTTCTACCTGAAGCTTGTCTTGAATAGGTAAGGGTATGTTGCTTACATCTTTGAATATCTCCTTACTGGTATGATCTATGTCATTGACTGATCCCTTGTACCTGATCAAATCAGCTACATTGAAAATTGGTGAAATTCCCAAATCAGTAGGTATTTTCACCTTGTATGCATTCTTCCCATACTTGGCTAATACCTTGCATGGTCCTACCCTTTTCATTTGCAATTTTGTTGATATACCCTTCTGCAACCTAGATTTGTTGAGGTGAACCATGACATAGTCTCCTACTAAAAATTGCAAATACTTTCTTGACAAATCCACCTTCTCTTTCAACTTTTGTGTAGCCTTGATGACTATCCTCTTCACCTGCTCCTGAATCTCCTTCATTGTCTGAGTGAAGTCCTCTGCATTCCCACTCCTATGTTCCATAGCTCCTAGATCCCTAAGCTCACATATATCTCTTGGGTGCATTCCATACACAACATCAAAAGGACTCTTCCCTGTGGTCCAGTTCACACTATCATTGTAAGCATACTCAGCTTGTGAGATCACCATGTCCCATGTCTATCCATACTCTTTGGTTAGGCACCTTAGAAGGTTACCTAGCACCCTATTAACAACCTCTATTTGTCCATCAGTCTGAGACTGGTAAGCTGATCCAAAAGATAGGTTGGTACCCAATGTGCTCCATAGAGTCTTCCAAAAGTGACTCATGAACTTCACATCCCTATCTGAAACAATACTCAATGGCAAGCCATGGATCCTTATAATTTCCTTGAAGAAAAGATGAGAAACATAGCAAGCATCATGAGTGGTCTTGCAAGGAATAAAGTGACACATTTTGCTGAATCTATCCACCACTACATACACACTATCAAATCTAGTCTTGGTCTTAGGGAGTCCTACCACAAAATCCATGCTAACACACTCCTATGGTCTGTTAGGAATAGGTAGGGGTTGATATGTGATCCTAATAAAATGCTACTTCCTAATGTGAGATGTTAGATAAAACTAATAGTGCAATGTGAAGAGAAGTAACAAGATAAAAGGGCACCTCAATAAGATTAGCCTAAGAAAATGGTGAAACAAAGGAGTAAGATAGAAACAAATGATGATTTAAGTGTGTTATACCATTCCTTTGCTGCTCCTTCTTTGGTTGGCCCTTTGATTCTTCAAGAATTGTGTGCTCCTTGGATGACAATGAAGTTGAATGGATGCAAGATGAATTGATGCAATATGGATTGATGATATAAGTGCTAAAATTGATGAGAGCTTGAATGACAAATTTGCAAGAGTTTATTTGCAAAAGACTTGATCCCAAAATGAGGGAATTGAGGGGATATTTATAGGCTAATTGGAATTTTCTAGAGAATTCAACGGTTGGGATTGATCCAACAAAGATCAATCAAGATGAAGGGCTATGGTGAGTTGAGGACTCACAAGCCCTCACATCTTGACATGTGGAAGGTGATATGTCTTAGGGTGGAGTGATGTGGAAATGAGGTAGAAGGGAAGTACATGAGGTGGATCTTGGGGGATGAGAAGAATCCTTGGAGGAATAAAAGTGAATTAAAAATTCACAATGATTGGAAAAATCTAGTGGATAAGAGAGGGTCTCCAAAAAGCTGGAGATTTGTCACATGTGGGTGATGTGACAAGTCTAAGGTTCTAGAAGGCTTGGGAACATGTAAAATGACATGTCACATTTGCATGGGGGATGAGGAAGACCTTGGGAAGACTAAAGTGAATTAAAAATTCACATGGGGAAGAGAGGAACCTTGGTCAAATAAATGTGAATTAAAAATTCACACGGGGAAGGGAGTCCAGGCTAAAAATGGTAAGTGGGAAGGTTGACCAGAAAAGGTAAGCCAAATGTGGCTAATGATTCTGATTAAGGTTGTGCAAACACATGATTAAGATAATTAATGAGGGATTGGAGGCAATTGAGAGATTATGGAGGATGTGACACTTAATCTTGATTAAGCGATGCACATCCTAATCACAGATTAATTAATTTAATCCAGATTAGAAGAGGGTTATGGAGAATGTGACAAGGAGAGAGAAAAAGATGAATTAAAAATTGGTTTTAATTCAAATGGGTTAAAAGAGTAAATTAAATAATTTTTCATGTTTATTTAATTTAATTTATTACATTACATACTTTAGGAACCTTAGGCATAAAATGAAATAATCATTAAATAAATTATTTAATCATTGTTAATGGAATAGATGAATATAATAGATGATGTTAAAGAGACTAAATTAAATAATTTGTCATATTTATTTAATTTAGAGAAGAAAAGGGATAAGGTAAAGTATTTAATTTATTTAATTACATACTTTAGGAACCTTAGGAAAAAAATGAAATAATGATTAAATAAATTATTTAATCATTATTTAATGAACTAGATAAATAGAGTAGGCGATTTTGATCATATGGAAGTGATCAAATTTGGATGTCTACATTTTTCCCCTCTTCGAAGTACCGTTAGAATAACTGTGCTTCAAAGAAAAGAAAGTGCAGATGACTCTATAGAAAAAGTGACCGAAAGAAGATGCGCTAGTGTGGGGAGGGGGATCTGAGATGTCAAATTAGTGAGGAATGGATGAAGATGCGCCAATCATGGAAGGGATTGATTATGGCCGGGAAAATTGGTAAATGTGAAGGGTATGCCCCCTCGAGAGGGTGACGGAGGAAAAAGAAGGGTCCCGAGCAACATCTCGATAGGAAGAAACAGATGATATGGTTGGAAAGAGGGCAAAAAATTAGGCAAGTTTGCCTTTTGAATGGAGTCAATCGGACAAATGGAGTGCAAATGGTGGCCCAGGAAGGGAAATGATTAATCAGAGGAATAAAAGGGTAAATAAAAGGTAAAAATACCTTTTAAAAGTGAATAGGTGACAAAACCCCTCATGCATTATTTTAATGCATTTGTAGATGTTTTAGCAAAGGGTGAAAAAAAGAAAATGGGTAGGAAATAAAAATAGAAAATTTTGAAAAAAAGTATATATTTTTGGGGGGACAAAGAAAAACATGGTCGGGGGGCGTATACACCCCTCGACGGGCGGAGCCGCCCCGACTGCCAGTGGAGGCACCCTGTTGCGGGGTGGGTATGCCCCGGTAGGGGGCGGATACGCCTCGGCTGGGGGCGAGTACGCCCCGCTATAGGGGCGGGTCCACCCCACGGAGGGGCGGACAGCGCCACCGCCCCGGCCACGCCAGCGGGGGGAGGGCGGGGGCGCCCTGGCCGGGGGTGGTTACGCCCCGTTGCAGGGGCAGACCGGTGCCGTCGTGACTAGCAACGATGTCGCCCCTGTGGGGGTGCCGCCCGGGAAGGGTTCACCCCACTGCAAGGGCGGATACGCCTCGGCCGGCCGAGGGTGCGTACACCCCACTACAGGGGGCGGATCCACCCCAGTTGGCCGAGGGTGGATCCGCCCCACTGCAGGGGGTGGATCCGGCCTAGCAAGCCGCAGGCAGGTCCTCCTCACTGCAGGGGCTAAAGAAAGATAGGATAAGAAGAGAAAAGAGAGAAATAAGGAGAGAGAAAAAAAGAAGGAAGAGGATGAAGAATTGGATGAAGGGGGAATATGCAAGATGATGGAATGAAAAATGAAATGAAATCCTAATGCAATTTTCCATCCTTAGGGCACTGATTTTTGCTATAGCATAAGACACCGGGCATCAGGGTATGTAAACCAAGACGGATTAGTGTCCAATGCATAAAACAAACACAACAGACAAGAAGGCTATTCCGACACCCCAAAGTGGTGATGACTTTGGTCGGGCCAGGTATTGGAATAACCACAAGCACAAAAGGATGCCCCAGCATAAAACAAGACCTCAGTGATCTTGGTGGGTACTACGTGGGACAACCAAGAAGACAAAAACAAAGAAATGGGCAAGATATGCCCCTATGTTGACTATTCAAAGCACACCTTGATATGATGGATCAAGGCAACCATGAAAAGTGATGATAGGGAGCTCAAATGATAAACAAAAGCAAAAAGCATCAAAAGATCACAATCAATTTCAAATGTCCTTTGCCATAGGATCAAGATGATGGATGGGGTTGATGAGGTCTGTTAGGAAGGATATATCCTGTTGAGACCGATGATGGATAGTAAATTAAAAGATCGACATGACGTAGGATACCAGAAACTGATTGGATCTTGTGATATAGATGACCATTGTTTGGTAAGCACTAGCTCAAATAGGGACATACTTGACGATACAACAAGATGACATGACACAAGACTGAACCTAAAGACCTAGGGTCTCGAGGGTTGATCAAAGATCAACCTTGCCTATGTGAAAGTGCAGAGCCCTCGTAGTTTAGGAAAAGACCATGGTAAAAGTGGAAAGAGGATGATGAAGATAGTGGATGGAGGGTAATGATTAGATGGAAAAAATGCCTAGGGGGCGGACCAAATGATTGACCTTTTCTATGTGAAAGCGCAGGGGCCACGTAGCTCGAAACAAGGCCAAAGATAGATGATGGAAGAGACAAGACAGACAAAAGATAGAACCCCGAGGGCGGATCAAATGATCGACCTTGCCTACGTGAAAGCGCAAGGGAAACATAGTTCGACAAGAGACAAACAATGGATAAGGGATGATGAGATGACCAAGATAAATGGATAAAATGATGGAGTGGATATGATGAGCCAAGATAGGCCGTGCAGATGGGATGGTTGATATGTGGGATGTGGGTTATGCGAAGCTCAGGGATGGGATAGTGATCTAGATTATTAGAAGATGAATTGGGAGGATGATAGGATGGAGAGATGAATGATGAAGAGTGATAATATATCGAAAAGATGTAGGAAATAGATAGGAGTGATGATAGTGAGATAGCATGGCATTGGATTGCATGAGGGGAGCCTATAGCTAGATACCAATGACAAGGAATAATAGAGGGAAATGGATGGATGGATAAGAATATGTTAGGATAAGTGGATAGATGATGGATAGATGAGTGATGAAGATTGATAGGAATGACGATAGTGAGATAGAATGGCATTGGATTGCATGAGGGTAGCCTATAGCTAGATACCAATGACAAGGGATAATGGATGGAAATGGATGGATGGGTAAAGATGGGGAGATAGAAAGATGCTAGGATATATGGATAGAAGGATAAGGATTCAAAAAGATGACATGGATTAATAGGTAGATAAACAGATGAGGAGATAAGGATGAAAAGATGGAAAAGGACTAGTGGATGGGTAGATAGGAAGATAAGGATAGGGAGATGGATTGGATGTTTAGATAGATGAATGGGGAGATGAGGATGAAAGGATGAAAAGGACTAGGGGATGAGAGGATGGGGAGATGGAGAGGATTACTTGGCGGAATGGATGGACGATGTTGCCAAGGACCCAATTGAAAATAAGGAGATGCCCCCACTCTATATGTGTCATGCATGATGAGGCAAGAGGGATAGCAAGATGGGTGGATAAGGGAGTGAGATGGGCAATGCAAGATAGATAGAGGTGGATAAGGAATATGATAGTGTATGGACAATGGAAGATAGCGAGAGGTGGATAAGGAATATGATAGTGTATGGATGGGAATATATGCCAAGAGGTGTCCAAAGCATGTATATAGATTTTCCCCCAAATTTATCAAGATCACACGGAAGATGGAGCGAGTGGGATAAATGGGATAAGATGGATAGGATGCGGAAGATAGGTAGATGTAGGAGATGGAGGAAAGGAATGCGTAAGTGGATGTTGCCCCCAATCATGGAAGGAGACTAGATGGGGAATTTATGCATGATGCCTATTTTCCAAGTTTTCATCATGGTACTTATCCAAGGCGCTTGTTTGCCAAGTTTTCACCATTGGACGAATGATTTTCTCTTTACTATTTTTTTTTGTTTTTTGTATTTTTCTGATTTTTGCTCTTTTTTGGAGTAGGATGTGGATGAAGATGGATAAAGATAGGGAGACGGATATGTGAATTTTAGAGGATAGTTGATAAGGATATGGATGAATGACTCAAGTAGCAAGTTTCATATGAGGTAATAAGAGCCCATGTGTAAAGTGACCAGCGGACGTTGGTACAACCTTAGTAGCAGGGATGGATTATGCAAGAGGATGGATTAAAGGGATTAGATGGGGGAGATAGGGGGGATAGTGGATGGGGGGTTGAAAAGTGTATGGATGGAATGATGGAGTGGAGGTGTGATAGGGGAAGGTGTTCAGGACCAACATTGGCACTTGTGGTGGATGTGAAAATATAGGTGGAGGAAAGGGTGGCGATAATGGAGGAGTTGGGATAGTGATTTTTGGGATGTAGGGACCTAAAATAGATTTAGGAGATGGAGGAGGTGAATGATTTTGTGGGGAATAGCAACTTTGTATGTCATTATGGACTTTGCATGTGAAGGTATGGCACCTTTTTTCTTTGGGATCCACATGGTTTTTACTTTTTCTTTGGTGGGCCTTTGTGGCCTTTTGGATTGATTTGGATTTGGGACTTGATTTTTCTGTTCTTCAACATGTCTTTTGAAGGGGACATGAGGAGCTTTAGATTCACGTGGACATGTGGATTTATACATTTTTGCTTTGGCATCCAAAGTGCTTTTAGTAGCAAGGGGATATATGCGAGGAGATGGATGATGGGGAGCGATGGAGGTAGGGTGATAGGGATTATGTGCAGATGGAGAATGTGTAGGTATGTGCCTTTGTTGATCCTGATTAGGAGTTATGAAGGTAGGATGTTTATGTTGTGTACGAGGGAGAGGGGGTGGATGAATGAAAGGATGAATAGGATAAGATGGAGGGGGTGATTGTGGGATATAGGGACCCAAAATGGACAGTGTATATGAAAGATGTGTGGGGTTTGATGGAGGGCTATAGGAACCCATAGTAGATGGAGGATGAGCAATGATGGATGGAGGGACATAAGGACCCAAAATGGATTGAGAGGATGAGGGAGGAAGATGGATGGTTTTTTTTAGGTAATATGATGGAAGAGTGGGGATGGCGGCAAATGATTTGGTAGAGCGATGGAAAGTACCTCTTGTGCCTTTAGAAGAGGATCATTTAGGATGTATGGAGGTTGTACCAACATCTTTAGAGTGCAGGTTTAGGAGATATATCCAAGACCATGTGTACCTGGATGGGCTCTAAAGTACCTTGCTCATGAAGGCCTAAACCTTTTGCTTGATATTTCATGTTTTGTAGCATGTGATTTATGGTAGGATGTTTATTCTCTTGGAAGCATGATGTGAGCACATTAGTAGATGGAAGAGGTAGGGTGGTGCACATGCGTTGTTTTTCTCCTATAAGAAGGCCACCATAGATAAGTGTAATGTGACCAAGGTGGTACAAAAGTGGCGTTGGGATGGTAGGAGTAGAGGGCGATGAAGGATCATGTGATGGAGATGAGGGGATAGCAACATCAGGAGGAATGAGTGATAAGGGATCATGAGAGGAATTGGGGAGTATGATGGGATCTGGATTTTTGGCAGTGGATGATAAGGGCTCATGTGATGGAGTGATTAGATCATGAATGAAAAGGGAATCATGGGATGGAGTGGACAAGCTAGTGTGATCTTGAGATGGGGTGGATGGGAGGATAGGATCATGACTTGGTTGAGGATAGGAATCATGAGATGGGATGGATGGGGGATTATGATCTTGGGATGTAGTGGATGGGATGGTAGGATCTTGATTTGGAGGAGGGGATATGCTTGTACATGTTGGACCAAGCTCTTGGCATGACTCATCTTGTGGGAGATGTATGATGATGGAAGAGTGTTGGAGGGACTCCTCAATTGGGGGAGATAGGAGGATGGAGGATTCATGAAGGTCATGGGTTTGAAGTTTGTGAATATTAGGACTGGGAGGAGGGGATTGGATGTCTTCAATGGATTGGGTGGATCTAGTAGTAGAAGATGGGATTTTAATGGAGTCGATGGGTTTGACTGGCTCAACTATTTGGACGGTGTCAGTAATGGTGATGGGAGGGATAGGTGTAGGATGGAGGAGGGCCTCATCACTAGTGACAGTA
Organism: Sequoiadendron giganteum; assembly: GCA_007115665.2. Lineage (NCBI taxonomy): Eukaryota > Viridiplantae > Streptophyta > Pinopsida > Cupressales > Cupressaceae > Sequoiadendron > Sequoiadendron giganteum. The sequence continues at coordinate 169,876,463 of CM021106.1, read as the reverse complement.
CATGATAGAGTGGGAGGGCATGGTGTCTCTTCTTGCATGAGTCCTTGGGAAACATTTGGAAGGGATGTAGGATTAGGTAGAGTGATGGGAATGTATGGAGGGTCATGGATGGATGGAAAATAAGGATTAGGGATTGGTGGATTAGGATTAGATGTGGGGATGGGATTGGATATAGGATTAGGAGGAGATGGAGGATGAAGATTAGATGAAGGGATGGGAATGGATGGAGGATTAGGGATTGGTGGATAAGGATTAGATGTAGAACTAGGAGGAGATGGAGGATTATGATTAAGAATTGGAGGATTATATGAGTGGATGTGTGAATGAGGATTAGATGTAGAACTAAGAGGAGATGGAGAATTATGATTAGATGAGTGGATGGGACTAGATGAAGGACTAGGAATGGTTGGAGGATTAGGATTAGATGAATGGATGGGACTAAATGAAGGACTAGGAGTGGTTGGAGGATTAGGATTAGATGAAGGGATGGGATTGGATGTAGGACTAGGAAGATATGAAGGATTAGGATTAGATGAAGGGATGGAAATGGATGTAGGACTAGGAGGAAATGGAGGATTAGGATTAGATGAAGGGATGGAAATGGATGTAGGACTAGGAGGAGATGGAGGATTAATATTAGATGAGCAGATGGGACTAGATGGGGGACTAGGAGTGGTTGGAGGATTAAGATATAATGCGGGAAAAGGGAGAGTGACGTAGGAGGATGTGGATGTTGGATTAGAATGGGGAGATTGGGATGGTGAGTGATAGCAGGAAGATGTAGATGAAGGATTAGAATGGGGAGATGTGGAATTAATGTAAGGATATTGGGATGGGGGATTGTGATAGAAAGGTGTGGATGTTGGATTAGAATAGGAAGATTGAGGTGGTGGACCACCATAGGAAGACATGTATGGTGGGTTGGCATAGGAGGATATAGATGGTAGATTAGGATGAGAGGATTGAGATGGTGGATTAGGATAGGAGGAATATTGGGATGGGGGATTGTGATAGGAAGGTGTAGGTGTTGGATTAGGATGGGAAGATTGGGATGTGGGATTAAGGTAGAGGTATTGGGATTGTTGATGATGATGAGGATAAGAGGATGTGGATGTTGGATAGGATAGAGGTTGAGGGGGGGGATATGATGAATATGTCAATGGTGAGGATGTTGGATATCCCTTGTCAAGGGTAGCATAAGGACCATTATTAGATGTGGATGAAAGTATGGTGGGATAGTTCAAAGGAGTAGTTGGATTTTGGGAGGCGGTTGGAGAGAGCTTGCTAGCAATGATAGTGTCAAGGGAATCTATATAACAATCTTCATAATCAAAAAGATTTTCGTTATCGTCATCAACAGAGTTAGGATTCCACTTGACTACTATTATTGGTCGTGTGAGAGGGGGATAAAGATTCATGATGGATATAGATTAGAAGGAAAAAATAGATGATGGATAGAGAACTATGATGGATTGAAAGCTAATATGGGGATTAGATGGAAGCTCAAATCGGGATTGAATAAAAGCTTAGATTAGGATGATGGGATTAACGCTCAGATTAGAACTAGATTGGAGCTTAGATTGGGATTGGATCAGAGGATATGATAGGATTGATTTGAAACCAAGATCATGGGTTTTAACTAGAGGACGTAAGGTGTTGACAATCAGATTTTTGCCAAATTTGGTAGTTTTCAAAAATTGTCAAATTTTGCCATTTTAGGAAATTTCATAGGAATATGTTTGAGAGTCCAAGTTTTTTCCAAAAAATACCCAATACTAAGATTGGATGACTTGTCAACTAAGATCCCAAATCTGAGATAGTGATTCAGAGTTATTAACGAAAGTGTTTTTCCAAAAATTGAAAAAAAACACTAAATTATGATTTTGAGGGTTAAGATGAAACTTTGGGGGTTCGAAAATGTCCTAAAAAGGGGTCCAACCTATCTATGATAGGTTGGGAATCCACATGCAAGCTCATAACACAACCACCCGTAAAATTTTAGCCAAAACCCATATCCGAGTCAAAAGTTATGGCCTCCGGAAGTTTTTGCATAAAAGTCAAAACCTTCAAAATTGATAATTGGAATGTATCAATTTGATGATTTGGATGAAGATTGGTTTGATTGGATCAATCGAGTGTTTAGGATGATCAAATTGTCAAACGAAGACTTGGGGTGGTTAAACAGAGGCTTTGTGGGTTCAAACGGAGGTTTAAAATGGTCAAACAAATGAAACTGGTCGTTCAGCAGGGCATATACGCACTTCTGTAGTAAAACTACTGAAACAGTGGGACAAGTTCACCCCTCTGAACTAGAAAAGGCTGAAACAGTGGGGCAAGTTTGCCCCTCTGCAGTAAAACTGCTAAAACAGTGGGGCAAGTTCGCCCCTCTGCAGTGGAAAAGGCTGAAACAGTGGGGCAAGTTCGCCCCTCTGCAGTGGAAAAGGCTGAAACAGTGGGGCAAGTTCGCCCCTCTACAGTAAAACTGCTGAAATAGTGGGGCAAGTTCGCCCCTCTACAGTAAAAAAGGCTGAAACAATGGGGCAAGTTCGCCCCTCTATAGTAAAACTATTGAAATAGTGGGGAAAGTTCGCCCCTCTACAGTAAAAAAGGGTGAAACAATGGGGTAAGTTCACCCCTCTGTAGTGGAAAATGTAACTTGGTTTGGATAAGAGATTTTGGCAAGGACTTAAAATGATTTAATGATGGTTTGACTTATCAAAATTTACTTGTTCTTCACAGAAAGACACTTTAAACAAGCACAATCCTATGATTAGTGTTTAATGGGTATGGTCGGTAAATGTTTTACTCTAGGATGAACAAGGTTTCTAGGGAGTCCTCGATATACGCTCCGTATGTGAAGCACAATCATAAACACCAATTTGTCACAAGCATGAGTTGGAAACCCCAGTGAGATACTGCAAGGCTTAGACAAACTCTTCATGTCTATCTAGGTATCACCCTAGCTTCGACGTTCCGCCAATTATGACACAATTGGATTGGGGTATAGCTTTGGCTCTCCCCCCTTTATATACCCCACCAGTACGCATGGTTGGAATCGTCCCTTGGGGTGATGAAATCCTCAAGCAAGTCCCGCTAAGAAGAAGACACTAATCGTTTCCAACTACCCCCTTTGGATCCACACAAAGTGCAAAAGAGGAAGGTGAAAACAAACTAATGCCCCCTTAGGGTAAAACAAATAAAATAGACACAGCAAGCAGCAAATATTACTTTCCCCTACTTATACTAAGTAAATAGATAAAGCAGTAAGGAAAGACTTTTTAAAAATTAGAATAAAATGAAGGCCCTGCAAGCAAATGTTAGTTGTTTATCTTTTACCCTTTTGTGATTTGTAGCAAAAATACACAAGATACCAACAAGAAATCTGACTTCACTCATCAACAAACAGGATTAGAGGGTTAGAGCGCAAAACAATAAAAGAAAGAGATAAAAACGAAGCTAAAATGTCCCTTTTTTACCTTCTCGAATGTGCTGTTAAGGGCAAATTTGCCCCTCTACAGTGAAAAATGCTGAACTGGGAGGGCAAGTTCACCTTTCTACAGAAAATAGTCAAAAACAACAAGGGCAAGTTCACCCCTCTGCAGAAAACAGTCAGAAACAGCAAGGGCAAGTTCGCCCTTCTGCAGAAAATAGTAAAAAAAAATGACCAGCAAGGGCAAGTTTGCCCCTCTACAGAAAACAGTCAAAAACAACAAAGGGCAGGTTCACCCCTCTACAGAAAATAGTCAGAAACAACAAAGGGCAGGTTCGCCCCTCTGTAGAAAACAACCGAAATAGCAAAGGGCAGGTTTGCCCCTCTGCAGAAAACAGTTAGAAACAACAAAGGGCAGGTAAAACAGTCAAAAACAACAAAGGGCAGGTTCGCCCCTCTGCAGAAAATAGTCAGAAACAGCAAAAGGCAGGTTCGCCCCTCTATAGAAAATAGTCAGAAACAGCAAAGGGTAGGTTCACCCCTCTACAGAAAACAGCTGAAATAGCAAAGGGCAGGTTCGCCCCTCTACAGAAAATAGATGAAAAAGTAAAGGGCAGGTTTGCCCCTCTACAAAAAACAGCTGAAACAGAGGGCAAGTTTGCCCTTCTGCAGCGTCTGGGAGGGCAAACTCTCCCCTCTGCAATCTGAATCTGCAAACAAGCTAACAACATAAAATGTAAAAGAAAGAGACCCCTTTGTGGGTCCCACCAGGTGTGCCAGAAATGTGATCCTAATAAAATGCTACTTCCTAATATGAGATGTTAGATAAAACTAATAGTGCAATCTGAAGAGAAGTAACAAGATAAAAGGGCACCTCAATAAGATTAACCTAAGAAAATGGTGAAACAAATGAGTAAGATAGAAACAAATGATGATTTAAGTGTGTTATACCATTCCTTTGCTGCTCCTTCGTTAGTTGGCCCTTTGAATCTTCAAGAATTGTGTGCTCCTTGGATGGCAATGAAGTTGAATGGATGCAAGATGAATTGATGCAATATGAATTGATGATATAAGTGCTAAAATTGATGAGAGCTTGAATGAAAAATTTGCAAGAGTTTATTTGCAAAAGACTTGATCCCAAAATGAGGGAATTGAGGGGATATTTATAGGCTAATTGAAATTTTCTAGAGAATTCAATGGTTGGGATTGATCCAACAAAGATCAAGATGAAGGGCTATGGTGAGTTGAGGACTCACAAGCCCTTACATCTTGACATGTGGAAGGTGATATGTCTCAGGGTGGAGTGATGTGGAAATGAGGTGGAAGGGAAGTACATGAGGTGGATCTTGGGGGATGAGAAGATTCGTTGGAGAAATAAAAGTGAATTCAAAATTCAAAATGATTGGAAGAATCTAGTGGATAAGAGAGGGTCTCCAAAAAACTAGAGATTTGTCACATGTGGGTGATGTGACAAGTCTAAGGTTCTAGAAGCCTTGGGCACATGTAAAATGACATGTCACATTTGCATGGGGGATGAGGAAGACCTTGGGAAGAGCAAAGTGAATTAAAAATTCACATGGGGAGGAGAGGAACCTTGGTTAAATAAATATGAATTAAAAATTCACATGGGGAAGGGAGTCCAGGCTAAAAATGGTAAGTGGGAAGGTTGACCAGAAAAGGTAAGCCAAATGTGGCTAATGATTCTGATTAAGGTTGTCCAGACACATGATTAAGATAATTAATGTGGGATTAGAGGCAAGTTCGAGATTATGGAGGATGTGACACTTAATCTTGATTAAGTGGTGCACATCCTAATCACAGATTAATTAATTTAATCCAGATTAGAAGAGGGTTATGGAGAATGTGACAAGGAGAGAAAAAAAGATGAATTAAAAATTGGTTTTAATTCAAATGGGTTAAAAGAGTAAATTAAATAATTTTTCATGTTTATTTAATTTAGAGAAGGAAAGGGGGGGTAAGGTAAAGTATTTAATTTATTTAATTACATACTTTAGGAACCTTAGGAAGAAAATGAAATAATGATTAAATAAATTATTTAATCATTGTTAATGGAATAGATGAATATAATAGATGATGTTAAAGAGACTAAATTAAATAATTTGTCATATTTATTTAATTTAGAGAAGAAACTGGATAAGGTAAAGTATTTAATTTATTTAATTACATACTTTAGGAACCTTAGGCAGAAAATAAAATAATGATCAAATAAATTATTTAATCACTATTTAATGAACTAGATAAATAGAGTAGATGATTTTGATCATATGGAAGTGATCGAATTTGGATGTCTACAGGTGCCACCCTTTTCATCTACAATTTTGTTGATATACACTTCTGCAACCAAGATTTATTGAGGTGACACAGTCTCCTACTGCAAATTGCAAATCCTTTCTTAACAAATCCACCTTCTCTTTCAACTTTTGTGTAGCCTCGGTGACTGTCCTCTACATGCCCACTCCTATGTTTCATAGCTCCTAGATCCTTGAGCTCACATATACCTCTTGGGTGCATTCCATACACAACCTCAAAATGACTCTTCCCTGTGGTCCGGTTCACACTATCATTGTAAGCATACTCAGCCTATGAGATCACCATGTCCCATGTCTATCCATACTCTTTGGTTAGGCACCTTAGAAGGTTACCTAGCACCCTATTAACAACCTCTATTTGTCCATCAGTCTGAGGATGGTAAGCTGATCCAAAAGACAGGTTGGTACCCAATCTGCTCCATAGAGTCTTCCAAAAGTGACTCATGAACTTCACATCCCTGTCTGAAACAATACTTAATGGCAAGCCACGGATCCTTACAATTTCCTTGAAGAAAAGATGAGCAACAAAGCTAGCATCATGAGTGGTCTTGCAAGGAATAAAGTGACTCATTTTGCTGAATCTATCCACCACTACATACACACTATCAAATCCAGTCTTGGTCTTAGGGAGTCCTACCACAAAATCCATGCTAACACACTCCCATGGTCTACTAGGAATAGGTAGGGGTTGATATAGACAATCATTACTAGCTCCTCCCTTAGCTTTCATACACACAACACATTGCTCCACATACTTCTTGACATCTCTTGACAACTTAGGCCAATAGTAGAACCTTTGCACTAGTTCTAATGTCTTGTTGATGCCAAAATGTCCACTAAGACTAACATTATGCTTTTCCTGAATGAGATTGTCTCTCATTTATCCTTTTGGAGCACATAACTGATTCCCTTTAAATAACAATCCACTTTGCAAAGTATACTCTGAGTATTGGCTATGGAAATGATTCTCAAAGTCAGAACATACCTTGTAGGCCTCTAAGAAATCTTCATCTTCCCCATAGAGATCTTTGAAGCTCTCTATTCCAATGCTCTTGATCTATATCTCTTGCACTATCAGCAATATTCTACTTAGTGCATCTGCTACCTTGTTCAATTGTCCCTTGTGCTTGATGGTGAAAGTAAAAGCTTGGATGTATTCCATCCACTTCAAATGTCTATTGCTCAACTTCTCTTGGGTGTTGATATAGCTAAGTGCCTAATTGTCAGTAAAGACTACAAATTCCTTGGGTAGAAGGTAATGCCTCCACTTCCTAAGTGACTGAACTAAATCATAAAGTTCTAGGTCATAGGTTGAGTACTTCTTCTTAGCTTCATTGAGATTTTCACTAAAGAAATCTATAGGTCTGCCTTGTTGACTAAGCACTCCTCCTACTACCATTCCACTAGCATCACACTCCATAGTAAACAATTTGTCAAAGCTAGGTAATAAAAGAATAGGTTGAGTTGCCACTTCTTGAGTCCACACAAGCGTAGTTTTCAAACCACCCTTAATTGTATCTAGGACTGGTGCACATATACCACTAAAGTTCCTTATGAATTTTCTATAAAATTGAGCCAATCCATGGAAACTTCTTACCTCAGTCCCTGTTGTTGGTGTAGGCCAGTTTAGGATAGCTTCCACCTTGCTTGGATCCATTTTCAATGATCCTTGTGACACTACAAAACCCAAATATATAAGGTCTTGTTTAAAGAATTCACACTTCTTTAGGTTGATGGCTAACTTCTCCTCTTGCAACCTTCTAAGAACCATCTCCACATGTTTAAGGTGTTCCTATGTTTTCTTGCTAAAGATGAGTATATCATCAAGATATACCACCACAAATATCCTTGTAAAGTCTTTGAGTACCTCATTCATGAGCCTCATGAATGTGCTAGGGGCATTAGAGAGGCCAAATGGCATAACTCTCCACTCATATAACCCATCTGTTGTCTTGAATGTTGTCTTCCACTCATCTCCATCCTTGATTCTGATCTGATGGTATCCATTCTTGAGATCCAACTTGGTGTAGTACTAAGCTCCTCCAAGACAATCCATCAAGTATTGAATCTTAGGAATAGGGAACCTATACCTAATTGTGATTCTATTTATTGCTCTAGAATCAGTACATAACCTCCACTTTCCTCCTTTCTTTGATGCTAAGACTACTGGTACTGTACATGGGTTGATGCTCTTCCTAATCAATCCTTGATCCATTAACTCCTGCACTTGTCTATCTACCTCTAGATTCTGATCCGGTGTAAGCTTATAAGCTTCTTTGTTAGGAAATGATGCTCCAGGTATGAAGTCAATCTGATGACTAATGGCTCTCTTTGGAGGTAAAGTTCTAGGTGTACCATCACTTACTATGTCTTTGTACTTCTCAAGCAAAATCTGGACTACTCTAGGTATCACTGGTTTTTCAGTCTTGTCTTCTTCTTTGGACTGCAACATGATCACATATCCTTCACCCCCTTGATGTAGGTTGTTAAGGAACTCCTTGCCACTACTTAATAGAACCCTTGGTGTCTTTGATTTTCCTTCTTCTTCCTCTAACAGTGACTGCAACTTGAATGTCTTCCCATCCTTCTTGAATGAAATTGTATTCTCCTTTCCATCATACATGGCACTTCTGTCATACTGCCATGGTCTGCCCAATAGTAGATGGCATGCATCCATGGGTAAAACATCACAAATCAACTTATCTTTGTACCCTCCAATGGAAAACTCCACCGTTACTTGCTCATTAATAATAACACTTTGCCCTTTGTTTAGCCATGTTACTTTGTAGGGGTTAGTGTGGGGTACTTTCTCCAATTTAAACTTCCTTACTGCCTCTTCTAAGATGATGTTGTCTGTGGAACCTAAATATACAATGACCTTACATACTTTTCCAAGTATTTTGCATCTCACTCTAAATAGAACTCTTCTTTGTTTTGGCTCCTCCTTGACCGGTTGTCTGATCAAAACTCTCCTAAACATCAGATTCTCCCCCATTTCAGATTCAATATGACTGACCTCAGGTTATTTGGTGCTCATGGTGTCCTCTTGAGCATATGCCACTCTCTTCTCAGTGTTTGATGAAGATTCTTTCTCAAGGCACCTATAAGCTGGATGGCCTACTTGACCATAATGCTCCTGCCTGCTCCTCTTCCTCTATTGGATCCTCTTTGATAACCTCTACCTCTTCCATAACCTCCTCTAGAAGGTGTTTCACTCCCATGCTCAGTGAGTTTAGATTCCCCTTGGTTTCTTGGTTCATTTCCTCTACCTTGGTAGCCCCTCTCTGTCCTCTTTGATCTCTTTGATCTCTGCCTTTGCCTCTACCCTTAGAAGCTTGGTCATGCTTCCTCTTGCTTCTTTCCTCAATCTTAATAGCTAATTGGTAACATTGGTGTACTGTATTAGGACTTAAAAGATCCATCTCCTCTTGGATATTCCACTTCAAGCCGTTAAGATACCTAGCCACCTTGAGACTTTCGTCTTCTAAAACATTAGACCTCATACAAAGTTTTTGAAACTCCTCTGTGTAAGTGTTCACATCGTGGTCTCTTTACCTCAAGCTTTGTCTTTTCTTGTGCAACTAAATCTCATAGTCATCTGGTATGTATGCTTCTCTCACTTTTGCAACCATACCCTTCCAAGTTGAAATAGGCTTCTTGCCTTCCTTTTCCCTCTCTGTTTGGATGAATTTCCACCATGTCAAGGCTGATCCTCTCAATCTAGATTTGGCCACCTTCACCCTCTGTGCTTCAGTGACTCCATCACATTCAAAATGGTTCTCCATTCCTTCTATCCAATCTATGACTAGATCGGCTTCTAATTTCCCACTAAATAGTGGTATACCTTCAAGTGCTTTTCCACTCAAAGCTTTCAATGCCTTCAAGAAAGGCTCTTCTTGCATAATAGGGTCAGGTTCAGGGGTCTTGTCTTCCTTTGTAACCTCTTCACTCTTTGGTACCTTGCCCTCCAATCTATCATTGACCTCTTCAGTCTTAGTTTGCACATTACTCAATGCTTCCTCCAGTTGTGCTAATATTTCTCTCAATCTCCTATTATCTTCCTCCTGATCTTCGAACTTCTTTGCCAACTCAATGTTTGTCACCATGGTTGTGGAACCACTAGATTCAAGGTCGGACATGCAAGATTCTATCCCAAATCTTTAACTTGCTCTGATACCAATCTGATAGGGTAGGGTTGGATGGAACACTCACTGTTCCATGCTCTGGATCTTTGTTGGCAAGATCTCCTCGGTGTCTTTACACCTTAACCTTTAGGACCTTCACTTAGGTATCCCTGGTTCTTCTAGCCAACCCCACTATCATCCAAATTCTAATTTACCAAGTCTCCCTTGGTGCAATGCTCCTATTCTTCCCTTAACCCTTAATTTTTCCTAAAGGCTAATTACTCCCAACTCCCAATTTGTTCTTTGCAAGGGTGTAGAGATGTTCCTACTGGCTTCACACCATCCTCCTAGGGTTCTTGTAAGTTCACCAAACACCATTCTTCCATCACTTTCTCCAAACCCTCATCTAGGGTTAAAAAGGCTACTAGCCTTTGAGCTCCAATTACGCCTCCATCTCCGAGAAAACCGGTTGGCTCTCCAATATTTCCCAAAGAACCTCAAATATTTTCTATGGATTCTTGGTCCTGATGCCCATCACTTCAATATTTTCAAGGTCTCAACCCTCACTTGACCGTACATAGGCCTAACCTTCAAATGAGCAAAATTTAGGTCTTTTTGAGCCATTTCCTGACCACACAACATACTGCTAATTGGTTCTCTACCCAAACGGACTAGTAGAGCCTCCTCCAAATTCCAAGCCTTTGCAAGGCATCTCTCTGCCTCTCCATACCACGACTTGACATGGAAAGATCACCCCTACAAACCATGTGCTTTGCACTTACTGTCTTTCCTAGTCGGGCACTGTCAAGCTCGCCTAGGAGAAGACTTTCTCCATGAATCCCTAACTCCTAACCACTCCTAACCCTAAGCTATTTACAACCATGGAGTCTAGCCTCAATCCCCAAAAGCCCATACACTAGGTATAGTGGGAAAGAGAACTAAATCTCCATTCTTCCATGGTCTGACAGTCATAACAGTAACTTTAAAGAACCAAACTGACTACAAAGAATTCTTGAAATGCACACACTAGCTACCTACTATTCCAAACAAAGCTTGGAAGACAATTGTACTAAGTTCTATAGTATTCATAGTACCATGATCACATCTGCAACACACAAATTCAAACAAAACATAAAAAATTACTCAAACTTATCACTGTCCTCACTTATATTCATGAATTTGAATTAATGAAAAAAGATTCAATGCCTCCCAACCAATCTACAGGTCGAGACACACCTTATATAGGTTTCCCAAATTAGTTATGCCTTCCTTGGTCAGACATTTTAGTTACCAAGTGGAAAAGGTGCAAAATGTACCATTTTTCCACTTTTGCCAATTTCCTAGAAAGCTAAAAACAAGTGAGTTTCAACACTCAGGAAACCTTTCCACTCCTTATTCGACTGATCACTACTAATCACTACTGATCACTCTTGATCACTACTTATTCCTAAGCTTCTAACTCTGATTCAATGGTCTACATGACCTTCATGGTAACTTCAAAAACAAAATTGTCCCTAGTGTTTCCTAGGTGCTCCTGCACCGTAAGGATTGGTCATATCATCATCATCGTCATTGATATTAGTTTCAATAATGTCATCATCCACACGAATATCATCTTCATGAACATTAACTCCTACATCATAATGATCTAGTTCCTCCTCTTTGACATCTTCGTCAGGCACATCATCAACTAACTGTTGATCTAGATCATCCTCTATATCATCTTCTATTTCTTCAGTATCTTCTTCTTCCACCACATTATACTTTACCGACTTTCCTCTTGGATCATGTCTAACAACATATGACCAACCTAGTTTACTTGGAACCTCTGAGTAAAATACCTACTCACATTGGCTTGGAAGAACATAGGGATCATTTCAAGCTTGCTCAAAATACCTTCTATCAACCATGGTAAATCCATTATCATGTTCAATAACAATTCTTTCGGGATCATTTTCATTCAATCATAGCCTATACCATAGGATGACAAACAAAACTAATTTGAAGGACTTAAACTTACACTCAAGTATATCATCCAAAATCCCATAGTATTGATTTTCTGAGACTTCTGGATGTATGTCGCTTCTAGGTGAAACATTAGTCACCTGAAAGATTGCAGTTATCCCAGAATCACAAGTTTTCTTCCTGTCATCCAATTTTTTGATTCAAAATTTACGACCATTGAACCACATAGCCTTGTGGTGTTTCACCTACAATATGTCAAACATGTAAAAATTATTGCAATATTATCAATTGATAAACATATTTATTCTTGGCCGAATGTATGCAAAGAAAAAAATCTCAACATATATATACATCAATATAATTGAAAATAATTAAATAATATGGGTGATTAATATATTTATACGTACCTTTTTATCTCTTAAACCATATGCTAAATCAATTTCCTTGGGTTTAACATTGGAATCTCCATTACAATGAGCTTCTTTAACCAATGAAGCCACACCTTCCCATGTTAATGCGCGACCAGATTGTTGACATCGTTCAATCCATACCATCATCCAATCAAGATTGTCTGCGACATACAAATGTAGTGCATCCCACTCTTGACCAACTGTATAAAAAAAAATTGAAATTCACAAACGATGTATAATTAGTTAATTACCACGGTATCCACCTTAATTTATAATTGATGTATATTGAAGATTAATAATTAAATAAGTACAATATACATAAAAACCGAATGTAAAATGTATTCTAATTAATCTCCATGACCATCTTATAATTACCTATCAATTTCCTTAATCTACCTTTCCCCATCAGGTACTCCCCTTCAAATTTGTTAATGGAGTTGGGATCCCAAATGTGATCTACATGGATCTTTGCTACAAACTTAGGAATATATTCAGTAATGTACACCATGGTCTGGTATACCATATATCCCTCCACCATAGAGCCCTCAGGATGTGCTCTTTGTCTAACCAAAGCCTTCAAAAATTTCAAGTGCCTCTCAACCATCCACATTGACCTTGTGTCTACGGGTCCACACAATTCAATCTCCTTAACTTGGTGTATGAGGTAGTGTTCTTGTGCATTGAAAAATGTCTAAGGTAGACACTTTTGCATTTCACACATTAAACGAGGAATTTTTCTCTTCCAATAATTTATATCTTCTTTATGGATTGCTTTAGATGACAACCATCTACAAGTGATTCAAGAAACAAATATATTAACGATATTTAACCAAAATTTACAATGAATTGAACAAATATCGCTACTTACCTCATGTATTTTCCAAGATCATATATAACTTTCTTGACATTGTTGTCAAATTTTTCTGGGAGAGATAGAGGTAGAACGTACTGCAACAATTATAAAATGATCTTTTCATTATTTTTTCAAAAGTAGTAAACATAATACACTAAAAATTACATGCAATATACAAATATATATATAATATACTAGAATAATTACCTTAATGAAGGTATGTCAATCATGCATTTTCATCCCTGACCCAAATTCACCTTTCTTTGTTATGATATTGTTTATGTTCGCAGCAAATCATGTGGGAAATTGAATTTTTCGTATGACTTCTTTTATAGCATTTCTTTTCTTCTCCATTAATAACCAAGGAAGGGCACTTATATTAATTTGGTCTCCATCGCTATTCAATTGAATGGAATTTTTCATTGCATGATTGGCTTCCTGAATGTCACTACAAATTTTGACAATTTTTTCTTTGTCATGCCTTCCATCCAATATTTTCCATAACGTTTCTGTGATATTCTTTCCGATATGCATTGTATCAAACAAATGCACAATTTGTAGCTGCTCATAGTAGGGAAACCTACTAAATTATCTGGGATAACTTTTCAGTCCCTATGGAAGCCGACCATTAATGCCTTGACGGCCTTCATAAATCATGTAACGCCCCACCACACAACCCTAGAGGATGTTGCAAACAACTACTTAAACATGCTATTTTTTTTTTTTTAAGTACAATTAATATATAAGTTCACTTCCCAATGCAACCATCCCCTAAGGTTATGAGATTGAGATTACTTAACAACCCACGAACAACATAAGTGAAAATAAAACATTTACTCAAGATATTAAGTACGCATACATTCCATACAAGATAAATTACATCACCATAAAAGGAATACCACATGATTACAATATCAATAACTTAATAAGGTGATTACAACACTCATTCCCCGAATGAGGCAAGTCCAAGAAACATAATTACAAATTACAACTTTCCACCTTGATAACAACTGAGGGGTAAAATAATACAAGATCAACTGAAATGAAATAAAGCAAGAACTGAAACTAAATCCCACGAGCTCTCCAACTGGAAGTCTCATCCACATGAACATGAAAGAAGAACCCAACATATTTAGGTGCACGCCACCCAACCAAGTGGAACCCAAAGGCCCACCCCCCTTGCTAGGAGATAGTAACAAGGAATCCTAGCCAAGACCATCATCTCTAGACACTGGCAAAAACATCAAACTGAACCAAACTGAATAAACCAATCACATGTACCTCACAAGTACAACACAGGTACAACACACTACAAATATACATGGTCACATTACTTCCAGAAATAAAGTAGATCAAGTATGTTATGAGAACCATACACATAATAATCGAATACCAACTATGGTCACAACAGGTATGTTAAGGAAACCATACCCACAAAATCGAATACCAACAGTTGTCCTAGATAGAGTGTCATCACACAACTCATCATGGGTTTACCTCTGGGAATCTTCATAGGCTCCGACCAACATAACGAGTTGTCCTGGTTGCCTCAACCGAATACCGGCCCCCATACTCACTCATGGGGAATCAAATACCTTTCGTACAAACAAGATAGATGACCTTGCCATTTCAAGCCTTCCCACTCATCCCAAGTCTAAACGAGCCCTTGTGTCTATGAGTGAGGCATAATTATCTTGATTAGTGTGAGGTACCACCTAATCTTCTAAGTTTTTTTTTAGTTATCACTTGTTTAAACCACCCCCGAAGGTTTCCTAGTTTACCTCTTTGGGCTCTGGCTCCTACGAAAGCCACTCTTCTACTTGACAACACACATACCATCCAAACACCAAGGGTACCAAAGTGAAACAACCAAAACAACATGACCACTCCTTTCTCAGGAGGCGAGATAAGAAAAACCATCTCCAAACACTGGAGGTAACAACAATAACAAAACCACTCCTTACAAGGAGGCCCAAATTACATATTCCGCTCCTTCTACAGGAGGTACAACACATCCCCATTCGTGAAAATCAGGTAATAACAATGACATAACTTCATGCACTACCCAAGGAAAAAAAAATGGTCATCAATACAAATGACAACCCCTGACCTCTAGGGTCCTCTGGAAGACTTACATTTTAACGAAACATAGCCCATTCCCCAAAACATGAACATAGAGGAAGTAACCATGAAGGCAAGTTGTGAGGAATTAAACTAATTTTGGATTTACTAAATCCATTTCCCTTATTAACATTAGTAATCTATTGCTCAATAAAACTGATTTAAACATACGTCTCTTTCAGACAAGATGAAATTTAAACCAACACTTAATTCCCTAATTGCCTTAAATAATCAAATAAGCATTTACATCTACGAATCAAAACTTATCATTTGAAATAGTCATTTGTCCTTTCGAAAATAAATCACTTTTAAAATCAATTAATCTTGCTGTAAAACACATTACAGATAAATCCAATATTTGTCCCTTTAAAATAATATTTGAAAAAAAATAAAGCAATGATTTAATTCCAATTAATTAATTATTTTTCATTTCCTCAATTTAACTCGAATCATACGATTAATTTAAATCAATCAATTAATACCTATACATATATATACATTTTTTAACAAAAATATATATGTATATTTAAAATTTAATCTCCATTATATACATATATATACCAAAAAAATACATATATATCAATATTTAATATTATATAGTATAATATAAAATATTAATAATAAATATTTTAATATTATAGTATAATATGAAATATTAATAATAAATATTTTAATATTATAAAATATAACATTAAAGTTATTTATATATATATATTTTTAAAGGGCAAAATGACTAGCCTCGACCCACGTGCCAATCATTAAGGTTGGGCCGCGTCTGCCTCGGGCCATGTGTGTGGTTTTAGGGCCATAGTTTAGGGCACCGACCACACTGGTAAGGATGGCCGACTATGTTTGCACAGTCGATGCTGCTGGTTGGGTGCCGTCGTTGGTGGTGGGGCTGTGTACACAGTCAGCCACCATCTTCGGTGGTGCTATGCATAGCACAGCGAACCACCTGGGATGGTGGTGGTGGCTATGTAAACAGCCACCCCACTGGCAGTGAGCGGGCCGCGGGGGTCGCGCTGGGTGCGGCTCCCCCCACATGACTCCCATGGGGGGTGCGGTGGGGGTGAGCCCCCAACCCCCCAATAAAATATTTTTTAATATTTTTTTTCATTTCAAAAACTTGCGGATTTCTTGAAATCCGCACCTCAACCAGGGCATATATAAAAAAATATATTTTAACAGCATATCCTCAATAACTCAAAACTATATATATATATGAATACATTGATTATCTCATTTTTGATTTGCAATTCAAATTGAGCAATTAATTTTCAAAACAATTAATTGCAGCCAAGAACACAAAGTTTTTTTTGGAAGAAATATTTTTCCAATGAAGAGATTTTTGCAACAACATATCCAAATCTATGAATTTTTCAAAATCAAAATCAATTTAATAACATGAACCTAGTTTCCAAAAGTTTGAGAAGATCCAGAGGGTGCACAGATCCTTGCTTGGATTCCCTCTTCAAATCTGCAGTTTCCTCAGATTCAAACAAAACCCACAAAATGCAAAATTCCTCCTCTCTTCCATTCTTAATTTTTCCAAAACTCCTCCTCCCAAAATTGTGAAGGAAAATTCAATAATCAAGAAAATTCCAAGAATATCTCATTTAACCACTCTAATAAATTTCAAAATATCTTCTTTTTTTCAATTTTCAAATTCCAATTTTCTAAAAAATGCAATTAAAACCTTTTTCTTTCATTTTTCAATTTCACATAATAAAATTCATAAATTTCAAAATGAACTTATCCAATTTCAACACAATCAATTTAATTAATTAATAAATAAATCTAATCCATGATTAAATTATTTATTAATTAAATTAAATTAATTAATAAAATAAATTACGTTATTAGCATAATACCAGATCAATCTCAATTTCACAAGCTAAATGCATACAACCATATAATTACCCTTTTTAACTTGTAATCAAATAATCGAAGAGAGAGAACAATATAAAACAATTTACCCGACTAAGACTCGATGACAAAGTATGACTAAGGTGACGACTTGTCACAGAAAACCTAGCTACTATCTCCCAATCAAATACCGTTGGGCCATGGACACGCTCGAACCTGTGAAACCAGGTGGAGTCAATGTCCTGTACCTGTGAACCTGCGAACAAAAAGTATATCCACATGCATGTATGTCATAATTAAAAACACACCATTAAGAGGGAATCATAGAATTGTAGGGCACTCGCAAGCGAGTGATGCGATCCATCCCCTTCACCAATACAATATTACTAACTGACGAATCTAACATCATTAATATGATCAAAGCATAAAACATCATTAATTCAATTATCCACTATGCTAATCCAAAGCATGCCATAATGATAACATCAGAAAAATACACCATCACACCAAATATAACATTCACATCACTTAACAAATAACGATCAAATAACAACCGAGTTCTAAGTCAAAGCACTTAACAGAAAATAAGGCATAACCAACAGAACACTGTTCAGTCAAAAGAGAAAAATGGAGGAGTCTTACAAAGCATATAAGTTAAACAAATTAACAACAACAATCATTGTCAATTACAACATGATTAAACACACACAATATAAAAATATAAACTCGAAATATATCATATATGATAGATAAACAATTTGATCTGATGTATAACCTTGATAATTAATTCTATTATATTCCAATTTCCATAGGCGAGGTGTCATTCTTCGTGGTTTTGATGTAGTCTCTTCTTTCCCATTAAAAAGATGTTTTTAAGTAGTTTGATACTTATGATTTATGTGGAGGAAGTGCCTATACTCATCAAACACCTGATTTCCTAATATTCTTGAATGATGAGATTTCATCTTTGGACTACAAATTGGACATGCAAATTTTCCCTAAATTTGAAGACCTTCAAATCATATATAATTGGATGAAATATGTCATTTTTTATAATTATATATAATGAATAGATTATTTAAAAAATATGCATGATATATACTTCATAAAATTAAATATCATTAAATTCATGTAGTCGAACATTATAACATACCAGAAAAATGTGTTAGCCCTGGGGCATCTTGAATTGTCCATACAAGCATTGCATGGAATTGAAACTGTCTTTGTCCTATTGGTCTAGATACGTCATACATAGTGATGCCATTCCATAACTTTAGTAACTCGTTGATAAGAGACTCGATATATACATTCATATCTTTAACTTGGTACTTACCTAGTTGAATGAACATAAACATTACATAATTATTATAACCATTTTACTACAATATATATAAATTAATGTACATGACTATTAAATGAAAAAAATATAAGTCATTATGCAACAATTAAGACAAATGAGATGCTACTACATTAAAGAAAATTGATGTAAACAAATACCTAGAACAATCATTTCCAACATTATGTGCTCTCTCTTTATTGAAATCCATGGAGGAATGTTATTGTTGATAACAAAAATAGGCCACACCGAGTAAATAGATCTCAACTCTTCAAATGGATTGACACCGTCTGCTACCAATGAAAGCCTGAGATTACGAGGTTCTTCTTTAAAGTGTGGCCATTTTTCCTCCATGTCCCTAAATGTAGAACCATCTATAGGCATTCGAAGAATGCCATCTCCACTTCTATTATGTGCATGGTAATCCATAAATTGTGCTAAGCTTTCGCACCTAAATAATTGTTGCATACATTGAATAATGGGAATATAACGAAGAACCTTGCGAGGCACCTTTTTTATTAATTGATCTGTTTGATATCTACTGATATGACATTCTGGGCATTCTATTACAAATTCATGTTGTTTATGATATATAATATGATCATTGGGACATGCATCTATTGCTTGATACTCCATTCCAATATCTTTCATAATGCTAGATAAATCTCAGTATGAGTGAGGTAAAATATTTGATGATGGTAACAAAAATTCACCAATCAATCTACAACAAAAAATAATTTGTTAATATAAAAAATATTAATGGTACATATTTCATCCTTTATTTAGTAGTGATGACCTAACAACAATTATAATAGATGAAAAAAGATGACATAAATGACATACCTTAACATCCGTGAGATTGCTATGTTGGATAAACCATTCATAACCTTCAAGTTCACCAGCAACAATACAACAGAGAGAAGAGTTGTTTGGGAGCCTTCATAAAGGGGCTCATATGCCTTTTGAAGTACAAGTAAATCATGATAATCATCAAAGTCATCTCGATCAACATGATCAGTTGTGCCACTAAATGTGTCATGGATCAATGTATTTGTAGCATCATCTTCAACTGTGTTTTCTAGCACATGTTCATCTTCTTCCATAGGATCATTAACTTCATCTTCGATATTCACAGCTTCATGTTCCTCCACTTGCAAAACCACATTCTTTGGGATGTGATAATCCATATCATGTGCCCTAGGGTGCCCCACCCTTATAATAATGACAGACACAAATAAACCATGATCATGATCAAGTGATTTTTTATATATATATAAAATGTTAAAGCAATATACAAATTTACAAATTCAATCAATATAAACACATATAATGAACAACTTACCAATGGGTGATAACCATGCCCCCCTTCAATGTGACCATGCTGCCTACAATGTTTCTCAGTTGTTGTGATTAAAATTCTTCTCATCTTTAAGCCCTTGTAATTATTGAAAGGACAATAACATTTCCCATCACCTTTTCTTTTCAATCTAGCCCACAATCTATCAAGTGACTCTTCATTTTGTTCTGGAATAATATTATCTGACATGATTTTTCTTTACCAAGCTTGAATATTTAGATCTTCAAAATATATCAAACTCACACTCCAATAATTTTTAATCATAGACAAGTAACCAAATCTAATAATTATGATATTTTACAACCAAAAAACTTGGCATGCAACCACCCCTGCAAAAGAGAAGATAGTTTGAAGTTAATGACCCCCAAAAACACTTTAAAATGCTAATTCCAGAAATTATTAAATTATGATTTTACTATGATTTCCAACTGTTAGACTCCTAAAATCATAACATTGAACTTGCACAACAAAATCTAGAAATGAAATTCTGAAAATGCACAAGTCTAAAAATGAAATCTGATGAGATGTTGCTTTAAAATATGATTTTCAAACCTAGAAGTACAAATCTGACTTCACAAATGAATTCTGGAAATAAAATAGTATGGCACAATAAAGAGTTTCATTTGAAGTGGAGCACCCTATTATATGCCTTGATAAAGTTAAAAGATCTATGAATTTTATCTACAATATAGCCTGCATAGTCAATGGTCTTATTCACATCCCTACTTTGGATATCAATAGGCAACACCATTAGATGGCCTCCTTGAAAGTTCAATCCATTAAGGGAATAATGAAAGGGTCTTCCTTAATGATTACATCCATCTGACAAAAAATAGTGTATGGCTGAATAAGGATGATATCATTTTGAAAGACTAAAATGATTGTTGAGACCGATCCTAACATATTTATGTTGAATCCAATACATACAAACAATCTTGTGTAGACCTTCACTTCCACACTCTCGACAAAATTGTTTTGTAAGGACAACACTTCATTTGCCTAGTTTTGTAGGTTAAGCTAAATCTTGTTCTCACAAGCAACTTCAAATGTCTCGTACACTTCCATCTACTTATGAAGCAAGCCTCTATCTAAATTGACTTCACCATTACAATAGTGCTTCAAAATATCATAGGGCCATCCTCTGGTTTTATATGTCAAATCTATTGCCATTTGTATTGAATTTTCTTCCATCCATGTAATTCATGTCTTTGGTTACAATGTTTATTCTAGAATCCATATACAACTTCCTCCCTCCTATTGACATAGAATCAGTATGGAATACTATCTTGACTTTTAAGCTAAATATTAAAAATTGGTTAGAGCTTATACTATGCAAAGGAGAATAAGAATAAACTGTAACCTTATCAGCAATTGAAATAGATAAGGGGTCACTCTATTCCACACATATTCACATAGACAATGAACATGATATTTGGGGTTCCTACTCTTACTATTTTTCTGTTTATTTATATAATAATAAGGTTACACTACAATATTTTTGTTCTCTTTTTATCTACTCTAACTCCTATTTCCTCTGATACATTCAATCATACTAGTATTGTGCTTCCTGTAAGAACATTATATCATGGCTGAATGAAAACAATGTTCAATGCCATGAGGCCCAAATGATATTCATGCATTGGTCTTGAAATGTCATCAAACTGAGACTAGTCATTGTTATATAGTATCAAAGTTTCATTGATACTATTGGTCAGTATGATTTCTCATGTGAATTGATTAAATATTGATAACCTATATATTCATAGGGTCCAATCATTATGTTTGACAGTGTATTGGCCAGTTTACTGTCCAATGCTATTTGCAAAATAAAATATAGTAAAATATAAAACAGTGATATTTTCTATCTACTCCACTGTAAATAATAAAGACTGTAGAAATTTCCTTCCAATTTGAGTGTTGGAAGTCTTTATTATTTATAGTGGAGTAGATAGAAAAGATCAATGTTTTATATTTTAATATATTTTATTTTTCATTGTATTTGATCAACAAATATAGTTTGATGATGATTCTTTGACTAGTGCTACAATATTAGTATCTCGGGGTATTATATATGCAGATATAAACTACATTTGTATGATGCTTGATGTTATACCCATGTCCACTAGTTATCACCATAATTGTTATTATTATGTATATGCAATATAGGGATACTATAGAGGTAAGGAGCAACGAGCAAAGAGAAAAGATTTAAGGAAATGGACTTCAAAGAAAGGCATGACACTTTACTATAGATTCCCAAAAGGAGATCACAGTCATGACTATTCAAATAAACAATGATTAGTCCATGTCATAACCATGAAGGGGGCATTGAAATTAATAATAACAGTGATAGGGTAGTATGACAAACTTTAAAAGATACATAAAGAAAAGTAACTGAGCAGTCAAGAGGGCTTTTAAAACATCATAAATCTTGTCAAGGGTTCATTTTCTTCATAGTAGTATGGTAAACTAATAAATATTTCCATCTCACAAAGATTCAAAAGAGGACAACCTACAAGTGTATTAAGGAGTGCATGGACAATATCTCAAGCAGCTACCACAATTAATTTCTTCAAGTGTTATGCAAGGCCATTGAAATCAAATGAATAAACTCATGCATAACCTAAAAGACAAAGGATAGTCAAGTTTCTAGAGGGCAGGTATCACAAAGGATATGGGATCACTTTCAATAGAGATGTGATGCACTTTTACATTTTTTGCTTTATTTTTCCTAATAAGGTCAAATACTTTCTTTTAGTGTCTGAATCTACCACATAGAGATTAAATATGCTTACTCTCAAATAAAGTTGAATTATATAAACAATAGTCATATGCCTCCCTTAACATAAAGGACAATCTAAAGTACTAATTAATTTTATATCCTTTATAAGAGATTGCTTTTAACCAGTTAAAAACTTGAGAGGGTAATACACAGGTTGCAAGGAAAGTTAAAAATTTATCATAAGTAGCTCAATCCAAAAGGAAAAAATTAAGCATGGAAAAGCATGAGTAGGTTGACCAGCTTCACTAAAAGCACAAGTTATTTTTTATAACATCTTACCTGGATATTACTTGATAAGGTAAGGAGTGCTCTTTTCCACTCAGTTTCATATGGTGGCATATCTACACACAAATCACCAAATTGTCAAATAACTAAATAAATTGTATTACTTAATAAAGTTGTTACAACATGCCATTCATGTCAAAATCAACTCTTCTTACCACAAAAAGTTTGGTTTCCAATTTGATAGGTTCATCTTTTGATTCCTGTACCAACTTCTGAAGGAATTTGGCAGCTTATACTTCTACATGAGGAGACAATTTCATCTTGTAAACTATTCCAAAGTACAAAACAAATAGAAATCATATAATCTGCATGATAGTTATAGCTTGCTAGATGTTTGGAAGCATCTAAAAAGTTTAAGTGAACTGAGAAAAATAGAGAGGCCTTGACCTTCATTTTTTCATTTTTTAGTTTGTTGCTCTAAATATCTCACAATATTTACAAATTGGTTGCTTTCTTTCTTTCTTGTTCAAATAAAAAATAGATACATTTGTATAGAGTCAAGATGAATTCAAGAACTTCAGGTAACAGATATACCATAACTGCTTTTATAAGACACTGGCATCTAAGGTCTAAAATCTATTTCTGAAACTTGGCAAAGGGAAAAATATATCTTTATGAAGTAGTCTTCAAAAATTATAATAGCTAAATGGCTCTAACTATCCACTATCAAACATTCCCAATTATTTGTTCAACCCTCTAGGCCTGAATCTTGACAGCTATTTCACTCTGCAGCTATCCCTATGCCTTTGATATTATCTAGTTATGGCTCCCAAATCTATTAAAATTTGATCATTAGGGTTAAAATTGAAACCTTGCAAATATAATCTTTGTCCAAATCCATCAAGAATTCTCCATCAGTTATAAACAATTCCCTTATAAAGAATTTGTGAAGTCAAGTCTAAAATCTCGAAATGATATTCTGAAAATGCACAAGACTAAAAATGAAATTTGATGAGATGTTGCTTTAAAATATGATTTTC
Source organism: Sequoiadendron giganteum (assembly GCA_007115665.2). Lineage (NCBI taxonomy): Eukaryota > Viridiplantae > Streptophyta > Pinopsida > Cupressales > Cupressaceae > Sequoiadendron > Sequoiadendron giganteum. The sequence goes on along the minus strand of CM021106.1, from coordinate 169,852,624 downwards.
AAACATGGAAGTACAAAGCTGAATTCACAAATGAATTCTGGAAAAAGACAATGACTACCCTCAACCACCCGATATCTTCTTGAGTTTTTTCTAATTTTCGACCCAAGAAAATTGTCAAGCAAAACACTGTCGCAATAAATATTCAAGCTCATTTTTATTTATGTCGGCTACAATTTAACTTTGCAAGTTCGTCGAAATTTTGGCAAAAAATAAGGTTCGTCGAAATTCCGACAAACCTCGGGGATAAAAATTTTTAAAAATGCAAATTTTGCACAAGTGCCCGACGATACATCTGATTATATAGCTTTCGTCGGACATTTTCATCGAATTTTGCAATAATGAAGGTGTATTTAAATTTTCAACCCAGGTACATAAACTTGAAATAGGTCAACACTGTATGTGCACTAGGAATTCAAAGTAGCCATATTCATCCTACAGCTGAGAAAGACACAATGCTGAAAGTAAATTTCTTTTAAGGAAATAAAACAAGTGCTAAGCATCAACCAAAAACTATACTAAGATGGAATGCATGACATAAATGAAAATTTTAGCGAACAAATAGGAAACTACTTTGTCTGCTTTG